>CM069408.1:37359485-38076985 GCA_035609135.1 Eleutherodactylus coqui
GGGGCAGTTCATCTATTACCCCCCAGTGTATACCGGGGCAGTTCATCTATTACCCCCCAGTGTATACCGGGGCAGTTCATCTATTACCCCCCAGTGTATACCGAGGCAGTTCATCTATTACCCCCCAGTGTATACCGAGGCAGTTCATCTATTACCCCCCAGTGTATACCGAGGCAGTTCATCTATTACCCCCCAGTGTATACCGGGGCAGTTCATCTATTACCCCCCAGTGTATACCGGGGCAGTTCATCTATTACCCCCCAGTGTATACCGGGGCAGTTCATCTATTACCCCCCAGTGTATACCGGGGCAGTTCATCTATTACCCCCCAGTGTATACCAGGACAGTTCATCTATTACTCCCCAGTGTATACCGGGGCAGTTCATCTATTACCCCCCAGTGTATACCGGGACAGTTCATCTATTACTCCCCAGTGTATACCGGGGCAGTTCATCTATTACTCCCCAGTGTATACCGGGGCAGTTTATCTATTACCCCCCAGTGTATACCGGGGCAGTTCATCTATTACCCCCCAGTGTATACCGGGACAGTTCATCTATTACTCCCCAGTGTATACCGGGGCAGTTCATCTATTACTCCCCAGTGTATACCGGGGCAGTTCATCTATTACTCCCCAGTGTATACCGGGGCAGTTCATCTATTACTCCCCAGTGTATACCGGGGCAGTTCATCTATTACTCCCCAGTGTATACCGAGGCAGTTTATCTATTACCCCCCCTCCCCCCAGTGTATACCGGTTCAGTTCATCTATTACCCCCCAGTGTATACCGGGGCAGTTCATCTATTACCCCCCCAGTGTATACCGGGGCAGTTCATCTATTACCCCCCAGTGTATACCCGGGCAGTTCATCTATTACCCCCCAGTGTATACTGGGGCAGTTCATCTATTTATCCCCCAGTGTATACCGAGGCAGTTCATCTATTACCCCCCCCCCAGTGTATACCGGGGCAGTTCATCTATTACCCCCCCAGTGTATACCGGGGCAGTTCATCTATTACCCCCCCAGTGTATACCGGGGCAGTTCATCTATTACCCCCCTAGTGTATACCGGGGCAGTTCATCTATTACCCCCCAGTGTATACTGAGGCAGTTCATCTATTACCCTCCAGTGTACACCGGGGCAGTTCATCTATTACCCCCGGCTACACTGATGAGATCTCTGTTCTGGCCCCCCCTTGTTCCACATGACCTACGCTGGTAGTAATGGGGGTCTCATAGAAAGTGACTTCTGTAGGATTCAGCGAGTCACATTGGACCCCCGAGGAGCGGACCGCTGACGATATCTCAGCCGTAAAGCAGCGGATAAATAGATTAAAGAAGAATTCCCAATATGCACTTTTATCTGCTCCAATATGGACTTTATGGTCCTTGTACCTGGGAGAACCATAAGAAGCTCCTCAGAGGGGCTCTAACTCCTTATGTCCAAAATAGTCCA
This sequence comes from Eleutherodactylus coqui, assembly GCA_035609135.1. Classification (NCBI taxonomy): domain Eukaryota; kingdom Metazoa; phylum Chordata; class Amphibia; order Anura; family Eleutherodactylidae; genus Eleutherodactylus; species Eleutherodactylus coqui. The sequence continues at coordinate 37,360,943 of CM069408.1, forward strand.
TGTCACTAAGGATGTAATGATTTTTGGGGTTTTCATCTCCACTTTTCTAGAGCCATGACTTTTCATTCTTCCATTGACATGGCCGTAGAAATGCAGGAAGAGAGCAGAAGCCACGGCACTCAAACTAAACCACACTTAGGGGCACAGATAGCATGCAGAGCCACTTAATGGGGGCCTGAACCCAAGGTCTCCAAGGAAATCCAAGCAAACGAAGTTGTAGGAAGTGGCAGCACAAGCTTGATAAAGGCCACTTTATTTATGCCCCTCATCCTGGGGACAGTTGTGGGTCCCAGAGGTGGCATCCGCATCTATCAAACATTTATAGCATATCTTATGGATCTGCCATGATTGTCTGAGATGGGAACATTTATAGGGAACCCGTCATCCGCTATAAGCTCCATACACTGAGGGTATATGAACACGGACGATTTTACCATCTCTTTTATTTTGTCTGAAAATCACTTGGTCTAAAATTGCGCGGAAACAGAACTCCTTCATTCACACCGGCGATTTTACATTCAGATCGATAATTATAATCCAAGCTAATTATATATACATTATAATCCAAGTTAGAAAACACAAATAAGAGTCGCAGCATCTCCTGTTTTCTGATTCTCAGCCAAGATCAGGACATGTAATGTGCGGCGTCCCACACATTGGGCAGCAGACTGTTGGTGTGTCCGAGGCAAGCTGTGCCCGAAAATCTCCGATGCAACTCGCTATAGTCTGTGTGTATATGCTGTAATGTTGCTTATAGTTTAGGTGATGTGGAGCTCTGTAAGCTGTTCCATACTCCCCCCAGGCAGCTGTTCTTGCCCTGGCAAAGTTAGCGTGCCCGCAGGTGCCCAGCAGCGTGACTGTTATCTGAGATGCACCCGCACAGTCTTCTGAAGAAGAGCCAAGCTGCTGTGGGCATGCCGACTTCGCTGGGGAACCCTGCAGGAACGGGGGAATCAGGGGAGCATGAAAAGAGGCTTCCAAACTCCACCTTACCTGAACTATAAACTCCACAACTTGGTTTATAGTGTTAATAGTTGATGACCGGTTCCCTTTACACAAAACCAAAGCTCATAAATATAAATTCTCACTAAACTTGTTGAACAAAACTGAAGGATCTGAAAACATTTTTTTATTTACTTTTATTTTCATTTACAAACAATTCTACAAATAAAACAATGAAGCAAACCTTGGTTTGGATCCTCTACAATGGGGCACAAGCTGAAAAATCAGGAGGGATCACATGGACCCTGGGATGTTAAATGGGGAGGGGGCGCTTGTCTTGGGGTCTCAGTGCTGGTGGGACGTGTGGAATAATGAAGATGAACATCTGGTATTTACAGACTTTAATAGAACCAAATGAATTTAAAAATACAACAAAAGCCGTAAAACCAGCTGTGCATCCTGTACAGCACCGAGTACAGGAGGAGAAGACAAGAGGACGCGGCGGCTATTTACCGGGCCGGTCCTGTACAGCACCGAGTACAGGAGGAGAAGACAAGAGGACGCGGCGGCTATTTACCGGGCCGGTCCTGTACAGCACCGAGAACAGGAGGAGAAGACAAGAGGACGCGGCGGCTATTTACTGGGCCGGTCCTGTACAGCACCGAGAACATGGAGGAGAAGACAAGAGGACGCGGCGGCTATTTACTGGGCCGGTCCTGTACAGCACCGAGAACATGGAGGAGAAGACAAGAGGACGCGGCGGCTATTTACTGGGCCGGTCCTGTACAGCACCGAGAACATGGAGGAGAAGACACAAGAGGACGCGGCGGCTATTTACTGGGCCGGTCCTGTACAGCACCGAGAACATGGAGGAGAAGACACAAGAGGACGCGGCGGCTATTTACCGGGCCTGTCCTGTACAGCACCGAGAACATGGAGGAGAAGACAAGAGGACGCGGCGGCTATTTACCCGGTCCGGTCCTGTACATCACCGAGAACATGGAGGAGAAGACAAGAGGACGCAGCGGCTATTTACCGGGCCGGTCCTGTACAGCACCGAGAACATGGAGGACAAGACAAGAGGACGCGGCGGCTATTTACCGGGCCGCTTCTGTAAGACTTTTGTCTTTTCCTTGTATTTTGCCATCAGTTCTCGGAGGTCGAGCAGCAGATCCTCCCGCTTGAACTCCTCGCACTCGCGCCCCGTCTTTAACTGATTTTCCCTCTTTGCTTATAAAAACAATTTTTAAAAGATTGGTATCCTTGTATCCATAGCGACCGGCACAATGAATTGAATCCACTATTTATTCTACAAGGAAAAAAAAACATTAAAAAACCTAAAAAAAGTGAGAAAAAATGCTTTCCTTATTATTTCAGGTTTCATCTTTGCCTTATTTTGTTCTAACTGCAATAAAAGTGATAAAAAAGCCGTATGTATCCTAAAAATGTTACCAATAAAAACTACAGCTTGTCACAAAAAAAACGTCTACCAGCATGGCCGATATCACTGTATGCAGCAGTTGTATATACATCCCCCTGTGTATAGTGATATGGAGCATGCTGGTATAACCTGGGGATCTCCTGTATATAGTGATATGGAGCATGCTGGTATAACCTGGGGATCTCCTGTATATAGTGATATGGAGCATGCTGGTATAACCTGGGGATCTCCTGTATATAGTGATATGGAGCATGCTGGTATAACCTGGGGATCTCCTGTATATAGTGATATGGAGCATGCTGGTATAACCTGGGGATCTCCTGTATATAGTGATATGAAGCATGCTGGTATAACCTGGGGATCTCCTGTATATAGTGATATGGAGCATGCTGGTATAACCTGGGAATCTCCTGTATATAGTGATATGGAGCATGCTGGTATAACCTGGGGATCTCCTGTATATAGTGATATGGAGCATGCTGGTATAACCTGTGAATCTCCTGTATATAGTGATATGGAGCATGCTGGTATAACCTGGGGATCTCCTGTATTTAGTGATATGGAGCATGCTGCTATAACCTGGGGATCTCCTGTATATAATTATATATGTACAGCTGGTATACGTTATACATCCCCCTGTGTATAGTGATATGGAGCATGCTGGTATAACCTGGGTACCTCCTGTATATAGTGATATGAAGCATGCTGGTATAACCTGGGTACCTCCTGTATATAGTGATATGGAGCATGCTGGTATAACCTGGGGATCTCCTGTATATAGTGATATGGAGCATGCTGGTATAACCTGGGGATCTCCTGTATATAGTGATATGGAGCATGCTGGTATAACCTGGGGATCTCCTGTATATAGTGATATGGAGCATGCTGGTATAACCTGGGAATCTCCTGTATATAGTGATATGGAGCATTCTGGTATAACCTGGGGATCTCCTGTTTATAGTGATATGGAGCATGCTGGTATAACCTGGGGATCTCCTGTATATAGGGATATGGAGCATGCTGGTATAACCTGGGGATCTCCTGTATATAGTGATATGGAGCATGCTGCTATAACCTGGGGATCTTCTGTATATAATTATATATGTACAGCTGGTATACGTTATACATCCCCCTGTGTATAGTGATATGGAGCATGCTGGTATAACCTGGGTACCTCCTGTATATAGTGATATGGAGCAAGCTGGTATAACCTGGGGATCTCTTGTATATAGTGATATGAAGCATGCTGGTATAACCTGGGTATCTCCTGTATATAGTGATATGGAGCATACTGGTATAACCTGGGGATCTCCTGTATATAGTGATATGGAGCATACTGGTATAACCTGGGGATCTCCTGTATATAGTGATATGGAGCATGCTGGTATAACCTGGGGATCTCCTGTATATTATTACACACTTTCAACAATGCATCAGGAGCCTGCATGCGTTTTTTTATAGTCTATGTAGTTTCTTAAAAATGTATCTGGTTTTTGAATACCGCATGCAGTTTTTTGCTGTGTTTTTAAATTGTGTCTCAAAAATGTAACAAAAAACATGAACAGGGCCGTGAGCACACCTATGCAGTGGTTTACCGCTGTGGAGCCGCCGGTATCCCGGCCTATCACAACATATAGCAGCAAAATCGTACTGCGCAGGACACGTATCTCACACACGGCCATGTGATGTCCACGTGTTTTTCTCTATTCTTTAGATTTCCTGCGTTGTCGCTTTGCAATGGCGCACATATACGCCGCCCACACGTAATGTAATTGGGTATGCTTGACGTTGAATACGCCCCATAGAAAACCATGGTCTCTCGCGTGTAATACGCCACAAAATAGAACACACCGCTTTCTGTTTCGCTCTCGCATTTTAAACAATTAACCCCTTCCCGCTCCAGGGCGTAAGTTTACATCCTGGGGATAGCGCAAGATCACTTATGATCTCTCGCTATCCCGCAGCGGGAGCTGGCTGTCAGTCATAGCTGGCCCACCGCTGCAACAGCGGGGGTGCATCGAAGATGCGCCCCCCATTGTTAACCCCTTCCCTGACGCGATCTATGTAGATCGCAGCATGGGAGGGGTTCACAGAGGGAGCGCGCTCCCTCTGTGACGTGACCGGGCTCTCGCGATATTTTGGCAGAGAGCCCGACTGGTTGCCATGGCAACAGGACGCCAGACACTGGCGTCCTGTATTGCCATAGCCTGTGATCGCTGTATAAGCGATCATCAGTGCTGTACTGTAAGTCCCCCAAAGGGACACAAACTGTGTAAAAAAAAAAAAAGAAAGAAAAGAAAAATGAATAAAAAAGAAAAACCTTTTTTATGCTTTTTCTCATATTAGCATGAAAAAAGGTAAATAAAAATTAAACCCCACATATTTGGTATTATCGCGTCCGTAACAATGCGTGCAATAAGTTGCATATGCTTTTGACCGGGCTCGGGAAAAAAAACTCTAAAAAAAACGCTAAAAAATTGAGGCGAAATGCTAATTTTTAGCATTTTGCCTCACTAAAAACGCAATAAAAGTGATCAAAAAAGCCGTATGTACCCCAAAATGGTACCAATAAAAACTACAGCTTGTCTCGCAAAAAATAGGCCCTCATAGGGCTCGGTCCATGGAAAAATAAAAAAGTTACAGGACTTCGAATGTAGCGATTTAGAAAATTTTTTTTCCAAAAAAAGGGTTTTTATTGCAGAAAAGTGGAAAAGCCTAAATAAAATGTAAGAATTTTGGTATCGTTGTAACCGTACCGACCCGCAGAAAAAATGTATTGTGTCATTTATGCTGCATGATTAACTCTGCAAAAAAAAAATCTATGGCAGAATTGATGCGTTTTCTCTCCCTGTTATCATAAAAAAAAAATAATAAATAAAGTTTTACAAGATAGTCTATGTACCCAAAAATGGCGCCAACAAAATCTTCAGTTCACCACACAAAAAACAAGCCCTCATACGGCCGCGTCTACAGAAAAATAAAAAAAGTTATGACTTTTGAATAATGGAAAAGAAAATCCGCCAAAAATCGTTGCGTCCTTAAACCCAAAATAGGCCCTGTCCTTAAGGGGTTAATACTCGCAAATGTGAGCAGAACTGCGTATGGCAATGTATTTAAAGGGGTTGTCTCGCGAAAGCAAGTGGGGTTAAGTACTTCTGAATGGCCATATTAATGCACTTTGTAATATACAAAGCACTTTGTACTTAACCCCACTTGCTTTCGCGAGACAACCCCTTTAATTGCCTGCAAATTGCTGCATATGGCGCATCTGTAATACACGGTAATCATACGTGTTGCATGAGACCAGCTAAGGGGCTACAAACAAATTTGATGTAGACCTGGAAATGAGTCATGATTGGAAAGCTGATGCCAAGGGACAGATTATGTTTGGGAATTAGTTTTACAGTTGAACTCTTGCACCCCCGGCTCCTGAGTCTTCAGTTACACCCCTGACCATGGACTCCAGCCAGTGTAAATAACGTGCAAAAGTACCTCCACCTCCTGCCAGAAAACTACACAGATACGAGCTCAGGAAAAACGTTCTACGGTACATATACTGCAGCCCTGTACTGTATATGAATGGGAGAAGCCTTCAGCCCTCCTCACGGCCACCAACAGGGCGCCCCTTCTGGTACTGACTGCGACTGTTGTGTCCGTCCCCCCCCCCCCCCCCTTCCTTCTTTGTTATCAGAGCACTTGGTGAGGAGGGCTTTCAGAAGGCCCCCGGCTCCCATGACACTCGCACGGCTCCCTGCGATAACATCACGGGGGGCCGTACGGGAGCCCGGAACATCGCGGGGGATTTAAATGCCGCTATTCAGAATGGACGGCGGCATTTAAAGGGTTAATGGCTCCAGTGAGCCATGTGGCATATCAGAGCTGTTGCCCCTGCGATCTCCCTGCATACAGACCCCGATTGCGCAGGATGTAATCTTACATAATATGTCATTTAGGCCTCCCTCACACAGGCGTTTGGCAAAGTGGTTTTTATTGGCTTTTTTCATCACTTGATTGCATTTTTTTCGTAGGCAAAATTAACAAAATATGCATTTTTCTCTTTTTTTCAGTTTTGGCAGGATAGATAGTGAGTTCAATTTATTGTACAGGTCATTACCTATACAATGATACCAAATATATGGGGAAAACTTGAACCAGAAAAGCTATAATAATGAATTGCAGTACTTCTGTACTGCAGTGCATTATTGCTCACACTAGCGATCACAGGCCATGGCAGGCCTGGACACCGGTGTCTGCTGTCCATTGGCCCTCTGCAATTACATCCCTGATCCACAGTGTTGCAGTGGGAGGCAGCTGTGGGATGGCGCTGTACACTTCTGATGACGCGCCATCCACTGGACATAAGTTTACGTTGTGCTGCATTAACTACTACCCTGCCAAGACATAAATGTATGTCCTGTGGCATTAAGGGGTAAGTATTTTTCCAATTACCCCCCAGTGTATACCGGGGCAGTTCATCTATTCACCCCCTGCTTCATTGATGAGGTCTCTGCACCCCCCGTTATCCCACATGATCCGCGCTGGGAGTAATGGGGGTCTCAAAGAATGTGACTTCTGATCTGTAGTATTTAGTGGGTCACATTGGGCTCCGGGGCTCCGGACCGCTGCCGATATCTCAGCCATAAAGCAACGGATACATTGATTAAAATAGGATTCCCAAAGTTGACTTTTAATTGCTGCAATATGGACTTTATGGCACTTGTACCTGCAGGAACCATAAGAAGCTCCTCGGAGGGGCAATAACCTCTTAGGTCAGGGAGCCAAACTCATTTTCACCGAGAGCCACATCGGCCTTAGGCCTCCTTCCCACGAACGGATTTCCGCCGCGTAATTCGCGGCGAAAATCCGCTGCATTGCCCGCAGCTATTAGGTTCTATTGAACCTAATAGCTCAGGGCACACGGTGCGTAATTCCACCACGGAATTACGCACTGTGAAATCTCCCGTCCTCACCCGCGGCATGCTCTATTTGCCGCGGGTGTACGCGCTGACGGCTTCCATTGCAGTCAATGGAAGCCGTCCGTTCACGCTATCTCCCGCTGTAACACAGCGGAAGATAGCGTGAAAACGCTTTCCCGCCTACCGCCGCCGCGTCATATGACGCGGCCGGCGCGTCACGTGACACCGCCGGCCGCGTCACATGACGCGGCAGCGGTGGGCGGGGAAGCGTCATGTGGGCGCGAAGAAGACGGATCCGCTGGTAAGTATAGGGGCTCTGGGGGGCGCCATGACGGGCTTCGCCGCGGAGCCCGTCACGCTCGTGGGCAGCCGGCCTTATGGTCTCCTTCAAAGGGCCGATTGTAATTGTAAGACTGTATTGTAATAATGACCCCCCATAGTAGCCTCAGTAATAATAGTGACCCCCATAGTAGCCCCAGTAGTAATAGTGACCCCTATAGTGGCCCCAGTAGTAAGTATCCCCTATATTGGTGGCCCCCAGTAGTAATAGTGACCCCTATAGTGGCCTCAGTAGTAAGTATCCCCTATATTGGTGGCCCCAGTAGTAATAGTGACCCCTATAGTGGCCCCAGTAGTAAGTATCCCCTATATTGGTGGCCCCAGTAGTAATAGTGACCCCTATAGTGGCCCCAGTAGTAAGTATCCCCTATATTGGTGGCCCCAGTAGTAATAGTGACCCCTATAGTGGCCTCAGTAGTAAGTATGCCCTATATTGGTGGCCCCAGTAGTAATAGTGACCCCTATAGTGGCCCCAGTAGTAAGTATCCCCTATATTGGTGGCCCCAGTAGTAATAGTGACCCCTATAGTGGCCTCAGTAGTAAGTATACCCCATATTGGTGGCCCCAGTAGTAATAATGTTTCCGTACGTTTTTCATTGACTGCAATGTTAAAACTAAATAAATACACGCACTTTTCTATAAGGTTTTTTTGTAGGATAGAAAAATCCAGTCGGCTACTTTTTTTAATCCAACAAAAAAACACAGAGAAACACGTGCAGAGACTGACTGCATTTAACCCATTATAGCCTAATGAGCCGTGAAATGGTACGTTTTCATCTGCTTTTTGTACAAAAATAATGTGCCCAAGATCCTCCGGCGCTACTTGTATTACACAACACACGGCCCACCCATCCGCACATAGCAAGTCCTATCCTCATGAGAGGAGGTCTCTGAAGGGCGATATTACGGGATACAGGGGGCGTGGCTTGTCATAAAAGTTTGCTGCGGTGCGCTGAGCCCTTCACTACATTTTTCTGCCCTTCGCCGCTTTAAAGTTAGCAGGTATGTATTTATGGCTGGCGATGGCCAAGGGCAGTTTTGATACAATCTTACAAATTGAAAGTTGATATCACTTGCGATCACGTGGGCGAACGCGATATCTGAGAAACTGATGTATTCTTAAACATGCGATTCTGGATGTGAGCACAATGTGCTTCTGCTTAAAAAAACGCCTCGCATCACATCTGTGTAGTTACGATTTTCACGTGTGTGAATAAAACTCGCAAGTGCCCCCAATAGTTTCAGTGGTAAAAATATTGTGGCGCGCGAGTGCGATGTGATCACAAAGGAAATTATGGGGGATTCCTTGCGCCCAAAAATAAGACAAGCAGCGACTTTTAATCTCGCTGTGAGAAATAAATCGCACGTGTGAACAGACCCATTGGGAACATTCCAGTCCGAGAGAAACTCTCTGGTGTGACCGCCCCCTCCGCCATGAATATTCCTAATTCATGACCTTCCCTACAGCCGGGGGGTCAAACTCATTTTCTTCGAAGGCCACATCAGCCTAAGGGCTCCCACACACTTGTGTTTTTTTTTACGCGATTGTCAATGGGACCTTCTAATGTTAAAAACGCAACGCACCAAAAAAGCAAGGAGTGGGAGCTCTTAGGCTGAGTGTCCACGGGCGGGATGGAATATTGCGGGGGGAGCACTAATGTCACTGCAATTTTCTTCAATGAACCTCTCTTAATGATGGGTTTATCAGGAAGCCGCGATTTTTAGACATGAGTGATTTTCCACTCGTGTACATTGGGCTGCCCTTTCCATAGTTATCCTATGGAGATCATGTCATGTGTGCGATTTATTGCCACAGATCACGCTATGACAAATCGCCCGTGAACCCTCGGCCTTAGACTAACCTACACACGGGTGAGTGCGATATATTGATTCCAATGGGAAACCTCGCATCGCACTCCATGCACATCACAGGGTCTGAGAGAGTCATGTGATGCATTAAGGGTCCTATTGAAATCAATGGGCGATGCGTTCCGAGGAACACGAAGAGACAGAACGCACCTTGGAGGACAGAGCAGCAAACATTTATCTCAGACTGACTGAAATCCGGATCTCGCTGCACTCAGTACTAAATGCGTTGGCAGAGAATATACGCTTTGGTAGTTCCCCACAATATGGCGGCCGCAGAGCGATGTAAGGAACAAGGACTCATTCGCTCTCAGCTATTCGGCTGAAGTCATCAGCTGCACGCTCCTGCTTGTTTGTTGGCCGCATATTCACTGTGCAGGAAACTCCCCTTGTGTCACATGATAGATCCACATTGTGAGCGTGGCTTACCAGCCGCCAGCTTCACGGTGAAGTGTCAGCGAGCCACATCTGTCATCTGAGGGACATTTTTGTTTGACTTATTTAACCCCTTAAGGACATGGCCTATTTTGGCGTTGGTATTTTTTCATCTCCATTTTTAAACACCCATAACTTTTTTATTTTTCCATCGACGCGGCCGTATAAGGGTTTGTTTTTTGCGTGGCGAACTGTAGTTTTTATTGGAGCGATTGTTAGGTACATAGACTAGATTGTAAAACTTTTATTATTTTTTTTTATGATCGTAGGGAGAGAAAACGCATCAATTCTGCCATAGATTTTTTGTTTTTTTTTTAGAGCATTAATTATGCAGAATAAATGGCACACTACATTTTTTTTCTGCAGGTCGGTGCGGTTACAACGATACCAAAATTCTTATATTTTTTTTAGGTTTTTTCACTTTTCTACATTAAAAACCCTTTTTTTAGAAGTTTATTTTTTTCTAAACTCACTGCATTCAAAGTCCTATAATTCAAAGTCCTATAATGTTATTTTTATATGGACGGAGCTCTATGAGAGCTTATTTTTTGCGAAATGAGCTGCAGTTTTTATTGGTACCATTTTGAGGTACACACGTTTTTTTAAATTACTTTTATTGCGTTTTTTGGGAGGCAAAATGCTAAACATTAGCATTTTGCCTCAGTTTTTTAGCGTTTTTTTAAACACTTTGCCGTGCAGGATAATCAGCACGTTCAATTTATTGTACGCGTCATTACAGACGCGTCGATACCACATATGTGGGATTGTTTGTTTTTTTTACATTTTTTTTATGCTAATATAAGAAAAAGCATAAAAAAAGGTTTTTTTAACTTTTTTTTTCATTTTATTTTTTGTACTTTATTTTTCTCTTCTTTTTACACCATCTGTGCCCCTCTGAGGGACTTACACTGCAGGACTTAAGATCGCTATGATAAGGCATAGCAGGACTTCTCTCCTGCCATGCCTTAGCGCTTACTATAGCGATCTTAGGCATTGGCAATACAGGACGCCACTATCTGGTGTCCTGTTGTCATAGCAACCAGCCGGGCTCTCGCGATGTTATCGCGAGAGCCGGCTGGAGTTACAGAGGGGTTAACGGCGGGTGGGCGCATCTCCAATGCCTGCGGCTGTCGCAGTGGGAGGCCAGCTACTAGTGATAGCCGGCTCCCGCTGCGGGATAGCGCGAGATCTGCCATGACCTCACGCTATCCCTATGACGTAAGGGTACGTCCTGTTGTGGGAAGTACCACGCTCCCATGACGTACCCTTACGTCATGGGGAGGGAAGGGGTTAAGGTCCCACAAATGTAATGTAATGATTGAAGGATATCCACCATCCATGTCTATCAGGCTGTATGTAGGGGGGGAAAAGGAGAAAACCCCTAATCAGTTTGGGGAGAAAATCAGCCAGATCTCATAGATCTACTAGGTCAAATAAATCTACTGACCATTGTCTCAACCTGAGCTTCTATGTCTCCTGTGTGTTATTTTTTGGTCTGCGGCCCTAAGGATACCAACTATACATGGTCGGGGTCTAATAGTCTCTGATAAACAGATTTTTCAGCACTTTTGACTTGGCATTATTAGCCCATTATTTTATATGTTTGTGAAATAAAAGTGATGTTTTTGGAACAATAATTTTTATTCAATTTTGACATTTTGACAAGGATGTGTTTATCAGGTACAACACAGTGTGATTGGTTTGGTAATCAAGCAGTATACCAAATTAGGTAAATGACAATTCCATATATGTTGTTCTGAATGATAAAAATTCTTAGATCATGTATGAATTTCTTCATCAAAGAAATCAGTAAATCAAAGATGGCCTGACCAGGGTCAACCTACTTAAAGATGAAGAGGAAGGGAGAGTAGTTGGGATAGAGGGTGGGGGAGGGAGTCCTTTCTCGTGGGGTCAGTGTCCGGAGGAGCAGTACAGGGCTATGTGGTTGTGTTTATGAATGGTAACTTATATGGTGTTTGGGGGTCACTATTTTAGGAAGGGAGGGTGTAGTTTATCCATGGACTCCAAACTTTCAGGAACCCTTCATGTCTATCTTTGACTATTGATGTTAATTTTTCATTAATTAAATACCAATTCATTCTATGTTTTACTGCCGAAAAATCCAGTGAAGCCCGTTTCCACGATCGGGCGATGATTTGTTTTGTAGCTAGGAATAAAAAGATATTAGTTTCCTGGGGGCTGAGGGGATGTTCTCAATACGCTTATTCAGTAAAGCCTCCCAGGGATTCCTGCGTATATCGCAGTCGGTTACTGTGTATATCAAGGAGTAGACTCTCATCCAAGGTCTCTTAACTCTTAGGCAGGACCACCAAATGTGGAGCGTGTCACCTGGGGATGAACAACCACGAAAGCAGTTTGGGGAGTAGCCTGGCACTGCATGAGGTATTGGGGTGGGAATCAAGTACCAACATAGTAAAACTTTAGATGATGTTTCCAGCATTAGAATATTACGGGCACTTCTATTGGTGGATTTCCCGATCCAGGACCAGTCTTCATCTGAAAGGGCACTACCTATATCTTTTTCCCAGTGTGATACATATGTTAATTGTGCACCATATGATGAATGGACAAGTCTAGAGTATATCTGTGAGATTGGGCCCTTGGCCTGTGGGTACCTGAGGCAATAGGATTTAAAAGGGGTTAATGTCAAAGGGGATTTTGTATTTTTATGTTGAGAGGATATAAAGTGCTTTAATTGTAGGTATCGGAATATTTCAGAGGGCGGCAGATTATACATTCTCTGAAGGATAGAAAACGAGATAACGCCCTCCAGCAAAAGCAGGTGATATATATTAGTGAGACCATTGTCGGTCCGGGCTCTAAACGATTGAGGTGAATCATTGCCGGGAGAGAATAACGTACTTTATAGAAACGGTAGGAGGGGTAAATGGGGAGAGATTAGGTTTCCGGAGTATTTAATGGAGTCCCAGATCTTAAGGGAGTGTTTTGTAATGGGGTTTGGTGATAGTGGGTCTATGTATTAGTGGGGTCCACAGAATTGAATCTATAGTAAGTGGGCAGATTTCGGTTGCCTCTAAGGACAGCCAGAGCAGGGCATTATTAGTGGTGTGAAGAAGAACTAACTGCTGCCTGATAATACTTTAATAAGTTTGGCACACCCAATCCTCCTTTCAGTCTGTGCCTATATAAGGTAGAGCGCGCAACTCTAGGAATAGACTCCTTCCAAATAAAGCAAAGGGACATTTGCTAGAATGTTTTCAAAATGTGCCTCGGTACATGAACTGGAAGAGTTCTAAAGAAATGTAGGAGTTTAGGAAGGAGTGTGATCTTCAAAGAGTTTACTCTTCCTATCCACGAGATATGGTAGTGAGAAGGTACAGGTCCATAAAATGGAAGAATCTGTCTCAAAATGGCCGCTAGATACAAAATGGAGCATTATAAGATGTAAATAAGCTTGTGTGTAGTGAAACAATTATTCAAGCAGAAATAGCTTTAGAGCAGTATATTCGGTACAATGTGTAATGATGTGTCTCTCTCTGTTCTTTTTCATGAGAACCAAGTCTGGACAACAGTTCTTATCAGGAAAAGTCCTCCCACACTTTCAGAAAAACTTGGACAAGGGAACTGACTGTACTACAGCGAGTTGAATAACAAAGGGAGGACCAGGGAGGACGAGATAACGCTGAAGCTTGAGAACATAAATATATTCTCACTAAACAGTGCATGATTCTAATGTTTTTTCTAACCCAATGAGATTAACCCCCGTGACTAATGACGTATTCATTTTCTGTATTAGAACGATATCAAAGTGAATAAACTTTCAGTGTACGCGCCTTAAGCAGAGTGGGCTGTATATACTTGCCGCGGCCCATCTCTACATATCTGTGAGAGCTAATTACTATAAATCATAGTTTTTGGCCTCTCTGATGCATCCAGGTATGAACTAATTTGGAACCCAAGGCTTGAAAGGTTAATGTGACCGGTCATGTGTAACGGTCCTTAACAGTAGCGGCTCCAACATTCTAGGAGCAGCCTGAGCTTATGAAGGAGAGGGAAATAATTTTGGATATATAGAGATGTATAAGAATTAGTTAATCCTATGCCCAGGTAGTCTAATGACCCCGTAAACCATTGAAAGGGAAAATTAAATTGAAGTTGGGAGACCAGATTTGGGGGTAAGGTGAGATTAAAGGCTTTAGATTTCGCGTTATTTATTGTTAATCCAGAGAGAGACCCGAACCTGGACTGTTCCGCCAGTAGATTAGGCATTGTGGTGAGGGGAGAAGATACCATCATTAGAATATCATCCGCGAACATGCAGATCTTGTGATGAACCGATGCAATCTCAGTTCCCTTAATATCCGGGTTATGACAAATTTGGACTTCAAGGGGTTCCATAGCTAAAATGAAGAGTAGAGGGGATAAAGGGCATCCCTGCCGAGTGCCTCGGTGGATTGTTATGTTATCTGACCCAAAGCCCTTGTAGCGCACAAAAGCTTAGGGGATGTATATAGTACTTTTAGCTATGTAATAAATTCAGTAGGGAACTTCCAGTACTTGAGCACTGAGAATAGATACAACCAATTCAAAGTGTCAAAGGCTTTGTATACATCCAGAGAGAGCAACATGGCAGGAATGCCCCGGGACTGACAGATATGTTTAAGATGAGTAATTCGGCAAATATTATCTGAGGCTTGACGACCCTGAACAAACCCGATCTGGTCTCGATTGATAATTACCGGCAGGGCAGTATTTAGATATCAGGCTAAGATTTTGGTGAGCAGTTTTAAATCCACATTGATAAGAGAAATGGGGCGATAATTTTGCTTCTCTAATAGGTCTTAATCTGGTTTGGGAATCATTGAGATAGATGCTAAGAGAGAGGATTGTCCTACTTGGTGTCCTTCTCGCATAGCGTTAAAATAGTTAGTGAGGTGTACACTTAAAATCGGGGAAAACTTTTTATAATATAAAGCTGAGAAGCCATCGGGGCCGGGGCGTTTACTAACCTTGTGTGTTTTAATGGCGTCTGCTGCCTTGTCTGAAGTGATTTTTGATGCTAAGATTTCTATAAATGTTTTACTAAGCGAGGGAAGTGTAATATCTTGAAAATATGAAGATAATTGTTCTAAAGGGGGAGGAGGAGAGTATAATTTAACTAGAAAGCATTGAAATTCTGAGAGTATTGTGAGCGGGTTTGCCGTGGTTGTGCCATTGTTGGTACAAAGTCTATAGAAGGGACTCATAGTAGGGTTTGCTCTGAGTCTACGGGCCAGAGGTGTGGATGGCTTATTATTCAATATATAGTAGCATTGACGAGACCAGCGGATTTTACATTCAATTATGTCTGTAAGGCACAGGTCTAGTTCTGTCGTAGCCTGATAAAGTGCTTGAAGGTTGTTTTTCGATGGCTTATTCTTAGCCTCCACCTCTAGTTGTAAGACTTTTTGTTCTAGCTCTAACTGTAGTGTGATCTCGTTTATGTCGGGATGCTAGTTGGATGATATAGCCTCGGAGCACTGCCTTATGCGCTTCGCATAGTGAAACTGAAGAAATATTTATTGTAAAATATTCATTCAATTGCAGTGCCATTGTGGATAAAACCTCTGGGATTGTCAAGGTCCAAGGGTTAGAAAAAAGATTTCTTCCGCACTGCTTTCCGCCCAAAAAGAATCAGCTGTCATGCCAGGCAGTCTTTTTCACGGGATAATTTATTCCAATTTTCAAACAAGTAAAACAATCTTGTAGCGGTATAATGCAACGCGTTTCGGCGTTTTAAAACGCCTTTTTCAAGCATAGTATACATATAAAAGAATCTCCTTTAAATAGTGTGCTTACCTTGTGGGGGTAGAGGTCCAAGACTGGTGTCACACTGACATCATCCATGAGCGTCTCATGACCCGATAAATGGTATAGCGCGTGCGTACGTCGAACTGGACGCACTATACATATCTATGTTAGAGGTTATGCCAATGGCGCATGCGTGTTGGACCTCAATCCCCGCAAGGAAGGACTTTATCACAAACTCTCGCATATCATACTCACTATTGTAATAGTATTACTCACAGGTTGGTCTATGATATTTGAACAATAAATTTAAAATAAATTAGTTAAAACTAACCCTGCATAAATTATAATGTAATTATAAATATGTAATAAATATAATTATAATACTTATAATTCTAGTAGCAAAAACGTAAAGGATACAGCAAAGCTTCCAATCATAAAACATGACTTAAATTAATATATATATATATATATATATATATATATATATATATATATTAAAGAGGAGGGGTGAGCGAGCACCCAAATGCTCGGGTGCTCGTTGCTCAAGTCGAACTTTCCGCGATGCTCGAGAGTTCGTTTCGAGTAACAAACCCCATTGAAGTCAATGGGTGACTCGAGCATTTTTGTATACGACCCATGCTCTGCTAAGGTTTTTTATTTGTGCAAATCTGGAAAACCTATGAAAGTGATGGAAACGACACAGAAATGGATAGGGCAGGCGAGGGGCAACATGCAGGGCTGCACCTCAGGTTCCCAGGCCCCACTATTAAGCCACAATAGCGGCAAGAGTGCCCCCCCCCAACAATTTTTACTTCGGACAAACCCTCATTAGCAAGGCATACCTTAGCTAAGCACCACACTACCTCCAACCAAGCACAATCACTGCCTGCGGGACGCACCGCTGCCTCTTCTCCTGGGTTACATGCAGCCCAAGCCCCCCCCCCCCCCCCCCCCCGCACGACCCTGCGTCCGCAGCGCACACAAAAGTATCCCTGCGCAGCCTTCAGCTGCCCTCAGGCCACACGCTGGCTTCATAGCCACACCACTCTCATGTCTATTTATAAGTGTGTCTGCCATGAGAAGGAACCGGAGGCACACACTGCAGAGGGTTGGCAGGGCCAGGCAGTGACCCTCCTTGAAAGTGTGGGCGATAGCCCACAATGGTGTTGAGAATTGATAATAGATTGATGTTCGATCTTCATTCCAATCCTGTGCCACCTTCGTCAGGAGCTGCAAACGTGGGCATAAAGGGGACTCAGCTGCCAGCCCAGCACTTCTACACATCTCCACAATGCAGCAATACTCGGTGTTGGAAGTATGTGAGCGGGCCCTGGGTCAGCCCCTGTCCCAGCAAACACCTTGTGTGGCCCAAGGTGCTGCGGGTGACATAGCAATGGGTAATCCATGTGTCCACACACTATTCATTCTGTTTGAGTGTCGGATACCTCATCGACAACGCAAGGGGTAAACCATCTGCACTCTGCACCCTACCCTGTCTGTCAGTGTTTTGGCGACAGACAGGTAAAACACCTCAATGGGAAGTCTGTGTGCACCCACAGCATGGGTGGCTTCCAGGAACCCACAGACGATACATAAAGAAATCCCATTGCAGTGCCCCGGATAGCTGAGGTAACGTGAGAGAAAATACATGTTGGCTTCGGCCCACTCTCCATGCCCTAGTCAGTCTGTTTTGTTTTTTTTTAAAGTGCAAGGCAGGTACAACTCTGCTATGGGAAGTCTGTGTGCACCCGCAGCATGGGTGGCTAGCAGGAACCCACGGACGGTACATAAAGAAATCCCATTGGTTCATGTTAAAGTATCAATACTTTTGAAACTTTGAAAAATTGTAAAAACATTGGTAGATGTAGATGAGCCTTTTGGGCCGCAGAAAAATTGGCCGTTCAGCGCGATGACATGTTGTTTCTGGAGGAGGAGTAGCAGGAGGAAGACTAATGTCAGAGACAGATTGACAAAGAGAAATGCCCCATTTTTCCGGTGATAGAGAGGAGTGCTTTTATCTGCGGTTGCAGCTAAACGAATCTTTAGGTTCCGCTGCTCTCCGCCGGTGGAGAAGAGAAGTCTGGGGAAATCCAGGCTTTGTTCATCTTTATGAGTGTAAGCATGTCGGCACTGGCAGTTGACAGGCGCATACGCTTGTCCGTGATGATTCCCCCAGCTGCACTAAACACCCTCTGTGACAAGATGCTAGCGGCAGGGCAAGCCAGCACCTCCAGGGCATACAGCGCAAGTTCGTGTCACGTGTCCAGGTTTGACACCCAATAGTTGTATGGAGCTGAGGCATCACGGAGGACAGTGGTACGATCGGCTACGTACTCCCTCACCATCTTTTTACAGTGCTCCCTCCGACTCAGCCTTGACTGGGTTGTGGTGATGCAGTCTTGTTGGGGAGCCATATAGCTGGAAAAGCCCTTGGAGAGTGGTCCCCTGCCTGCGCTGAACATGCTGCCTGATCTCCGCGCCTCCCCTGCTACTTGGCCCTCGGAACTGCACCTTCTGCCACTAGCACTGTCAGATGGGAAGTTTACCATCAGTTTGTCCACCAGGGCCCTGTGGTATAGCATCACTCTCAAACCCCTTTCCTCTTCAGGAATGAGAGTGGAAAGGTTCTCCTTATACAGTGGGTCAAGAAGGGTGTACACCCAGTAATCTGTAGTGGCCAGAATGCGTCTAACGCGAGGGTCACGAGAAAGGCATCCTAACATGAAGTCAGCCATGTGTGCCAGTGTACCAGTGCGCAACACATCGCTGTCCTCACTAGGAAGATCACTTTCAGGATCCTCCTCTTCCTCCTCCACAGGCCATACATGCTGAACAGATGAGAGGCAAGCAGCATGGGTACCCTCTGCAGTGGGCCAAGCTGTCTCTTCCCCCTCCTCCTCCTCCTCCAAAACGCGCTGAGATATAGACATGAGGGTGCTCTGACTATCAAGCGACATACTCTCTTCCCCCATCTCCTGTTCCGACCGCAAAGCGTCAGCCTTTATGCTTTGCAGCGAAATTCTCAGCAGGCATAGCAGAGGAATGGTGACACTAATGATTGCAGCATCGCCGCTCACCATCTGGGTAGACCCCTCAAAGTTTACAAAGGACCTGGCAGATATCTGCCATACAGGCCCACTCCTCTGTAAAGAATTGATGAGGCTGACTCCCACTACGCTGCCCATGTTGGAGTTGGTATTCCACTATTGCTCTACGCTGCTCATACAGCCTGGCCAACATAGCGTAGAATTCCACCATGTGGGCACGTCGCACAGCAGTCGGTGCTCTGGCAGATTAAACCGATGTTGCAGGGTCCTCAGGGCAGCAGCGTCTGTGGTGGACTTGCAGAAATGTGCACAGACGCGGCGCACCTTGCCGAGCAGGTCAGACAAGTGCGAGTAGTTTTTCAGAAATCGCTGAACCACCAAATTGAAGATGTGGGCCAGGCATGGCACGTGTGTGAGGCTGCCGAGCTGCAGAGCCGCCACCAGGTTATGGCCGTTGTCACACATGACCATGCCCGGTTGGAGGCTCAGCGGCGAAAGCCAGAGGTCGGTCTGCTCTGTCAGACCCTGCAATAGTTCGGGGGCTGTGTGCCTCTTGTCACCTAGGCTGAGGAGTTTCAGCACGGCCTGCTGACGCTTGCCCACCGATGTGCTGCCGCACCACACCGACTGCTGGCGACGTGCTGCTCACATTTCTTAATTGAGATGTAGAGGTTGCGGAGGAGGGGGAGGGTTTAGAGGAGGTGGCATAGATCGCCGCAGATACCCAAACTGAGGAAGGACCCGCTATTCTGGGTGTGGGTAGGACGTGTGTGGTCCCAGTCTCTGACGCGGTCCCAGCCTCCGCCAAATTCACCAAGTGTGCCGTCAGGGAGATATAGTGGCCCTGTCCGCCAGTACTTGTCCACGTGTCCGTGGTTAAGTGGACCTTTCCAGTAACCGTGTTGGTGAGGGCACGATTGATGTTGTGGGAGACGTGCTGGTGTAGGGCTGGGACGGCACACAGGGAAAAATAGTGGCGACTGGGGACCGAGTAGCGTGGGACTGCCCCCGCCATCATGTTTTTGAAAGCCTCCGTTTCCACAAGCCTGTACGGCAGCATCTCCAGCCTAATCAATTTGGCAATGTGCACGTTTAAAGCTTGAGCATGCGGGTGCGTGGCAGCGTATTTGCGCTTTCGCTCCAACACTTGCCCTAGTGACAGCTGGACGCTGCGCTGAGAGACATTGCTGGATGGGGCCGAGGACAGCGGAGGTGAGGGTGTGGGTGCAGGCCGGGAGGCGCTCGTGCCTGTGTCCTGAGAGGGGAGTTGGATCTGAGTGGCAGGTTGAGGCACAGAGGGAGAGGCAGTGGTGCGACCGGGAGGCGGTGAACGGCCTTCGTCCCACCTTGTGGGGTGCTTGGCCATCATATGCCTGCGCATGCTGGTGGTGGTGAGGCTGGTAGTGGTGGCTCCCCGGCTGATCTTGGCGCGACACAGGTTGCACACCACTGTTCGTCAGTCATCCGCGCTCTCACTGAAAAACATCCACACCTTTGAACACCCTGGCCTCTGCACGGTGGCTTGGCGCGAGGGGGTGCTTTGGGAAACAGTTGGGGGATTCTTCGCTCTGGCCCTGCCTCTACCCCTGGCCACCCCACTGCCTCTTCCAACCTGTCCTCCTGCTCCACTTGCTTCCCCCTCTGAAGACCTGTCCTCAGTTGGCTTAGCAAACCAGGTGGGATCAGTCACCTCATCGTCCAGCGGCTCCTCCTCCAAATCCTCTGTGCGCTTCTTTCTCCGACTTACTGCCCTTACTACTACCTCACTGATAGACAACTGTGTCTCATCATAATCGTCCTCCTCACCCACTGAAAGCTCTTGAAACAGTTGCCGGAAGTCCCTAGCCTCATCACCCGGACCCCGGGAACTTTCCAAAGGTTGGGCATCGGTCACGACAAACTCCTCAGGTGAGAGAAGAACCATTTTTTCCCAATCAAGGCAGGGGCCCAAGAACAGTTCCCGGGAGTCTGCCTGCTCATCAGAATGTGTCATTTTCATGAAGTGAGGAGACTGGGAGGAAGAAGGAGCAGCAGCAAGAGGATTCAGAGTTGCAGCAGTGGACGGCGTAGAAGACAGGGTGGTCGATACATTGCTGGATGAATTTTCTGCCATCCACGACAGGACCTGCTCACCCTGCTCTGTTTGTAATAAAGGTCTACCACGTGGACACAAAAATTGTGATATGAAACTTGCCTCTCTCCTAATCCCGCAGCAGCCACCTGCGATTCACCTGGACCAGGAACTCGGCCTGTGCCCACACCCTCACTTAGACATCTGCGTCCTCGCCCACGTCCTCTAGCCCTACCCCTACCCATCAGCATGGTGGATTACAAATAGAGCAGACACAGAGCGGTGTAAATAATTATGGAATTATTGGCGTACAATTGGAGACTGACAGCGGTATTGTAACGCTAACTCCAGACAGAAACAAAGAATACAAAAGGCTGCAAACAGGCCTAGCGGCGCAATAATGGTTCACTACAACTCCCACCAGACACACAGTAAATTTCAGACGGTCATGGGTAGCCCAACGAAGGAGCTTTTCTTGTAATTTTTTTTTTTTTAACGAATACAGGCTATATAGCGTGTATATGACTTTCCCTCTATCAGTGGCTGTGGCTGTATGCTGTGCGTGAAGCTGACGGCAGACACAGAGCCGTGTAAATAATTATGGAATTATTGGCGTAAAGTTGGGGGCTGACAGCGGTATTGTAACGCTAACTCCAGGCATAAACCAAAAAATACCGAAGGCTGCAAACAGGCCTAGCCGTGCAATAGGGATTCACTAAAACTCCCACCAGACACACAGTAAATTTCAGACGGTCAGGGGTAGTCCAACCAAGGAGTTTTTATTGTAATTTTTTGAAAAAAGAATACTGGCTATATAGCGTGTATATGACTTTCCCTTTATCAGTGGCTGTCGCCGTACGCTGTGCCTGAAGCTGACGGCAGACACAGAGCGGTGAAAAAAATTAGGGAATTATTGGCGTACAGTTGGAGGCTGACAGCGGTTATGTTACGCAAACTGCAGCCAGAAAAAGATTATACGCAAGGCTACAAAAAGGCCTAGCTGCGTAATAGTGAAGCACTACAACTCCCAGCAGCCACGCAGTAAAATGCAGACGGTCAGGGGTAGCCCTAAGAAGGAGCTTTTTTGGGGTACTTGTTGACAGGATTCTACACTACCCACTGTCCCTGCCTCACCAGTACTGCCCCTATACTCTGTATAATTGACTGCAGACTGAGAACGCTATAGCTGTAATAACAGAGAATTCCATGCAGGAAAAAGTGTAATCCACGCTTGCTTGCATAATAAAATATATAATCTTGCTTTATTTAGACATATTTAAATTTGCCAGGTATACACATCTCTAAACCAGACGCGTATCGGCTGCACAGAGCCTTCGTCAGTGGGATGATCTGAATAGAGTGTGGCACCGGCTTAAATAGGTTTAACAGAACAAATAATTACAATGACTGTCAGCTGTACAGGCTATTGGGCAAAAGGGAAAATACACAGAAACATCAAACTTACTGGTAAGATAATGCTTGTGATGAAATTTGTAATAAAACAAATATCAAACACATATCAACATGACACGAAATGGATACCATTGGGCGCTCTGCCAAAGCTTCATATATTTCATTTATTGCAAGATTAACCCCTAGTTGCACTTTGTTTATATCTATTGCAGTTGAACTTCACAATTGAGTTAATAAAAAAAAACAACTTTCCTTATTTCTCTTTATGAAAAGATATGCAAGAATAAAACATGAGCATATATGATGTTTCTATATACATGATATTAGTCTGACTTGCAGTATAGCCCCCATAAAGGAGTCTGATCCCAGAAAAAAGGGGGGGAAAAGGAAAGAGAAAAAAAATTCCATTTATTTTTCACTCTGGAAAAATATACTCATATTGATTTTCTGCATATGTGATGTTTCTATATATATGGTGCAGGTCTGACTTACAGTATAGCCCCCCCCAAAAGGGGTCTAGTTCAAATGTACTTTCTTCTCTTTGATCATGTTTGATTCCTGTATATGCAATGCAGGTCTGACTTGTAATTTAACCCCTGAGGGGATCTAGTCCCCAGTTTGTGGATCCAAAAGGACTCTCTGATCAG
Source organism: Eleutherodactylus coqui (assembly GCA_035609135.1). Lineage (NCBI taxonomy): Eukaryota > Metazoa > Chordata > Amphibia > Anura > Eleutherodactylidae > Eleutherodactylus > Eleutherodactylus coqui. The sequence continues at coordinate 37,383,832 of CM069408.1, forward strand.
TATTTCATTGAACGTTGCCTTGCCGCGCCTGTTATTAGTTACTTTCTCTATACCAAAACATTTGAAACTGGCAGTACTGCATGAGTGTGAATTGATGAAATGACTGGCCAAATTTGAGCTCCCAGTTTGGCCTTTTGCTATATATTGTAGATGGTCTGATATTCTGATGCTCAGTTTGCGTGCGGTACATCCAATGTATTGTAACTTACATGACGAACAGCCTGCCATATATAGACAACTCCTGTTGATTTGCAATTTATATATGATTTAATTACATATACGGTACTGGTATTGTCACTTCCAAACTCCTTTACACTTCTTGGTGCAAATTTACACATCGGGCACCGTGATTGCATGCATCTATAAAAGCCATTGTTTTTTAGCCAATTGGTGTCTGTTTGTTGCTGTTTCTGTTTGGATTAACTTTACTTTGCCTGAACATGAAATCAATCGATTTTGCCCTTCTAGACACACATCTAGTGCCTGACTCCAATATAACTTTTAGGGTGCATTCACATGAACGTATATCGGCTCGGTTTTCACGCCGAGCCGATATACGTCGTCCTCATCTGCGGGGGGGGGGGGGGGGGAGGAGGGAAGAGCCAGGAGCAGGAACTGAGCTCCCGCTCCCCTCTCTGCCTCCTTTCCACTCCTCTGCACTATTTGCAATGAAAGGAGGCGGGATGGGGGCAGGGCTAAGTTCTGAGAATTAGCACCGCCCCCGTCCTGCCTCTCCCCATTGCAAATAGTGCAGAGGGGTGGAGAGGAGGCAGAGAGGGGGCGGGAGCTCAGTTCCTGCTCCTGGCTCTTACATCCCCCCCCCCCCCCCCTGCAAATGAGGACGACGTATATCAGCTCGGCATGAAAACCGGGCTGATATACGCTCGTGTGAATCCAGCCTTAATTTGGGATCTTGTTTTAACCCCTTAACGACCGCCCCATCGGGGAACTACGTCCTCAGTAAGTGGGCTTTAATCCTAGAGGACGTAGTTTTATACATCCTCTTTGGATTAATGCCCACTTGCCTGAGGATGTGACAGCTCCATGCTGTCAGTGCCCACAGGTAGCCGACAGCATGGAGCTGTCATCCCAGGATGCGGGCAGTCCCCCCCGGTATTGCGATCGGCGCTATCCGATGGATAGCGCCGATCGCAAAAAAGTAAACAAAACAGTGAAAAAAATGTAAAGATTCAGCTGCCCTGATAGATCGGATCCATCAGGGCAGCTGAAAATACTCACCTGCCTTCTCCCCGCTGCCTCCGATGAATCTGGTCCTCCCGGACCCGCCAGCGGTCTTCTGCGCATGCGCGCCAGACGATGACGTCACGCGCATGCGCAGAAGCCCGGGAGCCCCCGGCAAATTTAAAATCTCCTGGCTCCCGGCTCCTGAAGGTAGGCGGGAGCCAGGAGGTGTTACCGGGGACCGCGGTGAGTGGTCCCCGAGCCCGCAATCGCCGCTATCCAATGGATAGCGGCGATCGCGAAAAAGTTAAAAAAAAGTTTTTAAAAAGTGTCAGTTTCACCTCCCCTCATGGATCAGATCCATGAGGGGAGGTGAAAATACTCACCTCGGTCCTCCACGATGTCTCGGGACCAAAGGTCCCCATCTGCGCATGCGCGCCCGATGTCAATCATCGGGCGCGTGCACAGAGGGCCTCGAGCCGCGGGAAATTTAAAATGGATGACATTCCAATGGATGACAGTGATCATGTAAAGTAAAAAAAAAACAGTTTAAAAAAGTTTTTTTTTTAAAAAGTGTAAAAAGTAAAAAAAAGAAAAAGTTTAAAAAAGTTAAAAAATCTTACGTTTCATCTACCCCCACGGATCATATCCGTGAGGGAGGATGAAATGACGTACCTAAGGCCCGCAGATTTATCCGCAGACCTTACCCCAGCTTCTGCGCGCGCTCCTGTCGCCAAAGTGGTGGACGCATGCGCAAAAGCTGTGGATTGCCATCGTAATTTAAACTCTCCCTGCTCCTGGCTACAAAACTTAGCCAAGAGCCTGGAGATTTCACGGAGATCTGCGGTGAGCTGTTCCTGATAACGTGTTTGCCGATATCCAATGGATAATGGCGATCACGTAAAAGTAAAAAAAAGGTGAAGGTTCATCTCCCCTCACCAATGCGATCGGTGAGAGGAGATGAAACTTTTTACCGGAGGCCTCCGTATTTGCACCCCGACGCAATCTTCCTCCGTGAACTTTCCCGGATTCTGCACATGCGACCGCCGGCAAAACACCGGACACATGCGCAGGAGTCGGGGAGCCCAGGAAACTTAAAATCTACTTACTCCCAGCGACCAACGGTCGCCGAGAGCCTGGAGCAGTGACGGGTGGCCTCGTTGAGCGGTCCACGGTCACGTGATAAAAAGGTAGCGATCTACCTTTGGTCGGTCTCACATGACCGGATACGAATTACGGATTCCGCATGCGTCTGATCCGCGGTATTATGCAGATCAATCGCATTGGATTACACAATTCCGCTCACATTAGTGGGTCGGAATTTCGTAATCCACTCGCAGAAAAGAGAACGCAGCAGGTTCTATTTTACCGCTGATATCCGCAACATAGAGCCCATTGTGCTCCATGGTCGCAGATATACCCGCAGCCCATACGCAACTACCTTGTATACGGGCTGCGGGTACCCGTGTCATCGCTAAGCGATGGTGCGAGAAATACAAACCAAAAAAAAAGTACTGCGAATGACCAACTGTGTGAGTAGGCAGTTATGCGCAGTACATTACGCGGCCGTACGCAGGGTCACAGCCGGGCTCACAGCTGGGATCCGCTGCGGTCCTCCGCAAGCGGATTCCACCTCCGGCTGCGTGAGCCCGGCGTTATTCAGACCACTACCTGTAATACGTAATTTACAAGAAGCCCCGGGAACACTCGCCTTCCTGCAGTTCCAGGAGCAGCTTGTTGAGCGTCTTCTGTGCGAGACCGCTGCACCGCAGCAAGATTACAAAGCCTCACAGAGCGCCACTTTTTACACCCCATACCCGCCACTGAGGTCAGGAAATACCCCCAAAAAGCATGAGAGGAGGGAGAATACCCGGTTTTATTTCCCCATGTACCCATCCCAACCAGCCTCCGTAATTACCCCTGTCTTCGGAAATACTACACAGTTCACGTTATTACTTTTATCTAAGATTTGGGGAAAGCCGAAAAGGGTGCGGAGTGGGGGGTTGGATTTTTATTCCGTACAAGTGGGCAATGGTTCCTGGAATTTATTCACTTGTGCCCAGAAATCCAACGGGTGTTCCCTCCATTATAGGCCTAACCATGTGTCCTATAAGTAGATTAGGGCCACAAGGGGTATGTTTTTGAACACGGGACAAATTGGGGTATCCATTTTGGGGTGAACGTCTTCATTCCTATGTACACTGTGCAAAAAAACAGTTTTTAAATTGACAAAATTGCCAAAAAAATGAAAATTTTAATTTTTTCCTTCTGCTTTGCTTAGATTCATTCAAATACTGTGGGGTCAAAATACGCAGTACACCCCTAGATGAATTCGTTAAGGGGTCTAGTTTTTAAAGTGGGGTCATTTGTGGGGGTTCTTTATCGTTTTAGATGCTCAATGGCTCTACAAGTGGGCGATGGGGCCTGGAATTTATTCCGTTGTACCCTAAAATCCAACGGGTGCTCCTTCCATTATAGGCCTAGCCATGTATCCTGTAAGTAGATTAGGGCCACAAGGGGTATGGTTCTGAACACGGGACAAACAGGGGTATCCATTTTGGGGGGAAAGTCTTCATTCCTATGTGTGCTGTACAAAAAAAACCTGTTTTTAAATTGATACACCTGGCAAAAAAATAAAAATTGTAATTTTTTCCTACTGCTTTGCTTAGATTTATTCAAAAATTGTAGTGTAAAAATACACAGTACACCCCTAGATAAATTCGTTAGGGGGTCTAGTTTTCAAAATGGGATCATTTGTTGGGGTTCTCTGTTGTTTTGGCCGCTCAAGGGCTCTACAAGTGGGCAATGGGGCCTAAAACGCCTTCATGCAAAATTTCATTTCTGAAAGCCACCGACTACTCCTTTCATTTTGGGCCCCGTTGTGCATTCAGACAAAAGATTAGGGCCACAATGGGTATGTCTCTGAACACGGGAGAAACAGGGGTATCCATTTTGGGGTGCAAGTCTTCATTCATGTGTGTGCTGTACAAAAAAAGCAGTTTTTAAAATGACAGAATTGCCAAAAAAACAAATCACATTTTTTTCCCTTTGCTTTGCTTGAATTCATTCAAAAACTGTGGGGTCAAAATGGGCCGTACACCCCTAGATAAATTCGTTAAGGGGTTGTCCCGCGGCAGCAAGTGGGGTTATGCACTTCTGTATGGCCATATTAATGCACTTTGTAATATACATCGTGCATTAAATATTGGCCATACAGAAGTTATACACTTACCCCCTCCTGGTGCTGGCGTCCCCGTCTCCATGGCGACGAGCAAACTGCTTCTCTGGTCGCCGGAACAGTCGCGCTTGCGCAGAGAGGAATCCCCTTCTGTAAGGTCCTTTCTCACGAGCTGCGTCCTGGCTCCTCCCCCTTCTCAGTGTCATCGCGTAGCCCCGCCCCCGTCACATGGTGCGGATCAGCCAATGAGGTGGCTGGAATCGGCAATGGAGCTCAGACAGCAGAAGAACATCCACAGTGCACCATGGGAGAAGACCAGCGGTGCACCTTGGGAAATGACGGCGGCCATCTTGAAAGAATAATTTTTTATAACTTCATGAAACGATCTAACAGTGAGTAGAAACTCTCTTTAACCCCTTAGTGACCAAGCCTGTTTGCGCCTTAATGACCAGGCCAAATTTTGCAAATCTGACACGTGTCACTTTAGCATGGAAAAACACCAGAAAGGTTTTGCATATCCAAGCGATTCTGACATTGTTTTTTCGCCACATGTTGTGCTTCATTTAGGTGGAAAAAAAGACCGATAGAATTTGTGTTTATTTATTAAAAGCGCCAAAATTGGGAAAATTTTGAAAAAATCATCATTTTTTCACATTTCCAACTGCAATATCTCAAATATGTGCAAACATAATATAGAAATTTTTGCTAAGATATATATTTCCACCCGTTTACTTTATTTTTGGCGCACATTGGAAAAACTTTCGTTTTTTTAACCATTTAGGAGACGTACAAATTTAACATTACTTTTCAGCATTTTGAGGAACACTTTGTTTTCCTATACCAAGCCAAGATTGAAAAGGCTCAAAGGCGTCAAAATGATAGATACCCCCACAAGTGACTCCATTTTAAAAACTACACCCCTTAAAGTATTCACTGAGGGGTGTCATTAGTATTTTAACCCCACAGTTTTTTTTCAGGAGTCAATGCAATTTAGAAGAGAAAAACTAAAATTTCATATTTTTGCAAATATGTCATTTTAAAGACAGGACTTTTTTCTATAGCACACATGAAAATTAGGATTTGCACCCCAGAATGGATACCCCTGTTTGTCCCATGTTCAGAAACATACCCCTTGTGGCATTCTACTTACAGGACACATGGCTGGGCCCATAATGGAGGGAATGCCCGCTGGATTTCAGGGCAGAACTGAATAAATTCCAGGCCCCATTTTCCACTTATACGGAAAAAAAAATTGACTTCCTAAAAATAATCCCCCCTACCCCCCCGCCATCCCCATTTTTTGGCATTCCCTAAATATTAGATAAAGCTAATAATATAAACTGCGTTTTATGTCCGAAGACAGGGGTAATTACGGAGGCTGGTTGGGATGGGCACATGGGGCAAGAAAACCGGGTATCCCCCCTCCTCATGTATTTTGGGGGGTATTTCGTGACCTCAGCGGCGGGGATGGGGTGTAAAAAGTGGTGCTCTGTGAGGCTTTGTAATTTTGCTGCAGTGCAGCGGTCTCACACAGAAGGCGCTCAACAAGCTGCTCCTGGAACTGCAGGAAGGCGAGCGTTCCCGGGGCATCTTGTAAATTGCGTATTACAGGTAGTGGTCTGAATAACGCCGGGCTCACAGGGCCGTAGGTGGAATCTGCTTGCGGAGGCCCGCAGCGGATCCCAGCTGTGAGCCCGGCTGTGACCCTGCGTACGGCCGCGTAATGTACTGCGCATAACTGCCTACTCACACAGGCGGTCATGCGCAGTACTTTTTTTTTTGTTTGCATTTCCCGCGCCGTCGCTTAGGGATGACCCAGGTACCCGCAGCCCGTATACAATGTATTTGCATACGGGCTGCGAGTATATCCGCGGTCATAGAGCACAATGGGCTCTAGGTTGCGGTAAAATATAGCATGCTGTGTTCTGTTTCTGCGAGTGGATTACGTAATTCCGACCCGATTATTGGGGGGAATTGTGTAATCCAATGCATGCGATTGATCCGTGGATTACCGCTGATCAAGCGCATGTAGAACCTGTAATTCCTCTCCGGTCATGCGTGACCGGCCTAATGTTTGCTCGCTACTTTATCACGTGACCGGGGACCGCTCAGCGAGGCCACCGGTCACTGCTCCAAGCACTCAGCGACCGTCGGTCGCTGGGAGCAAGGAGATTTAAAATTTCCTGGGCTCCCCGGCTCCTGCGAATGTGTCCGGCATTTTGCCGGCGGGCGCATTCGCAGCAGCCGGAAGGGTCCATGGAGGATAATCGCATCTGGATTTAAATGCGGAAGCCTCCAAGAAGATGTTTCATCTCCCCCCACCGATCGCATCGGTGAGGGGAGATGAAACTGCCACTTTAAGAACTTTTACGTGATCGCCATTATGCATTGGATAACGGCGATCACGTGACCAGTAACCGCATACCGCGGCTCCCCGTGACATCTCCAGGCTCTTGGCTACCTTTGGTAGCCAGCAGCAGGGAGATTTTACATTTCTTGGGCAATATTTAACTTTTGCGCATGCGTCCGCCATCATTCTGACGGGCGCATGCGCCGAAGCTGGGGTAAGGTCCGCGGATCAACATCCCATCAGGGAACAAATTCGGGACCTTGGGTACGTAATTTCATCCCCCCTTACGGATACGATCCGTAAGGGGAGATGAAACCTTAACTTTTTAAACTTTTTTTTAACTTTTAACTTTTTTTTTTTTCTTAGTTTTTAACTTTATATGATCACCGTTATCCGATGGATAACGGTGATCATATGACTGGAAACCGCATACAGCGGTCCCCAGTCATATCTCCCTGCACTCGGCTATCTGTGACAGCCGGGTGCAGGGAGATTTTGAACTTGCCGGGCTCGCTGGCCTTCTGTGCATGCGCGCCACATCGGCGCATGCGCAGAAGGCAGCGGGGATCCCGACACCGGCCGGAGGACATCGGCGGACCTGAGGTGAGTATTTTCACCTCCCCTTATGGATCCAATCCATGAGGGGAGGTGAAACTTTACTTTTTTTTACACTTTTTAGCACTTTTCCGCGATCGTCGTTATCCGTTGGATAACGGCGATCGCGGTACCGGGGACCGCTCACCGTGGTCCCCGCTGACATCTCCTGCCTCCCGGCTACCTACAGGAGCTGGGAGCCAGGAGATTTTAAGTCTCCCGCGCCGCCGGGCCTTCTGCGCATGCGGCTGACGTAATGCCGCCTGGCGCGCATGCGCAGAAGGACGGCTACGGCGCCCGGAGCATCGGGACAGCGGGGAGTCGTGCGGCGGACCTCGGTGAGTAGTTTCAGCTGCCCTGATGGATCCGATCCCTCAGGGCAGCTAAATGTTTAACTTTTTTTGCAGTTTTATTTACTTTTTTGCGATCGGCGCTATCGATTGGCTAGCGCCGATCGCAATGCCGGGGGGGGGGGGGTCCGCACAGCCCGGGATGACAGCTCCATGCTGTCGGCTACCTGCGGACACCGACAGCATGGAGCTGTCACGTCCACAGCCCGAGGGGCTTTATTCTCTGCAGGACGCATGTTTTTACGTCCTCAGAGAATAAAGCCCACTTAGGCAGGACGTAAAAAGGCTATGGCCCGGTCGTTAAGGGGTTAAAAATCGCTTTCCACGGGTAGATTATCATGTTTGCTTTAGGAGGAGGACTGGGCTGAGAAAAAAATTTACAATTTTGCCGCGGGACAACCCCTTTAAGGGGTCTAGTTTTCAAAATGGGGTCATTTGTGGGGGTTCTCTTTGTTTTTGGCCGCTCAAGAGCTCTACAAAAGTGCTATGGGGCCTAAAACGCCTTCAAGGAAAATTTATGTTCTGAAAGACACCGACTTCTCCTTTAATTTTGGGTCCCGTTGTGCATCCAGACATAAGATTAGGGCCACAGTGGGTATGTTTCTGAACACGGGAGACTATGTGCACTATAGGAAAAAATATGTCTTTAAAATGACATATTTGCAAAAATATTAAATTTAAATTTAATTAATTCCTGAAAAAAAACTGTGGGGTCAAAATACTCATGACACCCCTCAGTAGATACATTAAGGGGTGTAGTTTTTAAAATGGGGTCATTTGGGCGGGGTATCTATTATTATGACACTCATGAGCCTTTGCAAACTTGGCTTGGTGCAGGAAAACAAAGTGTTCCTCAAAATGCTGAAAAGTAATGTTAAATTTGTACGTCATCTAAATGGTTAAAAAAAAAAACGTTTTTCAAATGTGCATTCAGAATAAAGTAAACAGATTGAAATATATATCTTATCAAAAATTTGTACAGTATGTTTGGACATATTTGAGATATTACAGTTGACAATGTGAAAAAAAATGACAATTTTTCTCAGAATTTTCCCAATTTTGGCGCTTTTAATAAATATACACAAATTATATCGGTCTTTTTTTATAACCAAAATGAAGTAGAACATGTGGCGAAAAAACAATGTCAGAATCCCTTGGATATGTAAAGCCTTTACGGAGTTATGCTACGTTGAACGACGCATGTCAGATTTCCAAAATTTGGCTCCGTCACTAAGACGCAAACAGGCTTCGTCACTAAGGGGTTAAAATGGCTAGCTTGTGTAGAGGGTTAATTTAGTTGCTAGGCTATCAAAATACGAATAAATAGTAAGAAATACAAAATGTGTTTTGGTTAGGGAAACAGGTGCCTGAGAAGACTTCTCAGGAGTCTTCAAGGTCTCTCACTGTGTCTTATCTAATGAACAAGAACATCCTGTGTTCCAAAAACTAACAAACTGTATTGTCTCAAAACTCCTTCTTTTGCTTTCTCATTAAAAAGAAATGTATCCTTGCAGTTATTTGCTGACCACAAGCCCCTCCTGTCTGGGCAGTGGTCTATGGTCTATTTAATTTGATGTTTTTGCTTCAATAAACCAGAAGCCATTTTTTTTTTTAAACTCGTTTTATTGAACAGTGCATATTCCATACAAAACATGAATAAACAACTTGGTTACATTTTTGGCTCCTTGTGGTCATACAATTGCTCTTAAATACGTCACATTAAAATATGCAGAGATTAATTACAATGTGTCATTACATTTGCTCGTAGTGTCAGTGATGTTTGCTTATTTTACGGGTTCGTTCTAGGTACAGTTGCTCTCATTAGGCTCTGGAATCGGTCTTGCGTGAATACTGTGCTAGTCGATCCACACCATCTTTCCCATATCTTATCAAATTTTCCTGGGCACTTTCTGTTTTTGTATACTATTTTTTCATACGGTAGTATGGCGTTGATTATGTTCTGCCATTTTGAGAGTGTCGGGGGGCGTCTATCCATCCACCGCAGGGCCACTGTTTTACGGGCATAGAATAACGCCTTGGTGAGAAATATTTTGTCATGATATTGCCACTGTTCTTCATCTAAGATACCCAGGAGGCATATCGCTGGGTCGTATGGTACCGGTACGCCCATCAGTTGAGTTAGGTTCAGTGATTTCCCCCCAGTATGTGGCAATATTAGGGCAGTTCCATATTAGATGGTTAAAGTTTGCGTTAGGTGCTCCACACCGATGGCATTGGTTTGTGGGTGTCCTGTTCATCTTGTGGAGTCTGGTCGGTGTCAAGTAACATTGATGCAGTATGTATAGTTGTGTTAATTTATTATTTGCGGCTGGTGAAACCGCGGTGTACGTGGACATCGCAGTTTCCCAGTCTTCATTCGTAAGGGTGGGGATGAGATCTTTCCATCTCTCCATCACTGTCATGGGCATATCGGGGATCTTAGATCGTAGTAGATGGGTGTATAGCACCGATATCAGGCCTTTGGGTCCTTGGGTGCGCAGTATACCTATTAGTGGATAATGGGAGAAAGGCTGCCTAGGTTCTGGGAACTGTGCTGTTAAGGCGTGTCTGAGTTGTAGGTACCTGAAGAAACCGGATCTTGGAATTTGGTATAATTGCTGTAGCTGTTCAAAGGAAGCTAAGACTTGATCAATGTATAGATGTTCTAGAGTGGTGATTCCCAGATTTACCCAGAATTGTTTGTCTGGTAGATTTATCAAATGTGGTAGCTCTCTGTTATCCCATAGGGGGGTCTCCAGAGGGGTGTCTTCCCGCCTAGTCAGACGCTTGCATGCCTGCCACACATTGGCTGCGAGTCTATGTATGGGGAGCATCTGCTTGGTCAGTAGTCTCGGTTTTTCTAGGAGGATCCAGAGCGATGCCTCTGAGAGAAAGAACATCAGGTGGTGCTCGGAGTTTGGGAGAGGGGAGCCCGACAACCAATGTCGGATGTACCTTACTTGTCCCGCTAAGTAGTAGATTTTGAAGTCTGGTAACGCCATTCCTGCCATTTCTTTAGGCCGCTGTAGAGTATCCATGCGGAGTTTGGCTCTAGAGTTTCCCCATATAAATGGTGTTATTAGGGAGTTGGTTTTTTTGAGAATTTCTGTGGTATTGGTGCTTCTGCATGTTCTAGACAGTATAGGTACTTGGGGAGTATTATCATTTTAATGAGATTGATTCTACCTGCTACAGACAGTGGCAGGGAGCTCCAGGATTTAAATTTCTGTTGTAGTGTTGTCAGTAAGGGGGAGATGTTTAGGTCTAAGCTATGCGTGTGGTCTCTGGCAATCCATATCCCTAAATATTTAAATTGTGGGGTGACTTGCAGCTTACAAAATATGTCTCCCATCTGCCATCCTTCTGTTCTTAGGGGCATAAAAAAGGATTTCTGCCAGTTTATGCGTAGTCCTGAGAAGTTTCCAAACTCGTCTATTAGGGAGATGGCTAACGGGAGGGCGTTTTGGGGGTCTGACATATACAGTATTATGTCATCTGCGTATAACCCGATTCTGTCCTCTCTGGGTCCTATCGAGATGCCTTTATATGCGATATGCTGTCGGATCTTCAAAGCCAGGGGTTCTATTGCGATCGCAAACAAGAGGGGGGAAAGAGGGCAACCCTGTCGGGTCCCCCTATGTAGCTGAAAGGAGGTAGAGGCCAGGCCATTCACCACCACCCTAGCGGTCGGGGATCTATAAAGTATAGAGATCCATTTAATAAATAATTCTCCCAGCCCAAACCTCCATAGAATCTCCATCAGGTATGGCCACTCGACCGGGTCAAATGCTTTGGCCGCGTCCAATGAGGCCAGGGCCCAGTCTGACCTCCACCTCCACCCCACCTGCGTGATTACTTGCGTCCTTCTAATATTGTCTGATGTAGACATTCCGGGGATGAAGCCCGTCTGGTCGGGATGAATAATGTCCTTTATGGCTTGGTTTAGACGGGTGGCCAATATTTTCGTAAGGATTTTATAGTCTGTGTTTAACAATGATATAGGCCTGTATGAGCCACAGTCGTCTGGGTTTTTATCTGGCTTTAAAATGAGGACTATATTGGCTTCCGACATCGATTCTGGGAGCTGATTTTTATCAAATATGTGTTCATATAGGGAGAGCAAGTGTGGCATTATTTCTTTCTTGTATTGTATGTAGACTTCTATTGGCAGACCATCTGTGCCAGGAGTCTTGTTTTTTGCCATGTCACCTAATGTTTCCTCAATCTCCTCTTCTGTAATTGGGGAGTCTAACAGGGCTTTATGGGTGTCCTGCAGTACTGGGAATGTTATGTCTGTCAAGTATGTTTCTAGTTCTTCTGGTAAATAATCAGTTCGTGTTTGATACAGGTTATCGTAGAATTGTTGGAATCTAGTTAGGATCTCTTTTGGGTCAGTAAGTGTTTCTCCTTGGGCTGTTTTTATTCTCAGGACGGACGGGGGGGGCAGTCTCCTGTCAGGCCATAAGGGCTAGCAGTTTGCTAGATTGGTTTCCCAGCTCGAAGAAGGATTGTCGAGTGTAAAAGAGATTCCTCTGGGCTTTTTCTCTCAAATATAGCAAGTAATCCCTACCAGTCTGGAGCCATCTGTCTCTTTTAGTGTCTGATGGGTCAGCGATAAACTCTCTTTCTAGTAGTTGACATCGCTCTGCTAAGAGCTCTCCTTCTCGCGCAGCGGCTTTTTTGATGAAGGATATTGAGGATCTGAAGCATCCTCTAAGATAGGACTTAAATGTCTCCCACACTAATAGTTTGTCTATGTGCGCCTCGTGTGCTTCAAAATAGATCTGGATTTGGTCTGGTATGCGGTCATTGGGGCCGAGCAGTGCCAGCCAGAATGGGTGTACATTTATTCTCTTGATAGTGGCCTGGCCTTGGTTTTTGAGGATCATGCGGATTGGTGTGTGATCCGAGATCCCTCGAGGCAGAAACTCTATGGAGCTGATTTTGGGGAATAGTGAAGGGGACCCGAATATGTAATCTATTCGGCTGAGTGCGTTATTGTGGGCTGCGTGGCAAGTGAATTCCTGCCTTTGTGGGTGGAATACGCGCCACAGATCCAGCCAGCCCGTCACCGATATAATAGAGGCGAGGCGAGTCCTGCCCGCGTCCCCCTCCCTCCGAGCACCACCACCGAATCTGTCCACCACAGGATCCATCACCAGATTCATATCTCCCATACAGACAACTGTTGCGTCTGGTGAGAATGCTGCAAATTGGATGCCATCTGCCAGAATGGCTGTTGTTGCTGGCGGTGGGTTGTAGTAACACAGGAGGACGTATGGGTCGTTATTGATTTTGGATCTTACGAAAATGTATCTACCATCTGGGTCTCTCTTGATTTGTTCTACTTCCCATCTTAGTGACTTTGCTATCAGCAGGGACACCCCCCTGGAGTAAGATGTGTGACATGAGTGAGCGGACCACTGCACCCACGGCTTCAGCAAGATTTTTGTGGTTTCAGGTGTGAGGTGGGTCTCCTGCAGGCATAGTACATGCGGTCGCCAGGAGCGTATTAGGGAATTTATCGAGGATCGCTTCCTGGTCGATCCCATTCCCCTGACGTTCCAGGACACGAAGGTTACCTCCGCCATAGGCAAGGACAGGTCAATCGGGTCCGGATAGATTTCTTTATGACATTCTGCCTGTCAGGAGTCCCCCCGTGGCACACCTTTACATCTTTAACATACGTCATGCAACAGTATTTCAATGCGTTTTTACAGAAGACATGGAGCTCTTGATATACACAAATCGTCAACATTACGGTAGTTTACTACCAACTTGGAACTCAGATAACTTGTTTCCAACAAACTTTAAGTGCTTCCTCTGCTGGGATAGCGTTCGTGGCCTGCTAATATTTGGGGGAACCTACATAGTATAGCTATATCCTAGACTATACCTGAGGTATTGTTAGATTAATGTGATAGTGATAGAAGCCGTTACTAGCTTAGTAGGCTTTTACTGGGTGGGCCCCCTTAGGGGGGGGGGGGTAGGGAGGGGGCGGGAAGGAAGGGGGGTCAAGGGGAAATGCAATAATAACTCAGGGAGGAAAAATTGCCAGCGTTGTTACCAACACCGGGGGGAGGACGGTCCACCACCCTTTGCAGGGGAGGGGGGCCAGGCCGAGCAGCAGTGGCATACGGTCGGGGATTCAGACCCATGTCTCGGTCTCGCATCTGGGCAGGGCGCAGCTAGGGTATAATTTCTAGCGGGCACCGGGGTAGCTTTTATTGCATATATGCTTGTTCACATTAGAGTCCCAGTACCTGCAGGGGGGGAGAAAGGCGGTTAATTATACATTACAGTCCCTCTGGTGGGTGTCTGGCGGCCAGCCACTCTTCTGCTCCGGATGGTGTAGAGAAGAAGCGCGTGCGATCTCCGTCTATCACTCGTAGCCGCGCCGGATACATCATGGAGTATGACAGTTGCAGGTCTCGTAGCTGCCTTTTAATTCCAGTGAATGAGGCCCGTTGTTTCTGGAGGTCCGCCGAGAAATCAGGGAAGATGGATATTGCGGCGTTGTCAAATCGCAGAGGGCCTCCTTTTCTGGCAGCTTGTAAGATTGTGTCTCTATCTCGGGAGTTGAGTAGTTTTGCCAACAAGGGTCTAGGCGGTGCTCCTGGTATAGGCGGCTTCATAGGAACCCGGTGGGCTCGCTCGATCACGAATACTTGCAATAGTCCGGCATTGGGGAGAAGTTCGCGGAGCCATTTTTCCATAAATTCTTCAGGTCTCTGCCCTTCAGCTCGTTCTGGTAGACCCACTATGCGCAAATTATTCCGTCTTGACCGGTTTTCGAGGTCGTCCGCTTTTTGTCTCCAGTATTCGGCTTTTTGTGTGAGGTCACGTATTGCGGCCGACATTGGAGGGACGGTGTCGTCCAGTGTGGAAATTCTGTCCTCTGTACCTTTGACTCGTTCTCTCAGGTTTTGGAGGTCTTTCCTTAATAGGCTTATGTCCATTTTAACTTCGTCGATCTTTCCCGTGAGAGTGGTCGTGGATGTCTGTATTGCGGATAGGAGCTGATCCGATAGCTGCTGCAGGGTTTGAACTGAGCCCTCGGGTGGACCTAGGCTGGCGTCTTTCGCGGTTGATGTTCCTGCTGTGGCGGGTTCAGGGCCAGGGTCTTTGCGGGTCTCCCCTCTAGCGAACGCCTTTAGTTTGTCAACTGAGGAGCTCTGCCTAGTGGGTCCCATAGTGGGTCTTTGTGCTGTTTCGTTTTTCTTATGGCGGATGACTTTACGGGATATTAGATTCCCAGTAGGGGGCCTATAAAGGGCTGTGCTTTGCAGTGTGTTCACTTTAGGGCATGCGCTTTGTGATGCCTTTTGTCTGGTGCTTCACCTTTTCGTGCCTGTTGGGGCTGCAATGGCACCTTTTAGTTTAGGTGTGTAGTGCTCACACCAGAAGGAACTTGGTCTGTTTGTTCCTTTCCTCTTCCCCCCTGGGGTGGCAATTGCTTGTGTTGCACTGTTAACTTGTCAGGGGTTAATGGCTGTGTATTTTGGGACTGGCTGCAGTGTAGGAGTGCCAGCAGATGTCCCTTTCTGTGGGTATGTGTGCAGCTGTCTTCACTTTTCGACCGTGCAGCTTCCCCCTCGGCAACCAGAAGCCATTTTGACGACATTCTGTGTAGTCAGCGTGACTTCTCTGAGCGCTCATTAATTGCTTATACCAATTTGGACCTAGGCGACATCAGCATTTGGTCCCCCTTGAAGGACCCCCTACAGTTACTTGGCGCCAGTAACGTGGGGCGGAGTTTATTCTTTACCTGCAGCCGATATTTGATGACGCCAACTGCCAACACCACGGGACCAGAATCATGGGACCCCAGAATCCAAAAATCACCGGTGAAAGGTAGGCCCTTGTCTTGCCACTTCGATTCTGGGCTTCCAGTGATTTGTGGGCTCATCGTTGACAGAAGGTTAGTTGCTGCATGTATTTATAAGAATATTCCGCCATATTTTAACGTATGTGTTCATAAAACTGTAATAGACGGAAGAACTCATACCCTGTTTTATGCCATGTCGCCTGAGGAAATTCTTGAAGTTTCTGTACTGATTGTTTGTATCACGTTGGCAATTATCTGCTTTTGTTGGCTTTGTTATAATATCACCAAAGGTTCCCTGAGAGGCAAGTGTGGTCTCCCCTTAACCCTCCGAGGTAATCTCTGTGATTACTGGAAGTCGCTGTAAAACTATTCCGGGACAAGGACGACTGCGTGTCCTCCTATAAAAGTACTTTGTGATATAGTGTCCTGTTTACTTAGTGAAGAATAGTGGGCATATTGAGATGGGGGCAGGAATTAGGGAGAGGGAAGGGGAAGATATCAGTAAATGTGATCTCATCTTACCCTCCGAAGTAATCTGTGGGATTGCTGGAAGATTTTACCCCTATTGAGATAATAAAAGTGAGGGAAGGGGAGGATATTGGTAGGTACGCCTATACGATATCAGAGACGCCAGTTAACGTCCAAGGCAAGGAGTATGCCTATATCGGAACAGC
Organism: Eleutherodactylus coqui; assembly: GCA_035609135.1. Taxonomy (NCBI): domain Eukaryota; kingdom Metazoa; phylum Chordata; class Amphibia; order Anura; family Eleutherodactylidae; genus Eleutherodactylus; species Eleutherodactylus coqui. The sequence continues at coordinate 37,399,988 of CM069408.1, forward strand.
TAGAGAAATAGCAAAGGTCAGACAAAGCAAGCTAGCCGTGGGGAAAGAATGTAGCGAATTGTTAAGAAGAAGACTGTAGATGATGGTCTTTTGGATCCTGTCCAGTTGGTAGTATGTAGAGAGGAGTTGAAAATGCAGAACATGTGGCGTCATTAGAAGGTCACAGCATATGTGTTATTTATGAGTCTAAATGCAGGGAATAGTTCATATTCACAGAGAGCTGACAGTTGTTTTGCAAAGGTGGGGGCTGTCGGAGAAGGCTTGAAAAGTGTGTTAGCTGATAATGAAGAAATTTTAGTTAATAGACGATTGCTCAGGTTTGCAGTGATAAATGTTTCAGTAAGTGACGTAAAGTTGAAGTAAGAAAGTTGCAATTTCAAGATGGCGATTATTCATATGCTTTGAGTTGAAGACAAAGGAAGGCAGTCCTTCTTCACCACATCTGAGGGCACCGCCCCGGCCGTGTCATGGATGATGTTTTTCTCCCTTTGTCCTGCCCCTAGATGGCCGTGTTGTTATTGGGGCCAATACCAGTCGGTAAATCTTGATACGTGTCTAGTATGTAGTATTCCTGGACCCTCCCGTCACCATCGCCCAGTCAGGCCACGCCTTTGGTGGCAATTTCAGTGCCAGCCATGGCCCAGCGGCCATTTTAGCATCTGTTGCAACAATACCTTCAGTTACCCCTCAGATGTCATTTTAGCTCCGCAGCAGAAATGAGCTGGCTTCTCATCTCCCATCTATGTATGTTTTTACCTGGCATACCAATTCTGCGTACTGCAATGACGAGTGCCTTTTCTGAATTTTGCATAGAAACATTCAAGTCCCCTCATCCCGCCTGCAAATAGCCTCCTCCCGATTATCTGTTCTGCAATCTGTGTTTAGCACCCCCATCCCAAGTAGGTTTGTGCTTAAAATTTCCCATAAATGTAGTTGTTGCTGGAAAATCTTTTCCACTTTGCAAGGGGGAAAATGGAGGAGAAAGGGAATCCTCTAGTCTGTGTCCCCCTATAACATGAAGCAAGTTCATGCAGAATCTGTGGATAATTATGTGTCAAATAACCAATATTGTGTGTCTTCATGTTATGTAATGTAATCTTTGTTATACTCTTAGTCTTCTGTGTCTTTTTTTTTGTGTTTAACTATTCCTCTGCCGTCCGGGTTTGATAGTCTGTGCAGAGAAATATACCTCTTGTTGTTGCTAATGATTGGTGTGGTTTGGAGTCTGGATATTCTGGCTGTTTTCCCAAAAAATCTTAGTTATTGTTCTGTTCCATAGAGATATAAAAATTCAAAGTCATAGAAGAAAGACAGACGTTGAATGTATTGTGTGAATTGTATGGTTTTGAAAATGGAGAATATAAGAGAGAGAGGGTTAATGCTTGATTTGTGTGGAGCTCTGTTCCCCCTTGTCACCCCCCCTTCCCTTCAGAGTTTAGTGAGATTTGCAGAGAAGGAATGTGTGCTTCTCAAGGCCAAAGATTAGAGCGGAGAACCCTGGACAAGTAGCCCTGCTTGCTTGAGCAGAATTGAATGCATTTGTTTGCAAGATGAGGACAGTTGCATCATACGCGTTACGTCCTGTGTGAACTCTTACTAACATTTGAATGAGACTTGACTGCATGAACGGATGAATGTAAAATGTGTGTGATGTAGGCGCTGTGTGCTGATAATTTGGAAGCCTGCCAACAAGTCACAATTATACTGCTTCTGAGAGAATGTTCTGTAGAAAAAAAAAAAAAAGTACAAACGGCCATACCTGTACTTACACCTGCTGCCAAACTCCGCACCTTTCTGGGCTTTGTTTTCATACAGCCGCCCATGGGTCCACTTTGTTTCCGCTCTTATGCAACTACTCTATGACTGCCTTTCAATCATTCTTTTTTTTTCTCTCTCTCACCCCTGAAGACACTTTATCCTTTATTCTTTTCTGTACTGAATTTTCTGGCCAGGTGACAGTATTGACACAAAGGCACGGAGGACATCCACGGCCACCTGGATGCTACTCCATGAAGCTGTATCCAGTGGCTCGAGGAGCTCCCTCATGTGTTTGTGCGGTGGCAGCAGTACAGGCAATGGTTAACAAATCTTCAGAGCTGGTATTGAACTACCCCCCCTAGTGGTCCTCACCCCCCCCATGACATCCGGAGCATATACACGCAAGCGCAACCCAAGCACTTATTTCTAGCCCGTCAAATCCAGCTACAATGTGCTCTTGTCATTCTCCTCACTGTTGCTACTACTTTGAACTCAGTTACTCTTCCAATTAAGTACCCTAGTTCAAAGGGGGGGGGGAAGATATAGGTAATCTAGCTCGTATACACCCCGGGTCTGAAAGTCACCCGACCCTCTGTCGGATGGCAGCAAACCAAGCGACACCTCTCCCTGTCCTCACTCTTATGCACGCAGAGGAACAAGCTCTTAGCCCCTTGGTCCGTCAGTACCCCCTGACACATGTCCAGGAAGATGCAATTGCAGACACTGTCTCTTCTTTATGTTAACTTAAAGCCCTTAAAGAAATGTGTCTTCCCAGCCAATACCCCTTTTGTTCCCCGTTAAAGAGAAAGAGTTTAAAGGGCCGGCCAGACTGTCAGTATTTGTTTGCATTTATTTTCAGAGGAAAGCAGTACTGTTGGGCAGTGCTGCCATAAGGGGCACAGAATAGCCCAAAACCAGTTCACCAGATGCATGAAGCTGATATTAGACGCCTGGCCAATTCCCGAGGGCACCACCCTCTTGTAATATGTTGATGATTTACTTTTTTTTATGTACTCCTGACCCAAATAGTTACCTCAATGCATCACTAAGCCTGTTGTGTTTCCTCCATCAAGAATAGAAAAGCTGTAAGTTTACTAATGGAAGCCATCATGTTGCCAGAACAGGTGGCCATAATAAATGTTACTGAAGCCCCTTGCTAACAATGTATATTTTGAGTTGTTTGTTATAGACGGTACCAGGGTGATTGACGTCTCCACACTGGATATGCAGTGATCACGCAACAAGATGTCCTAAAAGCAGAATGCCTCCGCATGTCCCAGTACAGGAAGCGGAATTACAGGCCCTCACTGAGGTGTGTAGAGTGGTAGAAGGTAAGAGGGCAAACATTTACACTGACTCCCGGTATGCATTTGGCATAGCTCATGATTACGGCCCAACATGGAAGGCCAGACAGCTTGTTACCTCAGCAGGACAGCCAATTAAGAATGATGCAGCGGTGCAGTCTCACGGGGGCCCTACTTACTTCTACCTGACAAAGTGGAAACCTCACACCGATTCCTACACCAGAGTAACAAGAGGCAACGCCATCACAGACCACACAGCAAAGGCAGCGGCCCTCGAGCCATAGAAGAAAAGAAGAGTTTAACAAACTTTGGACTTTGATACAAACTTTGGACTTTGATATGCTAAAGACTTTACAGTTACAAGCCAGCAAGGAAGAGAAAGACAAATGGACTTAATATGGAAGCAGCAGAAATGGGACGACGTATGGCAAACAGTCAACAGCACTTGCCCACCACGGTCCCTATGCCCCATGATGGCCCAGCTGATGCACGGAAAGACACACCTACCAAAACTCCAGATGTCCGCCTTGAAATCATATCCTCTGACCTGCTCCATCACCTCCGGTGCCATCCAACATGGTGATGTCGCCTCCTGTGGCTAGAAACGCACTGACGCCAAAATCTGCGATCTGCACGGAGCCGTCTTCACCCAGGAGGATGTTTCCAGCCTTAACATCCCTGTGGATCTGGCCGTTCTTATGCAGGTACTCCAGGCCTTCCAGCACCTCCTTCAGCATGGTGGCGATGCTCGCCTCATCCAGCACCCCTCTCAAAGCAGCAATGATGTCGACGCTTGAACGAGGACGGGTGGCTCCTGGGTTTTCTGTAGCTGCTGCATCATCATTTGTCCAATTTTGCATGATCTTTGCCGTAAGCAACAGGGCAGAAGTAAATTTGCCACATAACACTTGCCTAGACAACTCTACCCATTTCAGGGATTGCAAATTGACTACACTCAGCTCTCACTTGTTGGGAAGTATGAATACGTGCTTGTTGTTGTTGATGTCTTTTCAGGTCGGAGACCTACCCTGTTACCAAAGTAAATAAGCAGGTAATCGCACAGGAGCTGATGAATGAGGTAACCTGCAGATATGGGGCACCGGAAGTGATTGACTCAAACAAAGGTACACACTTCACACCTGCAGAGTTTAGGCAAAGTTAAAAGACTAAATGGTACACTTAAGTTAAAAGAAGTGTTGTTTGGCTTTATGCCAAGATTGGGGATGTATCATCCACAGGCCCTACAGCAGGGTTATGACATAGTAGCTGGATATGTAAAGCACCTGTGTGACCAACTAATGGTAACCCAGAATCTAGTCTTTTTCTCCCATTCCAGACCCAGACAATCTAGAGGGATCTCACTCCCTAAAACCTGGAGACTGGGTGGTCGTAAAGAGGCGTGTCCAGAAATCCCTAGGGCCCAGATTCAAAGGGCCCTGTCAAGTCCTGCTGACCACACCTACTTTAGTAAAGTTGAAGGAACTGTTGCTTGTCTTGAGACTAATGGGACTTTTCACGCCCTACTTTGCCCCCCCCCCCATGAGAAGGAAAATGAAGGACATTTTGTTTATTGATGGACTTTTGGACTCCTCACTCCATGCTTCGCCCTTGTGAGAGGGTGCAAAAGGACAATGCCCAGAACCACCTTGTTAGACACCACCAAATACTGGTAGATGGACTGAACACCTCACAGGTGAAAGACGGTTGGACTTGTGCACACACCTGGTGCCACTGGTTTTCCTTTCTTGGCTGTTCCTGTTCCGTCGAAAGAACTGTTTGCATGGACAAATGGAAACTCAGAAACCAGAGATAGCTGGTGGGGTAACATATTTAGTTCTTTGAACCCTGCCAATTGGTTTTCTGGTTTAGGAGGTTGGTTCATGGGGATTCTACAAAGTATATTACAAGTTGTGATGATTTGATTATGCATTTATGGAGCAATTAAGGTTATAATCTCATGTATTTCTAAATGTACTGAAAAAGTTTTCTCTGCGCTATATGAATTACGTGTTTATGGACTAGGAGTCGTACTTGTCTTGACTCCATGTCCAAAATGGGGGAGATGTAGAAGGTTAATTTAGTTGCTAGGCTATCAAAATACGAATAAATAGTAAGAAATACAAAATGTGTTTTGGCTAGGGAAACAGGTGCCTGAGAAGACTTCTCCGGAGTCTTCAAGGTCTCTCACTGTGTCTTATCTAATGAACAAGAACATCCTGTGTTCCAAAAACTAACAAATTGTATTGTCTCAAAACTCCTTCTTTTGCTTTCTCATTAAAAAGAAATGTATCCTTGCAGTTATTTGCTGACCACAAGCCCCTCCTGTCTGGGCAGTGGTCTATGGTCTATTTAATTTGATGTTTTTGCTTCAAAAAACCAGAAGCCATTTTGACGACATTCTGTGTTGTCAGCGTGACTTCTCTGAGCGCTCATTATTTGCTTATACCAATTTGGACCTAGGCGACATCAGCATTTGGTCCCCCTTGAAGGACCCCCTACACTTGTTAAAAAAGTTTTTTTTGATCTGTGTGAATTGTCTGCTAAACGGGGTTGAAAAGGTGATGTATTCTCTGCTTTTTAATCTGTCTGAATGCTTTTCATTTAAACAAATTTCTCTTGTTTGTCTAGAAGCTACTGTTTTTTTTGCCCGCTGTAGAATGCGTGTTCCGTACCTGCTATTTTGCAACCTATCAAAGTACATTTGAACTAGACCCCTTTTGGGGGGCTATACTGCAAGTCAGACTAATATCATGTATATAGAAACATCATATATGCTCATGTTTTATTCTTGCATATCTTTTCATAAAGAGAAATAAGGAAAGTTGTTTTTTTTTGTTCTTTTTTTTTTCCTGAATAGGCAGGCTAACGTCTTTATAAAGGGGAGCCAAGTACAATGCCATCACATAGCAAGGGAAATTTTTATGGTCTTCTGTATACCGTATATACCGGCATATAAGACGACTTTTGAACCCCAAAAAATCTGCTCTGAAGTCGGGGGTCGTCTTATACGCTGGTAATACAAAAAAAAAAAGTGTAAAAAAAAAAATCATTACTCACCTCCCCCGGCGTTCTGTCGCGCTCCGGCAGGATGTCGCTCGCTCCTCGTCCCCGGCGCAGCATTGCTTTCTGAATGCGGGGCTTGAAATCCCCGCCTCCAGAAAGCTAATACACACGCCGTCAGCCAGTTACAGCCATTCAATGACAGCTGAAGGCGCACGTGTGTTAGCAATCACACCCATTCAATGATGCCATTGAATAGTGTGATTGGCTGAAGCCACGTGTGTTTTAGCCAATCACAGCCATTCAATGATGTCATTGAATGGCTGTAACTGGCTGACGGCGTGTGTATTAGCTTTCTGGAGGCGGGGATTTCAAGCCCCGCATTCAGAAAGCAATGCTGCGCCGGGGACGAGGAGCGAGCGACATCCTGCCGGAGCGCGACAGAACGCCGGGGGAGGTGAGTAATGATTTTTTTTTTCCTCCACTGTATTACCGGCGTATAAGGTGAAAGTTGGGGGGTCGTCTTATACGCCCCGTCGCCTTATAGGCCGGTATATACGGTATATATTTTTTATTAACTCAATTGTGAAGTTCAACTGCAATAGCTATACACATAGTGCAACTAGGGGTTAATCTTGCAATAAATGAAATATATGAAGCTTTGGCAGAGCGCCCGATGGTATCCATTTCGTGTCATGTTGATATGTGTGTGATATTTGTTTTATTACAAATTTCATCACAAGCATTATCTTACCAGTAAGTTTGATGTTTCTGTGTATTTTCCTTTTTGCCCTACAGCCTGTACAGCTGACAGTCATTGTAATTATTTGTTCTGTTACACCTATTTAAGCCGGTGCCACACTCTATTCAGATCATCCCACTGACGAAGGCTCTGTGCAGCCGATACGCGTCTGGTTTAGAGATGTGTATACCTGGCAATTTTAAATATGTCTAAATAAAGCAAGATTATATATTTTATTATGCAAGCAAGCGTGGATGACACTTTTTTCTGCATGGAATTTTCTCTGTTGTTTAAAGCCCAGGACGGGGGCAGGTGAACCCGCTTGAGCAAACAGTGGATCGTGGGATATATGAAGTAAGCAAGCTGACAGCACAGCATGCCATTTTCAAGTGTCTATAGCTGTAATAGTCTGCACAGCCCTAGATGAAAAAAAAAATTTTGGGTGCAAAACTGCTCCCAGCAGCCACAACAGTAATGCATACGGTCAGATGTGGCCCTAAAAAGGAACGTTGGGGTTCTTGTAGACAGGATTCTACACTACCCACTGTCCCTGCCTCACCAGTACTGCCCCTATACTCTGTATAATTGACTGCAGACTGATAACGCTGTAGCTGTAATAGCCTGCAGAGCCCGAGATGAAAAATTTTTGGTGCAAAACTGCTCCCAGCAGCCACAACAGTAATGCATACGGTCAGATGTGGCCCTAAAAAGGAACGTTGGGGTTCTTGTAGACAAGATTCTACACTACCACTGTCCCTGCCTCACCAGTACTGCCCCTATACTCTGTATAATTGACTGCAGACTGAGAACACTGTAGCTGTAATAGCCTGCAGAGCCCGAGATTAAAAATTTTTGGTGCAAAACTGCTCCCAGCAGCCACAACAGAAATGCACACGGTCAGATGTGGCCCTAAGAAGGACCGTTGGGGTTCTTGAAGACGCTAACACTCTCCCTATAGCAGCAGCACCACTCTCCCTAATCTCTTTCAGCGCGTGTCTCTGGCGAGCCGCGGACGGGACCGGTTTAAATACTCGGCGGTCACTTGATCTCGCCAGCCACTCACTGCAGGGGGGGTGGGATAGGGCTGGAACGTCACAGGAGGAAGTGGTAATGCCTTTCCTGCATGTCTATTGGCCAGAAAATGGCGCTAAACATGCAGGTAAGGAAATGGAATTGACTCGAGTACCGCGTTGTGCTGGTCTCGAGTAACGAGCATCTCGAACACCCTAATACTCGAACAAGTATCAAGCTCGGACGAGTACGCTCGCTCATCTCTAATAAAGAGTTAATACTATAGATAATTGTAAATATAATTGTAACTGATTATCTTATAAAAATCATATATTATATTTTTTCTAAAACCTCATTGAGACCAAAAGGACGCAGTGTATTCATTCTAAAAATCCAAAACATTTCTCGTGCCCGGAGTTTTGCAGGAGAAGATATACGAATGTGTTCTACTGGGGTTATTTTCATGTCTTTTGGATCTTTGTGGTGTTTTTGTGTAAAATGACGTGAAACGCTGTGTTCCATATAACCTGTGGTTATGTTAAATCTATGCTAATTTAATCTTGAACTCAATATATTAGTGGTGCGTCCAATATATTGCAGGCCGCATGGGCATTCTAGTAGATATATAATAAATTTGGAACAGCAGTTTAAAAATTGATCTATCCTTATACTTTTCTGTTCCCTTTGCCAGAACACTTCTTTTCTTCCTTGTGTAATATTGACGCAACACTTGCATCTTTTCCTGCCACAGCGATAAACCCCTGTCAATATAGATTTGTTCCGCACTTCTTTTTTAAATTTATTTAAGGGGTTTGAGGGAGCAAGAACATTTTTTTTTTTTATAATTGAATTTTTATTAGAATTTTTCACACAAAATTTAACAGGTTACATAGTTATCAGAACTCCTTGATAGGAGAGCCTCGATCATAGCTGAGCAAAGTTGTAACAGGGACAAACAGATATAAAAACATAATCAAATATATATATAAAAAAAAAAGATTATAAAAAACATATGCAGAAAAGAAAACAACGGAGGTACGTTTTTCCCTGCCAGGAAAATAGTTGTTCTTGGGTTGTGTTGAAGGGTCTTTACAATATAGGTCTGAGTTTAAAAGTTAGGGGGTATGGAGCCCGGGCGGGGAGGAAGGGTTGGTGAGGATGGGGGAATGGAGGTTTAGGGTTGCCTGGACTTGATAAGGGAGAGGGGTGTCGCTAACTTTTAGTAGTCATTTTTGTGTCGGCCATTTAGGACCCCAGCGTTATTTACCTCTCAAGTTCTCGTCCTATCTATAAGGGATTGTTGTTTGTATAGTCCAGCCAGGTTGCCCAGAAGGACCTTTGGGGAGAACGGGAGACAAATCTACGTGAATAAGCTTGCTCTAGGTGGAAAGTAAGTTCCACTGAATTTCTAACCTCTAAGATAGAGGGAGCGTCTTTTGATTTCCAGTGCCTGGCGATTACCAGACGAGATGCAAGAATAATGTGTGAGGTGATGGCTGAGTAGAAGGGGGATAATTTGTCTGTCTTCAAGAAACAGAGGGCCAGGGTGGGGTCGGGGGGTACGTGCTGGTTTGTAATGGAGTATATGAGGCTAAATATTAGGTTCCAAAAGGATCGTATGACTGGGCATAGCCACCACATATGGAAATAGGTGCCTTTTGCGCCGCACTCTCTCCAGCAAGTCTCCGGGACCAGGGAGTTCATTTTAGATATCCTTGCTGGAGTAAGATACCAGCGAAGGAATATATTTTGGGAGGACTCCCAATGTGAGATGCCATGCAAGATCTTTTTGGTCCATGAAAGTGCCCGGCCCCACTCCTCCAGACTAAAAGTTTGTTTAAAATCAAGCCCCCAGAGTATCATGTGGGTAAATTTAGTTTGGGCAATCTGGGAGAATGAGGTTTCATAGAAGGTAGATATGCCTCCGGAGACCTCTGTTGAGAGCGAGAAGAAAGCAAAGGCCGCTTTGGGGAATATGGGTTTATGGAAGTGGGAGAAGCTTAGTTTATTGGGAAGTTTTAATATCTTACCTACTGTAGGGAAGTCCATAATGGCCCCTTCTCTATAGAGGTCTCCAATCTTCCTGACTCCAAGTTTCTCCCACGTCCTATATTCAAAATCTGGGAGAATGGATGTCAAAAATCTCAGTGGAAGGAGTGTGGCCGGTACCCTATCCAATGTCGAGGACACCAGCTGGTTCCATATCTGGACTGACACTTAAGAACATTTTGTAGGGTTCTATTTCTGCAGTAGATCACCATAGGTTTCTTTTGTATCTCAGTATTTAATATTGGGTCTTTCATTAAAATATTCCAATTTTTTCTATCATGTTTGATTGGGAATTATATTTAGTGATAAATAAAACATTTTTCTGTGTATCAAATTTCTCATTTTTTATTTGCTTTTCTGTATGAACAGTTGTACCTATATGGTTGGATTCCTTTAGTGCTTTATTATATGCAGCTTCTATTAAACTGTTGATATACCCTTTCTGTTTAAAACACTCTTTTAGGACATTGGATTGGGAGGCATACATATCTGTACTTGAACAATTTCTCCGAATTCTTTTAAACTGCCCAAAAAGGTATATTTATCTTCCCATCCTTTTTATTGCAGCTGGAGAAATTTTAAAAGCTGTTGCAGTCGTTTTTTTTTTTTTTTTAATGTGTACTAGTTTCTATACCCCCTTTATTTGATGATATCACTAGATCTAAGAAGACCACCTCTTTTTTATTCAGGTTATGTTCAAATTTCAAATTAAAGTGATTATTATTAAAGTACAAATTTCAAATTGCATAGTGAAACTGAAGAAATATTTATTGTAAAATAGTCATTCAATTGCATTGTCATTGCGGATAAAACCTCTGGGATTGTCAGGAGGAAGTCATTTAACCCCTTGAGTGGCACGCCCGGAAAATTTCCGGGGACGAGCTGCACTGCTCATAGCAACATAGCCCGGAAGATTTCCGGGCTATGTATCACTATGGGAGCTGCAGAGCACAGTGCCACAAGCTGTGACAGTGTGCTCTGCCTGCACAGACCCATATAGAGCAGTGCAAGGGCTTTGAAAAACCAGCAGAAGATATTGCCGACATGTCGGCAATGTCCTGCTTTGTTTACAAGTTGCCATAGAGACCATCGGCTTGTCAGAAGCAAGCCGATGGTCTCTGTGGCAGGGAGAGCTTGGTGCTTGGCTGTGAGAGGACAGCTAGGTACTAGCTCTTACAGCAGAGATCAGAGAAAACCTCCGATCTCTGCTGTGTTAACCCTTTACATGCTGCAGTCTATGTGACTGCAGCATGTAAAGGGTTGTCACTGCAGCATGTAAAGGGCTGTCACCATCAGACCCCCGGAATGTGATCAGGGGTCCTGATGGGTCCCTGTGGAAGTCCCCTAAAGGGACAAAAAAAATAAAAAATTAAAAAAAAAATTAAAAAAAAAAAGGAAAAAAATTATTAAAAAAATTAAAAAACACTTGTCTCCCTTTACTTTATAAAAAATCAAAAATACAATCACACATGTGGTATCCATGTGCGTCGTAATGACCCAGAGAAGGAAGTTAATACATTATTTAACCCCTTAATGACATGGCCCCTTTTTTTCTTTTTTTCCTCCCCCCTGTTTAAAAAATCACAACTTGTCCCGCAAAAAACAAGCCCTCATATGGCCATGTCAATGGAAAAATGAAAAAGTTATGGCTCTTGAGACGCAACTGCAAAACTAGTTGAAATTCAATGATTAGACCATTTTAAAAAACCTGCCCTGGTGGGCACGACAGGGTGGTAGGAAACCTGCCACTCAAGGGGTTAAGGACCATGTAGTATTTTTAGTTTGGTTCATTAAGGAGCTACACGTAATTGACATTGGGCTATGGTCTGATAAGGGGACCGTGAGGATATTAGAATTCGTTATCAGTGGTAAAAATGCGGCAGGAACTAAAATATGATTAATTCTCCTATATAAGGAGTGAGGACGGAGTCAAGTAATGCGTGAAATCCATAGTTGTTGGATTTCTTTCACGCCAGGCATCAACCAAGTGGTGGTGAAGAAGGAGTGTTTTAAAAGTAGGAGATATAGAATGTTGGGGTACTGGGTGTGCAGTTGGAAGGGAAATTGCATTCCTGTCCAGGTTCTGGTCAAGGATGCAATTGGAGTCACCACATATGATAACCGTTCCAACTTATTTGGTCTCAGCAAGTTTAAGTAGTTTTGATAGGAACTGTGTTTGCCCAGCATTTGGAGTGTAGTACGACATTATTGTCACTGGAATGTCTTGGGTGGAGCCAATAAGCATCAAGTATCGGCCTTCAGGGTCTGCTATAGTAGTTGTATGGATGAAAGGGACTGATCTACCAAAACAGATAATGACGCCTTTGGTTTTTGTTGGGGGCAGTGGCTGAATAGAAGACGGGGTAGTGTAGAGAAAGGTATCACAGGGAGGAGTTATTAGAAAAATGGGTCTCCTGTAAACAAATAATGTCAGCATGAGCGCTTTTATAGTAACGGAAGGCTTTTGAACGTTTCTGAGGAGAATTAAAGCCCGGCACATTATGGGATATTATCTTCATAGCCGTGATAAATCATGCAACGGATTATGTAGTGTAAATATCATAGGACCAAAACCCCACGAGAAAGGAGGAAAGGGAAAGAAAAAGGAGGGAAGGAGGGGATGGGGAAGACATTTTACAATTCTAACTGTAAAACAATTAGTAAAACGAGGAGGAAAATGGTGTCTGGAGCCGTTCTGGTTGTCGTAACAGCCATATATTTAGTGGACAACAAACTACAACAGCCCCAGTGAGGATCGCTCTGCAAGATTTATGTTAGAGAAGAAAGAGACCCAAGGAGAAAGGGAAAGGGAAGTAAAATAAATAAATTTAAATGAAACAAGTTAAATAATAGGTGGAAGATATCAGGGGGCAGTAATACGACTGAGTACCACAGGTTATCCAATGGAATGTAAGCAATTACATCTATTAGACCACAGCAGTAATTGTAAAACTTTAATTAAGTTATTACAGCTATTAGGCAACTACATAAAATATACAACCTATAACTATGTTGGGAGACCAAGGAGTCCTGTAGTTTGGTGACCTTTGGGAAGATCTCAATGAATGAAAATTCCCAGAAGGAAGAAAGAGAGGAGAGGGAGGAAGGAAGAAAGAGAGGAGAGGGAGGAAGGAGGAAAGAGAAGAAAAAAAAGGGGGGCGGGGGGGGGGGGGGGGGAGGAACAAACATTGGAATACAATCTGAACATTTCAGAATATTTCATTTAGACAGTCAAGCTGCAGTATAGGAGCAGTCTTTAGAATTTAAGGGCTTTTATCGGCGGCAGATCCAGTTACAAGACTGGAAGTCAGCAATGGGGTTGGGGTATGTTGCTGAGGAGACTTCTGCTATAGTTGGAGGCTCTCAAAACCGCTACGAGCCCCTTTAAGAGAAAAAACTGTGTGCACCTTGTCCCGATATTTAAAGGCAAGCTTAAAGGGGAAGCCCCAACGGTATTGAATGTGCTTTTGTTGCAGAACCTCCAGATAGGGTTTTAGAGCTCTTCTCTTGGCCAGGGTTGACAGAGCCAGGTCAGGAAACAGCTGGTACACATGACCCTGGAACCTGAGGTTAGGAGAGGATCGCGCCACCTGGAGCTGTTGCGGTGAAAATGTAGCTTAAGTATTATGTCTCTAGAGGGGCCCCCTGGTTTACGGGCGTATAGGGCCCTATGGACTCTATCCATTTCCAGCCTTTTGGTTGGAATTTCAGGACAAAGCTCTTGAAAAAGGGCAGTCACGGTTCCCTGCAGGTCTTTAATTTATTCTGGGAGGCAGCGTATTCGTAAATTGTCTCTGCGGGCCCTATTTTCCGCATCCTCCAGCTTGTCATGAAGGAATTGTACTTCTATGTGAAGTTGCTCCACTTCGTTCTCGTGGGACTCTAACACCGTGGTAGCATTGTCCATACGTTCTTCCAAGTCCGATGTCCGTTGCCCTAGATCACGGATTTCTTTAGTTAGTTTAGTGGTGATGTCTGCAGATGTTTTGGAGAACTCTCTCTGTAACAAGGTTTTTATTTGAGAAAGAAGGGATTCTGATTGGGGAGCATTTGTTGCTTCCAGCAGTTAGGGCTCGCTGGAGTTGAGTCGAGGGTAGGGGAAGCATCCCCAACAAATGAACATGAAGAGTCATCCTGATGGGCTAAAGCAGGTGGTATTTTAGTGGATCATTTACCTGTTGCGTGAGCACTTTGCCTCTGTTTTCCTGTTTTAAGCTGAGGTGGACTCATAATTAATACGTTGTCTTGTTCAGACTGAAAGGGTGAAGGAAAAAAATGTTTAAATGAAGAGAGGGTCTCTTTATAAAAGTATCCTCAAAAAGGCACTTGGTGTGGGTGCAACCTCACTGAGGTTCCATGTTCTGAGGTAGGCTGCTAGGTTGTCCGCACCTAGCCACAAAGGTGCAAGGAACTAGGTCAGCGGCGAACTTGTTGGGTAATTTTTATATGCATACAGTTCTTTAATACAGGAGAAGAATAGCAGGTGTTATAGCTTTAAATGTATTTCAATTTCTTTCAATAGCATTAAGGTGAGTATAAAGTGGTTGCAATACCAGATATGGCCACTAGATGGGGGGCAGAGTGCTTGACCTACATAGCCTGCAGTTAAAGGTTCTACACTGATGTTACAGCGCCCCCGTTCAGAGTTCTGGTGTCCCTGCTCACTGCACTCCCGAGTGCTCTACTCACCACCTTAACGACACCTGGATGTCCCCTCCCGTGGATCAGTAAGTACTCGGCCTCCTGAGCAGAGGTTCCTCAGTGTAGTCGGGCATTCAGCAGGGAAGGGGTGGGGGGTGGAGGAGAGAGCTTTGGCTGCGGGTGGGCTCCGGCACTCTGAACTCCGTGATGGGAGTCCAGAGACCCTCTCTGCGGTTTGCTGCTTACTCCTGCCAAGCTCCGGTTGCCTCCGGGGACGTCTGCTGCCGCCTGCCAGCTGGACCCATGCCGCTGTGGGAGTGTAGTCGGTGGCAGCTTATAAATTGAGGCCGCGGCTTCAGGACTGTAATTAGGCTGCGGTTTTCCTGCCATCCCTGAAGCCCTAGAAAGTGGCTATACCTGCAATATTGACACCAGCGAGCACCCTGGTGTGCATTGTGAGGGTGTAGGGGTGCCACTTATGGGGGAAATGCCCCTTATTCTCCTTTTTGCATGGAGCTGCAGCCTCGTGCGTCCCGCTGCACTGCCATCCAGGCTACGCCCCCAGCCTCGTGCGTCCCGCTGCACTGCCATCCAGGCCACGCCCCCAGCCTCGTGCGTCCCGCTGCACTGTCATCCAGACCACGCCCCCAGCCTCGTGCGTCCCGCTGCACTGCCATCCAGGTCACGCCCCCAGCTTTGTGCGTTTTAAAACGAACCATAAACTCCAAAGATTGTGTTCCCAATTCACCAGCTTACCTGTGATATAAAAGTTGGTGTGGGCACCGTGTGTATGTGCGCGGCATTGTAGAGCCCTGGAGTGCGTTAGGCTGAATCAGGGGGTGATTTGTGCTTTTGGTCTTCCTATGTCCCTGTGAAAGCTGTTTACAAATCCACCTGTAGTCTGGTGACTCCACACTCACAATCCGCTCGAGTGATCGATCGAGGCTCAGCCGTGACACGTGGTCATAGCGGGGAGGCGCTTGGAATAGTCAATCTGTGACAAATCGGTGACAGAGCTGGTGGGATCTGTTGGGGGTCCCCCCTCTCCATTCCATGACAAATTGGTGGCAGCGGTGGGATATTTAAAACATTCATGCAATTAATCCTCTACAAAAAAAAAGTTGGCGGACTGTTTGCGAAGATCGCCTCAAAACTTTTACAAGGCTTTGACTTAACCCCTTAGTGACGGCCCCATCGGGAAACTACATCCTGCCTGAGTGGGCTTTAATCCTAGAGGACGTAGAATTATGCGACCTCTTAGGATTAATGCCTCGCAGGCTCTGGACGTGACAGCTCCATGCTGTCGGTGCCCACAGGTAGCCGACAGCATGGAGCTGTCATCCCGGGCTGCAGGCAGTCCCCCCCCCCCCCCCGGCAATGCGATCGGCGCTATCCAATCAATAGCGGCGATCGCATAAAAGTTAAAAAAAGGGGAAAAAAAGTTAAAGATTCAGCTGCCCTCATGGATCGGATCCATGGGGGCAGCTGAGATTACTCACCCCTGTCCGCCGCACTGCTCCCCGCTGTCCTGGTTCTCCTGCGCATGCGCGCTCGACGTCAATCATCGGGCGCGTGCACAGAGGGGCTCGAGCCCCGAGAAATTTTAAATCCCTCTGCTCCTGGCTGCCATGTGTAGCCAGGAGTAGAGAGATTTCACCGGGGACATAATCACTGCTATCCAATGGATAACAGTGATCATGTAAAGTTAAAAAAAAAAAAGTTTAAAAAAGTTTTTAAAAAGTTTAAAAAGCTTACGTTTCATCTCTCCTAACGGATCATATCGGTGAGGGAGGATGAAAGTACGTACATAAGGCCCCCGGATTTATCCGCGGACCTTACCCCAGTTTCTGCGCACACGCCCGTCGCCAAAAAGGCGGATGCATGCGCAAAAGCTGTACGGAGGCCTCCATATTTGAACCCCGACGCAATCCTCCTTCGTTAACCTTCTCGAATTCTGTACATGCGACTGCCGGCAAAATGCCGGACACATGCGTTGGAGTCAGGGAGCCCAGGAAATTTAAAATCTCCTTGCTCTCAGCGACCAACGGTCGCCGAGAACCGTGACAGGTGGCCTCGTTGATCGGTCCCCGGTCCCGAAAAAAAAAAGTAGCGATCTAACATAGGTCGGTCTCACATGACCGAATAGGAATTACGGATTCCGCATGCGTCTGATCCGCGGTAATACGCAGATCAATCGCATTGGATTACACAATTCCGCTCACATTAGTGGGTTGGAATTGTGTAATCCACTCGCAGAAAAGAGAACGCAGCAGGTTCTATTTTACTCCGGATATCTGCAACGTAAAGCCCATTGTGCTCCATGGTCGTGGATATACCCGCTGCCCATACGCAACTACATTGGGTACGGGCTGAGGGTACCCGTGTCATCGCTAAGCGACAATGCGGGAAATACAAACAAAAAAAGGTGTACTGCGCATGACGGCCCGTGTGAGTGCGCAGATATGTGCAGTACATTATGCGGCCGTACGCAGGGTCACAGCCGGGCTCACAGCTAGGATCCGCTGGGGGCCTCCGCAAGCTGATTCCACCTACGGCTGCGTGAGCCCGGCGTTATTCAGACCACTACCTGTGATACGTATTTTACAAGAAGCCCCGGGGAACACTCGCCTTCATGCAGTTCCAGGAGCAGCTTGTTGAGCGCCTTCTGTGTGAGACCGCCGCACCTCAGCAAGATTACGAAGACTCACGGAACGCCACTTTTCACACCCCATACCCGCCACTGAGGTCAAGAAATGACCCCCAAAACGCATGAGAGGAGGGGGGATACCCGGTTTTATGGCCCCATGGGTCCATTCCAACCAGCCTCCGTAATTACCTCTGTCTTCGGAAATACCACACAGTTCACATTATTACTGTAATCTAACATTTGGGGAACACCGAAAAGTGCGCGGAGGGGGGATATTTTTAGGGAGTCAATTTTTATTCCGTACAAATGAGCAATGGGGCCTGGAATTTATTGAGTTGTGCCCTGCAATCCAACGGGTGTTCCCTCCATTATAGGCCTTGCCATGGGCCCTGTAGGTAGATTAGGGCCACAATGGGTATGTTTCTGAACTCCGGACAAACGGGGGTATCCATTTTGGGGTGAACGTCTTCATTCCTATGTACACTGTACAAAAAACAGTTTTCAAAATGGGGTCATTTGAGGGGGTTACTTATCGTTTTGGTCGCTCAATGGCTCTATAAGTGGGCAATGGGGCCTGGAATTTATTAAGTTGTACCCTGAAATCCATTGGGTATTCCTTTCATTGTAGGCCTAGCCGTGTGTCTTGTGGTCTATTAGGGCCACAATGGGTATGTTTCTGAACACAGGACAAACAGGGGTATCCATTTTGGGGGGGGGGGGGGGGGGGAGTCTTCATTTGTATGTGTGCTGTACAAAAAAAAACTGTTTAAATTGACGCAATTGCCCCAAAAATGAAAATCGTAATTTTTTCCTACTGCTTTGCTTAGATCTTTTCAAAAATTGTAGGGTTAAAATACACAGTACACCCCCAGATGAACGCGTTAAGGGGTCTAGTTCTCAAAATGGGGTCATTTGTGGGGGTTCTCTATAGTTTTGGCCGCTCAAGAGCTCTACAAGTGTGCTATGGGGCATAAAAGGCCTTCAAGCAAAATGTATGTTCTAAAAGCCACCGATTACTCCTTTCATTTTGGGCCCCGTTGTGCATGTGGACATATTAGGGCCACAATGGGTAGGTTTCTGAAAACAGGACAAACAAGGGTATCCATTTTGGGGTGCAAATCTTTATTCATATGTGTGCTGTACAAAAGAAAGCTGTTTTTAAAATAACAGAATTGCCAAAAAAAACGAAAGTCACAATTTTTTCCTTCTGCTTTGCTTGAATTCATTCAAAGACTGTGGGGTCAAAATATGCAGTACACCTCTAGATAAATTCGTTAAGGGGTCTAGTTTTCAAAACGGGGTCATTTGTGAGGGTTCTCTATGGTTTTGGCCGTTCAAGAACTCTACAAGTGGGCAATGGGAACTAAAAGGACTTCAAGCAAAATCTATGTTCTGAAAACCACCGATTACTCCTTTCATTTTGGGCCCCGTTGTGCATCCAGACATAAGATTAGGGCCACAATGGGTATATTTCTGAACACAGGACAAACAGGGGGATCCATTTTGGGGTGTAAAGCCTCATTTTCATGTAAACTATAGGAAAAAAATATGTCTTTAAAAAATGACATATTTGCAAAAATATGAAATTTTATTTTTTCTCCTCTAAATTGAATTAATTCCTAAAAAAACTGGTGGGGTCAAAATACTCATGACACCCCTCAGTGAATACAGTAAGGCGTGTAGTTTTTAAAATAGCGTCATTTGTGGGGGGTATCTATTATTGTGACACTCATGAGCCTTTGCAAACTTGACAAAGTGTTGTTCAAAATGCTGAAAAGTAATGTTAAATTTGTACGTCCTCTAAATGGTTAAAAAAAAAAAAAAAAAAAAAAAAGCACAAAAGTTTTTCAAATGTGCATCCAGAATAAAGTAAACTGATGGAAATATATACCTTAGCAAAAAATTGTTCAGTATGTTTGCACATATTTGCGTAATTACAGTTGAAAATGTGAAAAAAAAAAAGACAATTTTTTCAAAATGTTCCCAATATTGGCACTTTTAATAAATATTGATAAATACTATCAGTCTATTTTTTCCACCGATATGAAGTACAACATGTGGCGAACAATGTCAGAATCACTTGGACATGTAAAGCCTTTATGGAGTTATGCTGTTAAAGTGACACGTCAGATTTTCAAAATTTGGCTCCATCACTAAGGCGCAAACAGGCTTCGTCACTAAGGGGTTAATGATTGGAATAGTTAGATAAAACTGTGCAAGTGAAGTGTCAGAGGAAGTGACATCACACTATTTCTAGATTTTTATTCGTGAAGCTGAACTGTGCTATAGTCATGATGTAACTGGTATGTTTAGGGAACTTGGAATTCTATTTGATCCTAGTGAGTGACACCTCTTCATCAGCAGTTCATCCAAGAGTCTTAAAGCAATATTACTCCATAATGGTAACAAGTATCCTTCTCTTCCTCTTAAATTAGAGAAGACTACAAAAATGTGAAGAGATTGCTCAATGCACTGAAATATGAGGAATATGAGTGGGAAGTTATTGGAGACTTCAAAATGGTTGCATTCTTGATGGGTCTTACTAAATTCCCATACTATCTTTGTCTTTGGGATAGACACTAGAGCTCACGACCACAGACGATATTGGCCAGAACATATGGAGTCTTCTGTGGGAAAGTATAACATTAAATAGAAGCCACTTGCAGACCCTCGAAAGGTACGAATGCCACCTTTGCACATCAAACTAAGCCTCATGAGGCAATTTGTCACCGCTTTGGCAGACATAAAAATAATCGTTCCCTCATTCGCACGTCTGTGTGTTAACAGCGATCGTTTAGTCATTCTTATTAACCGCTACAATGAACGATATGCAAATGTAACTGCGAACAATTTGTCTGCCGGTATACACAGGCTCCATGAGCGAAGAGAAGAGAACTCTGTCATTATTCGCTCATGTGAAAGATTTATCGCTCCGTGTAAAAGTAGCCCGAGTCAGACGACTTGCAAAACCAAAGACAGCTTTCTGCACCCCGCTCCATACTCCTCCCCGCTGCGCAGAGGAACAAGAAGCCTCTGTGATAATCCATGGAAGGAAAAGTATTCCAGTGCAGCAGATGCCCACAGATTTAATGACACTTAAAGGGGTTGTCTCACGCGGAAACGTTTTTTTTTTTTCCAATAGGCCCCCCGTTCGGCGCGAGACAAACCCAATGCATGTGTTAAAAAAAAAAGTTTAGTACTTAGTCACTGCAGCGACTTCTTCCTTACCTTACTAAGATGGCCGCCGGGATCTTCACCCACGATGCACCGCGGGTCTTCTCCCATGGTGCACCGTGGGCTCTGTGCGGTCCATTGCCGATTCCAGCCTCCTGATTGGCTGGAATCGGCACACGTGACGGGGCGGAGCTACGAGGACCAGCTCTCCGGCACGAGCGGTCCCATTCACCGCACAGAAGACCGCACAGCGCAAGCACGTCTAAAATCGCCAGAAGAGGCGATTTTAGACGGATCCATGGAGACGAGGACGCTAGCAACGGAACAGATAAGTGAATAACTTCTGTATGGCTCATAATTAATGCACAATGTATATTACAAAGTGCATTAATATGGCCATACAGAAGTATATAACCCCACTTGCTTTCATGAGACAACCCCTTTAATTCAGCATATTAGGAGTTAAAAGCCGTACTTGGGATTAGAGGGGTTTTGTTATTAAAGCAAACCCCGTCCCCTTGCTGGGCCCTGCCTAAAATAGCAAACGAGGGTGCACTCACCTCTCCTAAGGCCCCGGGACACAGCTGACAGCCGGCGCTGGCATCAGCATGACTTCCAGGTAGACTGACGGGGCAGAAGCATGTGACCGCTGCGGCTACTCAGAGGCCATAGCATGACGTTCCTAAACTCCTTGCATCATGGCACCAGGATATGAGCACTGATGCCAGCAGTGCCAAAAAAGGCATTCTAAGGCCGAAACGTAACCTACCTTTTTAACGGCTATGGAATAATAAAAGTTGATTTTTTAATGAAGTTTTTGCATGCTGCCACTTTCTCTCTACTACTTTTGTGATTGACTACCGAGTCTTGAAGCTCCGACCCATTGTTGAGTGGCTTGCATTTTTTCACCTCACCCCTAGTGGGAACGGATTGAGTGCTGCTGGATACTTTTCCCTTAGGAGTGCCAACGGTGACGCTGAGGCCTCTGATTGGCCGCAGCAGTCACGTTCTTCTGCCCGGTCCATCTACCCAGAAGTCACTGCCAATGCTGGAGCCAGCTGTCCAGCTGGTGTTCATGACATCACTGCAAACTGAGGTTATGGCGGGCGAGTGTCGTTGGATGGCGGATAACAAGAGTTGGAGCTTGTTGGGCGATTTGACAATCATCTCTACTGCTGCTTTTTCGAGGGCATCCTGTACCCGGTCGCCTTGTGTGCCCCCATCCACTGGTCCTAACACCTCCTAACAGTCTGGTCAGAACGGCCGGTGGTGACAATTCATTGGTACGACCATTCAGCTTCTCCCATCCCAATAATGCGCCCCTCTCAGACTCTGACAACGGGGTGAAATCTCTTGGATTATGTCGTAGAGGCATCTAGTGGTCAACAAGCTCTACACAAGCTGAAGAAGAGGTCACTACACACGGAGCCTCCAAGAGCCTCTTATAGGCCAAGGGGGAACCAGTTTTAGGGTCTCAGGTGACAAGACCGTTCATCTAATCACCACAACTAATTGTTTACATATCTGCCTGCGATGTATCTGAATGCCGGGTAAAACAACAACTTCTTCTAGGGGAGCGATTTTTTTTTTTTTTTGACAGTGTATACACACGCACACGAAATACAAGTAACCTTCCTTCTGCTGGCTCTGCGTCTCCTTCATGCGGTTGTCTAGAAGTTCCAGAGAACAGCAGCTCCAGTTGTGGCACAAGGCAGGACTGAGCATCCTGTACCGCTCCTGCTTCTAGCCCTGCCCTGTCCGGTGGGCATTAGGGGGGGCATGGGCCTGGCAGTCATTCAAACGGTCTCAGAAGCTGAGCCTGCGCTATCAGCATCAGTAGTGGGCTGTGACTGACAGTCGCCTCCTGCTCCAACAGGGGGGGATCGGTGAGCACTAGAGATGAGCGAACGTACTCGTCCAAGCTTGAGCTGCCAGTTTATTATTTTGTGTGCTGCTGATTACTCCACAAAGCCAGGTCACTGGTGAATAGCACTAGTACCTGAGCATAGAAAGGGAACTAAGGTTAGATGCCAGTACCCTGATTAATTAGGGGGCTTTACAACCTTAGCAATCTAGGGACTATATTAGGTTAGCCTGACTAAAAAATTGTCAGGAATCCAAGACAGATTGTTGTCAGAATCTTAACAAAAGCCCTAGGTGAGCCTCTGGTAGCAATCTCTGGTGGTCTAGAAATAGACACTATTGCATGTGCAGCACAAATCGCAACCGCATAAGGCGTTCTGGATGGACGATTTCTTGGTTGCGTAGCGTTATAGACTCAAAATTGATATTTTATTATGGAGTATGCAGACGCTAGTCATGTCTAATCTTATGTAGTTCGTACAAGTAATCCCATTGGTGATGAAAGAACTTATGGGATTAAGTCTCTTATAAATAGAGAGTCACAGATCCTGATTGTACCCTGTGGCTCTATGTGTTTGTTAACACTGCTCCTGATGAATCGCGTGAGCGAGGAAACGCGTTGAGCACTGTATGTATATATATATATATATATATATATATATATATATATATATATATATATAGATAGATAGAGAGAACAGAACCAAAAAAGGAGATCATCTGTCTCTCTTCATTAATCTAATAATTCTCAAAGGATCATAGACACTTTATTTACTCAATTCCTGTATATCTAGCAACGCAGTACAAGTGAGCGCATAAACATCACTGGTGCGCTCTTACTCACAGAAACGGATGTGGAACTAACCCAGAGATCCACAAAAGAGTGTATAAACACTTCACAGCTGATTGTGCTTAATAAAAAGTTGGTGAAGATGACTCATGCGATATACAGTGAATAATGAAATGCATCATCTGCATACGTAATTAACAGTTCTTTTACTAAAGCCTTCTCTCCTTACTAAGATTTTTTAAGCATATTATTTATTAAACATAAAATATAACTTTTATTCACTCTGTTAAAAATTGAGCTCACTGACAAACATACACAGATATATATCAATCTAAATGATCAATTTACGATCAGTAAAGTATCAACACTGTAGTTCCAATATTAATAGATTCTGTTGGTGGACAAAAAGTATATAAATTATGCACGATCAACTTGTTTTTGTGTATCGTGCAGAAATTAATTTATTCTCCCACAGTCGACGCGTTTCTTCAGTCACCTCCAACCTGTGACTGATTCATCAGGATGGGGAGACAGTATATTACAGAAATAGGTCCACTTTGATGATGGATAGTGAGGATGTATTAATCACTTATCAAAAACTCCCTTTTTTTTCTTTTCCTGTGGATTTTTATATAGTACGGGAGTTTTCTTTTCCCCAAAATTTGATGATACTTGTGTTGCAAATGGTCTGAATTATGATATTAATTGGTTTCAGCTCAGTACTTGAAGTATCCAGCCCAGATTGATTTAGGTTTAATCATGGTTAACGGATGCCATCCGAGCTAAATCTCTAACCACATTAATGATATCATTCAGGAATCATGTGGTTACGATAATACACGGACTGGTATCCAACTGATGTATGTATCTTCACTGTGACTCTGTTAGACTAATGGTCATCAGTGTGATCTTATTCCATAAATTATTCTAGTAACTTACTGGGGTACTTCTGTGTAGCTGTCCCTGATGTTTGTTTATAAACCATCAGTAAGTATAAGTATAAACAAACATCAGGGACAGCTACACAGAAGTACCCCAGTAAGTTACTAGAATAATTTATGGAATAAGATCACACTGATGACCATTAGTCTAACAGAGTCACAGTGAAGATACATACATCAGTTGGATACCAGTCCGTGTATTATCGTAACCACATGATTCCTGAATGATATCATTAATGTGGTTAGAGATTTAGCTCGGATGGCATCCGTTAACCATGATTAAACCTAAATCAATCTGGGCTGGATACTTCAAGTACTGAGCTGAAACCAATTAATATCATAATTCAGACCATTTGCAACACAAGTATCATCAAATTTTGGGGAAAAGAAAACTCCCGTACTATATAAAAATCCACAGGAAAAGAAAAAAAAGGGAGTTTTTGATAAGTGATTAATACATCCTCACTATCCATCATCAAAGTGGACCTATTTCTGTAATATACTGTCTCCCCATCCTGATGAATCAGTCACAGGTTGGAGGTGACTGAAGAAACGCGTCGACTGTGGGAGAATAAATTAATTTCTGCACGATACACAAAAACAAGTTGATCGTGCATAATTTATATACTTTTTGTCCACCAACAGAATCTATTAATATTGGAACTACAGTGTTGATACTTTACTGATCGTAAATTGATCATTTAGATTGATATATATCTGTGTATGTTTGTCAGTGAGCTCAATTTTTAACAGAGTGAATAAAAGTTATATTTTATGTTTAAAATTAGTTAGTGGGCTCTTCCCAGTGTAAATAATTAAGTTTAAAAAGAACCCTACTGTCACAGTGATTATTATTTATTAAAGGTTAAGTTTTATATAAAAAAGAAATAAAACTAGGATTTCAGTCTGTGACAACGGTCCTTCTTAGGGCCACATCTGACCGTGTGCAGTACTGTTGAGGCTGCTTTTAGCAGTGTTGCACTTTTTTTTTTTTTTTGTATATCGGGCGTGCAGAGCATTGCGTCCTCAGTCTGCAGTCATTGTACATAGTATAGGGCCAGTACTGGTGAGGCAGGGTCAGTGGGAAAGGTGAAAGAGATATACAGGCTATATAGGCAGTGGGCTTTTTCAAACAAATTTGGGAAAAATACTATATTTCGGCTGCCTGTGACCGTCTTCAGTGTACTGCGTGTCTGCTGGGGTTAGTAGTCCTGATTAATACGCAGCTAAGTGTTACAGCAGGCTTGCGCAAAATTGTTTCCTGGCTCTGCGTTGCCCGTTACATCACCGCCGTCATCCCATCCAGAGGGAAACAGTCTGCAGTAATTTTACATAGTATAGGGCCAGTACTGGTGAGGCAGGGACAGTGGGAAAGGTGAAAGAGATATACTGTCTATATAGGCAGTGGGCTTTTTCAAACAAATTTGGGAAAAATACTATATTTAGGCTGCCTGTGACCGTCTTCAGTGTACTGCGTGTCTGCTGGGGGTAGTAGTCCTAATTAATACGCAGCTAAGTGTTACAGCAGGCTTGCGCAAAATTGTTTCCTGGCTCTGCGTTACCCGTTACATCACCGCCGTCATCCCGTCCAGAGGGAAACAGTATACATATATACGCTGCCTACAGTATCTGTCTGCTGTCTCAGCTCAGCCTTTAAAAAAATAGAAGCACAATACTTAAGGCCTACTAGTGGCCTTTGGACACTTGACTGCTTCTGCGCTGTGAATTCCACTAGCTCAGTCATACGCACCTACGTCACACTACAGGCTTGCGCAAAATTCTTTCCTGGCTCTGCTGTGCGTTCCGTAAGCGAAGTCAGCCTCCAACCACAGGCCAATAAGCGGCACATTTAATTACAGTGTTCTGTTTCTGCACTACTGGTAATACACCGTGCTGAGGGGTAGGGGTAGGCCTAGAGGACGTGGACGCAGGTGAGGACGCGGAGGCCCAAGTCAGGGTGTGGGCACAGGCCGAGCTCCTGATCCAGGTGTATCGCAGCCGACTGCTGCGGGATTAGAAGAGAGGCACATTTCTGGCGTCCCCACATTCATCTCACAATTAATGGGTCCACGCGGTAAACCTTTATTAGAAAATGAGCAGTGTGAGCAGGTCCTGTCGTGGATGGCAGAAAGTGCATCCAGCAATCTATCGACCACCCAGAATTCTGCGCCGTCCACTGCTGCAACTCTGAATCCTCTGGCTGCTGCTCCTCCTTCCTCCCAGCCTCCTCACTCCATTACAATGACACATTCTGAGGAGCAGGCAGACTCCCAGGAACTGTTCTCGGGCCCCTGCCCAGAATGGGCAGCAATGGTTCTTCTCCCACCGGAGGAGTTTGTCGTGACCAATGCCCAACCTTTGGAAAGTTCCCGGGGTCCGGGGATGAGGCTGGGGACTTCCGGCAACTGTCTCAAGAGCTTTCAGTGGGTGAGGAGGACGATGACGGTGAGACACAGTTGTCTATCAGTGAGGTAGTAAGGGCAGTAAGTCCGAGGGAGGAGTGCACAGAGGATTCGGAGAAAGAGCAGCAGGACGATGAGGTGACTGACCCCACCTGGTTTGCTACACCTACTGAGGACAGGTCTTCAGAGCGGGAGGCAAGGGCAGCAGCAGGGCAGGTTGGAAGAGGCAGTGCGGTGGCCAGGGGTAGAGGCAGGGCCAGACCGAATAATCCACCAACTGTTTCCCAAAGCGCCCCCTCGCGCCATGCCACCCTGCAGAGGCCGAGGTGCTCAAAGGTCTGGCAGTTTTTCAGTGAGAGTGCAGACGACCGACGAACTGTGGTGTGCAAGGTTTGCCGCGCCAAGATCAGCCGTGGAGCCACCACCACCAGCCTCACCACCACCAGCATGCGCAGACATATGATGGCCAAGCACCCCACAAGGTGGGACGAAGGCCGTTCACCGCCTCCAGTTTGCACCACTGCCTCTCCCCCTGTGCCCCAACCTGCCACTGAGATCCAACCCCCCTCTCAGGACACAGGCACTACCGTCTCCCGGCCTGCACCCACACCCTCACCTCCGCTGTCCTCGGCCCCATCCAGCAATGTCTCTCAGCGCACCATCCAGCCGTCGCTAGCGCAAGTGTTTGAGCGCAAGCGCAAGTACACGGCCACGCACCCGCACGCTCAAGCGTTAAACGTGCACATAGCCAAATTGATCAGCCTGGAGATGCTGCCGTATAGGCTTGTGGAAACGGAGGCTTTCAAAAACATGATGGCGGCGGCGGCCCCGCGTTACTCGGTTCCCAGTCGCCACTACTTTTCCCGATGTGCCGTCCCAGCCCTGCACAACCACGTCTCCCGCCCTCACCAACGCGGTTACTGCCAAGGTCCACTTAACAACGGACACGTGGACAAGCACAGGCGGGCAGGGCCACTATATCTCCCTGACGGCACATTCGGTGAATTTAGTGGAGGCTGCGACAGAGTCAGAGCCTGGGACCACTCACGTCCTACCCACCCCCAGAATTGCGGGCCCCAGCTCGGTGCTGGTATCTGCGGCAGTGTATGCTTCCTCCACTAAACCACCATCCTCCTCCTCCTCCGCAACCTCTGTCTCGCAATCAAGATGTGTCAGCAGCAGCATGTCGCCAGCAGTCGGTGTCGCGCGGTGTGGCAGCACAGCGGTGGGCAAGCGTCAGCAGGCCGTGCTGAAACTACTCAGCTTAGGAGAGAAGAGGCACACGGCCCACGAACTGCTGCAGGGTCTGACAGAGCAGACCGACCGCTGGCTTTCGCCGCTGAGCCTCCAACCGGGCATGGTTGTGTGTGACAACGGCCGTAACCTGGTGGCGGCTCTGCAGCTCGGCAGCCTCACGCACGTGCCATGCCTGGCCCACGTCTTTAATTTGGTGGTTCAGCGCTTTCTGAAAAGCTACCCACACTTGTCAGACCTGCTCGGAAAGGTGCGCCGGCTCAGCGCACATTTCCGCAAGTCCAAGACGGACGCTGCCACCCTGCGGACCCTGCAACATCGGTTTAATCTGCCAGTGCACCAACTGCTGTGCGACGTGCCCACACGGTGGAACTCTACGCTCCACATGTTGGCCAGGCTCTATGAGCAGCGTAGAGCTATAGTGGAATACCAACTCCAACATGGGCGGCGTAGTGGGAGTCAGCTTCCTCAATTCTTTACAGAAGAGTGGGCCTGGTTGGCAGACATCTGCCAGGTCCTTGGAAACTTTGAGGGGTCTACCCAGATGGTGAGCGGCGATGCTGCAATCATTAGCGTCACCATTCCTCTGCTATGCCTCTTGAGAAGTTCCCTGCAAAGCATAAAGGCAGACGCTTTGCGCTCGGAAACGGAGGCGGGGGAAGACAGTATGTCGCTGGATAGTCAGAGCACCCACATGTCTATATCTCAGCGCGTGGAGGAGGAGGGGGAGGAGCATGAGGAGGAGGGGGAAGAGACAGCTTGGCCCACTGCTGAGGGTACCCATGCTGCTTGCCTGTCATTCTTTCAGCATGTATGGCCTGAGGAGGAGGATCCTGAAAGTGATCTTCCTAGTGAGGACAGCCATGTTTTGCGTACAGGTACCCTGGCACACATGGCTGACTTCATGTTAGGATGCCTTTCTCGTGACCCTCGCGTTACACGCATTCTGGCCACTACGGATTACTGGGTGTACACACTGCTCGACCCACGGTATAAGGAGAACCTTTCCACTCTCATACCCGAAGAGGAAAGGGGTTCGAGAGTGATGCTATACCACAGGACCCTGGCGGACAAACTGATGGTAAAATTCTAGAGATGAGCGAGCACCAAAATGCTCGGGTGCTCGTTACTCGGAACGAACTTTTCGCGATGCTCGAGGGTTCGTTTCGAATAACGAACCCCATTGAAGTCAATGGACGACCCGAGCATTTTTGTATTTCGCCGATGCTCGCTAAGGTTTTCATGTGTGAAAATCTGGGCAATTCAAGAAAGTGATGGGAACGACACAGCAACGGATAGGGCAGGCGAGGGGCTACGTGTTGGGCTGCATCTTAAGTTCACAGGTCCCACTATTAAGCCACAATAGCGGCAAGAGTGGGGCCCCCCCCTCCCAAAAACTTTTACTTCTGAAAAGCCCTCATTAGCATGGCATACCTTTGCTAAGCACCACACTACCTCCAACAAAGCACAATCACTGCCTGCATGACACTCCGCTGCCACTTCTCCTGGGTTACATGCTGACCAACCGCCCCCCCCCTCCCCCCCACAGCGCACACCAAAGTGTCCCTGCGCAGTCTTCAGCTGCCCTCATGCCACACCACCCTCATGTCTATTTAGAAGTGCGTCTGCCATGAGGAGGAACCGCAGGCACACACTGCAGAGGGGTTGGCACGGCTAGGCAGCGACCCTCTTTAAAAGTGGTGGGGCGATAGCCCACAATGCTGTACAGAAGCAATGAGAAATAGAATCCTGTGCCACCGCCATCAGGAGCTGCACACGTGGGCATAGCAATGGGGAACCTATGTGCCACACACTATTCATTCTGTCAAGGTGTCTCTGCATGCCCCAGTCAGACTGGTAATATGTACCTTAACAGTAACCGCGTTGGTGGTAATGTGGTGGTGACTGCGGACCTAGTAGCGCGCTTTTATTTTGTTGGTTTTCGGAATGTGGCCAGGATTAAGTGGGCCGTGGCGGGGGGGCTCTCTTGTATTGTCGGTAAAGGTGAAATTCTTGGACTGCCACCAGACGAACCAATGCAAAGGCATTTGCCAAGAATGTTTTCCCTGTTGGAGGAGGAGGGGGATGTTTTTGAGGCACTACGTGTCCTCTCCACGTGTCCGTGGTTATATGCACCTTAACAGTAACCGCGTTGGTGGTAATGTGGTGGTGACTGCGGACCTAGTAGCGCGGTTTTATTTTGTTGGTTTTCGGAATGTGGCCAGGATTAAGTGGGCCGTGGCGGGGGGATGATGTGGGGGCTCTCTTGTAGTGTCGGTAAAGGTGAAATTCTTGGACTGCCACCAGACGAACCAATGCAAAGGCATTTGCCAAGAATGTTTTCCCTGTTGGAGGAGGAGGGGGATGTTTTTGAGGCACTACGTGTCCTCTCCACGTGTCCGTGGTTATATGCACCTTAACCCTTTCCAATCCAATTATTTTTTCTCATCCATTCTCTCCAGCTCCAAATAAATTGAAGCTGGTGAGAATGGATGAGAAAAAATACATTTCCCTGCACCCTCCTGAACTGACAGAGTTCAGGAGGGTGCAGGTGCTCACTGCACCGTGGGGGGGGCCTGCTTACCTGTCTAGCGTCTTCAACATTCTCTGTTCTGCCTCCCGGCTCGGCGATCATGTGACCACTGGGGTCAGGTGGCACCCAGCGGTCACATGATCGCCGAGCCGTGAGACAGAAGGGAGAATGCAGAAGACGCCAGACAGGTAAGCAGGCCCCATATTTAGGATTTCAGCCGCAGTTCAGCAGCGCTGCTGAATAGAGCCACCTGATTGGCTCACGAGAAGGTAAACCAGATAGCGCCTCAAGGTTGACATGCAGTGGAAATCAACACTATTTTGATCCTCCAATACCCGGGGGAGAGCTGCAGAAAAAACTGGGGTCTCTCATAAGAGAGTGATCCCAAAGAAATGGAATACAAAAAGAGCTATCAGCAAAACAAAAATTTCTGCGCTCAATAAATAGTGTGAAACCACAAATAGTGATCAGTCAAAGAAAGTATAGGAGTTACACTTACTGGGGAGGAGGGGGGTATGATGACCATGAGCCCCCTCCTTGAAGTGATGACTCCTTCAGTCTCCAAATAGATGTTTCCCACACGTTTTAAAAGTGATGCAATAGCAACTTTAATTTCAAGCTTCGCTAAAATAACAGGCAACGCGTTTCAGTGCACACAGGCACCTTTCTCAAGCCATAATGCAACATAAAATACTCACATATATATAGGAGATAGATTACTTACAAATCATACCGCTGGTGGGGGCAGCCATATTGGGGGCGTGTCATAATGTGCCGACGTCACAGCGCTGTGACGTCGGCACATTATGACACGCCCCCAATATGGCTGCCCCCACCAGCGGTATGATTTGTAAGTAATCTATCTCCTATATATATGTGAGTATTTTATGTTGCATTATGGCTTGAGAAAGGTGCCTGTGTGCACTGAAACGCGTTGCCTGTTGCCTGTTATTTTAGCGAAGCTTGAAATTAAAGTTGCTATTGCATCACTTTTAAAACGTGTGGGAAACATCTATTTGGAGACTGAAGGAGTCATCACTTCAAGGAGGGGGCTCATGGTCATCATACCCCCCTCCTCCCCAGTAAGTGTAACTCCTATACTTTCTTTGACTGATCACTATTTGTGGTTTCACACTATTTATTGAGCGCAGAAATTTTTGTTTTGCTGATAGCTCTTTTTGTATACCTGATTGGCTCGGCGTTCATGTGACCGCTGGGGGTCAGGTGACACCGGCGGTCACATGATCGCCGGCCGGAATCTCCGTGCATTACATAGCGCTAATTGAGCGCTATGTAATGTGTAAAGGAGAAGTCAGAAAGGGTTAAAAACCCTTTCT
This sequence comes from Eleutherodactylus coqui, assembly GCA_035609135.1. Classification (NCBI taxonomy): domain Eukaryota; kingdom Metazoa; phylum Chordata; class Amphibia; order Anura; family Eleutherodactylidae; genus Eleutherodactylus; species Eleutherodactylus coqui. Next base: position 37,431,434 of record CM069408.1, read on the forward strand.
GCCTTCTCCTCCTGGGTCCTCGATGAGGACCAGTGCAGGAGTGTATCTGCACCCGATGTGTCTGACGATCGGGTGCAGATGCACTCCTGCACTGCAGTGTCGGGCCTGCCCCGACATCGGAGCTGTGGAGGGAAATTATGATGTCGGGGCAGGCCCGACATTGGATTGGAAAGGGTTAACAGTAACCGCGTTGGTGGGAAATGGCCTCGCCGCCATCATGTCTTTGGGAAGCCTCTGTTTCCACACCCCAGAGACATACCATTAGCAGCGGTATAGGCAGAGCCCATAATTCGTAACATTTCAGCCGTAGCATTAGGACAGGCCCCACTAACATATCACTAGCAGCATTATAGCGGGAGCGCAGTCTTCGTTCCATGTCAGCAATAGTAGCACTCAAGACAGGCCCCAGTAACAATTCCGAAGCAGCAGTATAGCGGGAGCGCAGTCTTCGTTCCATGTCAGCAATAGTAGCACTCAAGGACAGGCCCCAGTAACAATTCCGAAGCAGCAGTATAGTGGGAGCGCAGTCTTAGTTCCATTTCAGTAGCTGCAGTATAGCCAAGGCCCAAGTTACATTTATGTAGCTAAAGTGTAGGCCAACCCCACACACACTTCTGTACCATGAGTGCAGGCGAAGAACATACAAATTGCTATGATTACACTGTAGGTGAGGGCCCCAAAAAATTAGTGTACCAACAGTACTAATGTACCTCAGTAAAAATTGGCCATGCCCAACCAAGATGGCAGGTGAAACCCATTAATCGCTTTGGTTAATGTGGCTAAAGTGGTAACTAGGCCTGGAGCCAGCCCAGTTTAACGAAAAATTGGTTCAAGTTAAAGTTTCAACGCTTTTAAGAGCATTGAAACATATAAAAATTGTTTCGAAAAATTAGATGAGTGAGCCTTGTGGCCCTAAGAAAAATTGCCCGTTCAGCGTGATAACGTGAGGTTTCAGGAGGAGGAGCAGGAGGAGGAGGAGGAATATTAGACACAGATTGATGAAGCAGAAATGTCCCCGTTTTGGATGGTGAGAGAGAACGTAGCTTCCATCCGCGGGTGCAGCCTACGTATTGCTTACGTATCGCTGCTGTCCGCTGGTGGAGAAGAGAAGTCTGGGGAAATCCAGGCTTTGTTCATCTTGATGAGTGTTAGCCTGTCGGCACTGTCGGTTGACAGGCGGGTACGCTTATCTGTGATGATTCCCCCAGCCGCACTAAACACCCTCTCCGACAAGACGCTAGCCGCAGGACAAGCAAGCACCTCCAGGGCATACAGCGCTAGTTCAGGCCACGTGTCCAGCTTCGACACCCAGTAGTTGTAGGGGGCAGAGGCGTCACCGAGGATGGTCGTGCGATCGGCTACGTACTCCCTCACCATCCTTTTACAGTGCTCCCGCCGACTCAGCCTTGACTGGGAAGCGGTGACACAGTCTTGCTGGGGAGCCATAAAGCTGGCCAGGCCCTTAAAGACTGTTGCACTGCCTGGGCTGTATATGCTGCTCGATCTACGCACCTCCCCTGCTACCTGGCCCTCGGAACTGCGCCTTCTGCCACTACCGCTGTCGGATGGGAATTTTACCATCAGCTTGTCCGCCAGGGTCCTGTGGTATAGCAACACTCTCGAACCCCTTTCCTCTTCGGGAATGAGAGTGGGAAGGTTCTCCTTATAGCGTGGGTCGAGCAGTGTGTACACCCAGTAATCCGTAGTGGCCAGAATGCGTTGAATGCGAGGGTCACGAGAAAGGCATCCTAACATGAAGTCAGCCATGTGTGCCAGGGTACCTGTACGCAACACATGGCTGTCCGCACTAGGAAGATCACTTTCAGGATCCTCCTCCTCCTCCTCAGGCCATACACACTGAAATGATGACAGGCAAGCAGCATGGGTACCGTCAGCAGTGGGCCAAGCTGTCTCTTCCCCCTCCTCCTCATCCTCCTCATGCTCCTCCTCCTCCTCCTGAACGCGCTGAGATATAGACAGGAGGGTGCTCTGACTATCCAGCGACATACTGTCTTCCCCCGGCTCTGTTTCCGAGCGCAAAGCGGCTGCCTTTATGGTTTGCAGGGAACTTCTCAAGATGCATAGCAGAGGAATGGTGACGCTAATGATTGCAGCATCGCCGCTCACCACCTGGGTAGACTGCTCAAAGTTTCGAAGGACCTGGCAGATGTCTGCCAACCAGGCCCACTCTTCTGAAAAGAATTGAGGAGGCTGACTCCCACTGCGCCGCCCATGTTGGAGTTGGTATTCCACTATAGCTCTACGCTGCTCATAGAGCCTAGCCAACATGTGGAGCGTAGAGTTCCACCGTGTGGGCACGTCGCACAGCAGTCGGTGCACTGGCAGATTAAAGCGATGTTGCAGGGTGCGCAGGGTGGCAGCGTCCGTGTGGGACTTGCGGAAATGTGCGCAGAGCCGGCGCACCTTTACGAGCAGGTCTGACAAGCGTGGGTAGCTTTTCAGAAAGCGCTGAACCACCAAATTAAAGACGTGGGCCAGGCATGGCACGTGCGTGAGGCTGCCGAGCTGCAGAGCCGCCACCAGGTTACGGCAGTTGTCACACACGACCATGCCCGGTTGGAGGCTCAGCAGCGCAAGCCAACGGTCGGTCTGCTCTGTCAGACCCTGCAGCAGTTCGTGGGCCGTGTGCCTCCTATCTCCTAAGCTGAGTAGTTTCAGCACGGCCTGCTGACGCTTGCCCACCGCTGTGCTGCCACGCCGCGCGACACCGACTGCTGGCGACGTCCTGCTGCTGCTGACACATCTAGATTGCGAGACAGAGGTTGAGGAGGAGGAGGAGGAGGAGGGTGCTTTAGTGGAAGAAGCATACACCGCCGAACATACCACCACCGAGCTGGGGCCCGCAATTCTGGGGGTGGGTAGGACGTGAGCGGTCCCAGGCTCTGACTCTGTCCCAGCCTCCACTAAATTCACTCAATGTGCCGTCAGGGAGATGTAGTGGCCCTGGCCGCCTGTGCTTGTCCACGTGTCCATAGTTAAGTGGACCTTGCCACTAACCGCATTGGTGAGGGCGCGTACAATGTTGCGGGAGACGTGGTCGTGCAGGGCTGGGACGGCACATCGGGAAAAGTAGTGGCGACTGGGAACTGAGTAGCGCGGGGCCGCCACCGCCATCATAGCTTTGAAGGACTCCGTTTCCACAACCCTATACGGCAGAAGCTCAAGGCTGATAAATTTGGCTATGTGGACGGTTAACGATTGAGCGTGCGGGTGCGTGGCGGCGTACTTGCGCTCCAACAGTTGCGCTAGCGACGGCTGGACGGTGCGGTGCGAGACATTGCTGGATTGGGCCGAGGACAGCGGAGGTGAGGGTGTGGGTGCAGGCCATGAGACGGTCGTGCCTGTGTCCTGAGAGGGGGGTTGTATCTCAGTGGCAGGTTGGGGCACAGGGGGAGAGGCAGCGTTGCAAACCGGAGGCGGTGAACGGCCTTCGTCCCACCTTGTGGGGTGCTTGGCCATCATATGTCTGCGCATGCTGGTGGTGGTCAGGCTGTTGGTGGTGGCTCCCCGGCTGATCTTGGCGCGACAAAGGTTGCACACCACTGTTCGTCGGTCGTCAAGCGTCTCTGTGAAAAACTGCCAGACCTTAGAGCACCTCGGCCTCTGCAGGGTGGCATGGCGCGAGGGGGCGCTTTGGGAAACACTTGGTGGATTATTCGGTCTGGCCCGTGCCTCTACCCCTGGCCACCGCACTGCCTCTTGCAACCTGCCCTGCTGCTGCCCGTGCCTCCCCCTCTGAAGACCTGTCCTGTGTAGGCGTTGCACACCAGGTGGGGTCAGTCACCTCATCGTCCTGCTGCTCTTCCTCCGAATCCTCTGTGCGCTGCTCCCTCGGACTTACTGCCCTTACTACTACCTCACTGCAAGACAACTGTGTCTCATCGTCATCGTCCTCCTCACCCACTGAAAGGTCTTGAGACAGTTGCCGGAAGTCCCCAGCCTCATCCCCCGGACCCCGGGAACTTTCCAATGGTTGGGCATCAGTGACGATAAACTCCTCTGGTGGTAGAGGAACCACTGCTGCCCAATCTGAGCAGGGGCCCGAGAAAAGTTCCTGGGAGTGTTCCCGCTCCTGAGCATGTGTCATTGTAGTGGAGTGAGGAGGCTGGGAGGAAGGAGGAGCAGCAGACAGAGGATTCGGATTTGCAGCAGTGGACGGCGCAGAACTGTGGGTGGATGATAGCTTGCTCGAAGCACTTTCTGCCATCCAGGACAGGACCTGCTCACACTGCTCATTTTCTAATAAAGGTCTCCCGCGTGGACCCATTAATTGGGCGATGAATGTGGGGACGCCAGAAACGTGCCTCTCTCCTAATCGCGCAGCAGTCGGCTGCGACACACCTGGATCAGGAGCTCGGCCTGTGCCCACACCCTCACTTGGCCCTCCGCGTCCTCGGCCGCGTCCACGTCCTCTAGGCCTACCCCTACCCCTCAGCATGCTGTATTACCAGTGATTTGATTTCCCAGGCAGGAAATAAATTGGCGCAAGCCTGCAGGCCAAATATAATTTTTTCGCTTTTTTGCAAAGGGAGGGCCCCACTGCGGATATTCAATGAACAATACGTTTAATAACTGTGGTGTGGCCCTGAAAAAGGATCACACAACTTTAGTGTAGCAGAGTTATTAACTCTGGCAGAGCAGGTATTTGCCAGTCAGGAAAGACAATGGCGCAAGCCTGCAGTAAACCGTAGCTGGTTGCGTTTGATTTTTGTATGTTCTCCACGCAGCACACACGTACACGGAGACCTTAGGACTGACACAGGCAGGCCAAATATAATTTTTTCGCTTTTTTGCAAAGGGAGGGCCCCACTGCGGATATTCAATGAACAATAACTGTGTTGTGGCCCTGCCTACACAATTCTGTCCCTGTAGTATCAATGGAGGGTGAAATGCTCTGCACAGATGATTTTTTGAAGAAAAAAAAATATGCAACACTGCTAACAGCAGCCAGCACAGTACTGCACACGCTTAAATTTGGCCCTAGAAAGGACCGTTGAGGTTCTTGAAGGCTACACTCACTCCTAACACTCTCCCTGCCCAAGCACCACTTCTGTCCCTAATACCGGGTGCAATGCTCTGTACTGCCGATTTTGAGAAAAAAAAAAAAAATTCCACTGCTAACAGCAGCCTGCACACACGTAGATGTGGCCCTAAGAAGGACCGTTGGGGTTCTTGAAGCCTACACTCACTACAAACACTCTCCCTACAGCAACTCCAATAGAACAGCACTTTCCCTCACTAACTCACACGGCATCTGAGGCGAGCTGCGGGAGGGGCCGACTTTTATACTCGGGTGACATCTGATCTCCCCAGCCACTCACAGCAGGGGGGTGGTATAGGGCTTGAACGTCACAGGGGGAAGTTGTAATGCCTTCCCTGTCTTTCAATTGGCCAGAAAAGCGTGCTAACGTCTCAGAGAGGAAACTGAAAGTAACCGAAACACCGCGTGGTAGTCGTTACGAGTAACAAGCATCCCGAACACCCTAATATTCGCACGAATATCAAGCTCGGACGAGTACGTTCGCTCATCTCTATAAAATTCCCATCCGACAGCGCTAGTGGCCGAAGGCGCAGTTCCGAGGGCCAGGTAGCAGGGGAGGCGCGGAGATCAGGCAGCATGTACAGCGCAGGCAGGGGAACACTCTCTAAGGCCTTTGACAGCTTTCTGGCTCCCCAGCAAGACTGTGTCACCGCTCCCCAGTCACGGCTGAGTCGGCGGGAGCACTGTAAAAGGATGGTGAGGGAGTACGTAGCCGATCGCACGACCGTCCTCCGTGACGCCTCTGCCCCCTACAACTACTGGGTGTTGAAGCTGGACACGTGGCCTGAACTCGCGCTGTATGCCCTGGAGGTGCTTGCTTGTCCTGCGGCTAGCGTCTTGTCAGAGAGGGTGTTTAGTGCGGCTGGGGGAATCATCACGGATAAGCGTACCCGCCTGTCAACCGACAGTGCCGACAGGCTTACACTCATCAAGATGAACAAAGCCTGGATTTCCCCAGACTTCTCTTCTCCACCAGCGGACAGCAGCGATACGTAAGCAATACGTAGGCTGCACCCGCGGATGGAAGCATCATTCTCTCTCACCATCCAAAACGGGGACCTTTTAGCTTCATCAATCTGTGTATTATATTCATCCTCCTCCTCCTGCTCCTCCTCCTGAAACCTCACGTAATCACGCCGAACGGGCAATTTTTCTTAGGCCCACAAGGCTCAGTCATATAATTTTTGTAAACAATGTTTATACGTTTCAATGCTCAATTTATTAAAGCGTTGAAACTTGCACCTGAACCAATTTTTATTTTAACTGGGCTGCCTCCAGGCCTAGTTACAAATTAAGCCACATTAACCAAAGCGATTAATGGGTTTCACCTGCCCTCTTGGTTGGGCATGGGCAATTTTTCTGAAGTACATTTGTACTGTTGGTACACCAATTTTTTTGGGCCCTCACCTACAGTGTAATCATAGTAATTTTTAGCCCACCTGCATTAAACCTGACATTACCTCAGCTGTGCTGGGCACTGCAATGGGATATATTTATGTACCGCCGGTGGCTTCCTGGGACCCACCCATGCCGTCGGTCCACACGGAGTTGTAACTGCATGTGTCCACTTCTAAAGAACCCCAGTCTGACTGGGGCATGCAGTGTGGGCCGAAGCCCACCTGCATTAAACCTGACGTTACCTCAGCTGTGCTGGGCACTGCAATGGGATATATTTATGTACCGCCGGTGGCTTCCTGGGACCCACCCATGCTGTCGGTCCACACGGAGTTGTAACTGCATGTGTCCACTTCTAAAGAACCCCAGTCTGACTGGGGCATGCAGTGTGGGCCGAAGCCCACCTGCATTAAACCTGACGTTACCTCAGCTGTGATGGGCAATGCAATGGGATTTATTTATGTACAGCCGGTGGGTTCCAGAGAGCCACCCAATGCTGTGGGTGCACACGGAATTCCCATTGCGGAGTTGTACCTGCGTGTGACTATTTATAAAAAACCCCGGTCTGACTGGGGCATGCAGACACCTTGACAGAATGAATAGTGTGTGGCACATAGGTTCCCCATTGCTATGCCCACGTGTGCAGCTCCTGATGGAGGTGGCACAGAATTGGATTTCTCATTGCTTCTGTACAGCATTGTGGGCTATCGCCCCGCCCCTTTTAAAGAGGGTCGCTGCCTAGCCGTGCCAACCCTCTGCAGTGTGTGCCTGCTTTTCCTGTGGCAGACGCACTTATAAATAGACATGAGGGTGACGTGGCATGAGTGCAGCTGAAGGCTGCGCAGGGACAATTTGGTGTGTGCTGTGGACACTGGGTCGTGCAGGGGGGGGGGGGGTTGGGCAGCATGTAACCCAGGAGAAGTGGCAGCGGAGTGTCATGCAGGCAGTGATTGTGCTTTGTTGGAGGTAGTGTGGTGCTTAGCTAAGGTATGCATTGCTAATGAGGGCTTTTCAGAAGTAAAAGTTGTTGGGAGGGGGGGGGGCCACTCTTGCCGCTATTGTGGCTTAATAGTGGGACCTGTGAACTTGAGATGCAGCCCAACACGTAGCCCCTCGCCTGCCCTATCCGTTGCTGTGTCGTTCCCATCACTTTTTGTTGTATTGCCCAGATTTTCACACATGAAAACCTTAGCGAGCATCGGCGATATACAAAAATGCTCGGGTCGCCCATTGACTTCAATGGGGTTCGTTATTCGAAACGAACCCTCGAGCATCGCGAAAATTTCATCTCGAGTAACGAGCACCCGAGCATTTTGGTGCTCGCTCATCTCTAGTGAGCACACATATCTCTGCTGTTATCTTTTACAGGCCGTGATCAATGTTGATTGTGGTGTGTAAACGGTTCACTCAGGTGAAGGCGCCCTACTTGTCACGTCATCGGCCGCTGCAGCAGCTGGACACCAGATGTTGGCCTGTGATCACTAATGATACCAATAATGCACTGCAATATAGAAGAATTGTAATTAATTCTACAAGGAAGTAAAAAAGAATATAGCAATTAAAAATAAGAATAGTAAAATTTAAAGAAAATATTAATAGGTCGTCGGCCCACAGTGCAGTCCGGCCGTGACCATAAGCGGTGCCCCCGTGTACCTGTAGTTTTCTTCTATGCGGCGGATGGTCCGGCCGGCACACATGCACAGTACAGGTTTTCCTGCGCCATTGTTATTGCAGATCCCGCAGCTATTCTGGAATTGACATTCTGTATTGGCCACGGGTCAGATGGCTTCCATTGACTTCAATAGAAGCAGTCCGTGCGGAGGCTGCATGAAAATGGAGCACGCTGTGAGAGGAAATTGTAGTTGATTTCTGCTCATGTGCAGGGAGCAGCGGACAGCCATAGGAAGCAACAGGCGATATTTGCTGTGAATTCACGATGTTCTGCTGATTCCGCAGCACATATCCGCCCGTGTGCAGGCGGCCATAAACAACCCTTTATTGCACACTTTCCCCACTCTACTTATAAAAATATTAATTAAAAACAAAAAAACAACACACCTTTGGTATGATTGCATCCGTAATGACCCGTACGACTCACTACTTATCCTGCAAGGAAAACAAGATTACACAAAAACAGCCAAAATACTTATTCGGGTAATTTTTCCTTATTTCGTTTTCTTGTTGGTTCATTTTTCCTTGTTTCATTTTGCCGGCCACCTGGGGGCAGTAAGGAGCAGGAGCGCTTTATAATGAGGGACAACCGTGTACTGCAGCCGGTCTGTAGCTGACATGCAGATATAACCCCGCCACCAGGGGGCAGAGCACAGACGGAAACCACAGATTACCAGCGTAATAGAAGTGTTTTGGGAACGGCGCCACCTGCAGGCTTGTTCGTGTACTGTGGGCTCCTCACCAGTGTACCGCAAATGAACGGGACAATCCTCCAGCGCTCCACACGGCCACAAACAGGACGCCCCCTCTGGTACTGACTGCGGCCGCTGTGCCCCCCGTTATCAGAGCACTTGGTGAGGAGGGTCTGTGGGGATCAGCAGGTCCCCATATGTCAGCTGGAGGAGCCTGAACGAGAGAGCCGGGAAATGGGAGAGCGCCGCCGACATGCCGGGAGATGGGGGAGCGGACACTTACCGAGCAATGCCGGCAACACGGAAAAGGGACTTCAGTATGCAGGCAAAAACTGTATTTTCACAGTTAGGAGGGGAGCATAACAACACATTCTTGTCCGAAGAAGGATAACATGGGGGCGGCGCCGGGATTGGTGGTTGTTCTGTTCAACCAAGTTATTGACCAATCGTGGAGCCGTTGACTCCCAGGACGCCCCGCCCCCTGGCTACTACACCCGCCCCCTGTGTATAATGTGGTGTTACACCTCTCCTCGCGCTGGATTTCAAATGTCCTGTGATGTCGGTTAGATTTTGCAGTCGTCGCCCCCCATTCCCCTGCTGACTGCCGTCTTGCCCCCCACTACTGCTGCTGGACTGCTCATTGAGTAGCTGCAGGGACGCTGACAGATGTGCTTAAAGGAGATGTCCCGAGGCAGCAAGTGGGTCTATACACTTCTGTATGGCCATAATAATGCACTTTGTAATGTACATTGTGCATTAATTATGAGCCATACAGAAGTTATAAAAAGTTTTTTACTTACCTGCTCCGTTGCTAGCGTCCTCGTCTCCATGGTGCCGACTAATTTTTGGCCTCCGATGGCCAAATTAGCCGCGCTTGCGCAGTCCGGGTCTTCAGCAGTCTTCTATGGAGCCGCTCGTGCCAGAGAGCGGCTCCGTGTAGCTCCGCCCCGTCACGTGCCGATTCCAGCCAATCAGGAGGCTGGAATCGGCAGTGGACCGAACAGAAGAGCTGCGGTCCACGAAGACGGAGGATCCCGGCGGCCATCTTCAGCAGGTGAGTATGAAGACGCCGGACCGCCGGGATTCAGGTAAGCGCTGTGCGGGTGGTTTTTTTAACCCCTGCATCGGGGTTGTCTCGCGCCGAACGGGGGGGGGGGGGGGTTAAAAAAAAAAAAACCCGTTTCGGCGCGGGACATCTCCTTTAAGGCTGCCGGGGGGGGGGGGGGGGGGGGCTGAGTACCCAGTTATTTTCGTACCTTTACTAGGTTATTACACTTTTAAGGGCTATTACAGGCATTTATTACTGATGATGGAGCCTCAGGATAGCTGACTGCCCCGTCCGCCCGCCGGTCTGCCCCGAATACCCGCAGCTTCTCTTCAGGCTCTGATGCCGCTTTTAAAGTGAAAATAAAGTGTGCATCATAAAATAAGGGGGAGTATAATGGGCGGAAACTGCAGCCCCGCTACTGAACCCGCTGCAAAGACAGCATGAACCACCCGTGTGATCACTACATGTATGCAGGCAGCCTAGTGTAGGCAGAATACATAAGACCATCCATGTGATCCCAGGCAGCAGACAAAAGACAGGACAGTTATTATGGTCCCCCAACTAATTAAACAACGGGGCTCTTCTATCACTACAGGTGCAGAATCAATAGATAAGACCGAACCCCTCTGGTCATTAAGGGGTTAAGCTGCCATACACATTGGATGACTCATGTGTCGGCCATAGTGACTGTTCTTGTACAATGTCATACAGACGACTAGCTGGACCATAATACAGTAATCATGTTGGTGACGCCCCGTCCGCCCGCTGCGGCCAGAAGATGTGGCCGGTAACTAAGGTAACCAGATTTTTCTAGTGTCAAAATGGGGCAGAGGGGTGTGGTCGGGGGCGGGGCTTATCACATCGTATGATTTTACCTCTGTCGCTATAAACCGTACAGCCGTTCAAATTCAGCAGCGTTTCTGCCTACATAAAGCTGTCATAATCCGCACCATTGGTTCAGATTTTGACTGGAATAAGCTGCGTATCCGCAGCCGATTTCATACTATGCGGCGCTCCGCCTCACCTCCTCCGAAGGCTTCACACTGTCAGGTTTATTAAAAGGTCTGAGCATCTCCTACAATAAGGAGAAACGTCCCGCTATCACAACCACATCCCCCGTATTACATGGCGTAATAACTCTGTGAGGTGCGGCTCCGGATGATCAGACCCCCGGGGACTGCGGAATATGTCAGAGAGGAGATGAGCCCATCCTGCCCAGAAGTGCTGACCGCTTCATACCCCAACTGTAGGAGATGGGAGTTTATTACCTCTCAGATGTTTCACTCATAAATAATTTCCATCTAGTGTTTTTATTTTATTTTTTTAATTTGATACTAAAATCTACTGTTTTTCATATCTTTTGTATCAAAACACTATCCTGGGATGTAAATGATTGGATAATCTACTCCTGCCTTGGAAACATCAGCATGTAGAGCAAATCCACCTACTTCCCACTAGATACTATTACGGCTTCTGTCACATGAGCGCATTTCGGCCGGCCGAGGTGCGCTGTGATCTGATGTATTGGATTCCAATGCATCAGATCACATGGGCGTATTTGTATGACGTAAAAACGCCCGGCCGGCCAATATAGCGCCAGGCATTTTTACGTCAGACCCAAAACATAGGTCTGGAACTATGTTTTGGTCCGGAATACGTCGGCCGTTGCATAGGCTCCTATGGGAGCCCATGGCAGCGGTCATAAGTAGTAGGGAGTTTAGCAGCGTGGCTGCTAAACTCCCTCCCTGTGTTCTCCTTTCCCCCGTGCAGGCTCACCTCTCTTCCTCCACTCTCGTTCTGTGCAATGGGAGGGGGCGGGACGGGGGCAAAGCCAAGCTCCGGTCCGCCTCCCCTCCTTCCATTGATGCTATGGACAAGGGGTGGGATGGGGCGGAGATAAGCACCCCCCCTCTCCCGCCTCTTGTCCATAGCCATATAAAAGACTTAGTAATAGGAGAAAACCAATATGGCTCAATAAAGATGTAAAGGGGCCAATAAATGGCAAAAATAAAGTGTTTAAACTACTAAAAGAAGAAGGCAGCGAAGAAGCACTAAAAACCTATAAAGAAAAAAGTAAATTATGTAAAAATCAGGTAAAAACAGCAAAGATGGATTTAAAGTTGCTTCATTGCTGAGATGTTGGTGTATAGATGTTTACATTCACCCATAAGATGTTTATTTCCAAAATGCTCCGTTCTCCTCTCTCTTCTATGGAAAGAAATAGCAGAGAAGATTGGCGCTCACGCATTTCTTTCATCCTAATCCGGCGGCGGGGATTTTAGGGCACATGCGCAATATTTATTGGCCAGGCCACCAAATACTGCTGTGCTGAACTATATCTTTCTATAGAAGAGGTGTTCTGTTTCCCTGGCAACAGGCAGTAAACAACCAGAGGAATCAACATCTGGAGAACGGAGCATTTCCAAAATAGACCTCTTATGGGTGAGCGCGTTGTTTGTGATTTTGAACGCACTGAAGTAGGATTCCCAAGTTCAGAATACCCCTTTAACCCCCGACAGTTTTATATGAACTCAATTCATTGTGCAGGAAAAGGACATTATAGTTTTGGACTAACAGAGCTTGTTGTAAGCGGCTGTGGCTCTGGTTCCATCAGTTCTACTGACATGCTTTGCTCTTGGCTTTAAAAGGACACCAGGAGCAGGTCGTTAGCACAGAAGGAAGAAACGTTGCAAATTCCTGTACAAATATCTGCTTGTAAATATCTTTTTAACTTTTTACGCCAGAAATTGGCAACATTTTGTGCTCGCATAAATAAGTTGATCAGCCAACTAACGCCCATTTGTCAGATGATTACTAGTCCCTTTACATGAGCTGATTTAAAATGATTGGGCCTGGTTATTGGCCCCATGCAACAGGATGGATAGTATATCAAATGCAGACCAGCTGTGCGGCGCGAGCACGCCGGAGTGGCCCCATTCAACGGGACAGAAGAGCAGACAGCGCAAGCGCGTCTAATCGAGGCAGAAGAAGGCTTCGGTCAGCGCCATGGAGACGGGGACGCCAACACCGGGCGGGGGGGGGGGGGGGGGGGGGGTAAGTATAAAACTTCTGTATGGCCAATATTTAATGCACAATGTATATTACAAAGTGCATTTATATGGCCATACAGAAGTGCTTAACTTCACTTGCTTTTGGGGGACAGCCCCTTTAACGCCTCACGCACACGGCCGTGACGGGCTCCGCAAGCGGAATACAGCAGCGGAGTCCGTCACGGCGCCCCCTTCCCCCAAAGACCCTATACTTACCTCCATATCCGCTGCTCAAGCTCCCGCATGACGTGATGGTGGTGGGCGGGGTGCGTATTGTGCTACAGCGGAAGTATAGTGTGACGGGCGGCTTCCATTGACTACAATGAAAGCTGTCCACGTGTATGCCCGCGGGTAATTTCATGCTGCAGAATTCCGCTGTGAAATTCCGCAGAGTGTACATTGAGCTATTAGGCTCAATAGAACCTAATAGCTATGGTGAAATGTCGCAGATTTCTGCCGCATTTCACTCGGCGGAAATCTGGCCGTGGGCATTAGCGCTAAATGATGATTTAACATGGGGGGAAATTTACTAAGGCCAGAATCTGAGATGCCGACTTAGTATGATTTCCCCCTCATGCACTGAAAACATAAAGAGGTGCAGGACTCTCCATATATTCAGTGTATTGGACAGGGTGGCCACGCCCCACCTGTCAAAGCAGCCTGAAACGATGGCGCCACCTGCCTCTGGATGGCAGACAACAAAACAACTGAAGCTTGTCAAACAATCAGACACTCCTCTCTACCGGTGGTCTGTAGGGGGCATCTTGAGCCCGGTTGCCTTGTGTGCCCTCACACATCCACTGGTCCCAACACCCCCTAACAGCCAGGTCAGAACGGCCCAGTGGCAGTAATTCATTGCTATGACCATCCAGCTTCTCACATCCCAATAATGCGCCCCTCTCAGACTCTGGTATCTGGGTGAAATCTCTTCTCTGCGTTGTAGAGGCGTCTAGTGGTAAACAAGCTCTACACAAGTGGAAGAAGAGGTCACTGCACACAAGGAGCCTCCGAGAGCCTCTTATAGGCCAAGGGGTGTAATCACTTTTAGGGCTTCAGGTGACAAGACCGTTCATCTAATCCTGCTATAACTCTAATCATATCTGTCCGAGATGTATCTGTATGCCAGGTTTTGCAGCAAACTGACAACTTTTTCTAGGGGCGGGATTATTATTTGACAGTATATATACATAGACACATTACAGATAACCTCCCTTCTGCCGGCTCAGCGTCTCCTTCATGAGGTCGTCTAGTCCAGTGGTCCCCAACCTTTTTGGCACCAGGGACCGGCTTCAAGCAAGACCATTTTTAGAAGGCCCATCAGGGTGGGGCGGGACATGGGCGGGGCTTTGGTTATATGGGGCGGGGTTATGAAGGGGGTTGGAGTTTAGTGCATACTTATTTAATTATGACATTTAGAATGTCCTGGCAGTACACACATAGGGCAGTATAATATATCCCCCGCCTGGCAGCACACACATAGGGCAGTATATAAACTATTCCCCCCCAGCACACACATAGGGCAGCATATAATTTATCTCCACCCCCCCAAGCACACACATAGGGCAACATATAATTTATCCACCCCACTCCTCAGTAATAAGCAGCCTCCCCCCAGTAATAACCAGCCCCCTCCACAGTAATAACCAGCCCCCTCCACAGTAATAACCAGCCCCCTCCACAGTAATAGGCAGCCCTGCCCCCCAGTAATAGGCAGCCCCCCCACCCCAGTAATAGGCAGCCCCCCCACCCCAGTAATAGGCAGCCCCCCACCCAGTAATAACCAGCCCCCCCAGTAATAAGCAACCCTCCCACCCAGTAATAAGCAGCCCCCCCCCCCCCAGTAATAGGCAGCCACCACCTCTCAGAAATAAACAGCCCCCCCTAGTAATAAGCACCCCCCCAACCCATATACTTACCTCCTCCCTGCTGTCAGCATCGCTCCCTCTCTGCTTGCCCTGAGCCCGGCGCACACTGTAGTCAGTGTATAGCCCGGCACGCTTCCTCCCCGAGTCCTCTCCTGCGGAACTAATGAGCAGGGGACACGGGGAGGAGGATCCTGGCTGCACACTGACGTCAGTGTGCGCCGGGATCAGTTGTAACAGCGTGATTACCAGCGGGGAGCTGCGGCACCCCAGCTGGTAATCGCTTCAGTGGTGATCGGCGTCAGCACGCCACGGGCCACATAACACGAGGCAGCGGGCCGGATTTGGCCCGCGGGCCTTGTCTTTAGAGCAAAAGTTCCCGGCTTTGCCGCGGACCGGCACTAGACACCTAACAGCCCGGCCCCGGTCCGCAGACCGGTGGTTGGGGACCCCTGGTCTAGAAGTCCCAGTACAGCAGCTCTAGTTGTGGCACAAGGCAGGACTGGGCATCCTGTACCGCTCCTGCTGCTAGCCCTGCGCTGCCCAGGGGGCATGGGCCTGGCAGCTGTCTGTGTGGATCAGGAGCGATAGCCCTCGGACGATCCACAGTTCAATATGCCCATAGAAAATCAGTGGGCATCCGCAGATAATTAAAGGGGTTGAAGAGGGCAGACTGCGCAAGCGCGTCTAATCCAGGCAGAAGAATGCTTCGGTTGGCGCCATGGAGACGGAGACGCCAACACCGGAGGGGGTAAGTGTACAACTTCTGTATGGCCAATATTTAATGCACGATGTATATTACAAAGTGCATTAATATGGCCATACAGAAGTGCTTAACCCCACTTGCTTTCGCGGGACAACCCCTTTAAATATCTGCGGATGTCATTTGTCCTGTTGAGCAGATCGCACACGTGGGATAAAAATCGCAGCATTCTTCATTTTTTTGCGGATTCCCACACGGATGGCTTCCATTGAAGTCAATGGATGCCGTCCGATCTGCGGCACACCTATAGCAGACACTGAGGGCCTGCGGGAAAGCAGGAGATTTTTAAAAAATGCACTGTGCATGTACGCGACACACCGGCCAGCGCCTGCATACTCCGCAGTGCAGAAGGAAAGAAGATCCGTCTGGGACGGAAGAGACCCCCACCGCATCCAAACAGGTGAGAAAATGTCCATGGCCGTGGGCACGGGTGGATTCTGCACTTGGACTCCCCGCGTGCCCGTGGACATGAGGCCTAATGGTGTTAAAAAACGGAGGGGGGGATTGATGTTTATTCTCTCTGTCTGCCAAAAAAATGTACTAGAAGTTCTACAATACACAATATGTACCCTAAACCGGTACCAATAAAACCATAGCTCGCCACGCAGAACACAAGCCCTCGTATGGCCGCGTCCACGGGAAGATGAAGTTATGGCTTTTGAAGACTGAAGATGAAACTCTCCCCCCCCCCCCCCCCCCAAAAAAAAAAGATCCCTGTGCCCTTAGGACCAAAATAAGCCACGTTATTAAATGGTTAATGGAGTTGTGTGGTTTTATAGAAAAAAAATTCTGTCTGGTGAGAAAATAAATGGATTAGATATTAGAAAAAACAAATTGATGGGATGAAATCTGCTGCGGAGCCGCACCAAAACCTGTGTAACCTGCAGTAAATCAGAGCTGTGTGAGCGCCCCCCTGAGGCGTCATTCACATCTGCACCGCAGGGTCCCTTTTCCTGATCTGTTACAGCAGCAATAAAGTGGGAATCCACTAATCAACTGCATCCGTGTTATGATGGAACCGAACGGCGCTGAATGGCACTTAGTGACTATAAGAAGGTCCGGTTGACTTCTGTTTGGTCGCCTGGTATTTTCCAGGATAAAATTGCGCAACACGAAGAAATATATCATCCTGTATCTCTATGGAATTCAGTGATGGAGAATCTAAGAGGAACCTCCAGCGCCAACAGGAACAGACTAAACGCAGGTCGGTTAAATACGCATTACAGATTTTTTTTTTGCAAATCTCTGTTCTTCCTGCACTGTCGCTAGGCGATGACGGGTACCCGTGACCTATCCGCAAAGTCAATCACGGATGGGCCACGGGTCACACGGCTTCCATTGACTTCATCAGAATCTACACAAAAATAGAACATGCTGCGATTGTATTTCCGTGAGCGAAAAATCACAATAGCTGCGCAAATATTCTATTCTTGGTATGGATGCGGAATACCACAGATTATCCGCATAGGTGACGATTGTGTATTCTGCAATTCAAATCCAGTCGTGGGAAATGGGCCTTAAGGGGTTAAACACTCCCCACTCAGTGCACACGCGAATGTAAATCACTGAAGGAGAAGTGAACGATAATCATCCATGAACTGCCTGTCTGTACAATCTGCCCGAGAGAGCCGGAGAGCGCTGACCACATGCCAGGAGATGGGAGAGCGGACACTTACCGAGCACCGCCGCCATCACAGGGGAGACACTTCACTGCTCACCGGGACGGTCACAGTAAGTCAGGGCAGGAGCGGACCCAGAGCACGGCCCCGGCAGGTATAAGAAAGGAGAGGATACTTCAGTCTGCAGTCACACCGGTGCTGTCAAAATGTGCAGGAAGAGCGAACCGAGAATAAACCGCCCCGTTGTGTGAGCAGCAGCCAAAGTGCACACGCTGGCAGGAGACACTGATGACACTGGCAACTCTGTGGTTGGTGGCTGTGAATCAGAGAAAATTGTGGTTTCCGAGGAGAAAAAAAAAAAAGGACAGAAATTATGTAATCTACAGGAAGGACAAGAAACCGCAGAACTGTAATGATCAGCCGGCAAACTTCCTCACACTTGTTTCTCTTGTAGTAATAATAATAATAATAATAATCTTTATTTGTATAGCGCCAACTTATTCCGCAGCGCTTTCAGGCATGGATAAATGCAAAACAATACAACAATTACAATATAAGGTACATTGGATAAGACACAAATGGGTTGAGGGTGGTACAGGAGGTGCAGGGGGTGGGGAACACAGGCAATAGGAAATTTTATGTACAGATCATTTATCAGAAGGCAAACGGGGTGGGGCACCATAGGGAGGGGCGAGGGACTAGGTCAGGAGATTTGGTATGCTTCCCTGAAGAGGTGCGTTTTTAAGGCACGTCTGAAATATCGTGCATCGGGAATTGTCCGGATGCCTTGGGGTAGAGCATTCCAGAGGATGGGTGCTGCTCTAGTGAAGTCCTGTAGGCGAGCATGAGAGGTTCGTATTACAGGGGTGTTTAGTCTGAGACTGGGGGCATCAGCCTGACTGACGCTCCCTTACCATCTAACAAAAACTTACCAACAACTTCTTTAGTGTCAAATGTGGGGTAGGCCACAGCTTTATTAAAGATTTAACCTTTACTACCTATTATTTCTAACTCGCTAACCCTTCCCATGCTCCAACCCGCTTAACTTAACTGAATTTAACTTTAACAGTTCCACTGGACGTTTGTAAGCCCGCTTTCCTTGGGCTTGTAAACCTTCCTTCTATCCAGCATGGAAAGTTCAGGCCACGCGGCATGCGCCGTATTACCTACGGCGCATTCCGCCCCACCCCACGAACCTGAGCTAGTGCAGCCTCGACTCCATCCTGCAGCCCTGACAAGAAAGTGTCCAATCCGACTTCATTCAGGTGTACCCCGTCATTCCTCAGCGCACCTCTCTCTCTGTCCTCCAACTCCCAATGGCGTATAGCAATCCCTCCCAGGAAATGCACAAACTTTGAAATCCTTTGGTTGACCACCTTTCGGACATTTTCAATCGCTTCGGGGCTTTTAGCCCCCCTCCAACATCTCCTGGCGATAATATCCGACCAGACCAGCACGGATTCTCGAAAACACTCCCTAAAACGGAGCATGTCCTGTTTTATTAAAACGAGTAAATCGCCCAACTTCACTTTTCCTAGGTCGTTCCCCCCGGCGTGCACGACCAGAATGACTCACCGGGGGGTCCACCTGCTGATTTCCGTAACGATTTTCAGCAAACTGGGCCACTGTAGGCCTCGACTTCCATACCAGTTTACCACAGTGTCCATCATTCCTAAACTCCTTCCTAGTGGCCGAGTTGCTGCCCTCTTTTCGGCCCAATACACAAATGAATGACCGACAATCCATACTTTCCACGGTTCCGCAGCTGAAAAATAGAAACAAAGAAAACAGAACCCATACCGGCCAACCGAAACGAATTAACCAAAAACAGAGTCCTCACACCTCCGAATTCTTATAATACTAAGTCCGGTCTAATGTATGATTTATAGGCCTGCGACTTCCATCTACCCAGCCGTTTTACGTCCTCCTCCTTCATACCATGAGCGTCAGCCATGGTTGCCGCCCCTATTCTAAACGAATGCGTACCAAACTCGGACGCATTCAGACCTGCCGCGCGTAGGGCTGCGCGAAAGACCGCCAAAAATTGGAACCGGGTAAGGGGGGTGCCCGCCGAATGAACAAAAAATTGATCACAGATGTTACGCGAGCTCATATATTCACGTACTGTGGCTACCGGGCACCACTTGGAGCCAAGGCTGTTAATTGATATCCATTCGCCTCTACTATACATGTCCGTTTTGGACTTTCTAATACATACCCGTAGTGACTCTCCCGAGGAAATAACGTCGTTGTGTCGAAGGCCGCCCGGCTTGTTTTTACTTGCCGGGACCAACTCACCGATACGCAATGCCGCGAAAAACGCCACCGAAAAAGCCGCACTGAATAGCAACGCTTCCGAGCTGTTGGCGCAAACACTTTTCAATAGTTCTAATAGGCTTATTAACAGGGAAAACGTAATCGGCCGTCGTCTATCGATGCACGTCTTCTCCTTTTTCCCACCGCGTATTATCTGGCGGAAAATAAACTCCTTCGTGACATCCGCCTTGCAATGTAGTTTTAATAAAAACGCTACGCCGGCTAAGTGTTTTTTAGCTGCTCCGACGGACCGCCGTTTGTCCCGCAACGCTGGCAGCATGTCCAACGTGGCCGCCCGCGCCTTTTCGCCGTCGACCACGCAACCGCCTGACAATGAAAGCCAATGTAACCAAATGGAATTGTAACTGTTCCACGTAGCGCGCGTGACCGATGCCTCCACCAGCTTCAGCAATTCTGCTCTGCCAGCTTCCATAAGTGAGGGGGGCATCGTGCCCCCTCGGCCTCCGCCTAGGGGTGACGGTCCCTGAACGCCTCCATCTGTAAACGAGAGAGTGCGTCAGCCGCCCCATTGTCACAACCCGGAACATGCCTGGCTCGCAAGTAAATATTGCTTTGTAGACATTTCAAAACCACATGACTCAACAACGCCAACACGGGTGGGGAAGCCGAGGTCTGCTTATTGATGACATGGACCACCGCTGCATTATCTAACCAGAAACAAACCTTGCGGTCCTGAAACTCAGAGATCCACAATTCCAAAGCTACCACCAAAGGAAAGAATTCCAACAGTGTCACATTTTTGGTCCACTTTCTGTCCAACCAACTCTGAGGCCAGGGCTCCCGGCACCAATGGTTATTAAATATGACTCCAAAACCTCCCGATCCCGCTGCGTTCGCAAACAGGCATATGTCGCTTCCCGTCACCTCCTCCTTTGGGCATATCACTTGCCCGTTGAAGGATTGCAAAAACACCTTCCAGATATGTAAGTCTGCTCTCATCCCATGAGTCACCCGCACGAAATGATGGGGTTCCCGAACTCCCGTCATGGCTAAAGTCAGTCTTCTCGAGAAGACCCGCCCCATGGGGATAACTTTACACGCAAAGTTAAGCAGGCCTGCCAGCCTCTGAATCTGGCGCAGGATGACCTTCCTGCAGCTGGCCACTTCATTGACCACTTGGTTTAACCTTGCTACTTTCTCAACTGGTAGCCTAAAAACCATATCCTCAGAGTCGATCTCGATCCCGAGGAAGGTGATCCGTGTTAATGGGCCCACCGTTTTTTCCTCTGATAATGGGACCCCTACCCGACGCATGAGAAACTGGAAAGTTTTGAGCAAAAATACGCAATCGCCCGATTTTTTTCGGGCCCACGAACAAAAAATCATCTAAATAATGTATCGCCGATGAGATGCCCGTCTCATGCTTGAGTAGCCACTCCAGGAAAGAACTAAACAATTCGAAATAGTAACACGAAATTGAGCATCCCATCGGTAGACATATGTCTATGAAAAATTGGTTTTCTACCCGGCACCCCAGGAGGTGGAAACAATCGGGGTGTAACGGTAACAAACGGAAGGCGGACTCAATGTCCGTCTTCGCCAGCTGAGCTCGCTTGCCCGCCGCCCTAACCAAACGCACCGCGCAATCAAACGACGTATACATCACCGCTGCCTGATCTTTCGATATACCGTCGTTAACCGAGTCACCGGCAGGGAAAGAAAGGTGATGAATTAAACGGAATTTCCCGGTTTCTTTCTTGGGTACTAAACCCAAGGGGGAAACCCGCAAATTGGTAAAGGGCGGTGTTTCGAAAGGGCCGGCCATGCGGCCCAGCTCCACTTCTTTAATCAACTTTTCTTTAACCAAATTAATGTTATCTAATGCCGATTTTAGATTCGGGGAAAACATAGACGCGGGGGAAAAAACGAACGGAATCACGAAACCTTCAGAAAAACCATCTTTAAGAATTTTTGCCGCCTGCTTCCTGTGGTAACTGTCTAACCACCGATGCAGGACCCGACTTTTCACTGGGGTGCGGTGCTCCACCGGCACCACCCACTGTGGCAGATGCTCTTTGTTTTTTAAAACAGCGAACTGCTGCATGCTGGCCACCGCAAACCGAGCATTCATGTCGGAATTTGCAGGTGGCATAAAACCTGCAATGGCCCTCGTTATAGAGCCAACATGTGCCGTTAGGTCTCTGTGATGCCGCGGGGGGCTGTTGCCCGCCTCCCGCGGCTCCCGTAGGAAAGGACGCTCTGGCGGGCCGTTGTGCTAGGATCAGCTGGATCCACACATCGGTCGCTTTCGTGGCCCAGCTTATGTGGCTCATTCCCGATACACGCCTTCGGAAATCCTCATCATAGCGCCACCAAGCTGACCCACCGTGCAGCTTGTAGGCGCTGTATATTGTATTTAAATAGACCATCAACTCCGGTCCTTTACTCGGCTGATGCTGACACACCACATGAGCCATGACCAAATAAGCTTGAAGCCAATTGCCGAACGTCTTAGCAATCTTCGGCTTCTTTTCTGTTCCACGTTCGGACAACCGTTCCTTGTCTACCATAACGTGGTCCACCGACAATAAGGACCAAATATCCACATATAAACCTTTTTTGATCCTTTCCATAACATCATCATAACATCATCAGCCAAGCCTACCCCTAGCGGGGCAACACCGCAGAACATCGAATCTGCATATCTTAAACCTTCCGTTGGGTCACCATCTGTACACAACGTTGAGCTTCCAGACACATTACTCACAGGCAGGCCTCTGCCCCCTGGTGAACCACAGGACACTGCAAGCCCTTCTTGCGGATCCACCTTGCTCAACAATGACTTTAACACCGTGACCAAATCTTGTTTCTCCGCGCCCTTCGCGGGATCCATCACATTACACCAAGCATTATGCAATGATAACTCACCAGCTCGACCGACCTCCGGCAATGCCAAGGGTGATGTCCCAGCTGTATCCTTCCTCCGGATCCTGTGGTCTGGCGTGGGCTGCCGACTGTCCTTACGCGTAGCCTCCTGCGCCCTCTGCTGATGGGCCAAACCAGGCTGGTATCCGCATGACAGTCCCTGCGAGTGGCCTTTACTTCTGTAGCTCCTGTAGTCTTTTGAACTTTGCTTAGCTTGTAAGTTGAGCGGGTGCCGATGTTCTTCTGAGTCCCGTCTATCTTCCTCTGATCTGCTCCTATCTATCCTGCTGTCTTCTCGTGCCCTGCCGCTGCTGCTACTAGAAGCACTGCTCGCCTGCTCTAACTGCCTAGAACGCCTGGCTTCCTGTCTTAGCGCCCTGGTTCTATCCCTCTGCCTACGCCTAGCGCCCTGCCCTTGGCGGCTACTGCTAGCGTGATTGTCAGATGCTTGGGACGAATAACCCAACCTTTCTTGCAGCCGTGGATCAAGGTATCTCGGGTTAACGAAACACCGGCGCTGCATGACCGTAGCGGGTGGCTGCAATAGTGAAGTGTGTCCGATTGGCCTTTGGGTGGGGTATATCACCTTCTGCTGTCCCGGATATAGGGAAGCCTCCGGTCTATTACCGAAATAGTAAGCTGGCATGCTACGACTATGCCCCATGTGGCTAGCTGCATGGGGGCCCGGGGTCGGGCTACGTGACCCCAAAAAAGAGCTACCCCTCCCTCGTTGTGCCCTCCTTGGGGTTAAAGTGGCAGGGCCTGGGCTGCTAACTGGGCTGCTGGTGGGGGTGCTAAGGAGGGCTGCTGCTCGCGGGATGTTCACCCTATTACTTGCCCCCCCTCCCTTCTGTCGCCTACCTTCTGCCGCGCTGCGTTCCAGCTGCGATGCTCTGTCGTCCTGGCGGGGTACGCGCCCTCCCCGCGTGTTCCCTCTCTCCTCTGTCTGTATCCTAGTCTCACCTCTCCTTCTCTGTGTTGTCTTGCGCCCCAGCGCGCGCTGCCCTGTCGTTGTGGAGGCTGCTGCCGCTGCAGATTGGTGTAACTCCGCTCTTCTGCTCCCGCTCGCCGGCGGTGAGCGCTGCCTCATGGCAGGCCGTTTTCCCGCCAAACGATTTGAACCCGGCGCCATCTTGTTTCCGGTGTTAGCGGCTCCCGCCGCTCTTTCTTCTCCTTTGCTATTCCTCCTTCCGCGGCGCTTGTTCGCTGGGCTCGGGCTGAGCCTCGCTGGCGGCTGTTTTCTTCGCTGCGGTCTTCCCCGCAACAGCTCCTCTGCTTCCGGCGGCGCTTCACTGGCTCCGCTCTGCTGCGTCCCAGATCCCTCCGGCTCGGCTGTACCCGCGGTCGTCCTGCAGCTCGACAGCAGTTCTTCAAGCCAGCCGGTGCCATCCTGCATGACCGCCGCCTGGATTCTCGCCCGCAGGTCCTCCATTTTGCTTTCTTCTATCTTCTTGCCGACTCCCTTCTTCTCCACTTCGCCCGACGTCTCCCGACCTCCGCTGTAAGTCTTCTGCTTTTCTTCTACTCCTCCGCGCCGCTTGCTCTGTTTTTTAAAATTTGTAATCCTCCTGTCTCTTCTCTGTCTTGCCCGGCTCCGTCTTCTCTCTTCCTCACTTCTTCACTTCTGCTCCTCTTCCTGTCTTCTTCCCCCCCTTCCGTTCTAAGCTCCTCCCCCCTCTAGCTCGCTATTAACATAAGCTCCACCCCCAGTCCCCTGCAGCTGCGTTAATTACTATGCTGCATAAGAGTGTGTTAGCCAATCGGAGTGAGCGGGCTGGGTGGTGTACTGACAGTAGGGAGGCGATGTATGGTGGCGCAGCGCCATGCAGAGCTTTGTGAGTGAGGTAGAGGAGTTTAAATTTAGTTCTGCAGTGGATGGGCAGCCAATGCAGCGACTGGTATAATGCAGAGGCGTCTGAATAACGACTGGATAGGAAAATGAGTCTAGCTGCTGCATTTAGTATAGATTGGAGCGGAGCGAGTCTAGTGCGGGGGAGGCCAATGAGTAGCGAGTTGCAGTAGTCAAGCCGGGAGTGGATGAGCGCAACCACGAGCGTCTTTAGCGTGTCCGTGGTTAGGAACGGACGTATTTTAGCAATATTTCTGAGGTGCAGGTTGCATGTTTGGGCCAGAGATTGGATATGGGGGGCAAAGGAGAGGTCAGAGTCCAGTGTGACCCCAAGGCATCGGGCATGCCGTCTGGGGGTTATGATGGTGCCAGACACTGGAATGGAGATGTTGAGGGGAGGTCGGTTAGAAGGTGGAAAGACAAGCAGGTCAGTTTTAGAGAGGTTTAGTTTGAGAAAAAGGGAGGACATAGTGTTAGAGACAGCGGACAGACAGTCGGTGATATTTTGGAGGAATGGTCCAGAGATCTCACGAGAGAAGCTGTATAGTTCGGTTGTAGTATTTTTAGCCCCTCACTCCTGTGATGCTTATTTCACACTGACAAGTGCAGTAGTGACACACGGCCAGATACCGTGCTCACCAGCGTGCGATTTCCCCGCGCATGCGAGGTGTTTTTGTATCACAACTGCCTCACATCCCTTCGGGGAAGTAGCGCTCCTCCACTGCGGATGTCAGCCATGATAGAGGATCGTCTGCCGGGACTGAGGTGAGTGGAGAGTTAGGACTAGAGATGAGCGAGCATACTCGTTAAGGCGATTTACTCGAGAGAGCATCGCCTTTTTCGAGTACCTGCTGGCTTGTCGCTGAAGATTTGGGGGGCAGGGGCGGCGGAGGGGAGCGGGGTGGAGAGTGAGAGAGATCTCTCTCCCTCCCGATCCCCTCTGAAACCCCCCGCTCACCTCGCGGCCCCCCTGAATCTTTAGGGACGAGCCAGCAGGTACTCGAAAAAGGCGGCGCTCTCTCGAGTAAATCGCCTTAATGAGTATGCTCACTCATCTCTAGTTAGGACCCGTCCATACTTGCATGTTCATCTATGTTACATGTATGCGAGAATCGTACAGAAGAAAACAATTTGTAAAACCGCGTGAATTTTCAGCGTACGTTTGTTTTTACAATCGTGTGGTAGACGTTTCTCCCTGTAAACTTTTCGCTATGGAACGGCGGCTGTTTAAACTGCACGATGAGCGATCATAGTCATCGCTCATCTTTTGGGCTTCCTAATTCATGACCTTCCCCTACAGCCGGGGTGCCAAACTCATCTGCACCGAGGGCCACATCAGCCTTAGGCTGCCTACACACGGGCGAGTGCGATATCGGGCCTGATATTGCACTCATGAAGGTGCGATCTATCCACGGACACAAGTTGATTTTCAGGAAAAACACATCGCATCTGAGGAATTCTGGGGATGCGAATAAAAGCGCTGCTGATGAGCAATGCATTGTGTATAGACTGCGTATCATACGCTGCCCATACCAGGTATAGGGCTCAGGCTACGTCCGTACGCAGAGAAATAGAGCGTGCTGCGATTTAGTTCTCTTGCGTAACGATACGCAGTGTTCACACACCGACTCCATTCACCGCGTGTTACCTGCAGGATATACGCGGTGACAATACGCCCGTGTGAATGAGCCCCAACCCACATCCGCTCTTAGCCATCCGGCTGCGGTCATCAGCTGCGTTCCCTGCTGGTTTGTTGGCCGCACATTCACTGGAGCTGAAGGAACCCCCTTGTGTCACATGATCGATCCAAAATGCGATTGTTCTCCATCAGAGAAACAAAGTAATCTTGTAGTTCTGATACCTTTTAATGGCGAACAGAAATACATTATGTTATAGCGAGCTTTCAGAGCTCTCAGGGTTCTTCCTCGGGCTTAAATGGAATAGATCAGAAGAGGCATAAAAAAGGCACAGACATGGAGTGATCAATTTGTACTTAAAACAATACCAGAACCAAGATCTCATCTACATGCAGGGATGCGGGAAAGGCTGCGTGCAGCGGGGGGGGGGGGGGGGGGGGAGATGCTCTGCACAGCAGCTTATCTCCCTGGTCAATCTAACCCTTCTCAATGCAGACTAAAGGGAGCCTATCACCAGGTCCATGCTGCCAAAATACGAGCGGCCTGACCTGGTATATATATACTGCGCCCGTGTACCTCTTGTACTGAGGCACTGCCGCATTTCACAGTAAACATACTTTGAAATTTGACAGAGAAAGGCAATCTGAATCACAGGAAACGACCGTGGTGGCTGCTCCCCACCGGCAGTAGCTAGAGTGACAGGTTTCTGCTCCGACCTCTGTGTATTTGGAGTCGAAGTCTCTGCACGACCTCCCATGTAGTGGCCGGCGCTTGCAACTGCAGGCACAACTCCTATTGATTTCAAGCACTGGCCACTACAAGGAGGTCGGCACGGAGGCTTCTGCTCTGATCCTTATGTATTTGCGGCACTGACAGCATGTGCCCGCACAGCTGATCGGTCAGGGTAAAGACTGGCGGACTCCGACCAATCAACTATTGATAACCTATCCTGATGACAGGCCGTCAGTAGTATTTAACTGGAAAACCCCTTTAACCCCTTAATGACGCGGCCATTTTTCTTTTTCCATTTTCGTTTTTTCCTCCCCCCTTTAAAAAAATCATAACTCCTTTATTTATCCATCCACGTCACTGTATGAGGGCTTGTTTTTTGCGGGATGAGTTGTATTTTTCAATGGTGCTATTTAAAGTACCATATAATGTACTGAAAAACTTTTAAAAAATTCTAAGTGGAGTAAAATGGAAAAAAAACGACATTTTGCCATCTTTTAGTACGTCTTGCTTCTACGGCGCACAAATGGCAACAAAAACGACATGATAACTTTATTCTATGGGTCGGTACGATTACTACGATGCCAAACTTGTTTAGGTTTTTTTTTACTATACTCCTCTTTTTTTTTTTAAAAGACATAAAATTTTTTTCAATTATTTTCTGTCGTCATTTTGTGCGCGCGATAACTTTTTTATTTTTCCGTCGACGTAGTTGAGCAAGGTCTCATTTTTTGCGGGATGTCCTGTAGTTTCTGATAGTACCATTTTGGAATACATATGACTTTTTGATCGCTTTTTATTGCGTTTTTTCTTGGAGACAGGGTAACTAAAAAAGTGCATTTCTGGCGTTCTTCATTTTTTGTTTCGGACGACGTTCACTGTGCGGGAAAAATTATGTGCTACTTTGATAGATCGGACTTTTACGGACGCGGCGATATCAAATACATATTTTTAATTTATTATTTAGATTTTTTAATAATAGATATGGCAAAAGGGGGGTGATTTAAACTTTTACAACTTTTTTTTTTTTTCAATTAAAAAAAAACTTTATTGATTCTTTTTTTTACTTTACTTTGAAGTCCCCCTGGGGGACTTTAAGATGCGATGCTTTGATCGCTCCTGCAGTATGACGTAATGCTATACGTCATACTGCTTTTTGACAGGCAGCCTATGAAGCCACCCCACGGGGACGGCTTGATAGGCAGTCTGCTAAGGCAGCCCTGGGGCCTTTCATTAGGCCCCCGGCTGCCATGATACGTGCATGGCTCCCCCGATCTCACCGCGGGGGGGCCGCGCGGGACCCCCGAACATCGTTCGGGGGATTTAAATGCCGCTGTCAGAATTGACAGCGGCGTTTAAATGGTTAATAGCCGCGATCGGCCGCGCGGCCGCTCGCGGCTATTGCCCGCGGGTGTCAGCTGTTATAAACAGCTGATGCCCGCACTGTATGAAGAGAGGTTGCCACGCAACCTCTCTTCATACATACCCCGACGCTCCATGACGTACCAGGTACGTCATTGGTCGTTAAGGGGTTAAACATGTTATTCATACTGAATGGTGAGCACTATTAAAAATACGTCTCTTGGAAAAAAATGGAGGAATAAGCAATCAAAAGGTTATACGTTCCCAAAAATTAGATAAATGACGACTAGAGTTCATCCCGCAAAAAACTAAATGTTCCGCAAAATGTTAAATTTGTATGTCTCCTAAACGGTTTTAAAAAAAAAAACAAAAAAACTTTCAATGTGCTTCCAGAAGAGAGAAAACAAATGGAAATATATATGTAGCTCACCAAATGCGTCCAGTATGTTTATACATATTTACATATTGCAGTTAAAAATGCTGAAAAAAACAAAAAACACAATTTTTTCAAAATAATAAATATGCACATTCTGTTTATTTTTACCACCTAAATGAAGTACAATATGTGTTGAAAAAACGATGTCAGAATCACTTGGATGTGCAAAAATTTTAGGGCTCAGTTAGAGGCGCAATTTTGACGTGCGTAAAAAAACATCGCACTTTGGATGTAAAAAAAAAAACTGCATGACCGCGTCCAGTGACACCCATATGTTCTGTTTTGCAGGTGTGAATTTTAAGCGCATGTAGAAATCACACATGTGACCGCTTCCATTAGATCTATATAGATGTGATAAAAAAAAAAAAAGGTCGCACCTAAATTAAAAAATAAATAAATCGCTCGTGTGGCCGAGCCCTTGCAGAGTTACTCAATGTAAATGGGGCTGCATTTTCAAGTGTTGTCAGCAGATGTCGCTCTTGCACAGTTTCTCACTTAGATACTTTAGGGCCGCCTGCAGATGGCCCGGTCGGATCCGGCTGCGAGAATTCTCGCCTCGGGACCCGACCCGAGCGCCTGCAGAGAGCAGCACGGAACTCACCCGCTCCCGCAGCTCCGGCTCTTTCATGTGCCGGCGCATGCGCAGACCGGAGCCGGCGGCCGAGGAGTGACGTTTCTTTGCACTCAAAACCTAAAACAGACAAAAAGAGCTAAAGGCCCATTTACACCAGCCGACGTTTGCTTAAAAAAAATAATTTGCTAATCTGTGATCGTTTTAGTTATGATTGGTGCGTCTAAATGTGCACACATCATGCACTTTTCGGGCACTGCTGGCTGATGGTTAAATTCAGTCCAACTTAAATATCCTCACTCACTCTTATCAGCAGTTCTCCGCTGGAGAACAAAGGATCTGAGCGCAGATAATAGCCTCAGGCTATTAACTGCTTTCAGCTAAGGCTTCATTTGCACACTTAATGCTACTAAGTAGCTGAGCAGCTACTTAAAGGGGTTGTCCCGCGCCGAAACGGGTTTTTTTTTCTTTCAATAGCCCCCCCGTTCGGCGCGAGACAAACCCGATGCATGTGTTGAAAAAAAAAAAACGGATAGTACTTACCCGAATCCCCGCGCTCCGGTGACTTCTTACTTACCTTGCGAAGATGGCCGCTGGGATCTTCACCCTCGGTGGACCGCAGGTCTACTGTGCGGTCCATTGCCGATTCCAGCCTCCTGATTGGCTGGAATCGGCACACGTGACGGGGCGGAGCTACGAGGAGCAGCTCTCCAGCACCAGCAGCCCCATTCAACACGGAGAAGACCGGACTGCGCAAGCGCGTCTAATCAGGCGATTAGACGCTGAAGATTAGACGGCACCATGGAAACGAGGACGCTAGCAACGGAACAGGTAAGTGAATAACTTCTGTATGGCTCATATTTAATGCACGATGTACATTACAAAGTGCATTAATATGGCCATACAGAAGTGTATAACCCCACTTTGTTTTGCGGGACAACCCCTTTAATAGTTTATGCAAAATGATCGCTCAAAGCTGTCACTGTCAGTCAAACTGTCGTTTCAGTAATCTTTGAGCGATCATCTGCTGGTGTAAATGGGCCTACATCGACATAAGACATACATCGTCAAATCAGTCCACTGAGCCCAGGACAGTTTTATGATGTGTCTTATCTCGCCTTCAACCTGCACATGGAAGGAGATGCAGCACCACCTAGTGGATGGCAACCTGATTATAAGTCAAGTTCTGAATTTTTATGAAGTTTCAACCCCTTCCCGGTCTAGGACATTTATTACAGCTGAAACCCGAGGGCAATAGCTCCAATTGGCCGTGCAGACAATCGCGGCTATTAACCCTTTAAATACGATGTTCGAGGGTCTCGTAATCCCCCCCCCCCCCCCCCCCCCCCCCCGTGGTGAGATCGGGGGAGCCGTGCAGGTGTAATGGCCTTCTAAAAAGCCAGGGCTTCCTTTAGGAGACTGCCTATCAAGCCATCCCCATGGGGTGGCTTTGATAGACTGCCTGTCAAAAAGCAGCATGACGTAATGCTATAGCATTACGTCATACTGCAGGAGCGATCAAAGCGTTGCATGTTGTAGTCCCCCAAAAGATCTTAAGACAAAAGTGTAAATCAGAGCAATAAAGTTTTATTTATTGTAAAAAAAAAAAGGTTAGAAAAGTTTAAGTCACCCTCCTTTTGCTATATCTATAAATAAAAAAATCTAAATCATAAAAGAAAAATATTTGGCATCACCGCATCCGTAAAAGTCCGATCTATCAAAGTAGCACATTATTTTCCTCACACGATGAACGTCGTCCAAAAAAAATAAAAAAATAAAGCACTTTTTCAGTTTCCCTGTCTCCCAGAAAAAACGCAATAAAAAGCGATCAAAAAGTCGTATGTATTCCAAATTGGTATTCCGAGACTTACCTCCGCCCTGTCCCCACCCCCTCCCATTGCAAATAGTGGCAAGGGGTGGAGAGGTGGCAGAAGCTCAGTGCACTGCTCCCGACTTTTCCAGCCTCCTTCCCCTGCACAGAGGGACACCGTATATCGAAAACCCAGCCGATATTCGGTCGTCTGAAGCCGCTCTTAAATACATCCATTGCAGATAATGGGTTGCATAAAAATATTTTTAAATATCTTTTCCCATAAAAATATTAAACAATTAAAAAAAAAATTATCCCACACTGTGAGGCCATAAAAAGAGCCAGAATCTTGTCACCCCCAAAAAAGTTGTATAAAAAGTGATAAAAAAGATGTAACCACCCCATAATGCTAATCGACAAAAAAATTAAAAAGTTATGGGTCTCAGAAAATGGCAATGGAAATTTTTTTTCGTCTGCTTTTTTAAAAATGTATTTATATTTTACAAAGTGAAAAACCTTAAAAACCTTTATAAATATATCACAGTAATTGCGCTGCCCCATAGAACGGAGCTCATGTGTCATTCTTACTGGACTGTGAAAGCTGTAAGAAGTAAACCCACCAAAAATGGCGCAGTTGCATTTTTTTCCCATTTCTCCCCACTTAAACATTTTTGTAAAGTTTTTCTGTACGTTATACTTTACATTAAATGGTATCAAAGCCAAATTAGAGACCACAGCGATCAGATGCCGATCCCCTGGTATATCTGCTCACGGGCCGGGAGAACAGCATCTGACTGCTGGCACTTACTGTATGAGGCCTGCAGGGAGGGGTTTACTGTGTGCGGCACCATGGTGGGTATTAGTACTGGATGGGGAGATTCTGTAGAGATTTGTGAAAAAGCCAAGTGGCTGAAAAACTGAGGTCAAATTCTGTAGAGACAAGTTGTAACCAGGTCTGTGTGGGCAGAAAATGTCACCACAAGACAAAACTCCTCATAGCTACCCATCCTGCAGCTGATAACTACACTATATATATATACACACACACACACACACACACACACACACACACACACACACACACACACACATACACACACCTCAGATGAATGATGTATCCACAAGATGGGGCCCATTCATACTCCAGAGATCATTCATCTCTGGAATCATTCATCTCATGGGAATCCTGGGGGTCCAGAAGTTCTCTGGTAACATCAGGAGGATCTAGAAGGAAACAGTTCTATCATCAGTATGAGGGTCATACAGCATATTCTGGGGTCAGTAGCTGCTGGCAGGGGGGTCAGTTACTAATCACAGCAGTGGATTAGGAGCATGGCAGCTGTACAGAACAATGGAGATCAGTCCTGTTATCGTGACATTTCCCGCTAGTTTGACCCCCTCCCCCCCCCCCCCCCCCCACAGCTCCACCATGCCATCCATATTCAAAATTTTGGGTCAGGAAGGGTACAGTTTCTCCTTAGGGAGAGCACCTAGTGAGGAGACTTATAGGACCACCCATGCTCCATACCCAGTGAAATTTATGCAAATAGGAAGATGGAACAATGCCTCTGCAGCGCCACCTATTGAAAGGCAGCATTCCTGCAAGTCAATGTTAGACTTCTTTAACCCCTTAACGACCAGCCCATAGTGTTTTTACGTCCTCCCGAAGTGGGCTCTATTCTCTGAGGACGTAAAAACATGCTTCCTGCAGAGAATAATGCCCCTCGGGCTGTGGATGTGACAGCTCCATGCTGTCGGTGTCCGCAGGTAGCTGACAGCATGGAGCTGTCATCCCGGGCTGTTCGGACACCCCCCCCCCCCCGGCATTGCGATCGGCGCTATGCAATGGATAGCGCCGATCGCAAAAAAAGTAAATAAAAGTACACAAAAGTTAAAGATTCAGCTGCTCTGATGGATCGGATCCATCGAAGCAGCTGAAATTACTCACCCAGGTCCGGCACGCTGCTCCCCGCTCTCCTGCCGCTCCGGGGCCCGAAGCCGGTCTTCTGCGCATGCGCGCCAGGCGGCATTACGTCAGCCGCATGCGCAGAAGGCCCGGCGGCGCGGGAGATTTAAAATCTCCTGGCTCCCGGCTCCTGTAGGTAGCCGGGAGGCAGGAGATGTCAGCGGGGACTGCGGTGAGCGGTCCCCGGTGCCGCGATCGCCGTTATCCAATGGTTAGCGGCGATCGCGAAAAAGTTAAAAAAAAGTTTTTAAAAAGTCAGTTTCACCTCCCCTCATGGATCGGATCCATGAGGGGAGGTGAAAATACTCACCCCCAGTCCTCAGCGGTGTCCAGATGTCCCGGGACCCGAATCCCTGTCTGCGCATGCGCGCCCGATGATTGACATCGGGCGCGTGCACAGACGGGCTCGAGCCCCGGGGAATTTAAAATCCCTCTGCTCCTGGCTGCCATGTGTAGCCAGGAGCAGAGAGATTATACCGGGGACATGATCACTGTCATCCAATGGATGACAGTGATCATGTAAAGTGAAAAAAAGTGTAAAAAAGTTTAAAAAAAAGTTTTTAAAAATTTAAAAAGCGTACGTTTCATCTCCCCTCATGGATCATATCCGTGAGGGAGGATGAAAGTACGTACCTAAGGCCCCCAGATTTATCCGCGGACCTTACCCCAGCTTCTGCGCACACGCCTGTCGCCAAAATGGCGGGCGCATGCGCAAAAGCTGTGGATTGCCAGGATAATTTAAATTCTCCCTGCTCCTGGCTACAAAACGTATGGAGATTTAATGGGGGTCCGCGGTGAGCCATTATCCAATAATGCCGATCACGTAAAAGTAAAAAAAAAAATTTGAAGTTCATCTCCCCTCGATCGGTGAGAGGAGATGAAACTTTTTACCGGAGGCCTGCGTATTTGAATCCCGACGCGATCTTCCTCCGTGGACCTTCCAGGATTCTGCACATGCGATTGCCGGCAAAAAGCCGGACACATGCGCAGGAGTCAGGGAGCCCAGGAAACTTAAAATCTCCTTGCTCCCAGCGACCAACGGTCACAGAGAGCCTGGAGCAGTGACGGGTGGCCTCGTTGAGCGGTCCCTGGTCACGTGATAAAAAGGTAGCGATCTACCTTTGGCCGGTCTCACATGACCGGATAGGAATTACGGATTCTGCATGCTTCTGATCCACGGTATTACGCAGATCAATCGCATTGGATTACACAATTCCGCTCACATTAGCGGGTCGGAATTGCGTAATCCACTCGCAGAAAAGAGAATGCAGCAGGTTCTATTTTACTGCGGATATCGGCAACATAGAGCCCATTGTGCTCCATGGTCGCGGATATACCCGCAGCCCATACGCAACTACATTGTATACGGGCTGCGGGTACCCGCGTCATCGCTAAGCGATGGTGCGGGAAATACAAACAAAGGTGTACTGTGCATGACCGCCTGTGTGAGTAGGCAATTATGCGCAGTACATTACGCAGCCGTACGCAGGGTCACAGCCGGGCTCACAGATCGCTGTGGGCCTCCGCAAGCGGATTCCGCCTGCACCCGCGTGAGCCCGGCGTTATTCAGACCGCTACCTGTGATACGTATTTTACAAGAAGCCCCGGGAACGCTCGCCTTCCTGCAGTTCCAGGAGCACCTTGTTGAGCGCCTTCTGTGTGAGACCGCCGCACCTCATCAAGCTTACGGAGACTCACGGAACGCCACTTTTTACACCCCATACCCGCCACTGAGGTCATGAAATACCCCCAAAAAGCATGAGAGGAGAGGGGGGGGATACCCGGTTTTATTGCCCCATGGGCCCATTCCAACTAGCCTCCGTAATTACCCCTGTCTTCGGAAATACTACACAGTTCACATTTTTACTTTTATCTAAGATTTGCGAACGCCAAAAAGGGCGCGGAGGGGGAGGGGGGGAATTTTTAGGGAGTCAATCTTTATTCTGTACAAATAAGCAATGGGGCCTGGAATTTATTCAGTTGTGCCCTAAAATCCAACAGGTGTTCCGTCCTTTATAGGCCTTGCCATGCGTCCTGTAAGTAGATTAGGGCCACAATGGGTATGTTTCTGAACTCGGGACAAACGGGGGTATCCATTTTGGGGTGAACGTCTTCATTCCTATGTGCACTGTACAAAAAAACTGTTTTTAAATTGAAAAAATTGCCAAAAAAATTGAAAATCGTAACTTTTTCCTTCTGCTTTGCTTAGATTCATTCAAATACTGTGGGGTCAAAATACGCAGTACACCCCTAGATGAATTCGTTAAGGGGTCTAGTTTTCAAAATGGGGTCATTTGAGGGGGTTCTTTATAGTTTTGGCTGCTCAATGGCTCTATAAGTGGGCAATGGGGCCTGAAATTTATTCAGTGGTACCCTGAAATCCAACGGGTATTCCTTTCATTGTAGGCCTAGCCATGGGTCCTGTAAGTCTATTAGGGCCACAATGGGTATGTTTCTGAACACGGGACAAACAGGGGTATCCATTTTGGGGTGAAAGCCTTCATTTATATGTGTGCTGTACAAAAAAAACTGTTTTTAAATTGACACAATAGCCCAAAAAATGAAAATCCTATTTTTTTCCTTTTGCTTTGCTTCAATTTATTCAAAAACTGTGGGGTCAAAATATGCAGTACATCCCTAGATAAATTCGTTAAGGGGTCTAGTTTTCAAAATGGGGTCATTTGTGGGGGTTCTATATGGTTTTGGGCGCTCAAGAACTCTACAAGTGGGCAATGGGGCCTAAAAGGACTTCAAGCAAAATCTATGTTCTGAAAGCCACCGATTACTCCTTTTATTTTGGTCCCCGTTGTGCATGCGGACATAAGATTAGGGCCACAATGGGTATATTTCTAAAAACACCACAAACAGGGGTATCCATTTTGGGGTGTAAGTCTTCCTTCATATGTGTGCTGTACAAAGAAAGCTGTTTTTAAAATGACAGAATTGCCAAAAAAACAAAAATCCAAATTTTTTCCTTTTGCTTTGCTTGAATTTATTCAAAAACTGTGGGGTCAAAATACGCAGTACACCCCTAGATAAATTCGTTAAGGAGTCTAGTTTTCAAAATGGGGTCATTTGTGGGGGTTCTCTATGGTTTTGGCGCTCAAGAACTCTACAAGTGGGTAATGGGGCCTAAAAGGACTTCAAGCAAAATTTGTGTTCCGAAAGCCACCGGTCGCTCCTTTCATTTTGGGCTCCGTTGTGTATCCAGACATAAGATTAGGGCCACAATGGGTATGTCTCTGAACACGGGACAAACAGGGGTATCCATTTTTGGGTGCAAGTCTTCCTTCATATGTGTGCTGTACAAAAAAAGCTGTTTTTAAAATTACAGAATTGCCGAAAAAACGAAAATCACAATTTTTTCCTTTTGCTTGGTTTGAATTCATTCAAAAACTGTGGGGTCAAAATATGCAGTACACCCCTAGATAAATTCCATAAGGGGTCTAGTTTTCAAAATGGGGTCATTTGTGGGGGTTTTCTATGGTTTTGGGCGCTCAAGAACTCTACATGTGTGCTATGGGGCCTAAAAGGACTTCAAGCAAAATTTCTGTTTTGAAAGACACTGACTACTCCTTTCATTTTGGGCCCCGTTGTGGACTCAGATATAACAATAGGGCCACAATGGGTATATTTCTGAACACGGGAGAAATAGGGGTATCCATTTTGGGGTGTAAATCCTGATTTTCATGTAAACTATAGGAAAAAAAATATGTCTTTAAAATGACAGATTTGCAAAAATATGAAATTTTACTTTTTCTCCTCTAAATTGAATTAATTCCTGAAAAAAAACTGTGGGGTCAAAATACTCATGACACCCCTCAGTGAATACATTAAGGGGTGTAGTTTTTAAAATGAGGTCATTTGGGGGGGGTATCTATTATTCTGACACTCATGAGCCTTTCCAATCTCGGCTTGGTATAGGAAAACAAAGTGTTCCTCAAAATGCTAAAAAGTAATGTTAAATTTGTACGTCTCCTAAATAGTTTAAAAAAAACCGAAAGTTTTTCCAATGTGCGCCCAAAATAAAGTAAACAGGTGGAAATATAAATCTTAGCAAAAATTTCTATATTATGTTTGCACATATTTAAGATATTGCAGTTGGAAATGTGAAAAAATGACGATTTTTTCAAAATTTTCCCAATTTTGGCGCTTTTAATAAATAAACACAATTTCTATCGGTCTATTTTTTCCGCCTAAATGAAGCACAACATGTGGCGAAAAAACAATGTCAGAATCGCTTGGATATGCAAAACCTTTCTGGTGTTTTTCCATGTTAAAGTGACACATGTCAGATTTGCAAAATTTGGCCAGGTCATTAAGGCGCAAACAGGCTTGGTCACTAAGGGGTTAATCCTGCATGGACATTTCCTGTAGTGGTTTTACAGATGTACTTTGCCTGCTCCCTCACAGTTGGAAAGTAAAACACTGAATATAACTGTAGTGTCCCAGAACCCGAGTCCTTGTTACACCCCAGTGCAAAGTTGTCGTGTGGTTTCATAAAATATATTTTTCACAATGCATTATAATATATATTGTTTGTATTTTGCACTGCGCTGCCTTATATTTGCAGAATTGTATGCCGCAAAATGAGTAATGAGGCGGCGTGGGACTGGGGGCGGGGGGAATTAAGTAAGTTTGAATAGCGAGCGGTTAGGGGGAAGGGGCGGAGTTATAGACAGGAAGAGAAGGGAGTGGGGAGCGGGAAAGTCAGTACGAGTGGAGCTAGCGAGAGAGAAGGAGTAAAAGAGAAGACGGATTAAAGCAAAAGAAACTGTTAAAAGAGCGGTGGAGCGGATTGAGGAAGCGGCTGGTTAAAAGAGGAGGAAAGACCAGGAATATCGGGTGGAAGAAGAGGCCGGCGAAAGGGAAGAAAGAGCGGGACTATCGGGTGGAAGAAGCGTACAGCGGAGGAAGAGGATCATGAGAGCGCCAGCACAGAGGAAAAGGCATCGGAGGATTACAATTATGGAGGACTTACACGGGATGATAAGAGAAGCGGTGAAGAAGGACGGGACCCGTTGGCTCGAGGATCTGCTGGCGACATGCAGGTCACCCACGGAGCAGGCAACGACCACCGGGCAGGAGGAGCAACACCAAGCAGCGGGGGAGGACGTCGCTATCCAGGAATAGGCTCAGCAAGGACGGCCGCGGCGAAGGAAGCAGCCTCCGGCAAGGCTCAGCCCGAGCCCAGCGAGAAAGAGAGGAGGACTAAGGGACAGCCGCGCCAGCGATTGCCCGAGAGGGTCCGGAAGCCCTAGTGTGGGAAGGGCGCCGGTACCTAGGCGCGCGGCGGGGAGACCGGCAGCACAAGCTCTACGGTCAGCAATTTCCGGGGGTCCGGAAAGCGGAGGACACTGTTCGGCAGCCAGGGCAGGCTCTGGACGTTGGCAGGAGCGCGCATCCGGGCGCAGGACTACAGCGGCAGCGAGAGGTGAGCTCAGGCAGAGCGGAGAGAGGCAGGGGAGCACGCGGTTAGGCCGCCCGTCCTCACAAGATGGCGGCACAGCACGTGGGGGGGGGAGGGCAGCGCTGGAGGTGCACAGCAGCTTAGCCACGTGCAGCAAGAGTAGAGAAGGTGGGGGCAGCGAGAGGGGGGAAGAGAAAAGTTGCTAGCAGGGCCACATACAACCCCCCATCACATAGCCCAGAGAGCTACAGCAGTGGGTCTGGCAGCAGCAGGGGGGGGGGGGGAAGCAGTTTAGGGGAGCCCATAGGGGAACTAGCCAGTTCAGGAGAAGGAGGTCACATAGTCTTGGAAAGGGGGGCAAGGAGGCGACAGTACATTCCCGCCAGCAGGCCTATTAGTCGCACTCAGCAACAGCCCCCCCGACACGTATTAATCCCTCCGCAGAGTATGGCCGTAGCGGGGCCGCAGCAGTTGGGCCAGTCAACATACAATGACCCATATGAGCGACCAGGTTCTTACCGGCGATGTTATATTAACCCCCGATACATTGCCCCACCAGCCGAATACTCAGACTACCCCCATTCACAAACCCAGGCCCCTCGCAGGAGTTCCAAGAGGCAGGGCCAGGGGGCTAGACAGAGGCAGAAGGCGCAAGCCAGGCAGGAGAGGCAGGAGCGGTTAGAGCGTGAGCAAGCGCAGCAGCCAGGATTTGCACGCGGCAGCAGTGGTAGGGCGCGCGAATCAAGTACCAGCAGCGGGCAAGAGGAACCGCAGCAATTTGTGGAACAGCCACGGCGGTCGGACCCGCAGTCATCCCTCTATCGTGAGGACCGGGAACGTCGAAGTTGGCAGGACCACGCGCAGAGTCGTTCAAGACGGGACCGGCCTGGCATGTCGCAGTCTGAAAGTAGAGGAGGGGCTCTGTATCCAACATGTCAGCAGCCCACGCGCGAGCCGGTCAGGAGCCGCGGGAGCGGTACAGCGGGGACATCACCCTTGGCAACGCCGGAGGTCGGTCCAGCTGGTGAGTCCGAAATATATGATGTTTTAAAATGTGTGATGGATCCCGCAAAGGTTGTGGAGAAAAGTGATGTGGTAACGTTGTTGCGGTCGCTGCTGAGCAGGATTGAACCTAAAGAAGGGCTTTTAGTGTCCTGTGTGGCTCCAGGGGGTTCAGGCCCGCCTGTGGAAAATACCGGTGTTAGCTCAGCAGCCGGTGCAGATGTTGACCCGTCAGTTGGTTTGCAATATGGTGATTCGTTATATTGTGGTGTCGCCCCGCTGGGGGTTGGTTTGACGGATGACGTGGTGGAAAAAATTAAGAGTGGTGTTTATGTGGATATATGGTCCTTGCTTTCAGCGGACCATGTAATGGTTGATAAGGAACGGAGTTCAGAGCGTGGAACTGACAAAAAACCTAAAATTGCAAAGACCTTTGGTAACTGGCTGCAGGCATACATGGTAATGGTACACGTTACATGCCAGCATCAGCCTGCGAAAGGTCCTGAGATGATGGTGTACTTAAACACCATATATAGCGCTTATCGGCTACACGGGGGTGCGGCCTGGTGGCGCTACGACGAGGACTTCAGACGTCGTATTTCGGGTAAAAGTCACATCAGTTGGGCCTCTAAGGCCACTGATGTGTGGATTCAGTTGATTTTAGCGCAGCGGCCGGCTAAGGCGTCCTTTCCAGCGGCAGCCGCGGAGAGCACATCCCAGCATCCCGCGGCCTCTCCTAGACCAAACGGCTCTTGTTGGTTATACAATGAGGGCCACTGCAGGTTTTACGCCACCTGCAAGTTCAGGCACGAGTGCTCTGTATGCGGGGGGCAACATGCGGCGGTTCGCTGTTTCCGCAAGCAAAGAGCAACGCCAGCGGTGGGTGGTGCCAGCGGCCCAGCGAACGCCAGTGGTTAGACAGGTACCACAGGAAACAGGAGGCAAAAATCCTTAGAGCTGGATTTTTGGAGGGCTTCAGAATACCGTTCCTTGACCAGCCAATTACGACGCTATGCCCTAACAAAGTCGGCAAGAGACGATATTGAGTTAGTAAAAGAGAAGGTTATGAAGGAGGTGGAGCTGGGCCGTATGGCCGGGCCATTTGATGTCCCTCCATTCGAAAACTTGCGGGTGTCCCCGTTGGGCCTTGTGCCCAAGAAGGAATCCGGAAAATTTCGACTCATCCATCATTTATCGTTCCCAAGCGGTGGATCGGTAAATGACGGCATTTCAAAGGCAGAGGCAGCCATGGCTTACACTTCGTTCGACTGCGCGGTACGTTTAGTGAGGTCGGCGGGCAGGTTTGCCCAGTTAGCGAAAACTGACATAGAATCGGCGTTCCGGCTGCTGCCGGTCCACCCGGATTGCTTCCATTTGCTAGGGTGCAGAATCGAGGACAGGTTTTTCGTGGACATGTGTTTGCCGATGGGATGCTCCATTTCATGTTATTTTTTCGAGTTGTTTAGTTCATTCTTGGAGTGGATGTTACGTTATGAGACGGGCATCACATCGGTAATACATTACCTGGATGATTTTTTGTTCGTCGGTTCAGAAACATCAGGGGATTGCGGTTTTTTATTGACAAATTTCCAGAGACTCATGCGGTTAGCGGGAGTCCCGCTGTCGGCGGAAAAGACGACGGGCCCGGTCACGTGCTTAACTTTTTTAGGCATTGAAATTGATTCGGTAGACATGGTCTTCCGGCTACCAGAAGAAAAAGTGGCGAAGCTACGCCAAGTGGTGGGGGACGTGGCGCAATGCAAAAAAGCTACATTGCGGCAGATTCAGGTTCTGCTGGGTTTGTTGAATTTCGCTTGCAAGGTTATCCCAATGGGTCGAGCTTTTTCAAGGAGATTATCATTGGCGACGGTGGGAGTTCGCGAACCGCATCATTTCGTACGGGTGACAGCAGGAATTAAAGGGGTTCTGACATGAAAAAAAAAATTTGTACTCACCTTGCCTGGCCTGGCCCGATCGCCAGGCATGTCCCCTCCAGCCGGCATCTTCTTCTGTGCCTTTAAAGCAGAGCAGGAGCGGTCAAAAAGACCGCTTCCTGCTCTGGTCCGTCCGTCAGGCACTTCCGAGGTCAACGGACGGACCGCCACAGCAAGCACGTCACAAGCAGTGCTTGCTGTGGGCGGCCCGTCCCTCCTGGCTGAACTCCGGAGTGCTGAGCATGCGCAGTGGAGACGCGGCCCGTCCTGACTCCTGTCAGAGGGCACCTCTCCACTGCGCATGCGCGCGATCCCGGAGCGGCGCGGCTGCTGGAGGAAGAAGACTGCCTGCCGGGAGGCATACTAGCACTTTCTGCTTAGGTTAAGCAGCGCTGCTGATTAGAGCCACCTGATTGGCTCTTCGGCACCACGTGACTGCACAGCGTGCACCAATCAGGTGGCTCTAGTCAGGCTGCTTAACCTAAGCAGAAAGTGCTAATATGCTGCCGGGAGATGACCCCCCGATGTCAACAACAACAGGAGAACAGGTAAGTATAAGATTTTTATGCTTTAGCAGCCATTAACCCATGGGTTCCCTGGGTCCATTAGGCAGACCAGGGAACAATGGCTGCTAAAGCATAAAAACATTATTCATGTCAGAACCCCTTTAAAGCAGACCTGCACATATGGAGGGTTTTCCTCCATTCATTCAACGGGCAAGTGGTATGCCCTAAGGAGGATGTGGAAGGCCCGGTGATCAGTTTGTTCGCCGATGCGGCGGGATCAGGCGGTTTTGGCGTAATTTATAATAACCATTGGTGCAGGGAACCCTGGCCTAGGTTATGGAAAGAAAGAAGGTGGACAAAAAATATTACTTTGCTGGAATTTTTTCCGGTGGTAGTGGCAATTGAATTATGGGAATCAGAGTTACGGGATCGTAAAATCTGTTTCTGGTCTGACAATGCAGCAGTCGTGCAAACCATAAATAAGCAATCTTCTGCGTACCCGCCGGTTTTGGCTTTGTTGAGACACGTGGTATTGCGATGTTTGCAAAGTAATATATATTTGCGTGCGAAACATGTCCCAGGTTGTGACAACGGAGCGGCTGACGCACTCTCTCGTTCGCAGATGGAGCGGTTCAGGGAGCGGCACCCACGGGCGGATGCCGAGGGGGTACGCTGCCCGCCTTCCTTGTGGAATCTGGCCGAGGAGAGCTGCTGAGGCTGGTGGAGTCATCGGTTGCAGTGGCAACGTGGAGAAGTTATAACTCAGTCTGGGCAACATGGTTAAGATTGGTGGGAGGAACGGTGGTAGGGGGTGTAAGAGCGAGGGCGGCGACGCTGGACATGTTGGCGGAATTGCGGGATAAGAGGTTGTCCGTCGGTGTGGCGAAAAAACACCTTGCTGGGGTTGCTTTCCTCTTAAAATTACACGGTGTGGCAGATGTAACGAAAGAGTTTGTGTTCCAACAGATTATTCGGGGTTGGAAAAAAGAGAAGGTACTAGCGGACACACGGCGACCCATTACGTTGAAATTGTTAATAATGTTATTGTCAGTTTTGGAAAGAGTATGCTCGGATGCATTCGAGGCGTTGTTGTTCAGATCAGCATTTTCACTCGTGTTTTTCGCGGCATTGCGCATCGGTGAGCTGGTGCCGGCAAGCAAAGCGAAACCCGGGGGTTTAGGACAAAATGATGTGATTGCCACGGAGTCATCTGTCAGAGTTTGCGTTAGGAAGTCAAAGATGGACTTGTATGGTAGAGGCGACTAGCTGACCATTAACAGTTCGGGCGACAGATGGTGCCCGGTGGGCATGTTGAGACAGTTTATCGCCAGGCGCCCTGCAGTCAGCACATTTTTGGCCCATGCGTCGGGGGCACCGCTCACCCGTTTTCAGTTTTCGGCGGTTTTGCGTTCGGCTTTGAAAGAATTGGGCCTGGATCCGGCGGAATTTGGAACCCACTCCTTTAGGATTGGGGCTGCGACGACTGCGGAAGCACACGGTATGACAGAGGACGGTTTGAAAAAGTTGGGAAGATGGAAATCCCAAGCGTATAAGTCGTACGTTAGGCCAGATCGGATTGTGGAAGGAGCCTTGGTCATGGATTGAGTTGCAATAATATAGTTTCGGTTTTCGGGCAATTGGAACCCGGGAAAATTTTTGGGTATACCAGGGTTTTGTTTTCCTATGTTGATTCTTTATTTCAGCACACGAACCATGGCATGTTTGGATTCTGGGACACTCGTTCATCTATTGGGCCGAGAGGAGAGCGGCAATGCGACCCATGGGAAGGAATCTGGGTCTGAGCGGAGCACTGGTTAATTGGATTGGAGTGCGGGGGCTTCAATGGCCCCGGTTGTTACAGTTGGTACTAAGGATAAGCAAGTGGACCCCCCGGAAAGTTATACTGGTCGTTCATGCCGGGGGGAACGACTTAGGCAACACAAAGATGAACGATTTGTTGGTGCTCATGAAGCAGGACTTGCTTCGGTTCCGGGACTGTTTTAATGACTGCATCTTGGTCTGGTCAGATATAGTGGCTCGGAGATACTGGAGAGGTGCCAGGGATATGGACGCCATTGAGCGAGTAAGGAAATTAATAAACTTACGAATGTCCAGGTTCATGCAATCACTGGGCGGAGTGGCAGTCCGCCACTGGGAGCTGGAGGAGAAAGAAAAAGGAGCTTTGAGAATGGATGGCGTACACCTCAATGAGGTGGGATTGGACACTTTTTTGTCCGGACTGCAGGACGGGGTGGAGATGGCTTTGGAGAGGGTTGGCGGGGTGGGGCGGTATGCGCCATAGGCGTATGGCGCATGCCGTGTGGCCGGGAGCTTCCCATGCGGGCTACGGCGCAAAGGAAGGTTTTCAGGCCCATGGATACAGGGGGCTTACGAACGTCCTATGGGCCGTTACAGTATTAAAATAGTTCAATTAGGCATGGGAGGTTTATAGTCAGAGAAAGTTAATAAAGTTAAATTAAATAAATAAAGTTAAAAGTATATGTTTTGAAAATATTTAATAAAGCTGTGGCCAACCCACGTTTTCACCAAGAAGTTGTTGGTATGTTTTTGGTTATAGGTAAGTGAGCTAGAACTAAGGTAAGGTGCCCCCAGTCCCTTGCATAGCTCAGGCTATGCAGAGATACAAAGGTTAAATTGTACAGATGAGATGTGATTTTGGTTATCAAGCAGACCCTCAGCAGATGCTGCAGAGCTCTACATCCCCCAAGAAGGTGGGAGGGACCCGACAGCAAAGGGAGTCAGTTGTCTCTTGGAGAGGAAAGGGAGTAGAGTAACATGTGAGCCAAGAACAAAGCGCAGACAGAGAGAGCGCTCCTGGGATCTTAACCCACTCTGCCATTTTTGTGCCAGTCCACGCTGTGAAGGGGATTATTGTGTGATGAGCTCTGAGGAAACGAGACAGAGCTGGAGCTAAAGACAGAGAGGATAAGTTGTACAAGGACCTCCCTGCGTATGCTGTTTCTAACTTTTGGTGGGGAGCAGTATTGGTCAGCTAGCACGCTGATGAATTGTCCCCGCATGCGTCCTTCCAGGTACTGCGTGACGGAACGGAATTGTGAGTACCAAGTGAATATTGTAATGCAGTGTGAATGGAGCCCCACAGCAGAGGTTAATCTAAACTGGACTGTGTATGTCAAGAATTGAATCTGCTAGCGAAGATATTCCTGCTACCAGGCAAGTAAGAGACATTTCCAAGAGCATCAT
This sequence comes from Eleutherodactylus coqui, assembly GCA_035609135.1. Lineage (NCBI taxonomy): Eukaryota > Metazoa > Chordata > Amphibia > Anura > Eleutherodactylidae > Eleutherodactylus > Eleutherodactylus coqui. The sequence continues at coordinate 37,476,235 of CM069408.1, forward strand.
AGGCTGTATCGTCAATAACGCTGCTGAAGCAGCCACCTCACGATAACCAAATGATCATCCATCTACTGCTTATTTGTAATACCTCTGTTACGATCGTGTGGGCAGGCAAAGCACGGGACCCACACGATCGTGACCAAAGGGGACGCACACGGGTATCACCAGGGTCACACGGGACTCACACCGGTTTCAGGCAACTGACCCTGTGCTACAAGGAGGAATGAGAGTGGCCCTACCTGAGCGGGGACATTGCCCCAATAAGGGCAGCCCAGCAGTTTTCGGATCTGGGCCCTAGCTGATCCTAGGAGCCACGCACAAGAACAGGATGCATTCACATGCCACATGACAGACCCAGAATACACCGCATACAACATGCAACCACTAGTACCAGATTGAAAGCTGAATATAAATACCAGGTATTAGTTGACATGTTGTACAAGATGTTGAAAGCTAGCAGGCCACTTCACGGCTCCTGGTTATACTGCTAGTCCCTACACTAACCAGGAGTCCAGCAGAACCGGACACAGTTCACACAGCACGCTGCAACAGGACACAGATAGCAGGTCACACAGCAAGCTAACCCAAAACTGACAGAATTTAAACGTACAAACGGACATGAACCAAGTCACACTGCAAACTCCACCAGACAAGCATTCATGACTACTTACCTGAGGGGCCATGCAGACTGACCAGGAGCTGGGAATATATGTGAGCACAGATCCAGGAGATTGGCTAGCGGACAGTACCACACCCAGCCAGCTCAATCATTAACCCTGAGAGTGCTGTGCTGCTGGAATCACAATAGTACAACATGTCTCAGCAGCACACGTAACAACCTCATGTTATACTTTGATTGACTCTGGAATGTACATAAGCAATTGCAGTAAAGTTAAAGCTGTTTCACGAAATCTCAGTGTCAGAAGTCTATCCTGCACTCCGTATAACTGAAGCAGCTCCCATGACAAAAGGGTATGGTGTGGAACCCGGGACCATCAGGTTAGTGAAGGCACCCTGCCACGTGACATGAGAACTACAGGCCCTGCTAGCCTGTTGCATTAACTCCCGGTGCACCACATAACGGCACCTGATTGATCGGCTCTTGGAGGACGTCCGTCTCTTCTGAGTGACCATCCTTCTGCTCCATCTCTCCATCCTTGGACGCTGCCATGTTCTTCCTCTTACAACACTGATAACAGAACAGATTACAGATCTTGTAGATTATGTCTCCCTTGGAGTTTTCTATCATATAATAATCTTATATTTATACATAAGAGATAAAATCCCCCAAAACGGACTTACAAGAAAGATCCCAGCGGAGAGAAGTATCACTACAGCCAGAGCAGCGGCAACAAGGGAAAGACGTAATGTGAGAGTCCGAGGACCTGCAGGAACATAAATGACACAAATCAGGGTGCGACCTGGAGAAATATACCGGTATACCCACAGGGATATACATATGTGCTATGTGCTGATGCAATGTATATGCCTGTGGGTGATATATTATCCAGTGTGCAAGTCTATATACCATATATACTCAAGTATAAGCCAAATATTTCAGTACATTTTTTTATGCTGAAAAAGCCCCCCTCAGCTTATACTCGAGTGAGGTAAAAAGACAAACAAAATTTTAAAAACTCAATACTCACCTCCCAGCCGGCGTCTGTGTCCCCGACACGATGGTCTCCCTGGCGGTGCGGCAAGCAGCTTGAGAATTCTTCCCACTGTCATCTCCCTGCTCGGCTTTGAATTCCCCCACCGTCAACGCTGTGTAAGTAAGAGATGTGATTGGATTGAGCGCCAGCCAATCACAGACGGCGTTCGATCATTCACAGCCATTCAGTGAATGACATCACTTAATGGCTATGATTGGTTTTTTGAGCGCTGCCGGGGACAGAGACACCTGCTGAGAGGTGAGTATTGCAGGTTTTTATTTTACCTAGTATATACTCGCGTATAGCTAGGCTTATACTTGAGTCAATAAGTTTTACCAGTTTATTTGCAGTAAAACCTATTGACTCGGCTTATACTCGGGTCGGCTAATACTCAAGTATATACGGTACTTAAATGTTTGTGTGCTAAACAGTGTATATCATATCAATTTAATAATATAAGAGGTATCTGTTTATATTCTGGGTGATTATATAATGCATATAGCAGGTCTTTGTATGCTACAATATCCATATAATAATGTACGATGTACCAGTCTATGCCCCGGGATACTACATTATATAACAGGTCCTTGTAAGATCTTCTCTGCTCTCCTCTAATCTGTTCATCACACAATTGTCTCCAGGGTTTCTCCCGTGCTTCCCCCATACTCTGGGATTCGCTACCTCAACATATCAGACTCTCCACCACTTTGGAAAGCTTCAAGAAGAATCTGAAAACCTTCCTCTTCAGAACAGTCTACAAGCCTCAGTAACCCTGAGGCCACCACAACATGAGCAGTTTCTACCCTCTCCGGCCGTCTCCTTCCCCCTGTCTTGTAGACTGTAAGCCCCCGGGCAGCATCCTCTCCTGCTGTATCATTTAGTTCATGTACGCTGTTCCTGTTTATCATATGTAATGTATTAACCCCTTGTTCTCATATGTATAGCACCGGGAATTAATGACACTTTATAATATATAAATAGTAATGGTGGATTACTGTGCTTGCCGTCTTGGGCCTGGAACGAGGAGCGAGCAGGACTAGAGTGTCACTAAACTGAAAACTGCAAAGCAAGGGGCAGCAAAACGAGGCTCTAGTGCTGCGACATATGTAGTAGAGTCTAAGGCTGGGTTCACACAGGGCAGATTTGCCGCGGATTGCCGTTGCATATCCGCACTGCGGCAAAACCGTTGCGTTTGCAGTGCAATGCAGCACAAATGAAATTTGCCAAAAAGCTGTTCTCACATGATGAATTTTTTCCGCACAGCCGCAGTGCGGAAATGCAACTGCGTCGCGGTTTTAAAAGATGCACCATGCTCATTCTTTGGTCTTGCACCATGTTCATTCTTTGGTCTTTTCCGCAGCGCTTTTTTGTCCATAGACCTCTATGGACGTAGCCAAAACCGCACCAAATACGTGACAAAAAGTTGAAAAGCGCTGCGGAAAAAAACGCTTGCGGATTTTTCAGCACGAAAATTCGCAGCAAAATCCGCAAGCCCAAATTAACCTTTGAAGCAGTTTTGCCGCGGAAGCGGTTCTTCTGCGGCAAAACCGCAACGGAAAAACCGTGGCAAATCTGCCCTGTGTGAACCCAGCCTAAGAGGACTTGGGGCCCTTTTACTATTATCATTCATTGTTCAGTTGTGAATGCATTTAGGCTGAACTATAAACTCATTCATCATTCAGCTTCTGCATGTATAAAAACTGGACAGATTGACCCGTGTAAACAGCAAGTTGTTAATTTATGAACAACACCCGTTTACTATGAATGAAGGCGGGCGGAAACAATCCCAGACCCATTCTGCCTCCATTTATTAGGAATAATCATTCTTGTATAAAAGCATGGGAACAATAATCACTGACGACCTGCTGAGCATCTGCACCCCTCTGTATAATCACCCTAAAGGCCCATTAACACAGGGCGATTGATCTTTTAAAACCCTGTACCGTGTAAAAGCATACAGAAACTGAACGACAATTGTCCAGTCATTTAGTTTAAGCATGCTTAAAAACTGAGTGATGCATCATTCAGTGTAAATAACAACTGTTCAGTACTGAACAGCCGCTATGTTAAGTGAATGGAGAGGGGCGGGGGAAGGGGGAAGAGAGAACTGTCCTACTGCCGCCCTGTCCTCCTGCCGGCCGCGCTGTGAGCGATCCAGCGTTAGTCGTTCCTGTGTAACAACACGGGAGCGGGTATACACAGGGACGAGAGTCGGGCCAACACTTCCCATGTAAATGGACCTTTAATGTGTCAGGATAATTTTGTGTGCAATGGTTTGTTTACCCTTTAATTACATCACAAAGGCTTTTGTGTGATAAGAGAACAATAGCTTTTTAATGGCTTCAGATAACTTTCCGCAACAAGTTATCACAGACGAGGTAACATCTGCTGCATCTGGACTTCTGTAGTCTTTGGTTTCACTACAGCAGCAATGACCGTCCATATGTGTGATGTGACCGCTGGAGCCAATGATTGTCTGCAGTGATGACATTTATGTACAGAATGGCTAGCTGAGCTACTTTATATTTGTCCCTCAGGTATATGTCCAACTTGATGGGAACAAACACAAGACTACAGCGCTGCTACAGATGGGGGCGAGAGAAGAGGCAGCTTTATGGTTTTATTACTGGGTAAAATACTGGAACTACTAAAGATAAGCCGAGTGAAATAAACAAGTTATCTTGTTTCAAGAAAAGAGTCCTAAGAAAAAGACGACGTTGTACGAATTTACTTTAATTTCTTTGTTTTCTTTATTGTTAATATTGAAAAAGTTTATTATGGTAAATATCGAAATCTCTAGACCACATAAATAATTCTAGAAATTAATAAAGGAGATTACAAGAGAAAAGATATATCTAGACTATTTGTACAAATATTGTATTGTCATATAGAATGTAACCTTAACAGTTAAACCCCCTGCGAGGGGATCTACGCTGTAAAATGATATGCCTTTCACTATGTGCTTCCCGAATAAAAGTTATTTGAAACTAAAATACTGTAACTACACTGCTGTGGCCGGCATATAGAAAGTGTGACGTCTCTATAATACCCCAGTAATACCCTCTTACCTTACTCTGTAGTATACGGGGGATGGAAGGAGTGAGGTCTCTGTAATACCCCAGTAATACCTCTCTTGCCTTACTCTGCAGTATATATGGGGGATGGGAGGTGTGAGGTCTCTGTACTACCCCAGTAATACCCCTCTTACCTTAGTCTGTAGTATATGGGGGATGGAAGGTGTGAGGTCTCTGTAATACCCCAGTAATACCCTCTTACCTTACTGTGTAGTATATGGGGGATGGAAGATGTGAGGTCTGTGTAATACCCCAGTAATACCCCTCTTACCTTACTCTGTAGTATATGGGGGATGGAAGGTGTGAGGTCTCTGTAATACCCCAGTAATACTCTCTTACCTTACTCTGTAGTATACGGGGGATGGAAGGTGTGAGGTCTCTATAATACCCAGTAATACCCCTCTTACCTTACTCTGTAGTATATGGGGTATAGAAGGTGTGAGGTCTCTGTAATACCCCAGAAATACCCCTCTTACCTTACCCTGCAGTATACGGAGGATGGAAGGTGTGAGGTCTCTGTAATACCCCAGTAATACCGCTCTTACCTTACTCTGTAGTATACGGGGGATAAAAGGTGTGAGGTCTCTATAATACCCCAGTAATACCGCTCTTACCTTACTCTGTAGTATACGGGGGATAAAAGGTGTGAGGTCTCTATAATACCCCAGTAATACCCCTCTTACCTTACTCTGCAGTATATGGGGGATGGAAGGTGCGAGGTCTCTATAATACCCCAGTAATACCCCTCTTACCTTACTCTGCTGTATACGGGGGATGGAAGGTGTGAGCTCTCTGTAATACCCCAGTAATACCGCTCTTACCTTACTCTGTAGTATACGGGGGATAAAAGGTGTGAGGTCTCTATAATACCCCAGTAATACCGCTCTTACCTTACTCTGTAGTATACGGGGGATAAAAGGTGTGAGGTCTCTATAATACCCCAGTAATACCCCTCTTACCTTACTCTGCAGTATATGGGGGATGGAAGGTGCGAGGTCTCTATAATACCCCAGTAATACCCCTCTTACCTTACTCTGCTGTATACGGGGGATGGAAGGTGTGAGCTCTCTGTAATACCCCAGTAATACCCTCTTACCTTACTCTGTAGTATATGGGGGATGGAAGGTGTGAGGTCTCTATAATACCCCAGTAATACCCTCTTACCTTACTCTGTAGTAGATGGGGGATGGAAGGTGTGAGGTCTCTATAATACCCCAGTAATACCCTCTTACTTTACTCTGTAGTATATGGGGGAGGGAAGGTGTGAGGTCTCTGTAATACCCCAGTAATACCCCTCTTACTTTACTCTGCAGTATATGGGGGATGGAAGGTGTGAGGTCTCTGTAATACCCCAGTAATACCCCCTCTTACCTTACTCTACAATATATGGGGGATGGAAGGTGTGAGGTCTCTGTAATACCCCAGTAATACCTCTCTTGCCTTACTCTGCTGTATATGGGGGATGGAAGGTGTGAGGTCTCTGTAATACCCCAGGAATACCCTCTTACCTTACTCTGTAGTATATGGGGGATGGAAGGTGTGAGGTCTCTATAATACCCAGTAATACCCCTCTTACCTTACTCTGTAGTATATGGGGTATAGAAGGTGTGAGGTCTCTGTAATACCCCAGTAATACCCCTCTTACCTTACCCTGCAGTATACGGAGGATGGAAGGTGTGAGGTCTCTGTAATACCCCAGTAATACCCTCTTACTTTACTCTGTAGTATACGGGGGATGGAAGGTGCGAGGTCTCTATAATACCCCAGTAATACCCCTCTTACCTTACTCTGCTGTATACGGGGGATGGAAGGTGTGAGCTCTCTGTAATACCCTCTTACCTTACTCTGTAGTAGATGGGGGATGGAAGGTGTGAGGTCTCTGTAATACCCCAGTAATACCCTCTTACTTTACTCTGTAGTATATGGGGGAGGGAAGGTGTGAGGTCTCTGTAATACCCCAGTAATACCCCTCTTACTTTACTCTGCAGTATATGGGGGAGGGAAGGTGTGAGGTCTCTGTAATACCCCAGTAATACCCCTCTTACTTTACTCTGCAGTATATGGGGGATGGAAGGTGTGAGGTCTCTGTAATACCCCAGTAATACCCCTCTTACTTTACTCTGCAGTATATGGGGGATGGAAGGTGTGAGGCCTCTGTAATACCCCAGTAATACCCTCTTACCTTACTCTACAATATATGGGGGATGGAAGGTGTGAGGTCTCTGTAATACCCCAGTAATACCTCTCTTGCCTTACTCTGCAGTATATGGGGGATGGAAGGTGTGAGGTCTCTGTAATACCCCAGGAATAACCTCTTACCTTACTGCACCAGATCCGGTACATAACATCAGATGTGGAACATGTGAATGTCCCGGGGATCTTATAGTCCTGCTGGGTGTTGGGGATTTGTATCCTGTCCGCAGTCAGTACATGTGAGCAGGTCTTACAGCTCCTTACATTACAGGGATAAGTTCCTTTTTGTGTGTCAGAGGGTAATGCACTCCTGATTATAAAGTTTCTCAAATTTGGAGGTTGCCTGTAACAAAGAAGCAGAGGGTCCAGGAATATGGTGGTCAGACGGTCATCCTTGTGTAGGGTATGATGAGTTTCTTTGCGGTTTTCCTTAGTACCTTTAGCTGTGAATTGTAGGTCACTACTAGTGGTATATGGGTGTTTTCTTCCTTCTCTGTGTATTGGAGCAGTTGATTCCCGTTGGCTCTGGTGATCTGATGATCAGTTGAGGTGGTCCGGATTTAAAAATGTCCTTTTAAGATGGTATAAATGTTCCTCTCTGTCTGTTGGGTTGGAGCAGATCCGGTTATATCTGATAGCCTGGCTGTAGACGATGGACTGTCTGATGTGTTTGGGGTGAGAACTGTCCTATCTGAGGTATGTGGGCCAGTCAATCGATTGTCGGTATAGGGATGTCTGTATTGAATTGTTTGAAATTTTTATGGTGGTGTCCAAAAGGTTGATTTCTGTGTACGAGTAGCTTAATGTCAGGTTGGGATGGCGGACATCCTTCAATGATTAAATTACATTTGCGGGGACCTCAAAAAGGTCACAAAATGTCCCACAGATGACAAATGTGGCTTGCTGACAGTTCCCTGTGAAGCCCACGGCTAGTAAGCCACGCTGACATGTTTTGATCAATCTGGATAATCAGTACTCGAGAATTAATCAGAGCCATCGCTTCCTGGAGGTGGGATTTATGAATCCCGTAACCAGGAAGTGATCTTCTGCGGATGGCCGAGGACTGCAGGACAAGCAGCAGAGCTCAGGAGAGCAGCGGGAAGACCCAGACCGCGCCTGTTAGGTAATATTTCCCTTTTTTATGTAATGCAGCTAGGGTTTATTTTCGGAGAAACATGGTATTTGCTGATAAACAGCTCTTTCAGCGCATTTGACTTGGCATTATTAGTCCATTATTTTACATAAATTGTGATGCCGCTGTACTCTGAGAGCCTTGTGCTTCTTGTTCCTGTAGTTCTCACCACTATTCCCCATTATTGGGGCTGCTGGGGGTCCCAGTCGTCAGTCCCCACCAATCACATTGTAGCAGAATATCAGACAGATCTCCCCACAATCAGCTCTTATTGTAGAGGAAAACCTCCACCGAGACCTCATCTTCATGCAGCGATGTATCTATCACCAGGTTCATGCTGCCCAAACTACGAGTGGCCTGACCTGGGACAGGTATATATACTGCGCCCGTGTACTTCTTATTCTAAGACGCTACCACATTTCAGAATAAACATACTTTGAAATTTGACAGAGATGGGACCGTGGCGCCCTCTCCCCACCAGCAGCATCTAGAGTTACAGATTTCATCTCCGACCTCTGTGTATTTGGAGTGGAAGTCTCCATGCCGACCTCCCATGTAGTAGCTGGTGCTTGTAAGCACAACTCCCATTGATTTCAATGAGAGCCGTGCCTGCAGTTACAAGCGCTGGCCACTGCATGGAGGTCGGCGCGGAGGCTTCCGTGCCAATCTCTGTGTATTTGTGCCACTGACAGCATGCGCCTGCACAGCTGATAGGTCAGGGTCCCGAGCGACAGATCCCGACCGATCAGCTATTGATGACCTATCCTGATGATTGGCCATCAGTATTATTTAACTGGAAAACCCCTTTAATTTAACATATTATTTATACTGCATGGTGAACTCTGTTAATAATACAAAAAACACCAGAATTGCAGATTTTGTTATTCTCGTCTCTACAAAAACAATAAAAAGCAATCAAAATGTTATACATTCCCAAAAATTAGATAAATGAAGACTAGACTTCATCCTGCAAAAAACAAAATGGCGTGGGAAAGCAAAATGTAAATTTTGAACACCTCCCAAGTAGGTTTTTTTTTTAAGTTTTCCAATGTACTTCCAGAATAAAGCAAACAGATGGAAATATATATATCTCCTCAAAAATGTGTACAGTATATTTACAGATATTTGACATATTGCAGTTGAAAGCTAAAAAAAAACATTTTTTCTAAATTTTCCCAATTTTGGTGCTTTTAATAAATCTGCAAAAATTCTATTGGTCTATTTTTACCAGCTAAATTAAATACAACATGTGGCGAAAAAGCAAAGTCAGAATCTTTTGGATATGGAAAACCCCTATGTTAAATGGGGCTGCATTTTCAAACGTTGTCAGCAGATGTCGCTCTTGCACTTAGATACTTTAATCCCTTAGTGAGGAAGCCTGTTTGCGCCTTAGTGAGGAAGCCAAATTTTGGAAATCTGACATGCGTTGTTCAACATAGCATAACTCCGTAAAGGTTTTGCATATCCAAGTGATTCTGACATTTTTTTTTTGCCACATGTTGTACTTCATTTTGGTTGTAAAAAGAGACTGATATAATTTGTGTATATTTATTAAAAGTACCAATATTGGAAAAATTTTGAAAAAATTGTCATTTTTTCACATTTTCAACTGTAATGTCTCAAATATGTCCAAACATACTGTACAAATCTTTGATTGAAATATATATCCTATCTGTTCGCTTTATTCTGGACGCACATTTGAAAAACTTGTGGTTTTTTTAACCATTTAGATGACGTACAAATTTAACATTACTTTTCAGCATTTTGAGAAACATTTTGCTTTCCTGCACCAAGCCAAGATTGCAAAGGCTCATGAGTGTCAGAATAATAGATACCCCCCCAAATGGCCCCATTTTAAAAACTACACCCCTTAATGTATCCACTGAGGGGGGTCATGAGTATTTTGACACCACAGTTTTTTTCAGGAATTAATTCAATCTAGGAGGAGAAAAAATAAAATTTCATATTTTTGCAAATCTGTCATTTTAAAGACATATTTTTTTTTTCTATAGTGCCCATGAAAATGAGGATTGACACCCCAAAATGGATACCCCCGTTTTTCCCGTGCTCAGAGACATTGTGGCCCTAGTCTTATGTCTGGATGCACAACGGGGCCCAAAATGAAAGGAGTAATCGGTGGCTTTCAGAACATAAATTTTGCTTGAAGGCGTTTTAGGCCCCATAGCACACATGTAGAGTTCTTGAGCGGCCAAAACCAAAGAGAACCCCCACAAATGACCCCATTTCGAAAACTAGACCCCTTAACGAATTCATCTAGGGGTGTACTGCGTATTTTGACCCCACAGTTTTTGAATGAATCTAAGCAAAGCAGAAGGAAAAAAATTATGATTTTCATTTTTTTGTCAATTTTGTCAACAGTGTACATAGGAATGAAGACGATCAATGATCCGATCCATGAGGGGAGGTGAAACAGACCCTTTTTAAAACTTTTTCGCGATCCACTGGATAGCGGCGATCGCGGGCCCGGGGACATCTCCTGGTGCCCGGCTACTTTCAGGAGCCGGGAGATTTTGAATTTGCCGGGGGCTCCTGGGCTTCTGCGCATATGCGTGACGTCATCCATCTGGCGCGTATGTGCAGAAGAGCGGCGGCGGGTCCGGGAGGACTCCTTCACCGCAGAAGAACCTGGAGAAGGCGGGTGAGTAATTTCAGCTGCCCTGATGGATCCGATCCATGAGGGCAGCTGAATCTGTACATTTTTTTCACAGTTTTATTTACTTTATTGCGATCGGCGCTGTCCAATGGGGCACCGACAGCATGGAGCTGTCATGTTCTCTTAGGATTAATGCCCACTTGGCTGAGGACGCATGTTTCTACGTCATCTAGGATTAAAGCCCACTTAGTGAGGACGTAGAATCCCGATAGGGCCGTCACTAAGGGGTTAAGGGCCCCTGCACACTTTTGGTTTTTTTAACGCTGCGATATCGCTGAATTTTTTTAACACGATTGTCAATTGGAATTTCTAATGTTAAAAATGCATCACACAAAAATTGCAAAGCACAAATTTGCAATGTGTTTTTAACATTAGAAAGTCCCATTGACAATCGTGTTAAAAAAACGCAGCAATATCGCAGCATTAAAAAAACGGTAGAGAGTAGACTATAGTTAAAAAAGAAGAAACATGAACGATTTTTATTCAGATCTTTATTGAAAAGACACAAAATGCAAGTAAATATTCGGGACGGAACAAAATCGGAACCTCATAAAACTCTTACATAAAATGACTCCACAGATAATGCAGTTAGTGGGCCGGACGGGCCGGACGCTCTGATGGCGATTGTTCAGTGTCTGGCTTCACATTAGTGAGGTTTAGTCTCAGATCTCCACAGCCAGGGATCCGCAATCACATTTTTTGTTTCATAAGAAGACTGGTGATCGCGCCAAAACCACGCGGTATGGAGATGGAAAAGCTATGAAAAACGTTCTAGCGACAGTCCATAGCGCAGGATAAGCCGCAGGTAAGTGTGATGCGCTGCTGCCGATATAAAACTTGTAATAACTTGCACATGAGCACAACACACCACAAAGCAGACGGGTATAGTTCACGCAAAACTTCTTGGGCTCTGGAGGATCACGTGACAACGATGTGCAGTAGAAACTTTATCGGTAAGGCCCCCTGCACACAGGCGGAAATTTTGCGGCGGGATTTCCTGCAGAATTTCCGCCCGTGGCCGCTGCCATAGGATTGCACAGCGCAGAGAGGAGACGGCGGGAGTGGGTAAGCCGCAGGGCTGTGCAGGGGCACGGGTCCGCATTCCGCTGCGAGAATTCTCTAGCAGGATCCGACCCGGCCATCTGCAAGCGGCCTAAATCAGATACTGCTCAGGTCCGTTTTGTCTGTCGCCAGAGGCCAAGAAGTTTACATAAACAAATTTATGAAATATCAAAGAAGACATTTCTGTGTCTATTATACGGATCCCTGTTCCCCTGAAAATAAGCCCTAGAAGGATTTTTCAGGATTTGAGGATGCTTGAAATAAAAGCCCTACTCCAAAATTGAGCCCTAATTACAGTTAATAAATAATATAAACCGTGTCCAGACCGCGATACATGTAAAAAAAGTAAAATCTTTTACAGCAAAAAATTAATATAAGACCCCGTCTTATTTTCGGGGAATCCAGGTATGTAGATACAATCTATGTGAGGTGTATTATGTCATCTACAGAACGCCTAAATATTAATGGTGACCTGCCTAGATGGAGTCCGCTCACGTGGACCCCCATTAAATCTCGTGCACCCGCAAATCTTTTTCTTTTTGACATGGACCCCCAGAAAGTCAAACTCTGGAGGTCCATATAGACCACTTTGGGAACCTCTGCTTTAACCCCTTAAGGACATGGCCTATTTTGGGCTTAAGGACGCAATGCGTTTTGGCGGCTTTTCATCTTCATTTTTCAAAAGTCATAACTTTTTTATTTTTCCTTCGACACGGCCGTATGAGGGCTTGTTTTTTTGCGTGGCGAACTGTAGTTTTTATCGGTGCCATTTTTGGGTGCATAGACTATGTTGTAAAACTTTTTTTTTTTTTATGATCGCAGGGCAACCCGCCAAATTATCATGGCGTCAATAATAGGTTGCTGGTCTGCATGGTGAACCACATATATCAGAATGGTCTGGCACCTTGTATCCACTATGTGTGGGAGTTTACACCAAGCATCCACCCCCCTCATTATCAGGAGGCAGTGTGAGTGGGTGTTATTATCGGTGTCCTACACAGGTGTTATTAGCTCCTCCATTTGGTAGTCAGCTATCCCCTTTTTTGGGAATTTATTTATTTTTTTAAATCGCTGCATTCAAAGTGCTATAACTTTTTTATTTTACAATGGACGGAGCTCTATGAGGGCTTATTTTTTGCAAGATGAGCTGTAGTTTTTATTGGTACCATTTTGGGGTACATACATTTTTTTCATCACTTTTATTGCGTTTTTTGGGAGGCAAAATGCTAACAATTAGCATTTTGCCTCAGTTTTTTTGTGTTATTTTTAAAAACGCTTTTTGCCATGCAGAATAAAAAATGTATTCAACTTATTGTATGTGTCGTTACGGACACGATGATACCAAATATGTGGGATTTTTCTATTTTTTTATGCTAATATGAGAAAAAGCCCCCCCAAAAAGGACTTCTCTTATGCAATGCCTTATCACTTATTACAGCGATGTAGGCAATGGCAATATAGGACACGGGTATCTGGCATCCTGTTACCATAGCAACCAGCCTGGCTCTCTGCAACTATATCGCGAGAGCCTAATAACATCACAGAGGGAGTATGCTCCCTCTGTGAACCCTTCCCATGCCGCGATCAGTGACAGCCGAATCCCGCGGCTGGATAGTGCGAGATTGCTTATGATCTCGGTTTATCCACATGATGTCCGGTTGCGGGAAGTACCTCGCTGCCATACGTCATCTGGAGGGAAGGGGTTAAAGGGGGCCTTCACACTTGCGTTAAAATCCCACGCTGCAAGAGTGAGTGAGGCCTCAGTCAGACGGGCGATTTTTCGCGCGATATGCACATGCGTCCGGCGATTTTTTTAAAACCATAGCTTTGCAATGGTATCGGACACGAGCGCTTTTTATGCGCTCGTCCGATAAATTATAGAACAGAAATCGCAGATCGCACCTATCTGCGATCTCTGTTCTCTTCTCTATATGCGCTCAATGGGGCCGGCGGCAGCAGCGCCGACCCCATTGAGAACATATAGAAGACAAATCATTCTTCTCTGCCACAGCTGTAACAGCTGTGGCAGAGAAGAACGATGTTTGCCCATTGAATTCAATGGAGCCGGCAATACAGCCGGCTCCATTGAAAGCAATGGGCTGCCGGACAGCGCTGGATGAATTGTCGGGAAGGGCTTAAATATATAAGCCCTTCCCTGCAATTCATCCAGAAATGTGTTAAAATAAAAAAAAAATATATACTCACCTTGTCCCGGCAGCCGGAGTACAGCGCGGCCGTCCTGCAGTGGGTGTGACTCAAAGCTGCCCCTGATTGGATCAGCGCTGAGCCAATCAGAGGCAGGTCTCACTCACACCCATTCATGAATTCATTGGCTGAGCCAATCAGGGGCAGCTTTGAGTCACACCTCCTTCACACCCACTGCAGGACGGCCGCGCTGTACTCCGGCTGCCGGGACAAGGTGAGTATATATATTTTTTTTATTTTAACACATTTCTGGATGAATTGCAGGGAAGGGCTTATATATTTAAGCCCTTCCCGACAATTCATCCCGCGCTCGCCCGCAGCGTATTGCTTTCAATGGGGCCGGCTGTATTGCCGGCTCCATTGAATGCAATGCGCTGGACAGCTCCGGCCCGTTTCTAATGAAACGCGGCTAGGAGCAGATTTTCGGGTGATTTTTGGGCATCGGTCACGCGATTTGCGGATGCGCATCCGTCATGCGATCCGCAAATCGCGCGAAAAAACGCCCGTGTGACTAAGGCGTGAAAACGCAGAACTATGAAACCAATGATTTTCAGTGACTTCATTCCCATTTGCTAGGTTTCCCTATAGAGTCTCCTTTTTTATCACATTCTATTGTCTATTGCAAGAAAAACACGCGAGAAAATCTCAAACAGCTCTGATGTTTTCGAAAAAGAAAAAGCATCGCCGGCGCTCAGACGTCTCAAATTGGGAATTTGCTGTGATTTCCTCACACTGATATCGCGATCGCCGGTGTGAAGGAGCCCTAACAGAGATAATTGTTTCGGAAATGTTTTCTATTAACCCCTGAGTTACCATTTACCGATTTTCCGTCATTCGTAATTTCAGAATTTAGTAGTTTCTGATGGATTTCGCTGTAAAAGGATTTTCTTTCTTTGTCAGTTTGTAGTTTATTAGTGACGGTTTATAGATTATTAGTGATTGTTTATAGCGCTGGGGGTCAGAGGTCATTACTGATAGTATCTGGTGGGAGGTAGAGGGATTTGTCACTAATCTCTGCATGCTGATGTGTCCAAGGCCGATCAGATTATCCAATTATTTACATCAGATGTTTTTTAATTCTAAATTCTTGTGTTTTTCATATTTTGTGTAAAATTAAGTAAAATAACAAAAAAACTTAAATGGAAATAAATTATTTGAGTGAAACATCTGAGAGGTAGGCCGCCTGCACACGAGCGGAAATCCCGCCGCGGGATTTCCCGCCGTGGGATTTCCGCCGCTGAAAGTTTGCATAGGAGTGCATTAAAACACGCACTCCTATGCAGACGGCCGCGGTTTGGCCGCGCGAAATCTCGCGCGGCAAACAAACCGCGGCATGTCCTAATTTTCTGCGGGGCACGCACTCACCCGGCCGCCGGCTCCGGTCTGCGCATGCGCCGGCTGCTCGGCAGCCGGCACATGAAAGAGCCGGGGCCGCCAGGCGCAGGTGAGTACGCGCTCATCCCTGCAGGCGCTCGGGTCGGATCGCGCGGCGAGAATTCTCACTGCCGGATCCGACCCGCTCGTCTGCAGGCGGCCGTAATAAGGATTAAACAAAGAAGCTATAATCCCATCTCCTACAATTGGGGTATGGAGCGGTCAGTACTTCTGGGCCGGAGTGCGATCATCTCCTCTCTGACATATTCTGCAGTCCCCGGGGGTCTGATCATCCGGAGCCGCACCTCACAGGGAGTTATTACCCCATGTAACACGGGGGTGTGTGGTTGTAATAGCGGGACGGTTCTCCCTATTGTAAGAGATGCTCAGCAGGGTCGCCCCAAATCATTACTGTAAACTAATGATACTTCATACAAATAGTTACAGGATGAATTAAATGAAAGCTAAAAAAGTAAAAATCCCTGATCAGAGCTGAACAATGTGAGGGAGCGATCACAGGGGGAGAGCGAGTCACACCGTGTGGGAGACCTCCCAGCAGTATGTTCTATTCTGCGAGAGTCACATGAAGATGGAGCGATGCTGTGAGACACAAAGATGGCTGCATGATCCGAGAAACTAAATCACTGATGTACATGCATCCATTAGAAATAATTGGTTATATAAAAAAAATTTAAATCTTTTCCGATTTTCTTATTAAAAATATTAAACAATCAAAAAAACTATTTATTACCCACAGTGAGGCCATAAAAAAGCACCAGAATAGGGGTTTGTTTTTTTTTATCTTGTCTCCCAAAAATAAGTTATATAAAAAGGTGATCAGAAAGATGTACCCCATAATGGTAATCGACAAAAAAATTTTAACCGTTATGGGTCTCAGAATATGGCAACGTAATTTTTTTTTTTTAGTTTTTTTAAAATGTATTTACATTTTAAAAACTGAAAAACATTAAAAACCTACATTAATTTGTTTTCACCGTAATCGCGCTGCCCCATTGAACGGAGATCATGTGTCATTTTTACTGGACTGTGAAAGCTGTAAAAAGTAAACCCACCAAAAATAGCGCAGTTGCATTTTTTTCCCCATTTCTCCCCACTTAAAATTTTTTGTTAAAGTTTTTCTGTACATTATAATAATAATCTTTATTTATATGGCACCTTCATATTCTGCAGCACTTATAATACAGAGGAAATAAAATAAAACAAGACCGCGGTTACATGAAGTTATCAGTTGATGGAAACAATAGGGGTGAGGGTCCTGCTCCAAGGACATACTACAAATAATGGGGGGATACAGAAGGTAAAGGGGCTGGAGATGTGCACGGTATGGCGAGGTGGAGAGTGAGTGATGCTATACACATAGACAATGGTCAGGCAGTGTGGTGGCTGACTCGGTATGACTGCAGGGGGTGGTTGATGGTAGCTAGCAGAGATTGCAGTCAGTAGGTCAGGGAGCATGTTATCAGGCGGAGTACAGAGGGGTTTGGTTTAGGTGATATGGTATGCCTCCCTAAAGAGGTACGTTTTTAGGGCACGCCTGAAGTTTAGTTTGTCAATGATTACCCGGTAGTTTCGGTAGCACGTTCCAGAGGACTGGTGCTGTACTTTACATTAAATGGTATTAAAGCCAAATTAGAGGCCAGAGCGGTCAGATGCCGATCTCCTGGTATATCTCATCACGGGCCGAGAGATCAGCATCTGACTGCTGGCACTTACTGTATGAGGCCTGCAGGGAGGGGGTACTGTGTGTGGCACCATGGAGGGCATTATTACTATCTGGAGTATTATGGATGGGGAGATTATGTAGAGATTTGGGAAATAAAGCCAAGAGGCTGAAAAACTGAGGTCAAATTGTGTAGAGACAAGTTGTAACCAGATCTGTGCGGGCAGAAAATGTCACCATAAGACCAAAACTCCTCACAGTTACCCATCCAGCAGCTAATAAATACACTATATACATATATACATCTCAGATGAACAGGATGAACGATGTATCCAGAAGATGGAGCCATTCATACTACAGAGATCACCGATCCATTCATCTCATGGGAATTCTGGGGGTCCAGAAGTTCTTCGGTAACATCAGGAGGATCTAGAAGGAAGCCGTTATATCATCAGTATGAGGGTCATACAGTATATTCTGGGGTCAGTAGCTGCAGGCAGAGGGGTCACTTACTAATCACAGCAGCAGATTAGGAGCATGGCGGCTGTACAGAACAATGGAGATCATTCCTGTTATAGTGACATTTCCACTAGATTAACCCCCACAGCTCCATCATTCCATCCACATTCCTTTGGGTTATGAAGGGTACAGTTTCTCCTTAGGCAGAGCACCTAGTGAGGAGACTTATAAGGCCACCCATGCTCCTCAGGGAAATTTATGCAAATAGAAAGATGGAACAATGCCTCTGCAGTGCCACCTACTGGAAGAAAGCATTCTTGCAAGTCAGTGTTAACTATTTTAATCCTGCATGTACATTTCCTGTAGTGGTTTTACAGATGTACTTCACCTGCTGCCCAACACTTGTAAAGTACAACACTGAATATAACGGCACCTGATTGATCGGCTCATGGAGGATGTCCATTCCCTTCTGAGTGACCATCCATCTTCTTCATCTCTCCATCCTTGGACGCTGCCATGTTCTTCCGCTTATAACACTAATAACAGAGCAGATTACAGATCTTGTAGATTATGTCTCCCATAGGCCCCCCTGTCTAGTGTAAACTGCCGGCGAATCACGACGGCCGACGCTTCCTATAGCATTGCTATTGAAAGCGCCGGCACCTGTTCACGATTGGAGAATCATTGCGATTCTCCACTCGCGGCGGGCAATTTGCAGAATTCTGTGAATTGCCGCACTTCTCCGCGGTCAGCCTATCTATCAGATAGGGCTGAGCGGCAGAGATTCGCCGGCGGCTCCTGCTCCTGGGCGGCGGCTCCCGAGGCAGAGCTTCGCCGCAGGATACCGCATCGCCTGTGGACAGCCGGCCTTAGAGTTTTCTGTCATATAATAATCTTATATTTATATGTAGAAGATAAAATCCCCCAAAACGGACTTACAAGAAAGATCCCAGCGGAGAGAAGTATCACTACAGCCGGAGCAGCGGCTACAAGGGAGAGTCGTAATGTGAGAGACAGAGGACCTGCAGGAACATGAATGACACAAATCAGAGAGGGTGCGACCTGGAGAAATACACCGGTATACCCACAGGGATATACATATATGATATATGATGATACAGTGTATATGCCTGTGGGTGATATAATATCCAGTGTGCCAGTCTATAGTCTGAGATAATACAATATACTTAACAGTGTTTATGTGCTAAACAGTATATACAATATCCATTTAATAATATAAAATGTATCAGTGTATAATCTGGGTGATTATACAGGCATATACTGCATACTCATATACTGCATATACAGTCAAACCTCTAGTTTGATTGTCTTCTAGTTTAGCCAGTTTCTAGTTTCACAGATTTTTTTGAGCCACAATTTCGCCTCTAGTTTCACTGGCTGCTTCTAGTTTCATTGACGGCCGCCGGCCCTTGTGGCCTCGCTACTGATGCGGCCCATATGATCTCCTGCTCAACGTTTCCTCCTCCTGATGCTGAAACGCTGCCCACCCTACTCCTGCATCGCTGTGGGCACTAGTAAAACAGTACTGTAGTGTAATGTAAGTGGCCATGTTTACCCAGATAAGACCGTGATCTCACCTACAGTCCTATGTAACACTACAGATAGCACACAGTGATAACACTGAGGATAGATAATAATGCCACAAGCAGTCCTATGTCACAACACAGAGAACACAGTGATAACGCTAAGGACATATGTAGTAGATGTGACCTGCAGTCCTATGTAACAGCACAGAGAACACAGTGATAACGCTGACGACAGATAATGATGTCACCTGCAGTCCCATGTAACACCACAGATAACACTGAGCACAGATAATGATGTCACCTGCAGTCCTATGTAACACCAGAGATAAACACACAGTGATAACGCTGAGGACAAATAATGATGTCACCTGCAGTCCTATGTGACACCACAGATAACACAGTGATAATGTGGAGAACAGATAATGATGTCACCTGCAGTCCTACGCAATGACACAGAGAACACAGTGATAATGCTGAGGACAGATGATGTAGTAGATGTGACCTGCAGTCCTATGTAACAGCACAGATAAAACACATGTTCAATAACATGTTAAATGTTCATTTATTCTTTACAGAAGTCTTTTATATTCCTTTGTTATTGTTTTGGTATTAAAACCCATATTTATTCTCTACTAAATGTGGTTTGGGGTGTTTTTTGGAATAAATTAATTGGATTTACATTGATTCCTATTTAAATAATTTCCTTGAGTTTCATTGGTTTAGCCGATTTGCTTTCAGACAGATTACCAACGAAACTAGAGGTTTGACTGTATCAGATCTTTGTGTGCTATAATATCTACATACTAATGCTATAATATCTATATAATAATGTACGATGTACCAGTCTTTGCTCCGGGATCCTACATTATATATAACAGATCCTTGTAAGATCTCTTTCTCTGCTCTCCTCTAATCTGTTCATCACACAATTGTCTCCAGGATTTCTCCCGTGCTTCCCCCATACTCTGGGATTCGCTACCTCAACATATCAGACTCTCCACCACCTTGGAAAGCTTCAAGAAGAATCTGAAGACCTTTATCTTCAGAACAGTCTACAAGCTCCAGTAACCCTGCGGGCACCAAGACATGAGCAGCTTCCACCCTCCCCGGCCGTCTCCTTCCCCTTGTCTTGTAGGCTGTAAGCCACCCGGGCAGCATCCTCTCCTGCTGTATCATGTACACTGTGCCTGTTTATCAAATGTAATGTATTAACCCCTTGTTCTCATACATACAGCGCCAGGAATTAATGGCACTTTATAATATATAGTAATAATGGTGGATTACTGTGCTTTCCGTCTTGGGCCTGGAGCGAGCGGGACCAGGCTATCACTAAACTGAGAACCGAAATTATATTCATGTCGTCAAACTCAACCAGCGCCGAGCCTGCAGCATCAATGAGGGGCAGCAAAACGCCCCAGTGCTGTGACAGATTTAGCAGAGTCTAAGATGACTGGAGGCCCTTTTACTATTATTGTTCAGCCTTGATGCATTCACAACTGAACGATGAACTATAAACGCATCCGTCATTCACCTTCTGTATAAAAACTGGGCAGACTGACCCGTAGAAACAGCAAGTTATTAATTTATGAATGATGCCTTTTTACTATGAATGAAGGCGGGTGGGCAGGAACGATCCACGACACATTCTGCCTCCATTTACTAGGAATGATCATTTTTGTATAAAAGCAGAGGAACAATAATCACTGACGACCTGCTGAGCATCTGCACCCCTCTGTATAATCACCCTAAAGGGCCTTTTACACGGGACGATTATCATACTGATCGCTCAAAACCCTGCGCTCCCATGGGGTTTAGAACGATAATTGTCCCATGTAAAAGCATGCAGAAACTGAACGACGAACGCGAGGAGTGGGAGAGAGCCTTCTTACTGGGCCACAAGCTGTCCACGGCCTGCAGAGCACAAGAAAGGAATTAGAACATAATAACGAGGTGGTACAGATGTCCGGCTATGATGCACCACTTTTTCCCCACGGTCTCTCCAGATTGCTGCAGGTGTGGTAGAGAGCTTGGAACCATGCTGCATATTTGGTGGAATTGTCCCAGCATTGTGCCCTTTTGGGGTATGGTGTTCTCCACTTACAAGGAAATTACCAAAAGTTCAATTACTCCTACCCCGCAGATAGCTTTCCTGTCTATGCTACCTGGTTCAATATCGGCTGTCAAGAAAGACCTGCTGCGTTTCTTTTTAACAGCCGCACACTCAGTTATTCCTAGATATTGGAAAACGCAAAGGGTCCCGACAACGGTGCAATGGATACAGGAGGTTGACGAGTTGATGACTATGGAGGAGTTGGTGGCAGAGGAGAGAGATAATAGGGAGAAGTTTATATGTATTGGGAGTCCCTGGATGCACTTCCAGAAATCTCCGGAATGTAGGAGACTGATTGGAAGCTAGTAGAATGCAGGTTAGGATCGATCTTTATTATTTTTATATGTCACACGAGCGGTAATAACTTCACCTGGGTATAGACACATTTTTTTTCTTCCATATATCATTATACTACATATTTTTCCTTTCCCACTGATGTCTGTATGTGGATGAAAGTTTTCCCCCCACTTTTTTTTTCACTTCGCCTTCCTCTTTTAGAACAATCTAATTCTGGTAGTTGTACTAAGAGCTATGATTCACGGGAAAGCTTAAAAAATAGGGCTTAGATAAACTCAACTGTTGGGTCATTTGATAGACAGCAATGCTAATTAAGGGCTATTAGCATAATTAAGAATTATTACTTGTTGTTTAACTACCTGATTGTGTTCAGATATAATAGGTGGTTAATGAAAGATACATGTAATGATGATGATTGAAAATGTTTATTTACGGTTATGTAAAAGCTAAAATGCTTCAATAAAAACTGATTAAGCAGAAACTGAACGACAATCGTTCAGTTTAGGTATCCCTAAAAACTGAACCATACATCATTCATTGTAAACAGCAGCTATTCAGTACTGAACTGCCACTGCTTACAGAGAATAGAGAGGGGCAGGGGAGAGCGAAGAGTGAAATCTCCTCCAGCCGCCCTGTCTCCCTGCTGGCCGCGCTGTGAGCGATCCAGTGTTACTCGCTGCTGGGTAACAGCATGGGAGCGAGTATACACAGGAACGAGTGTCAGGCACAGTTTGTCCAACAATCTTTCCATGCAAACGGGCCTTTAAGGTCCATTTACATGGGACGATTGTCAGGCAAACGATGCCCGACATTACACGGGAGCTAGCAGAGCTGTCTCGCTCTCAGAGCGGCCAGCGGGGGGGGCTGTGCAGGATATTTCTCTCCTCTTGCTCCCCTGCCTGTCTCCATTGATATAACACAGCGGACGTGCACTACTGAATGGCCGCTATTTACACTGAACGATGAGCTCATCGCTGCGTATTCTTTCATGCAACCGAAAATCAAACATATGTGAATAAATGGAAATCAATGGGTTTTATTCACTGCATATTACGGTGCCTATTTACACCCTTGTGAATGAGCCCTACGGGTACGTGCAGGCCGGCTATAGGTAAAAGAAAAAGAAAATTTGCTGACATACATTCCCGTGTAAGAGCTGGACCCAAAAGGATACAGAGTGAAAAGTCGTTCATTAGTCACTAGTCAATTCATTTCAGCTCACTGAAACAAAGTGACTAATGTGTAACTTTTTGCTCAGTGTGAACAGGCAGCCATCTTTGAGGGACTACAGGTTCACAACGAATGGATATGTGAAAACACAGTAGCGATAGTTGTTGGGATTGCTGTCGGACACTAAAAGCACCCAACAGTCATCTTGTGTACAAGTACCCCAACTCTAGCATTTCCCGAGTCTTACCCTAATCTATCCTTGTGCTGACCCTAACACCAGACATCCTAATGGAAACTCTACATGATACACTGACCCTAACAATCAATGAGAGGAAACTACACCCAAGTAACAAGAGCTAGACTAGAAATACAAGAGCAAAACCTCACTGATAAGAAACCAAGGCAGCCTAGGAACAAGATAAAAGAAGCATACCAGGAATACTGGATTTAAACGCACAAAACTTACACTATAACCAGCAACACATTACAGAAGTCAGATTACTAAGACCTCTTACAGATGAGCAGATTTTAAATCCATACTTGATTCGTGTTGTGCAGATTGTAAAAAGGAGCCAATGAAAATCTATTTATAAAATACACGTATTTGGAGGAAAAGAATAAAATAGTGTATAGAGGTCATTATAATACCCAGTAATACCCCCTTACCTGTAATCTCCACTACATGGTGTATAGAAGGTGTGAGGTCAGTATAATACCCAGTAATATCCTCTTACCTGTAATCTCCAGTACATGGGGTATAGAAGGTGTGAGGTCAGTATAATACCCAGTAATACCCCCTTACCTGTAATCTCCAGCAGGTGTTCCCAGGTCTCCTCACTGATTGGGTTTGTGATCCGGACATGGAGTCTCCTCCCGACATCTTCTCTCTGGGCATTCGGGATAATCAGGGTCCTATTGTCATCTATCAGCTGGTATCTGTCAGGCAGAGACCCCCCATCCACCTCCCAGGTCACAGCCGCATCCTCTCCAGAGAACTGGACGCTCACAGCAATGTCCTGACCGAGCCGGCTGGAGTTACTGGTTATGTTGGAGATGAGAACTGGATCTGGAAGTACCAGGAGAAGGTCAGTGACCATCAGTAATGTCTAACTATAACCCCCCTACTGCCCCACTGAGACACTCTACTAGCCCAACCACTAGTCCGTGTATATCCTCCCTGGTTTCCTTTCAATGTGCGCTTTGGAACTGCCAGTCAGCATGCAACAAACTCCCCACCATCCATGACTTTTTCACTGCCAAATCCCTAAACCTGCTAGTTCGCAGAGAAACGTGGATACAGCAGTCTGACACGGCCTCCCCTGCTGTCTTACAATGGCCTGCAGTTCTCCCATACCCCAAGACCAGAAGACAGGCAAGGGGGAGGAGTAGGTGCTCTTCTCTCCCTGCAATGTACCTTTCAGGTCATCCCCCAGTACCCTCATTCACTTTCCCATCATTTGAGGTACATGCCGTACCCCTTTTTGTCCGCTGTCCATGCGAGAAGCAGTCATCCACCACCCCCCAAGTGCTCCTCGCCCGTTTCTGGACCACTTTGCTGCCTGGCTCCCCCACTTCCACTCCTGCGAAATCCCAACCCTCATCTTAGGTGACTTTAACATCCCCACTAATGACCCCATCTCCCCATCTGCCTCTCAGCTTCTATCTCTTACCTCCTTCCTTGGCTTCTCACAGCCTCTCCCACTCACAGGGATGGCAATACTCTGGATCTGGTCTTCCTCCGTCTTTGCTCTGTTTCCCACTCCACTAACTTCCCTCTCCCGCTCTCAGACCATAACCATCTCTCTTTCTCTGTCAAACTTCCTAGTATCTCCCCAGACCCTTCAACCTACTGTACATACAGGAACCTTCAGACCGGTCACACTCAAAACGTTGCCGAGTCCCTACAGTCCTCTCTGTCCACTATCTCTCTCCTCTCCTGCCCCAACCTGGCTGCTGCACATTACAACACCGCTCTTAAACATGCCCTGGATGAAGCAGCACCTCCCCATGACCCAAGCCATCCAATGCAGATCTCGGGAACCCTGGGTCACGTCTCAAACATGCTTTATCCGGCGGTGCTCTAGGTGTACTGAATGGCTGTAGAGAAAGTCTCAAAAGTCTGCAGACTTTCTCCACTTTAAATTCATGCTCAGAACCTACAACCTCGCCCTCCATCACGCTAAACAAGTCTACTTCACGACTCTCGTCTCTTCACTAACTCACAACCCTAAACAACTCTTTGCCACTTTCCACTGCCTTCTCAGCCCAAAATTGCAGCCCCCAGTGACAGATCTCAGTGCTGAAGAGCTGGATTCTTACTTCAAAAAGAAAAATCAACAACATCCGGCAGGAAATAACTTCCCAATCCCAGACTAGCTCCAATCTTAGTCTCGTCAGTACTAGCTTCTGCTATCTGTACTCAGACCAACAATAGAGGAAGAAGGCTCCAGTTTGCACTCCTCTGCTCGCCCCACCACCTGCGCTAGCTACCCTCTCCCCTCACACCTCCTCCATTTCCTCTTCCTGGTGGTCATCTCCCACCTCACCACCATATTTAACCTCTCTCTAAACTCTGGCATCTTCCCCTCCTCATTCAAACATGCCATCATATCCCCACTGCTAAGAAATCAACTCTTGACTCGTCCTACGCTGCCAACTATCGACCCATCTCCAACCTCCCCTTCATCTCCAAACTATTAGAACACCTGGATTACTTCTGCCTTATAAGCCATCTATTCGAAAACTCTTCTCGCCCCTCTACAGTCCGGCTTCTGCCCCCTACACTCGACAGGAACCGCACTGACTAAAGTGTCAACCTCCTAACGGCGAAATCGAGGAGAGACTACTCCCTACTGATCCTCCTCGACCTCTCCGCAGCATTTGACACTGTTGACCACAAACTCCTCCTCAGTATGCTTCGCTCCATCGGCCTAAAGGATACTGCTCTCTCCTGGTTCTCCTACCTATCTGACCGATCATTCAGTGTCTCCTTTGCTGGCTCTACCTCTCCTCCTCTTCCCTTTGCTGTTGGGGTCCCCCAGGGCTCGGTCCTTGGCCCCCTCCTCTTCTCCATCTAAACAGACCCCATTGGACAGACCATCAGGAGGTTTGGTTTTCAGTACCATCTCTATGCTGACGACACCCAGCTATACACCTCTTCCCATGACATCACAGCAATATTCCTCCAGAACATCACCGACTGTCTGTCCGCTGTCTCTAATACTATATCCTCTCTCCTCCTAAAACTGACCTACTGGTGTTTCCAACCTCTACTAACCGACCTCATCCTGACATCTCCATCTCAGTGTGTGGCACCATAACTCCCAGCACGCCCGCTGCCTCAGGGGTAATATTCGATGACGATCTCTCCTTTACCCCCTAAATCCAATTTCTGACCCGGATATGTCAGCTGCCACTCAAGAACATCGCAAGACTCCGCCCCTTTCTCACTGTGGACACACTAAAAAGGCTCACTGTTGCCCTCATCCACTCCCGCCTCGATTATTCCAACTCGTTGCTGATCGGCCTCCCCTGCACCAGACTCTACTCTCTCCAATCCATCCTGAATGCGGCAGCCAGGTTCATCTACCTGTCCGGCTGCTACTCGGACGCCTCTGCCCTGTGCCGGTCACTGCACTGGCTGCCCAAATACAGAGTAAAATATATAGAGTAAAATTTAAACTCACTACCTTCCCCCATAAAGCCCTCCACAGCACCGCGTCGCCCTACATTGCTTCCCTCATGTCAATCCACCACGCAGCCCAGGCCCTCCGCTAACGAAATCAGACTAAGTGCCCCTTTAATTTGAACCTGTCATTCCCACCTCTCCAGGACTTCTCCAGAGCTGCACCAGTCAAAAGCTATCTGGGCAATCCCCGAAACACAAATCTTCAGGCGTGCTCTAAAAACGCACCTCTTCAGGGAGGCATACCATATCCCCTAAACCAAACCCCTCTGTACTCCGCCTGATAACATGCTCCCTGTCACACAGACTGCAATCCCTGCTAGCCGTAATCAACAGTCACCTGCAGTCATACCGATTCAGCCACTATACGGCCTGACCATTGACTATGTGTATAACATCCCTCACTCTCCACCTCGCCATACCGTACACATCTCCAGCCCTTTACCTTCTGTATTACCCCATTATTGGTAGTATGTAAACTCATTGGAGCAGGACCCTCACCCATATTGCTTCCATCAAGTGATTACTTCATGTAACCGTTATGTTTTTATTCCCTGTCTTGTAAGCGCTGCGGAATATGTTGGTGCTATATAAAGATTATTATTACATCAGCATGGACATGAATCTAGGTGCTGTATAGAGTGCTAGCTCTGCTGTCATTATCAGACCCCAGTACCTGCCCCCTATACTGTCCATCAGTCATGTGATCTGCAGCCCCCTCCCCATATACAGTCACCAGTGACTACTGATCCTGTGTTATTGGCCTCTATTACAGGGGGACAGAATTCAGGTTTCCCATAGAGGACAATAGAGAAATGTCTCCTGTGATCCACCAGCTCTTACCTAGTACAGTGATGGCTGCAGAGTTCCGGAAGCTTTTTCCATTTACATGACGTATAGCATTATACAGACAGGAGTCGTTCTTCTGGGCATCTGCCAGCCTCCAGCACCCGCTGCTTGGGTTATAGCTAAATCTTGGGTGAGAGATATTGCTTTGCCACATGTTATTACACCACACCGCCAGCAGGGGCTTCTCTGCACCTCCACATACTTGGTAGAGATGAAGGACACTTTCTGTATCAGTACATTTCATGCTGCAGTCAGTGATGTCTGATCCGCTCCGCACATAGACTGAGGAGACGGATGTTATGGTCAGGATGGCGAGGACAACTGTGAAGACACAAGAGAATGATTGGTTTACAGTAGATTAAGGCCTCATGTCCACGGGGAAAATCAGATCCGCTGCAGATTCTACATGGAGAATCTGCAGCGGGTCCCTCCTGCCCCGCGGACATGAGCGCTGAAAATAGCAATTTAAAAGCATTTACCTTTCCGTAGCGGACGGCGAAGATCAGCTGTTCCTCACGGCCGGATCTTCATTTTCGGCCGGCGGATGAATTTCTGACGCCGGCGGCACATCGCCGGCACGTCGTCGACGTGCCGCGCGCATGCGCCGGGCACATCCGCCGAGCCGAAGCAAGGGAGATGCAGCCGTGAGGAAGAGCAGAGCTTCGCGGCCCGCTGCGGGTGAGTAAATGCTTTAAATTCCTATTTTAGGTCTCCCGCGGATCCGGACGGCTTCCAAAGGCTTCAATAGAAGCCCGCGGGAGCCGTCCCCGCGGGAGACCCGCATGAAAATGGAGCATGGTCCAGATTTTTTCATGCTCCATTTTTTTTTAAATCACTTTTATTGACGATCCGCGGGTATTTATGTACCCGCGGGTGGTGAATGCATCCCTATGGGGTGCGGATCCGCGCGCGGGAGATCCGCTGCGGATTTTAAATGTCATTTTGCCCGTGGACATGAGCCCTAAAGAGTACTTGACTTTTCAGAATTAAATCGCCCTTTTATCCCAATGTTTTATTTTTACAGAATCATGAAATTCTATTGCTTTATGTTTACAAATGGCCGCTGTGCAGCCCCCCTTCTGAATGCTGCCGGTGGGTCAGCAGTATTTACCAGCACAGGAGGTGTTCCTGCAGCCTCCATTAACCCCCTGTTGCCCGCACCTGTACTGGGACATCCTGAATTCCACCCGTCTGCTTCCTCTGCTCTTTCCCTGCGGATGCCCTCCTGCCCGCCGCTGGTCAGCTGCCCTCGGAGCAGTCCGGAGCCCAGTCAGTGCAGAATTACAAATCATGGTACCGGCACGTTGCCCCCAGCCGCCTCATGGTCTGTGATGGAGGACTTGGGCAACGTTAACACTGTGTATGCTGCAGAAAGACGGCAGATCCGGCGCTCAGGGTAAAGATCCACTTTATTAAGACATATTTAGAAGCCCACAAGTGTTCTTACATACGGCTTTGAAACTTTAATAAATCCGCTGAGCACTCGGTCACACAGTCATCTTTCCACGTCGCCATATCACGCTCACCATCCATGTGAAAACAGCCTCTCATCACTTGGGGGAGGCGGGGGTCCTCCGGCGCAGCGGTCACAGCTACAGCAGAGGTTAGCACAGTTCTCCCATGAAAACAGTGGCGCTGCGATATCACGCAGCCAGATAACACATGCTGCGAATTGTTTCCTGCATCACATAGCGTCGCAGTGCCGTGCGGGAAAATGTCGCTCATGTGTATGACTCCATTCAAAAGAATGGGGTTCATATTTGTGCATTTCAAAACGCACAAAGCTTGCGCAATTTTATCGCTCGTGTGAACCTGGCCTTAGGCCCAAAGTCCACGGGCGCGTACAGATTCCACTGCTGAATCCCGACCGTCCCCGCGGACATAGTAACATAGTATCTAAGGCTGAATGAAGACAATGTCCATGTAGCCTGTTTATCCTCCTGTGTTGTTGATCCAGAGGAAGGCAAAAAAAACCAAGAGGCAGAAGCCAATCGGCCCTTTTGGGGAAAAAATTCCTTCCCAACTCCCTAATGGCAATCAGACTGTTCCCTGGATCAACCCCTAATAGTTCCTACCTGCCTGTATACCCGGATAAACAAATAACCTAACATTTATATCTTGTAATATCCTTCCTCTCCAGAAAGACATCAAGTCCCCTCTTAAACTCCTCTATGGATTTTGCCATCACCACGTCCTCAGGCAGAGAGTTCCACAGTCTAACTGCTCTTACAGTAAAGACCCCTTTTCTGTGTTGGTGATGAAACCTGCTTTCTTCTAGACGTAGCGGATGTCCTCTTGTTACCGTCGTAGTCCTGGGAATAAACAGATCCTGGGAGAGATCCTTGTATTGTCCCCTCATGTATTTATACATGGTTATTTGGTCGCCCCTTAACCGTCTTTTTTCCAGGGTAAATAATCCCAATTTTGATGCCACTCTGGGTATTCCAGTCCCGTCATTCCATGTATTAGTTTAGTTGCCCTTCCTTGAACCCCCTCCAGCACTGTAACATCTTTCCTGAGCACCGGTGACCAGAACTGTACGCAGTATTCCATGTGAGGCCTGACAAGTGCCTTATATAGTGGAAGGATAATGTTCTCGTTCCTCGCCCCTATATGTCTTAATGCACCCCAAGACTTTATTAGCTTTTGCAGCAGCTGACTGGCATTGGTTACTCCAGGAAGGCGAGAAAAAGACAGTTTCTTACTTCTCCAGATCCGGTGTGGGTTTCCTCCGTTGTGGCCGGATCTTCTTTCTTTGGCACAGCAGATGTGCCGGACCCACGCGCAGTGTCTTTTTTTCTTCTTTGAATCTCCTGCTTTCCTGCAGATCCGCAGCGCGTCCGCAGTGACAGCTGTTCCACGGATCGCACGGCTTCTATTGACTCCAATGGAAGCCATCCCTGCAGGATCCGCAGAAAAATAGAGCATGCTGCGATTTCTTCCCATGCGTGCGATACGCACGCCGGGACACCAAAAAAAAAAAATCACATCGGCATGCTTTTAGCTGACTTGCAGACGCTGAAGGCCCATTTACACCAGCAGATGATCGCTCAAAGAACAGTTTGAGTGATAGCTTTCAGCGAATATTGTGCATAAACTATTAAGTAGCTACTCAGCTACTTAAGTACCAATTAGGTGTGCAAATGAAGCCTTAGCTGAATGCAGTTAGTAGCCGCAGGGCTCTTATCTGCGCTCAGATCCTTTGCTCTCCACGGGTAAACAATCAGCACTCCCCGTGGAGAACGACTGATAAGAGTGAACCACGATTTTTAGGTTAGACTGACTTTAACGATCAGCTAGCAGTGTCCGAACAGCAAACGATGGGCACAATTATGATGCACCGATTATCGCTTAAACGATCGCTGATTAGCGATTTTTTAGCAATCATTGGCTGGAGTAAATGGGCCTTAATGCATCCCTATGAGCGGCTTGATTTGTGTCCCTCTGGACGCCGTTCTCAGCAGTCCAGGCAGAAACTTGTGGCTGGACGGAATACATGAGGTGCGAACATATTATCCGTCAGCGGCCATGTTTACAATTATCGTTCATTTTCACACGAGTGAATGGAGGCGCCGGGGGAGATCTCTGACAGAACAGCTCTGGCCCCTGAGTGATAGTCGGTGGGACGGCTGTTTGGCGCTAACACTGCCGACAGTCCCATGTAAGGGACCTTTACACAGAGCTGCTGCAACCGGCGAACAACGATATTTATACCTGGATAACAGGAATGATAAGTGAAGGAATTCTCATTCATCATTCAGTTGTTGCCGTGGTTACACTGAAGGATTATTGTTCTTTTTTGTACAATTTAACCCTTATTTGAACGCCAGTCGTTCGTGTACAAGGGCGGCAGGTGGGGTGTCTCTCGTGTCACAGATCCCACATTGTACCATGATTGTCATCTATAGTAAAAGCCGCGCCGCCCTGCCGGAGCCATCAGATATTTCCGTGAAATGTGACCGTTTCTGCACGGATGCCGCAGTGAAGGGAACGCACGGACGTCTTCACACAGAGCGGATTCGCTGCAGACTTTCCACAGAGGACAATCGGCAATCAATATGCAGCAGTCCGGCCCCTAAATTTGCTGCCAGTTGTAATTGGGGAATTCTAGAGGCCCATTTACACTGGACGATTATCGCTAAAACTTCACTCATTGGCGATTGTTTTATCTATAATCAGTGCGTGTAAATGGGCTCGGGACACCCGTATTTTGGGCTCTTTTTGCTGATCGTTAAAATCAAGTGAGCTTGATTTTAGCAATCAGCTTTATCAGTCGTTCTCCACGGGGAGTCCCCCTCCCCCGGAGAACAAAGGATCTGAGCACAGCCAATAGCCTCGGCTCCATGAAGATACATAATTGGCATTTAAGGAGCTGAGAAGCTACCTAAAGTCCAATTATTTTTTAAGCAAAATAATCGCTCAAAGCTGTCACTAACAACGATTGTTTGAGCGATTATCTGCTTGTGTAAATGGGCCTTAACCCTTTGCAATCAAATTTTGGATTCA
This sequence comes from Eleutherodactylus coqui, assembly GCA_035609135.1. Classification (NCBI taxonomy): domain Eukaryota; kingdom Metazoa; phylum Chordata; class Amphibia; order Anura; family Eleutherodactylidae; genus Eleutherodactylus; species Eleutherodactylus coqui. Next base: position 37,507,902 of record CM069408.1, read on the forward strand.
GGGTTTCCTAGGGGGCTTTCTCTTTCTGCCATTATACGCCGCCATCGGCTGGCTAGAGCCAGTACTGCAGTATGTGACATGCTGGAGGGGCTCCTGACAACAGAGCGGCCAGTAATATACAGTAAGAATACCATGCAGGACGCCTTCCAACATCGGAGCTGTACAGACATTAAATCAGAATGTCTTCAGACGTCAAACAGGGGATTGGAAAGGGTTAAGGTTGGAATCTACTATTAGGCCTCCTTCCCACGAGCGTGACGGGCTCCGCCGCGTAATATTACGCAGTGAAGCCCGTCACGGCGCCCCCCAGAGCCCCTATACTTACCTGCGGGAGATAGCGTGAAGCCGCTTCCCTGCCCACCGCCGTCGCGTCGTGTGACACGCCCACCGCGTCACGTGACGCGGCCGGCAGCGTCACATGACGCGCCGGCCGCGTCAAATGACGCTGCGGCGGTAGGTGGGGAAGCGTTTTTTCACTGTAACCAGCGGGAGATAGCGTGAACGGACGGCTTCCATTGACTGCAATGGAAGCCGTCAGCGCGTACAGCCCGTCCTCACCCGCAGAAAATAGAGCATGCTGCGGGTGAGGACGGGAGAAATCGCGGTGCGTAATTCCGCGGTGGAATTACGCATCGTGAGCATTGTGCTATTAGGTTCAATAGAACCTAATAGCTGCGGGCAACGCAGCGGATTTTTGCCGCGAATTTACGCGGCGTAAATCCGTTCGTGAGAAGGAGGCCTTAGAGTTTTTGTCTTTATTTCTCCACCCTAAAGATTCCGGTCTGTTTCTTGGTGGATCGTACGGATAGCGGGGCGCAGCGACAGCAGAACGAAGTCTGAAAGGATCCATCTTTGTCAGATTCTTTAACCTGACAAAAACCGGTCACTTTAAGTTTCACACGGGGAGTGCGTTATCACGGCGAGAGAATCGTGGCAATGTCACATATATACACGAGATGTTTGTGCGCCAGCGATGGTCTTCCTGAAGAATAATGTTGCATCGCTGCCGCTTGCGATTTTCTCAAGTAACAGGAATAATGTTAGAAACATCACAAGTTTGTGCGATGCAATAAAACGAAGAACCCATAGGGGAAAAAAGAAAAACACAGAAAGATAGGACAATCACCTCCAACACCCCTCCCCGCTGCCGGCCACCTGGGGGCAGTAAAGAGCAGGAGCGCTTTATAATGAGGGATAACCGTGCACAATAGGCTGCCTGTCTGTGATTGACTATCTCCGCCGCCGAGTGTAGAACAGACCGAAACCACACAGGTTACCAGCGCAGTAAAAATATACTGGGAACAGCGCCACCTGCAGGCTAGTTCTGTATACGAGCAGAAGAAGCCTTCAGCCCTCCACACGAGCAGGACGCCCCCTCTGGTACTGACTGCGGCCGCTGTGCCCCCAGTTAACAGAGCACTGGGGGAGGAGGGTCTGCAGGTATCAGCAGGTCCCGATATGTCAGCTGGAGGAGCCGGGAGATGGGAGAGAGGACACTTACCGAGCAATGCCGGCAGATGAGAGACACTTACCGAGCACCGCCGGCAGATGAGAGACACTTACCGTGCACCGCCGGCAGATGAGAGACACTTACCGAGCACCGCCGGCAGATGAGAGACACTTACCGAGCAATGCCGGCAGATGAGAGACACTTACCGAGCAATGCCGGCAGATGAGAGACACTTACCGAGCACCGCCGGCAGATGAGAGACACTTACCGAGCACCGCCGGCAGATGAGAGACACTTACCGAGCAATGCCGGCAGATGAGAGACACTTACCGTGCACCGCCGGCAGATGAGAGACACTTACCGAGCACCGCCGACATCATGGAGACACACTTCACTGCCCAAACCAGGACTGTCACAAGAAGCATGGGGAGGAACCAACCAGGAGCACGCCGCCTGTCAGGATTGTGTGAGCGCTTTGAGACTTCGGCTGGGTGCTTGGAAATAAGACAGAGAGGAGTTGGCGGAGACAAACGGGACAGGAACAAGTGTTTACTAAGTCATCAGAGGAGGAAATCAGTGATGATACAGAAACCTCCTCCCACTTGCACTATTCCTCCGCCTGCTGTCCTGTAATATCTGTGACCTCTCAGTCTCCGGCTCTCCTGCTGACCGCCGTCTTGTACCTCCACCATAGCAGAGCTGCCGGCTGTCACTCCGGGGGCTGTTAAAGGGGTAGTCTCGCGGCAGCAAGTGGGGTTATACACTTCCGTATGGCCATATTAATGCACTTTGTAATGTACATTGTGCATTAAATATGAGCCATACAGAAGTTATTCACTTACCTGTTCCGTTGCTGGCGTCCCCGTCTCCATGGTGCCGTCTAAATTTGCTGGCAGCTTGCTTTTTTAGACGCGCTTGCGCAGTCCGGTCTTCTCCTTCCAGCACGAGCCGCTTCAGTGTGCTCCCCGCTACAGCTCTTCTGCGCATGCGCAGACGAGCTGTCACTGCTCGGGAGCGCGCTGGAGCGGCCATTCTGTACCATCCTCTGTTAGAGGAAGGTGCAGAAACAGGAGCTGCCCAGCGGAGAAGCCCAGCCCAGCCCAGCAGCCCCGAGAAGCCGCCCAGGTAAGTGATGGGTCGGGGGGTGATCTTCTCTAACAGGTGAAGGCCCCGGAACCTAGCGCCGGGCTCCGGGGCAGTATAGCGCTGGGGAGCCGGGGGCGTAGCGCTGGGCTCCGGGGCCTTCACCTGGGCTCCGGAACCTAGCGCTGGGCTCCGGAACCTAGCGCTGGGCTCCGGGGCCTTCGTCTGTTGTCAGGGTCTAGCGCTGGGGAGCCGGGAGCATAGCGCTGGGGAGCCGGGAGCGTAGCGCTGGGGAGCCGGGGGCGTAGCGCTGGGGAGCCGGGGGCGTAGCGCTGGGGAGCCGGGAGCGTAGCGCTGGGGAGCCGGGGGCGTAGCGCTGGGGAGCCGGGGGCGTAGCGCCGGTTACCTGCTGCCTGGCGGTGGGTGACTGGTCGGCGGCTGCGGGGCGTCTGGTTGCCATGGAGACACAGCTGGTAACGTCTCAGGAGCGCGCACGTCGGGCTGCAGCGAGCGACGGGAAAAGAGCCGGCGGCCATCTTGGGGAAACTTTTATAAGTTGCTGGAACGGTAAGTACGAACCAGCTAGAAAAGTCATTTACAGGGGGGCTTAATAATGTATGCTTAATTAGGGGGTCTGGGCAAAAAAAAAAATTCACTGCTTCCTCGAGACATCTCCTTTAAGCATCTTCCCAGGGGGGCAATTAACCCCCCTCAGTGTATACCAGGCAGTTCATCTATTACCCCCTCAGTGTATACCGGGGCAGTTCATCTATTACCCCCTCAGTGTATACCGGGGCAGTTCATCTATTACCCCCTCAGTGTATACCAAGGCAGTTCATCTATTACCCCCTCAGTGTATACCGGGGCAGTTCATCTATTACCCCCTCAGTGTATACCGGGGCAGTTCATCTATTACCCCCCCCCCAGTGTATACCGGGCAGTTCATCTATTACCCCCCAGTGTATGCCGGGGCAGTTCATCTATTACCCCCCAGTGTATACCGGGGCAGTTCATCTATTACCCCCCAGTGTATACCGGGGCAGTTCATCTATTACCCCCCAGTGTATACCGGGGCAGTTCATCTATTACCCCCCAGTGTATACCGGGGCAGTTCATCTATTACCCCCCAGTGTATACCGGGGCAGTTCATCTATTACCCCCCAGTGTATACCGGGGCAGTTCATCTATTACCCCCCAGTGTATACCGGGGCAGTTCATCTATTACCCCCCAGTGTATACCGGGGCAGTTCATCTATTACCTCTCAGTGTATACCGGGGCAGTTCATCTATTACCTCTCAGTGTATACAAGGGCAGTTCATCTATTACCCCCCAGTGTATACCGGGGCAGTTCATCTATTACCCCCCCCCCAGTGTATACCGGGGCAGTTCATCTATTACCCCCCCAATGTATACCGGGGCAGTTCATCTATTACCCCCCCAGTGTATACCGGGGCAGTTCATCTATTACCCCCTAGTGTACACCGGGGCAGTTCATCTATTACTCCCCCAGTGTACTCCGGGGCAGTTCATCTATTATCCCCCAGTGTTTACCAGGGCCATTCATCTATTACCCCCCCCCCCCCAGTGTATACCGGGGCAGTTCATCTATTACCCCCCCCCCCAGTGTATACCGGGGCAGTTCATCTATTTACCCCCCCCCCCCAGTGTATACCGGGGCAGTTCATCTATTTACCCCCCCCCCCCCCAGTGTATACCGGGGCAGTTCATCTATTTACCCCCCCCCCCAGTGTATACCGGGGCAGTTCATCTATTTACCCCCCCCCCCCCCAGTGTATACCAGGGCAGTTCATCTATTACCCCTTCCCCCCCCCCCCCAGTGTATACCAGGGCGGTTCATCTATTGTCCCCCAGTGTATACCAGAGCAGTTCATCTATTACCCCCCAGTGTATACCGGGGCAGTTCATCTATTTACCCCCCCCCCCCCAGTGTATACCGGGGCAGTTCATCTATTACTCCCCCAGTGTACTCCGGGGCAGTTCATCTATTACCCCCCAGTGTATACCAGGGCAGTTTATCTATTACCACCCAGTGTACTTCGGGGCAGTTCATCTATTAACCCCCAGTGTACTCCGGGCCAGTTCATCTATTATCGCCCAGTGTACACCGGGGCAGTTCATCTATTACTCCCCCAGTGTATACTGGGGCAGTTCATCTATTACTCCCCCAGTGTATACCGGGGCAGTTCATCTATTACTCTCCCCAGTGTATACCAGGGCAGTTCATCTATTGTCCTCCAGTGTATACCAGAGCAGTTCATCTATTACTCCCCCCCCCCCCCCAGTGTATACCGGGGCAGTTCATCTATTTACCCCCCGATTGTTTACCGGGGCACTTCATCTATTACTCCCCCAGTGTATACCGGGGCAGTTCATCTATTACCCCCCCCCCTCCAGTGTATACCCAGGCAGTTCATCTATTACCCCCTCCAGTGTATACCGCGGCAGTTCATCTATAACCTCCAATGTATACCGGGGCAGTTCATCTATTACCCCCCCAGTGTATACCGGGGCAGTTCATCTATTACCCCCCCAGTGTATACCGGGGCAGTTCATCTATTACCCCCCCAGTGTATACCGGGGCAGTTCATCTATTACCCCCCCAGTGTATACCGGGGCAGTTCATCTATTACCCCCCCAGTGTATACCGGGGCAGTTCATCTATTACCCCCCCCAGTGTATACCGGGGCAGTTCATCTATTACTCCCCAGTGTATACCGGGGCAGTTCATCTATTACCCCCCCCCCCCCCCAGTGTAAACCGGGGCAGTTCATCTATTACCCCCCAGTGTATACCGGGGCAGTTAATTTATTACCCCCCAGTGTATACCGGGGCAGTTCATCTATTACCTCCCAGTGTATACCGGCGCAGTTCATCTATTACCCCCCAGTGTATACTGGGGCAGTTCATCTATTACCGTCTAGTGTATACTGGGGCAGTTCATCTATTACCCCCCAGTGATACCGGCGCAGTTCATCTATTACTCCCCCAGTGTATACCGGGGCAGTTCATCTATTACTCCCCCAGTGTATACTGGGGCAGTTCATCTATTACCCCACAGTGTATACCGGGGCAGTTCATCTATTAGCCGCAAGTGTATACCGGGACAGTTCATCTATTACCCCCCAGTGTATACCGGGGCAGTTCATCTATTACCCCCCAGTGTATACCGGGGCAGTTCATCTATTACCTCTCAGTGTATACCAGGGCAGTTCATCTATTACCTCTCAGTGTATACCAGGGCAGTTCATCTATTACCCCCCAGTGTATACCGGGGCAGTTCATCTATTACCCCCCCCCCCCCAGTGTATATCGGGGCAGTTCATCTATTACCCCCCCCCCCCCAGTGTATACCCGGGCAGTTCATCTAATACCCCCCAGTGTATACCCGGGCAGTTCATCTATTACCCCCCCAGTGTATACCAGGGCAGTTCATCTATTACCCCCCCCCCCAGTGTATACCGGGGCAATTCATCTATTACCCCCCCAGTGTATACCGGGGCAGTTCATCTATTTCCCCCCCAGTGTATACCGGGGCAGTTCATCTATTACCCCCCCAGTGTATACCGGGGCAGTTCATCTATTACCCCCCCCCAGTGTATACCGGGGCAGTTCATCTATTACCCCCCCAGTGTATACCGGGGCAGTTCATCTATTACCCCCCCAGTGTATACCAGAGCAGTTCATCTATTACCCCCCAGTGTATACCGGGGCAGTTCATCTATTTACCCCCCCCCCCCAGTGTATACCGGGGCAGTTCATCTATTACTCCCCCAGTGTACTCCGGGGCAGTTCATCTATTACCCCCCAGTGTATACCAGGGCAGTTTATCTATTACCACCCAGTGTACTTCGGGGCAGTTCATCTATTAACCCCCAGTGTACTCCGGGGCAGTTCATCTATTATCGCCCAGTGTACACCGGGGCAGTTCATCTATTACTCCCCCAGTGTATACTGGGGCAGTTCATCTATTACTCCCCCCAGTGTATACCAGGGCAGTTCATCTATTGTCCTCCAGTGTATACCAGAGCAGTTCATCTATTACTCCCCCCCCCCCCCCAGTGTATACCGGGGCAGTTCATCTATTTACCCCCCGATTGTTTACCGGGGCACTTCATCTATTACTCCCCCAGTGTATACCGGGGCAGTTCATCTATTACCCCCTCCAGTGTATACAGGGGCAGTTCATCTATTACCCTCTCCAGTGTATACCGGGGCAGTTCATCTATTACCCCCTCCAGTGTATACCGGGGCAGTTCATCTATTACCCCCTCCAGTGTATACCGGGGCAGTTCATCTATTACCCCCCCAGTGTATACCGGGGCAGTTCATCTATTACCCCCCCAGTGTATACCGGGGCAGTTCATCTATTACCCCCCCAGTGTATACCGGGGCAGTTCATCTATTACCCCCCCCCCCCCAGTGTATACCGGGGCAGTTCATCTATTACCCCCCCCCCCAGTGTATACCGGGGCAGTTCATCTATTACCCCCCCAGTGTATACCGGGGCAGTTCATCTATTACTCCCCAGTGTATACCGGGGCAGTTCATCTATTACCCCCCCCCCCCAGTGTAAACCGGGGCAGTTCATCTATTACCCCCCAGTGTATACCGGGGCAGTTCATCTATTACCTCCCAGTGTATACCGGCGCAGTTCATCTATTACCCCCCAGTGTATACTGGGGCAGTTCATCTATTACCGTCTAGTGTATACTGGGGCAGTTCATCTATTACCCACCAGTGTATACCGGCGCAGTTCATCTATTACTCCCCCAGTGTATACCGGGGCAGTTCATCTATTACTCCCCCAGTGTATACTAGGGCAGTTCATCTATTACCCCACAGTGTATACCGGGGCAGTTCATCTATTAGCCGCAAGTGTATACCGGGACAGTTCATCTATTACCCCCCAGTGTATACCGGGACAGTACATCTACTACCCCCCAGTGTATACCGGGACAGTTCATCTATTACCCCCCAGTGTATACCGGGACAATTTATCTATTACCCCCCAGTGTATACCGGGACAATTTATCTATTACCCCCCAGTGTATACCGGGACAGTTCATCTATTACCCCCCAGTTTATACCGGGACAGTTCATCTATTACCCCCCAGTGTATACCGGGACAGTTCATCTATTACTTTCCCAGTGTATACCGGGGCAGTTCATCTATTACTCCCCCAGTGTATACCGGGACAGTTCATCTATTACCCCCCAGTGTATACCGGAACAATTCATCTATTACCCCCCAGTGTATACCGGGGCAGTTCATTTATTACACCCCAGTGTATACCGGGACAGTTCATCTATTACCCCCCAGTGTATACCAGGGCAGTTCATCTATTACCCTCAGTGTATACCGGGGCAGTTCATCTATTACCCCCCAGTGTATACCGGGGCAGTTCATCTATTACCCTCAGTGTATACCGGGGCAGTTCATCTATTACCCTCAGTTTATACCGGGGCAGTTCATCGATTACCCTCAGTGTATAGCGGGGCAGTTCATCGATTACCCTCTAGTGTATACCGGGGCAGTTCATCTATTACCTCCCAGTGTATACCAGCGCAGTTCATCTATTACCCCCCAGTGTATACCAGCGCAGTTCATCTATTACCCCCAGTGTATACTGGGGCAGTTCATCTATTACCGTCTAGTGTATACTGGGGCAGTTCATCTATTACTCCCCCAGTGTATACCGGGGCAGTTCATCTATTACTCCCCCAGTGTATACTGGGGCAGTTCATCTATTACCCCACAGTGTATACCGGGGCAGTTCATCTATTAGCCGCAAGTGTATACCGGGACAATTCATCTATTACCCCCCAGTGTATACCGGGGCAGTTCATCTATTACTTCCCCAGTGTATACCGGGACAGTTCATCTATTACCCCCCAGTGTATACCGGGACAGTTCATCTATTACCCCCCAGTGTATACCGGGACAGTTCATCTATTACCCCCCAGTGTATACCGGGGCAGTTCATCTATTACTTTCCCAGTGTATACCGGGGCAGTTCATCTATTACTCCCCCAGTGTATGCCGGGACAGTTCATCTATTACCCCCCAGTGTATACCGGAACAATTCATCTATTACCCTCCAGTGTATACTGGAGCAGTTCATTTATTACTCCCCCAGTGTATACGGGGGCAGTTCATCTATTACCCCCCAGTGTATACCGGGGCAGTTCATCCATTACCCTCAGTGTATACCGGGGCAGTTCATCGATTACCCTCTAGTGTATACCGGGGCAGTTCATCTATTACCCCCCAGTGTATACCAGGGCAGTTGATCTATTACCCTCAGTGTATACCGGGGCAGTTCATCTATTACCCTCTAGTGTATACCGGGGCAGTTCATCTATTACCCCCCAGTGTATACCGGGGCAGATCATCTATTACCCTCAGTGTATACTGGGCAGTTCATCTATTACCCTCTAGTGTATACTGGGGCAGTGCATCTATAACCCCCCAGTGTATACCGGGGCAGTTCATCTATTACCCCCCACTGTATACCGGGGCAGTTCATCTATTACCCCCCTGTGTATACCGGGGCAGTTCATCTATTACCCCCCTGTGTATACCGGGGCAGTTCATCTATTACCCCCCTGTGTATACCGGGGCAGTTCATCTATTACCCCCCTGTGTATACCGGGGCAGTTCATCTATTACCCCCCTGTGTATACCGGGGCAGTTCATCTATTACCCCCCTGTGTATACCGGGGCAGTTCATCTATTACCCCCCTGTGTATACCGGGGCAGTTCATCTATTACCCCCCTGTGTATACCGGGGCAGTTCATCTATTACCCCCCTGTGTATACCGGGGCAGTTCATCTATTACCCCCCTGTGTATACCGGGGCAGTTCATCTATTACCCCCCTGTGTATACCGGGGCAGTTCATCTACTACCCCCTGCTTCACTGATGAGATCTCTGTTCTGGCTCCCCCTTGGCCCACATGACCTACGCTGGTAGTAATGGGGGTCTCCTAGAAAGTGACTTCTGTAGGATTCAGCGGGTCTCATTGGACTCCCGGGGAGCGGGGAGGGTGTAAATCTCTGCTTTACAATGATTTTCTTCACATTTGCGATGTTTTCACGCATGCGATGTGGTGTAAAAAAAACACACTGCCTGCCCCCATCTTTCTGCGTTTTGTTTTTTTTTTTAAATCTCCCATGTTTCCCTATGGAGCCTCGTTTTTCTCGCATCACAAAGCACGAACTTGAAAATCGCGGCAAAATCACAAGCGGCAGCAATGTTTTTGCCAAAAAAAAAAAAAAAAACAATGCTGATGCTCAAAAATCAGGGGAAAAAAGACACGATTTTGTAGCAATCTTCTCACGGCAAAATCTTGATCACCAGTGTGAAGAGGGCCTTAGGCCTCATGTCCACGGGCACACGCGGAGTCCCAGTGCAGAATCCTGCAGCGGAATCCACCCGTGGCCACAGCAATGGACATTTTTTTGCCTGTCCGAATGTGGTGCGGGTCTTCTCCTTCCCAGCCGGATCTTCTTTCCTCTGCATGGCAAATGCATGCGGGCACGCAGGCCGGCGCACATGCACAGTGCATTTTAAAAAAATCTGCTTTCCTGCGGATCCGCGGCACGTCTATAGTGTCAACTGCAGGTGTGCCACAGATCGGATTTCATTGGAAGCTGTTCCATGCAGTAATTCGCAGGAAATGGAGCATGCTGTGATTTGTTTTACTGCATGCGGGATTCGCAAATCGGGAAAAATGACATCCGCAAGTATTTAATTACCTGCAGATGCCCAAGGGTTGTCTATGGGCTGATTGAACTGCAGATCGGATGTGCGGGTGGCGAGCGTGGGTTCTGTAATTCAATTATCCCCGTGGACATGAGGCCTTAGGCTAATTTGATATCAGGCTGTGAAACTCGGCCCAATATCGCATTGACCAACATGTGATGATCCTGCAGATCAGAGGTGTTTTTGTGTCAAAACGCCATGCATCACTTCATGGAAGTAGCGATCCTCCACCGTCACTTTTAGCCGCGGCGGAGGATCACGGAATGTTTCCCATTGTTTTCAGTTGGAGACCTTGCATCACGCTCGCCTGCACCTCACACTCCGTGCGATGCTTTGAGAGTCCTGTTAAAAACAATGGGCGATGTGTTCCCGAGGGAAAGCCCAAAAATAGGACATGTCGTGATTTTTTTCCCACACTGTGATGCGGGAAAAAAACCATTCATGTGTATGACCCCATTGAAAACAATAGGGTTCATATTCCTGCAAGATTTGCGCATCTGGCAACATACAAATGCAGTGACCGAGACACAAGGCCCACGCTGAGGAGCTGGTGGGGTAGAGTTGGCACTTGTCACGGTGGCTCTACCAAACTCCTCCCCGGAGGGACGCATGTAACCTCGGCCAAGGCACCGCTAGGCTTCTTCCAGGCAACGCTGGATCAGCAGTTATCTGTATAGATGTGTAGTGGACTGTAAAAGTTGTCACTCGTGACGCCACCGTTCCTTCACACCGTGGATTCTCCGGCGGTAGAAATAATAGAATCCACACACGGTTATCTTTGGAACGGGCAGTGACTGGAACTTTTACTTATTGTTCGCACAAAATACAACTACAAACGCCAGTGCAGGAAAGACAGTTTAGAAGGCGGTCAGGGAGGAGGACACTGGATAAAAGCGGGCCTACAGTGGAGCTTTCTGTATGTCTCCGCTCCTGGACACAGGATGACACCGGAGGGGGACACAACACTCCGCAGACACTCACTTGAGATTAGTAGCTTGGGCACTGCACAGCGACTCCTTTCTCCATTCACACTTAAAATGGGGATCCTGGAATTGGGGACCTCAGGAGGTACTGGTGTATCTTGTCTACACCCGAAGGATGGCTTAGGTTGCCTGAGTTAAAGCTAGTGCCCTGTTCATGCCCACAACAGTTCTCATTGGCTGCCCAAAACACATCTTCTGCCCACAGGCACGCCCACCTGCAGTGTTTTGCCGGCATGTAGGGAAGCAAGACGCCGCTGGGAAGCGGGGATGGCAGGACCTGAGAGAGCACAGGAGGCAGCTTCATCCATGAAGGAAGGCTTAGGGATTTTCAGTAACTTTTCCCCTACCATCGTGCTGTTACCCGGGCAAACAGCACACTTTAGAAGGGCACACATCTCATCTCTGCCGGCCGCAGTCTGTAATTCACCGCTGCCCCCTGAGAGTCCATCAGCCGCAGACATCTGTGCCTTTGCGTCCGAACACTGTCACACAAGGTTTATAGTCCACTTAGTCAGTATACAGTTTCTAGCAGAGGTATGTTTTAATATCATGCAGAGCCACGACCCAGGGACCATGGACCTCCAATCCCTTCCAACGTCCACACAATATCAAAGAGTGGCAGCATCAACGGTGTTTAAATAAAACAGTAGATCTTTCTTGCTCCATGTTAAAAACAAGCAACGTTTCAACTACTATAGTCTTTCTCAAGCCTGATCATACATCAGAAACACTGATCTTATATAGCCCACATAATATACAGCATATCCAATCAGAAAACACAAAGACACTGATGAGTGGGACACATAATCAGGCTTGAGAAAGACTATAGTAGTTGAAACGTTGCTTGTTTTTAACATGGAGCAATAAAGATCTACTGTTTTATTTAAACACCATTGATGCTGCCACTCTTTGATATTGTGCGAACACTGTCACACAGCGCGATCACCGGCAGACGGCCGACCGGGGCCCAGATATAGGGGGTCGAGTTCTTCTTACCAGCGTTTACTTCCCACTTATGCGGTGAGCTGGGAGCAGCTGCGGTGAGCACCACTACAGAAAGTTGGAAGCTGAGAGGGGCGTTAACAGGGCGGAACTAAGCCGTTACCTGTCACTGTGCAGAAACTCAATGACAAGACACTTTGCACAGTGCATCCACATAAAAAACATGACATGTATAACAATAGTAGCGCCCCCCATATTGTCTTCTAACTGGGCAGCATCTGTTCTTGCGTAAAAAAAACATATCGCATCTAGGGATGAGCGAGTATACTCACTAAAGCACTACTTGCTCGAGTAATGTGCCTTAGACGAGTATCTCACTGCTCGTCCCTGAAGATTCGGGAGCTGCCGCAGCTGACAGGTGAGTTGCAGCGGGGAGCGGGGGAGAGCGGGCGGGAGAGAGGGAGGGAGAGAGAGAGATCTCCCCTCCGTTCCTCGCCGCTCTCCCCGGCATCTCCCCGCCCCGTGGTGGCACCCGAATCTTCAGGGACGAGCAGAGAGATAATCGTCTAAAGCACATTACTCGGACGAGTAGCGCTTTAGCGAGTATACTCGCTCATCCCTAATCGCATCACATCTATCTGCTTTCAATTTTCACGTGCGGAAAAATATTACAAGTGTCTCCAATAGTTTTGGAGTGGCCCAGACTAATGGGGCCTCTCCATAAAACTGTATTGTCAGTGTCTTCTGTGTTGCATGATTGATGTGTATTTCATAGCTGCAGCACTAAGGCCTCATGTCCACAATCCGCTCTTATTACAGAGGAAAACCTCCACCGAGACCTCATCTACATGCAGCGATGCGGAAAAGGCTGCGTGCCGCGGGGGAGAGATGCTCTGCGCAGCCTTATCTCCCTGGTCAGTCTGACCCTTCCCAATGCAGATTAAAGGGAACCTATCACCAGATTCATGCTGCCCAAACTACGAGCAGCCTGACCCGGGACAGGTATATATACTGCGCCCATGTACATCATAGGCCGCTTTCAAACGAACGAAACATCGTCGATTTTCTCACAATACAACAGTGCTATAAATCGCATGTATGTGAAGCCCATGCTTTCCTATGGGTTCCTTCACATCAGCGATGTTTTGTAGACTGCTACATTGTGAGGGAAAAAAATCACGGCATGCTGAATATTGCCACGATTTGCGCTGTTTTGTAGCCCATGTATCCCTATGGACCCTTCCTATGTGCTGCATCGCATGAAAACGCAGTTTTCATGCAGGGCGATGCAACTGTCACAGCAGAAATGTCCTACTGCTTCCCCTAAGCTAAGCCCTTTCTGCATTAAAAAACACAATACATCACCTATCAGGCACTGTTCACTCCGCCGCACTTCTCCTCACAGGTCCCCAGCACTTGTTTAAAGTCTTCAGGCTGCACTTCCTGGATTGCAGGTTCAAAATCCCCACCTCCAGGAAGCGCTCGCTCTGATTGGTTCTCAATCACTGCAGTGCTCGATGAACCAATCCCAGGCATTCAATGAGATGGCTGTGCTTCATTCTTCGAGCGCCACGGCCAATCAGAGCCAGCGCTCCCTGGAGGCGGGGTTTTTGAACCTCCAATCAAGGAAGTGCTGTCTGGATTATTTTTTTTAATGAAGCCAGAGCTTATTTTTGGGGTAGGGCTTATATTTCAAGCCTCCCACATGGGAGGGGACCAGGATAATCCTAGCATAAGAGCACTACAAAGTTGTGCAACTTTATAGTGCCACGTGTAACTTTGTAGCGGCACAAAATCATGATATCGCAATAATATTGCACAGAACACAGCTGTAATATCGCTGTGATATCGCTGTCGTCCGTGGGAAAGATGCCTTATTCTGAGGCACTGCAGCATTTTTGAATAAACATATTTTGAAATTTGATGCAGAAGGATGCTCCGAGTCACAGTACCTGCTATCCTGGCCCCGTCTATAAATGTCATACATGTGATTGTAGTGACCCAGTACATCATCCTGGTCCCCCTCCATAAATGTCATACATGTATGTCTTATGTTGATGCACTGTGCAAAGCTGTCTTGGCATTTCCAGTATGTGTGTTGCACAGCTGCAGCGCTTGAGAGGTTAACTATTAATAAAATCCAAGCCTCCATGTAAATGTATCAAGTCTGTCATGTCATGTGGTATGAGAGAGATTATAAATGTGAGTGATTGAGAGTGGGAAGGGGTTCCATCTTCTGGAGTTGAGAGAGTCTAAAGCACAGGGCCACATGGAGACACCTTCAGCATCCCTGTGGTGAAGATGGAAGTTGAGGAGAGATTTCCCGGTTTGCCACTCAAGTTTAATGGACTGCATATGTTGGTGTTACATTTTATTTTTGTGGGCTACCCAAGATAGCTCCCGATTCACAGTGCTCTTCTCCAACTTACTCACTCCCACCAAGAAACTCCCACCAAAGTCCTTGGCGCCAAAAGGACTATGCCCTGGCCAGGTGCAAAGTATGGGGGAGGATCACCCCAACTAATTGGACTTGCAAAAGTCCAAAAGGGGAGGAGTCACCTGCCGTTACAGACCCCTGGACGCAGAACACTTTTTACAGACCAGCAGTCAGGATGCATTATCGGGCTGTTCCAGGTGGTCAAACAGTCCAAGGAGTAGCTACTCGCCACCCAGACCCCGATTTTTTTGGGTGTGATCTTGAGGACCTCCAGGAAGTGCAGGATAAAGAAACCTCAGTCAAAACAGGGGACCTAGCTGAAAAGAAAAGGCGGTGGCTACATCTGGGACCTCTTCAGCCTGCCAGGCCTAGAAAGACTGCAAGTATGGTGGGTTTTGCCAACCACTGACCAGCAATCCCAACTGAGGACACCATGCGGTCCAGGCAAGCTCTGCGACTGTGGCCATGTGGGAGAGAGGAACCGCCGCTCCCCTGGATTGTGGTGCACAGGGATAATAAAGTGGCCTGCACTTTAATGCCCCCGGGATTACATCCCTACATACAAAGACTTTAAGGGTCCCGGGGTGCAGGTTTATTTTAGTGCTCAAAAGCACTAAGTTTCCTCTAAGTTTCTTCTAAGTTTCCTACACAGCCGTCCAGAGCCAGGATCACCACGTAAGGGAACACCCTTTAATTGTCACACCCACGCATCTTCAAGTCGGGGTGGAGGTACTGCAAGATAAGAGTCTTTGTTCACACGTGCGTCTTTGAGCTTATGAGAGCCGTGTAGAGGTACTACATTCTAAAGTCATTTGCCTGCACTGTAAAGTCCTAAATTGAACTGCCTTGTGTTGCTGTTTCCAAGTATTCAAGTAAAGCTTAAACCGGGCTCTAACCATTCCTAGAGACCCGTGGTACTCAATAAGTGACTGTGGCTGCATTTATTCTGCGCCGAGGGTCATTGCAGTGTGAAGGAGCGCTGACATCACTTGTGACAACTACAACCCCTGTTATCCTGTGTGTTTGGCATTTCCCTATCCTATGGGTGTCCTGTGGCCTACATTGATACTCTGGATTTGGCTGCGTGTTATCCCTCCAGGAAGGAGCTTCGTAAGTGCCGCAGTGACAAGCCAACACTATATCCTCCCAGCTTCCCATGTATGTCAGGTGTCCGTGGTCTCCCTATGGGACGCTGCATAATCTCTTGTGTTGGTGCACTGTGCGAAAGGGTCTTGTCATTCTGTTATGTGTATTGCAAAGCTGCAGCAAATGAAGAGTGAGGCTGCCTGTCCGGGCGTATATTCATTGCGTTCCCCGCGATAATCCGTCCGCGGGTGACCCAGTGAATGCTTTCCATAGCGTTGCTATGGAAAGCGTTTCCCTTCTGTCCACGAGCGGAGAATCATAGCGATTCTCCGCTCGCGGGCGACAATTCGCAGCATGCTGCGAATTACTGCAATTTTCTGCAGTCAGCCTATATGTCAGATAGGCTGACAGCAGAGATCTGTCTGCCGGCTCCTGCTCCCGGGCGGTGGTATCCCGAGGGATACCGCAACGCTCGTGGACAGGCGGCCTTAAGTGTCTGCAAAAGTGTGGGAGATGCTTGCAACGTATCAATTTGTCTTGCCACATGATATGAGTGAAAACATAAATATGGAGTTGGAGTGTGGTGGTGGTGGTGGTCTTCCATTCTGCGTGCATCTTCTGGGTTCCTGAGAGTGCCGGACGCATGAGGGTACCTTCAACCCTTGTGCTGAAGAATGGAGGAAGAAGAGTGGTTCCTGACTACCTATGTGACAGCAGCCGTGGGTAAGTGAGTTTTTACCTGAGAGAGAGAGTGTGAGCAAGAGAGGGTGCATACAGCCAGGCTTAGTGCAGAGGTATTCCATGATTATTTTTCCTACGCGGCCATCCAAGTCTGGGATCACCGCGTAGAAGTACACCCATTTGTTTTCACACCCGGCCGTCCTGAAGTCTGGGATCACCGGATGGAGGTACTCTCAAGTCTGTTTCCTTTGCCTGCACTGCCCATTTTATTTACCACCGAGGGTCATACCTGGGGAGGGTAACGGAATGGTAGCATCACCCATGACATCTGCTATCCCTGTTATTCAATTTATTGGGCATCCGTATCCCAGGGGTGGCCGGAAGAGGCCCAGCTCCGCCCTCGCCGAGGCTACGTGTGTCCCTCCAAGGGGAAACCTGGTAAATGCCACCATGACAAGTGACCACTCTACCCTCCTAGCTGCTCAATGTGTGCCTTGTGTCTGGGGTACACCCTACGAGACGCTGCAACAGGATGGGACCGTGGTGACCTCCCCCTACCAGCAGTATCGAGAGTGACAGCTCTCTCCATATACAAAAACAGGGAGACAGACGTCACTCTAGCTGATAGGGGTGGAAGGAGGCTGGCATTGCGCCAACTCCACGACTCGGAGTGACGGTCCGTGAGAAAAAAATACCAGCAGATCCTATCCTGTTCCGTATCACTAATGAGAAGAGGGCGTGCGATGTCCACAGTCCCTGCACATTGGGCAGCACACAGGCAGGGGGTCCATGGTTCGTCCGATGTGGGATATACCCGAGAACCTGAGGCGCAGCTCGCACACGGTTGTCTGACTGCCACATTACACATTAAGATCAGTTCCTGCAACCTGGGGTCCTCAAGATGTGATGACACTACAAGTCCCAGCATACTATGAGAGCTGCAGACTCAGGGCATGCTGGGAATTATCTCAGAACTACAGAGTATCAGTGTAAATATATAAAGGGGTTAGAGGCACAACGGCCCCCGCAGCCTCCCGGTCTGTGGTTACCGCATAAGTCAGGTGACCACTGCAGCCAATCAGAGGCTGCGGCATCACAGTCATGGCGCCAAGGATGTGAGTGCTGATGCCAGGAGAACAGACGGCACAACCACCCCTTTATAGAGGCTATATCACCAACATGGTTTATTAATCAAAACCAGACAGAGACACACATCACATCTTTATAATATGCTTTATTTTATTATGTTTAATTTTCTGATTGTAGAACTTTTTATTCTATTGTCTATACATGACGATGGGGCGGCCATCTTGTCTGAGCTTCAGTTAGCAGCATTTAGAAGATATGCTTTACAGCAGTCTCATGGGCCATAGACAAAATGGACATGAGGAGCCCATTGACTTGTATGGAGGCTGTTCTAGACTTGCTGTGACCTGTGGGGGTCATTGTGCAGGGAGGGGGAGGAGGTAGTCACAGCTTCTACCTATTGTGACTGGTGGATCCTGTGTTTTCTACATATAGGTGTTCCCTGTCTGTGTAATCCAGCTGGCGATGTCAGTGAGATGACGGCTGCAGAGCTTCCTCCACACATCCGGAAGGATCAGACTGTTATTAGGCTCTGCGGTCGGTGGGGAAAATGCTGGATTTTATTTAAAAATACAAAAAAAGCCTCCCCAGAGGATTCCCATCGTAGTGAATAGTGGCAGAGATGGGAATCGCCATCTGACTGCAGCCACCAGCAGCGTCCGGGATTACAGAAACCGTCAGACTAGACGCTCTACGCTCTACGCCATTCCCATAACTTGTCAAATGGCAGCAGGAAGGGGCCTCGTATGGCGATGTTAAAGCCTCACGTTATGGTAACAGTATGCAGTCCTAAGCTCTCTCTCACGACCTGAAGGTTGCAGGTTCAATCCTCGCAGGGTTCAGGTAGCCGTCCTGCCATCCCTCCAAGGTCGGTAAAAAGAGTACCCAGCTTGGTGGGGGGTAATAAATACATTACCTGAAAGCGCTGCAGAATAAGTTGATGCTATACAAATAACAAGTCCCTTCCCCCTTCCTTACCAGCGCCAGACTAGAGAACTCCGAAGTATAAGAAGGTTCTGTCATCCAGTAGATATAAAGCATTAACAGGGTATAAATAAGGTGACGCCTCCCTCAGTCCGTTATATATACGTTGGGGGGATCAGACAGCAGACCTCCCTCCAGAATTGCTGCGTCTTTTTACCGCACAAATAATAAGCTTTGTGTATTTGGAATAAACTGCAATCACTCTTACATTCATTCTTGTTCTCGTGTCTTTCTGTTTTGATAAAATAAACTGCGCATATTTGCATCTTTTGCTCTCATTAACCCTTTAACAACTGCCCATACATCTTTGACAGCGGCATTAACCCTTTGCAATTCAATTTTGGCTTCAGGGTTTCCTAGGCGTTTTCTCTTTCTGCCATTATACAATGGCGCCGTCTGCTGGCTAGAGCCAGTACTGCGGTATGGGACATGCTGTAGAGGCCCCTGACATCAGAGCGGGACAGTAATTTACAGTAAGAATACCCTGCCGGACGTCTTCCGACATCAAAGCTGTACAGCTTTCAATCAGAATGCCTTCAGACGTCAGACAGTGGATTGGAAAGGATTAATGGGCTTTAACCCCTTAACGCCACAGGGCATAACTATACATCCTGGCAGAGAGGTACTTAGCGTAACAGGACGCACAGTTATTGAGCCAGACCAACCTATGCCTCAACCCCTAGTTCTGGTGGTGTCAAGATACAATAGTACCCACCCATAATACTAGAAAAGACAGGCTGCGCCACACACAGCGCTGCGCCCCCAGCATCTCAGGGGCCAATGGCTCCTGCAAATAAATATGAGGTACACAAAAAAGACACTGCAAATGTCCGTACTTACTGATATTTGGGTACAAGCGCAGGTATCGTCCTTCACAGTGAATGGTTTTTAATGTTAGTATCAAGACTCGCAAGACATGAGGACCCTTGACGTTGGGTTAGAGCTTAGTATATGGTGGCCAAAATATTAACTACCTCAGTTATTTATTGTACCATATAATGTACTGAAAAACTTTTAAAAAATTCTATGTGGAGAGAAATGGAAAAGAAAAACGACATTCCACCATCTTTCGTTGCGTCCTGCTTCTATGGCCCACAAACTGCAACAAAAAATGATCCGATAACTTTATTCTATGGGTCAGTAGGATTACTACGATACCAAACTTATATAGTTTTTTTTGCTGTACTACTTGTATTTTTTTAAGATATTTAATTTTTTTAAGTTATTTTTTGTGTCCATTTTCTGCGTACAATAACTTTTTTATTTTTCCGTTGATGTAGTTGTGTGAGGGCTCATTTTGTGCGGTACGTCCTGTCGTTTCTGTTGGTACCATTTTTGCATACAGTTGGCTTTTTGATCAGTTTTTATTACATTTTTTTCTTGGAGATAGGGTGACCAAAAAAGTGAATTTCTGACGTTCTTAATTTTTTTTCGTACCATGTTCATCATGCGGGGTAAATAATGCATTAATTTGATAGATCAGACTTTTACAGACGCGATACCAAACATATCTTTGGCTTATTATTTAGATTTTTTTATTGCAAATATGGCAAAAGGAGGGTTTTTTGAACTTTTAGAACTTTTTTTTAATAATAATTAGTAAAACTTTTTTGTTCTTATTTTTAAACTTTCTTTTAGTCCTCCTAGAGGACCACAACCAGCGATGCTTTAATCGCTCCTGCAGCGTGACGTAATGCTATAGCATTACATCATACTGCTTTTTGACAGGCAGTCCCACGGGGATGGCTTGATAGGCAGTCTTCCAAGGCAGCCCTGGGGCCTTTTAGAAGGCCCCCGGCTGCCATAACACCTGCACGGCTCCCCGATCTCACTGCGGGGGGCCGTTCAGGGGATTTAAATGCCACTGTCAGAATTGACAGCGGCATTTAAAGGGTTAATAGCCGCGATCAGCCGCACAGCCGATTGCAGCTATTGCCCGCTGGTGTCAGCTGTAATAAAACAGCTGACGCCCGCTCTGTATGAAGGGAGATAGCGGCATTAAAACACTATGGAGCCGTCACTAATGGGTTAACGGCAGCCGTTAAGGGGCTTTGTTCTGCATCTCCGTCTTGACCGCGGCTGCATGAGAAGACTGGCTCGGGTCTTCAGGGGGATGACAGCCTGGCACCAAAGAAGCCTTTGATTCATGCCATTTAACCCTTTACATTGCTGTGCTCAGTGCGATCGATCGTGGGAAGTAAAAGGTTGACAGACAGAGGGGGCGCCTCTCTCACCCATCGGAGTCCCGCCATGTGATACTGAGGTACATTAGTGTACTAGGGGATAGACCCATGCGTTGCACAGCGCTATAGTGGCCTAGATGTGTTTTTCAACTTCCCCTACGGGAAATCTCAAGTTTTATTTCTTGCCTCACTCATGCAAAATCTCACTCAAATTAGACCAGATATATTATATGATTGGAAGAATGATAAAAGATGCAGATATCCAAGTCCCCTAGTGGGACAAAAACTAATAAAAACTATAAAAATAATATTTTAAAACTCCAACTTTTTCCTTTTACTATGCAAAAAATAAAATCCCACCTGGTGTTACTGCTGGCACTGACCCAGAGAATACCGTTGGTATATTATTTAACCTGCACAGGGAAAAGGGGTACAAGAAAGAAAGGAATACAAAGCGATCTGAACATCGCATGGATCAATAAATGGTGCTGTTAAAAAGTACAAGTCATCCCGCAAAAAAAACAAAAAAAACGTCACACAGCACCGTTAACAAAAAAAGAAAAAATGTTAGAGGTCTTTGGATGCAGGGATTTAAAAAAGGAGGAGCGATCCGGTCCGGCCTGGTGCGGCTACTGAAGCCTCCGGATCCTCGGGCTCAATTACTGGTGCTGGCACCAGGAAGGAGTGGACTGGAACCCTCCTCCCCAGCGATCTGGACTGGGGACTAGCCGGACACTATGGGGATACAGCCACCCACTGCCCCCTCCATCCTGAAGCCAGGGGAGCAACTGGTAGCGCCTGACAAGAAGGCCTCCAGCCTGCAAGCCCCTCCCTCTCCTCCATTCAGCACATGGCTAATTAAGTATTCATTTATTCACTGCACTCCTGGGACAGCCCATAGCTGGGAGGAAGATTTATATCCTGGACTACACTGACACCTAGTGGCCATTTACTGGAATGACACCCTGCATTGTACCCCAGCTATAAAAAGCTCAAATCAAAAAAATCACAAGCCTGAGATTACAAATCAGAAACTCTATCAGGGGTGAAGGTATAGGGGGTGCAGGTGTAGCAGTTGCTACTGGGTCCTGGAACCTTAAAGGTCCCAAAGGTTCCTCCATCACATAAGCAGACACAAGTATTATAAACAACACCTGGTAGGTAAGGGGCTCTGTTACAGATTTTGCATTGGGGCCCAAGAGCTTCTAGTTATACCTGTGCTCTACATTCACCGCAGGCAGCTTAAACTCGAAGCACAAATCAATGTACACGAGATCTCCGGATCAGGCGCTAACATGATGAGAAGCAGCTAAATGAAGCCTATCTGCTTCTCTGGCTTCAGGTAAGTGACGCAGTCAATACAAGTCACTCCCAGCAGACGGACAGACCCAAACCTTCCCCAAGATCTAGAGATACAGCAAATCGTAGTAAAAGTGTCAGCCCACAAAAAAAGTCATAAATACGAACATTTGCAAATATTTGGTCAAAAGACAGGAATTAAGTCCTACCTGTTAATTACCTTTCTTAAGTCATCCTGACAGTATACACCAGGAGGTTGTCCACTGGACAGCTGTTGGGACAGGAAGCAGAGAGTACAAAAGAAACTCCCTTTCACCAGTGTGTACCAAATGACTACAGTGACCTGGTTCTTCATTTAAAGAAAACATTTTTATTATACAAAATCATACATAGTAACACGTTACCTCACCTGTACATTATGGAAAGTAATCATGGGAAGGGAAAAGCCCCTATCCTGTTAGCATGACTCAAGAAAAGGAATTAACAGGGAAGACTTAAAGGGGTTGTCCCACGCCGAAACGGGTTTTGTTTATTTTTCAACCCCCCCCCCCCCCCCCCCCCCCGTTCGGCGCGAGACAACCCCGATGCAGGGGTTAAAAAAGAACACCGGAGAGCGCTTACCTGAATCCCCGCGCTCCGGTGACTTCTTACTTACCTGATGAAGATGGCCACGGGGATCCTCTCACTTGGTGGACCGCAGGGCTTCTGTGCGGTCCATTGCCGATTCCAGCCTCCTGATTGGCTGGAATCGGCACGTGACGGGGCGGAGCTACACGGAGCTACACGGAGCCCCATTGAGAAAAGAAGAAGACCCGGACTGCGCAAGCGCGGCTAATTTGGCCATTAGACGGCGAAAATTAGTCGGCTCCATGGGAACGAGGACGCTAGCAACGGAGCAGGTAAGTGAAAAACTTCTTATAACTTCTGTATGGCTCATAATTAATGCACAATGTACATTACAAAGTGCATTAATATGGCCATACAGAAGTGTATAGACCCACTTGCTGCCGCGGGACAACCCCTTTAATTCCTGTCTTCCCCTCGTCATCCTGACAGCATACACCTGGAGAAATGCCAACTCAACACAAGCTTTTAGGGTGTGTGTGTGTGTGTGGGGGGGGGTGCCTGTAGCACCTTACGCCCCAAGGCTATATTCCTGCCGGCCTCTAGGTCCAGTCGGTAGTGCTTTGTAAAAGTATGAGTGCTGGACCAGGTGGCGGCCCGGCAAATCTGGTCTGTTATCGCCTGGGCTCTCTCCGCCCAGCTTTAAGTTTACTCGGAGGGGAGGCTCCCTGGGATTGGTATGCCTCCTGGATAGCCCATCCGACCCATCTTGCTATGGAGTCCTTAGTAGTGGCCTCTCCTTTGGCCAGTTCTGAAATTGAACGAAAAGACTGTTAGTTCTGCTGAAAGACTAAGTAGCATCCAAATATGCTAAAACAGCTTTTCTGACATCTAAGTTATGAAACTTTTGTTCCTTAACGTTGCGGAGATCCTGACAAAAGGAGGGGAGAACTATAGACTGCTCCCTATGGAAGTCAGTAAGAACCTTAGGCTGAAAAAAGGGATCAGGCTTGAACACAATCTTATCCGGAAAAACGACCATATAGGGTGTTTTAATAGAAAGGGACTGAATTCCCCTACTCGCCTGGCAGTCGTATTAGCTACTAGGAAGGCTACCTTGTAGGAAAGGGTAGTGATAGGAAGCTCCTTTAGGGTTTCGAAGGCGGCCTTGCAGAGTGACTGAAAGACCAGGTTAAGGTCCCAAGGGGGGACAGTTTCTATAATGAAAGGCTGAAGCCTCACTGCTCCTTTGAGGTATTTTTTTAAATCAGCCTATGGTCGCCCAGGGGGAAGTCAAAGAAGGCCCCGGACCTAAAGGGTACTCGGTCTTAGCCCCTTGTCTAGGCCGTCCTGAAAAAATTCAGGATCTGACGAATATATGGCCTGCAGATATCATGGATACTATGACCCAGCCACCTGACAAATGTATCCCAGATCCTAGCATAGATCTTTCTTGTAGACCCTTTAAGACTCTCGCTGAGAGTAGTCACCACCCTATCTGACAGGCCCTGGTCCAAAAACTTTACCCTCTCAGCATCCAGGCCGCCAGTTTGAACCTTTGAACCTCTGGATACAACAGAGGGCTTTGCTGCAGAAGGTCTGTTTGTAGAGGTAGATGGATCGGGTCTCGGACCGTGAGGACAACCAGGAGTGGGAACCAGGGCCGTTTGGGCCAGAAGGGAGCGATTAATATCATAGTGCCTGTGGACCCCAGAATCTTCCCCAGAACTACAGGAATTAGGGGTATGGGTGGAAAGGCGTAAGTGAGCTCCCAATCCCAGACCTGAGAGAGCGTCTAACCCTAGAGAGTGCCCGTCTGCCCCCCTTGAAAAGAATCTGGGACACTTGGCATTTTCCTGAGAGGCAAATAAGTCCACCTGGGGCATCCCCCACTTTTCTGTGAGCATAGCAAACACGTGGCGGTGAAGGGTCCATTCTCCTGCATCCATCTGCCTGCGACTGAGGAGGTCTGCTGTTAGATTTTCGGACCCCCTTTACGTGAAAGGCTGTGATGGAGTGGGTCTGAAGCTTGGTCCATCCTAAAAGGTTCGCCGCCAGGTCGAAGTCGAGGGTTCCAAGTGGATCCGTGTTGACGAATAAGGGATACAGTTGTAACGTTGTCCGAGAAGATTTTGACATGTCTATCCCTGACCTTCACCTCAAAGCTGCGCACGGCCTTCCAAACGGTGCAAAGCTCTCTAAAGTTAGTGGACTGGGCCACCTCCTCCTTACTCCAGGTCCCTTGGACATAGTTAAGTCCAATGTGGGCCCCTAACCAGTCGCATTAGCATCCGTAAATATGGGGACTGAAGATGCTGGGTACCAGACCGATACCTTGCGGGGTTTCCCGAAGCCATCCACCATTCTAAGGATCTTTTAACCATAGGGGGTACGGAGACTACAAAATCTAGAAGAGGGAGCCCTATCCCATCTACTGAGGACAAAAGACTGTAGGGTTCTGCCGTGGAGCTGCGCCCAGGGGACCACCCTGATACAGGATGTCATGAGGCCAAGAACCCTCATACACTCCCTAACGGACACCCGGGAGGAGCAGAAAAGCCTACGACATGCTTCCAGCACAGCCTGCTGTCTTGGGAGGGGGAAGGACGAACATTGGTCATGTGAGTCAAGGACTACCCCCCCCAAACTTTTTCTGGGGCTCTGGGTCAAGGCTGGATTTAGCGCTATTAATAATCCAGCCGAGATAGCGAAACCAGCCAAGGGTAAAATCTACTTGAGCTCAGAGCCCGGAACCCGAATCCGCAATTAGCAAGAAGTCATCCAAGTATGGAACAATCATGACATTACGGGCACGAAGACAAGCCACCATCTCTAAAATGATCTTAGAGAAGATGCGAGGGGCTAAAGAGATCCCAAAGGGTAAACACACAAACTGAAAATGGTACATCGACCCCGATATGGTAGTACACATCCTTGAGGTCGATTGTAGCCATGACGCTATCTACCGCTATCAGTGGAATTGCAGACTGAACTGACTCTATCTTGAACCGTTTGTAGATGATGAAACTGTTTAGGGACTTAAGATTAAAAATGGTCCTATAGGATCCGTTTGGTTTTTTGACCAGAAAGAGGGGGCGATAGAACCCCTGAACCGCTCCCCCACAGGGACCTGGACAATGGCACCTAAGGACAACAATTCCTGTACCTCTAGCCAAAGCACATGATCAAGAGAAAGCGACTGGCAGGGGGGGACCACGAACCTACAGGGAGGAGAAGAGGAAAATTCAGTCCTATAGCCTTCGTGGTGAGATGCAAGGCCTATAGATTCAACGTCACTTCCTCTCTCCGGGAGGCAAAGTGGCTCAATCTTCCCCCTACTTGCAGAACCTGAGCTGTAGATGGTACTGCAGGTAGAACCTCACCCTTCCCACCCTTAGGGTAGGACCAGCATCCGGTTTTCCCCTTCCTTCTGTATCCTTTGGAGGAAGAGAAGGGCGGAGAGTAAGAAGGAGGGGGACGTCTATAGGGTCTCTCCGACAGAAAGCCGTCACTTTTATCCGAGGCTTTTTCCAGCAAGGCTTCCAGGGATAGCCCGAAGATCCGGTGACCCTGAAAGGGAAGGATGCAGAGCTTGTTTCTAGATGGACTGTCCCTGGCCCAGGCCTTGACCCAGATGGCCCTCCTAGCCGTGTTTGAAAGCACCGCTGAGCGGGCTCCAAGTCTCAGCGACTCCATAGAGGCGTCTGCCAGGAAACCTGCAGCCTGCTGGAGAAGAGGCAAACAACTGGCAATGTTCTCTCTAGGGCCTCTCTGAGCCACTAGAGACTGGAGCTGGTCAAGCCAGACCGTCTTGGATCTTGCAAAGGACGTGGCTGCGATATTTGTTTTGATGGCAATAGCGGAGACCTCCCAAGCCATTTTTATTGTGCCATTTACTTTGACGTCTAATGGATCCCGAAGATGTGAGACGTCCTCGAATGGCAAAGCTGACTTCTTTGACTCTCTAGCGACTACCAAGTCTACTTTTGGTATAACGTCCAGGAAGGTGAAAAGAGCAGACGATCTCTGAACTCTCTCGGCAAGGGGAACTTATATTCCGTGTGATTCTATTCGGACAAGATTAGCTGTTTTAAAATCCTGTTAATGAGAAACGTGGGTCTATGACGTGGCTGAAGACCCGAAACAAACTATCTTGAAATGAACCGTCCTGTGGAGCCTCTTCCTCTACCTGCATGGTGCGTCATATGGCATCCAGCAGCTGAGACATATTCAAAGTAGAGAAGAAATGTTTTTTATTATCCTCTGGTGGTGGCATTGATTCTGAAGGAGAATCCTCGAGGAGCCTCTCCTCCGAATCGGAATGTTCTGTCAACACCCGTCTCGCCCTTTTAGCTACAGGCGGAGAGGAAAACTAGAAAGAGAGGCTTAAATTTCTTCCCGGATAACCGAGCGAATATCCGCCATGGCCGAGGTTCCCTTTTCCCAGACAACTTTGGCCGTACAATCCATGCAAAGCAACTTGGAATAATTCTCTTCAAGCCGCCTCATGCAAATGGGGCATTTCTTAACCCGTTTTTTTGTGTCTTTGCTCTTCTGCGTATCTCTGTCCTGAAAGACATAGAAATAGGCAGGATTCCAATAGCCGCAGCATGCTAGTCGCAAGTCCCATGCAAAACCCAGAGGTTACTTACAAGCAAAATGCTTTCAGCGTCTTCCCTTGCCGACATCCTGCAAATCTGGCACTGACAGCAGGAAAAAGGAAGATCTGCCATTTAAATTTTCAAATTTTTGCGCTTTCCGCGCTAGCCATGCTACCTCGTGATGTGGCTCCGCCCCCTATGACGCAGCGGCGTCTGACATCACGCTGCCCAAGCCGGACCCAGGGGAAGCACTCACAGCCTACAATGCTGCCACTCACCACACTACTGCTGGAAACCCAGGCCACTGCTCCCATGGCTTTGGAGGCTGCAGGAGACCATCCGAGGAGAGCCAGGAGTCCGAAGACTATTAGGTAGAGGAGCTGTTAGCTGCTCCCAGCACTGCAGGTGTCCACATAGGGTAGCATGCTGGGAGTTGTAATGCCGTCACCAGGAAGTAGGGGAATGCAAGTCCCTGCGGGTGAGAACCCCTCATATGGGGTCTCACCTGCACAATCCCGCCAGCTCCATGGGAGAGGAGCCCCCTCTCCCCTCTCTCTAAAATCATGGCTGACAGACTCAGCAAAGACATGACCTGGCTGATAGGCCTGGCACAGGTGAGGTTTGTGAAAGGCCGCTTGGCAGTCACAAGCATCCAAAAGTCCTGGCAACACTCGATGCCATACAACGAGTTACCTAAATCTCTCGCCCCCATCAAAGAAGCACAGTCCAATCCTACTAGCATTGGACACAGAAAAGGCATTCAATAATGTAAATTGGGACTGGCTGAACTTGGTGCTAAACAAAATGATCAAAGCAACCCCAAATACAGAATACACATGCCAGGCTTTCTGTCAGCCCCATTTGAACTCCACAAAGGCAACAGAGCTGTCCGCTATCACCCCTTAGTATTCTCTGTGAACCTTTTATATGCAGAGGGTTAACAGCGGGGATCGCTGTTCTTATGTACCCCTGCTGCTGCAGTGGGAGGACGGCTACCAGTAACAGCT
Source organism: Eleutherodactylus coqui (assembly GCA_035609135.1). Taxonomy (NCBI): domain Eukaryota; kingdom Metazoa; phylum Chordata; class Amphibia; order Anura; family Eleutherodactylidae; genus Eleutherodactylus; species Eleutherodactylus coqui. Next base: position 37,536,075 of record CM069408.1, read on the forward strand.
CAGCTTCTGCGCCATCCACATGGTTGCAAGTTTACATCCTGCTGCATTAAGGCTGCTCTCAAACAGGCGTCTGTTCAAATGCGACATTTTCAAACGCCATGTTCGAAAGCTTGTCTGAGAAGCCCCATTGAAATCAATGGAGGAGTCTTACAGCATTTAGGGCGGTGTCTCAAAAGCCTGCTAAACTCTGTAAGGAACGGCCTGTGTGAGTATATAGTTGCTCTCCCTAAGGAGAAAAGAGCGTTTCTGACCAGAGTATATAGTAAAACACTGAATATAACGGCACCTGATTGATCGGCCCTTGGGGGATGTCCATTCATCTGCTTCTTCTCTCCATCATCAGACGACACGTTCTTCCTCTTCTTACGATACTAATAACATAACAGATCACAGATCTTGTAGATCACGTCTCTGCAGAGTTTTATTCATGTAATTATCTCATATTTATACATAAAATCCCCAACACAAACTTATGAGAATGGCAACAACAGAAAGAAGAATCACTAGAACCAGAGGAGCAGGAGAAAGTGGTGTCAGAAGATAAAGGACATATCAGAGATGGTGAGACCCGGAGATATGAGCATCTAGTGTATACATGTGATTATCTGATAACATACAGGGTGTCAGTCACAGTCTGTTATTACACAATACATATGCCTGGGGTGATATATCCATATGTAACCGTGTACCGCAATGTAGGGGGGTGACCGAGAGAGCAAGCTCTGTAATAGAGGCTTTCTGGATGAGGCTGACAGCCATCACCTACGGGTCTTAACCATAGAGCAGACCTGATGTACATTACGGATGTATTTATTAAGAAATATTTAATAGAATAATTCACAATATGAGTTTGCTGAGACATAACTCACAGAAAAAGAAGCCAGATACGGGATATATACTGCAGGGAAGGCTCAACCGCCATTTAACCTGGCATGTTCATGTGCAGACTGATTGAACAGCCACTCAACTCAACCCAGGGTGGGGGAGGGGTGACTACCAACAAACCCAGTCCGCACAATATGAACCCATACTAAGATGACCGCCAAGGAGGAGTGCGCCCCACATACAGGCGTACAACATTTACTTATGCTTGCCAGTGCAGTAATCTCTCAGAAGTTTAGGGGCCGCTGCTTCTTTTAACCGCGGAGCAACAACCTGGGAACCGCATTATGAGTGAGAGCCGCTGTGAGGCGCTTCTAACGTAGTAATGTGGTCATTTGTATCTTCTGCTCCGTACAAAAGGGTTTTAATGGATTCTAAATAAAGTGAAGTTCTACATAAAAATATACATATAATTTTACAAGTGCTGGAGGAATTCCCTGATTTGGGCTTTTTCCTTCTCTGCACCGTAAGGCCTCATGCCCATGGGCGTGACAAACTCTGCCAGCAGAATATCACAGTAGAGTCCATCACGGTGCCCCCCAAAGATGCCCTACTCACCTTTCCGGATCCACTGTGTGCAAGCTGGCTCGCATGCGCAGTAGAGCGCATGATGCGTTAACAGTGCAGGTTGGCGCTGCTGGCGGTTGGCGGGGACACATAATCATGCGATACTTCTGCAGTGCTACAGCGGAAGTATAGCGTGACAGCCGGCTTCCATTGACTACAATTGAAGCTAGCCACATGTTTTTCCAAGCCAATTAGAACATGCCGCGGTTTCTTTCATGCTGCGTAATTCCGCCGCATGAACATTGAGCTATTAGGTTCGATAGAACCTAATAGCTGTAGCATAATACCGCGGATTTCCGCTGCGTGAAACGCGGCAGAAATCCGGTCGTAGGCATTAGCCCTTACTGCAGGGGCTCGTGTGATCATGTCTGGTGTAGGTGAGATGGTTTTTCTTGTGTTATTTTGGACTGAACTTTCCTACAGATGGACGGAGACCTGTCAGTGCTCTGCGGTGAGCCTATCCGACAGAGAATGGCTATGATTCTCCGCTCGTGGACAGGGGGTTTCGCTTTCCATAGCAACGCTATGGAAAGCGTTCAATGCGTTACCCGAGTCCGGATTATCGCTGGGGGTAACGCAATGAACTATCGCCCGTGGACAGGCAACCTAAGAAAAGTCGACTCAATCATGCTGAAAACTATACAAATAAGCCACAGAAATAAGCTTCAAACACTCCTTTATCAAACACAAATCCAGGGCCGCTCTGTTGCCGTATGGATTTGTGCTTGAAAAATAAGTGTTTGATGCTCCGAAACGTTTTGTTTGTGGCACTCTATAATCCCCTTATATTCACGCTGAGGCTCCACCCCTTCTTTAAATATCTTGTTTTTTTGACCACTCATATAAATCCTTGCCTCCTTTAGGCATTCATTACTTGGTGCTGTGGCACACTTGGGCACCCTGAGCCCGGAGTCTTTTCACTTGTCACTATTAGTCTCTTCTTCACCCGGGGTACCCTAAACTCCCAGAATTGGGCAGTGTGGCGGGGGGGGGGGGGGGGGGGGGGGGAGGGGGGAAGACAAAATGACACCATGTTATATAATGGATGACATCACACAATGAGTCTACAGAGTAAGAATTCACCGTCCGGTAAACTTCCATTAAGCTCAGAGTTGGGATGCAACTTGGTCTGCACTCTTGTGCCAACATAATAGTCTTACCTAATAGCATCCATGGGTATCAGCAGCTAAGTGGGCTATTGATTCCCATTCTTAAGCCCCTCGCTAAATTTAAGGCGGTTTCCCCATCACTTCACAACCCCTCTGTCCTTCCTGGTTGCTGCAGCCAGTTCCTGGCTGTTGAGGGTCACTGCTGTGCCAGTGATTGGCTGCAGCAGTCACATGTCCTGGTCAGCAGCAACCAGGAAGGACAGAGCGTTTGTGAAGTGATGGGAAACCGCTTTACAGAGATTAAATGCTTCGAGAAGTTGACCATCATTATCGAAAACAAGTTTCCAGGTTCGAAGCCATGTGGTCGGAGTGGGACTCCTCATTGATCTAACTATATTATAGCCGGGCTATACAATCCATGTGACCTTTGTAAACGCTCTTTGTTAAATCGTTCAAATAATTCCCCGATTTATGACAATTAGTTTCTACTAAGTTGTTCTCCAGTGTAACCCGACTTCCATGTTCGGTTCTTCTCCTTTCACTATTCCCCCTACCAGGGATTTTAGGCTGGATTCACATGAACGTATATCGGCTCAGTTTTCACGCCGAGCCGATATACATCGTCCTCATCTGCAGGGGGGGAGAGGATGGAAGAGCCAGGAGCAGGAACTGAGCTCCAGCCCCCTCTCCGCCCCTCTGCACTATTTGCAATGAAAGGAGGCGGAACGGGAGCGGGGCTAAGTGCTGCGAATTAGCTCCGCCCCTGCCCAGCCTCTCCCCATTGCAAATACTGCAGAGGGGGTGTTTCTCTTTATCACCACGTACGTGGTACAGCTGAAGGACACTTTTTCTATCCGTACATTTCATGTTGCAGTCAGTGATGTCTGATCCTCTCCGCACATAGACTGAGGAGACGGATGACAGGATCTGGATGATGAGGACAACTGTGAAGACACAAGAAGAGACTACTGGGTTTGTAGTAGATTAAAGTGTACTTGACTTTTCAGAACTAAATCACCCTTTTGTCACAATTTTTATTTTAACAGAATCATGAAATTCTGTTGCTTTATATTTACAAATGGCCGCCGTGTAAAAAGGCTCTTAGTTCTTTAAATAGGTCGTCCAACTTATCTTTTCTTTCTTCTAATTGTGCCCCCATGGTGCCTTTAGTTAATTTGTAATGCAGTTACTATTTCATTTCTGCTCCCATTCTTAGTTATGGAGGTGGGTCACATGATCTGTGACATCACCACCTCATCCAGGCCCAATGACGTCCCGTATACAGGCCACATGGGCTAGGACATGTTTATGGGATGTCCCTGGTAACATTCCACTGTAGGGGCCGTCATCCAGTAACAGTTCGGCAAGAGGTGGACAGCAGAGCGCTGGCGCCACCAGTTCAGCAGGGTGAGAAGTGCTCTTCACAAGGTACAGACACTTTCTTTTGTCTACTTTACGGTACATTCACACGTTCCGGATTTTGGTGCCGTTCCACAGCAAAAACCCCAACATAAGCTGTGCTGCCGATACACATGAAAATCCACCTAATTTGGCGCAGATCTTGGCAGGTTTTTGCCATGGATCTGCAGGAGATTCCACACGGTCATTTGAAGCGGAGAATTCTGCATCAGAATCCACATCAGCTACAAGTACCCCAAAACGGGCAGGAATACACCCGTGTGAACGAGCCCTAATAACACCCACCAGTCCGGCGAGCACACTAGTTGGGGGCATTACTGGCAGTGATGTCAGGAGGGAGAGCGCTGACTGCAGTCCGTGTCTAGAACTACAGTCCCGGTTTCTGGGGTTTCCACGCTCCAAACTTGCCCAGAATATAATGATGAAAGCGCCGCTAATAATTTTCTCGTGCAAAATAGATGTGGAATGAACACAAGTGTAGTTTACAGCGGAATGAAAACACATTCTACAGAAGCAGATGCCTAATAATTCCCTGTGAAGATACATGTGGAATGATAACACATGTACAGTTTACAGTGGAATATACAGATATTCTACATAAATAGATGCTTCATTTTCCTTTACCGCAAAGATGTGGAATGAAGAACATATATGTGTAGTTTGTCGGACTCTACAGATGTGGACCCGCTCTACCACAGAGGAGCAGCTTGGTTATCCCCTTTTAACCTGTCCAACTTTAATCTGGACTTCGCTGTCAGATCCTCTGGCTGTTACTCTAGGAGGGGGCCCAGTAATGTGGTTGATGACCCAACTATAGACCCAGACGCAGTACCTGACGGTGTGAACGGAGACGTAGTCAAGGAGGGCACAACAACATAGCAAACAGGCCGATGGTCAGAACACCAGAACAGGATCGGCACGGGGTAGCAGGCGGAGATCACACTACTGGGACCCCTCATACAGCAACGGCCTGAAGACCCCACAGCAAAGTCCAGGTGTGGATTTTGGCCCAAAGTCAAACCAATGTGCGGCACAGCAATTCCACATCTGCAAAGCCTGAACAAACTACACGTGTAATATATATATATATATCGTTCATTCCACATCTCTGAGGCGCAGGAATATCATTAGGCATCTACAGTACTGTGCAAACGTTATAGTGGAAAAAATGCTGCAAAGTAAGAAGGAGTTCAAAAACAGAAGTGTTAATAGTTTATTTTTTGTCAATAAAAAAAATGCAAACTAGTGAGAAATCTAAATAAAATCAGCATTTGGTGTGACCTCCCTTGGTATTAGTGTGTCTTGACGCCACCAGTACTGCCGGGCAGCCGGGATGGACGGCCGTTTTGGGGAGGAGGAGCAGAGATGTATTTGTGCCGCAACAACAGACTGTCGTGGCGGAAGAGGCAGCAGAACGGAGAGTGCAGGAGCGGCCGGTACTAGGGCAGTATGTCATACAGGCCATGATGGCATTCCGAGTACCCGAGTGATGGCCGGCCCCGCCCCCTCAGCGGTGTAAGTGGCCGGCTCCTGCTCTCTGCTGCCGCCGCTCGGTACAGGATATACCGCAGTACCAGTGAAGCCTACAGCCGCTCCCGCAGGAAACCTCTACGGTATTGGAGAAGTAAGAGAGCTGTCATTTAGTTTTTTAAGAAGGGAAGAAAAAAAAGAGTGAGAATGAAAAAAATTGGGCGGTCTATAGGGGGTTAAACACTCAAGGAGGAATGAACGATGATCTGCCTGTCTGTACAATCTGCCGGGAGATGGGGGAGCGCACACTTACCGAGCACCGCCGGCATCACGGGGGAGACACTTCACTGCTCACCGGGACTGTCACAGGTCAGGGGAGGAGCGACAAGTGCACGGCCCCCGGCAGCCAATCACCGGGGGGTTGGCTAAACCTAACCCTAAACCCCAACCCTAAACCTAACCCTAAACCCTCAAACTAACCCTACACCTAACCCTAAACCTAACCTTAGGGTGTTGCGGAAGTCAGGCAGTCACTTTGCGCCGGGAGGGGGGGGCGCGCTGGACGGTGGGTGGTGGTTGCGGGAGCCGGGCAGTCACTTTGTGCCGGGGTGGGGGGGCAGTCACATAGCGCCGGAGTGTCACTGGTCGGGGCGGGGGGGGGGGGGGGGGGGGGGGGGGGGGTGCCGGGCTGTCACAGGTCCTACGGGTGGCGGGGAGGGGGGTTCTGTCACATAGACTTTTTGCAGTGGGGTGGGTGTGCGGTCACATAGACTTCTGCGCGGAAGGGGGGGTGCGGTCACATAGACTTCTGGCGGAGGTGGGTGTGCAGTCACATAGACTTCTGGCGGAGGTGGGTGTGCGGTCACATAGACTTCTGGCGGAGGTGGGTGTGCGGTCACATAGACTTCTGCGCGGAGGTGGGTGTACGGTCACATAGACTTCTGGCGGAGGTGGGTGTGTGGTCACATAGACTTCTTGTGGGGTGGGTGTGCGGTCACATAGACTTCTGGCGGAGGTGGGTGTGCGGTCGCATAGACTTCTTGTGGGATGGGTGTGCGGTTGCATAGACTTCTTGTGGGATGGGTGTGCGGTCACATAGACTTCTGGCGGAGGTGGGTGTGCGGTCACATAGACTTCTGCGCGGAGGTGGGTGTGCGGTCACATAGACTTCTGGCGGAGGTGGGTGTGCGGTCACATAGACTTCTTGTGGGGTGGGTGTGCGGTCACATAGACTTCTGGCGGAGGTGGGTGTGCGGTCGCATAGACTTCTTGTGGGGTGGGTGTGCGGTTGCATAGACTTCTTGTGGGATGGGTGTGCGGTCACATAGACTTCTGGCGGAGGTGGATGCAAGAGTGCACTTTGGCGGTGACTGGGAGGGCATTGTGGGGGAGGTGACTGTGGGAGGGCATTGTGGCGGGTGACATTGGAGGGGGTTGGGGGCGGTTGCAGGTGCCGGCATGCCATTGGTCTGAAAGGGGGGGTGGGTGCCGGGCTGTCACAGGTCCTACGGGTGGCGGGGAGGGGGGGGGGGTTCTATCACATAAACTTTTTGCAGTGGGGTGGGTGTGTGGTCACATAGACTTCTGCGCGGAAGGGGGGGGTGCGGTCACATAGACTTCTGGCAGAGGTGGGTGTGCGGTCACATAGACTTCTGGCGGAGGTGGGTGTGTGGTCACATAGACTTCTGCGCGGAGGTGGGTGTGCGGTCACATAGACTTCTGGCGGAGGTGGATGCAAGAGTGCACATTGGGGGTGACTGGGAGGGCATTGTGGGGGGGGGGTGACTGTGAGAGGGCATTGTGGCGGGTGACAGTGGAGGGGCATGTGTGTGGTGGGGGCACTGAGGGGGTGTACTGTGGAGGGCACTGTGGGGAGGTCATTGTGGGGGGCTGCACAGTGTGTGGGCACTTTGGGGGTGCATTGTGTGTGGACACTGAAGGGGGGACTGTGGAGGGGGGCGCACTGGAGTGGGGATTGTGGGGGTTGGCACTGTGAGGGGGGGCATGTGTGTGGGCACTGGAGGGGGCACTGTGAGGGGGGTATGTGTGTGGGCACTGTGAGGGGGGGCATGTGTGTGGGCACTGGAGGGGGCACTGTGTGTGGGCACTGTGAGGGGGGGCATGTGTGTGTGTGTCATGCTTGGTGCTACTTTCACGGATCGCGATCCTCTGCTTATTGAAAGTGCTGCTACAGATCAGGATCTCCTGCTACTGTTGCCCCAGTGTCCAGTGATGAGGGGACATGCCGGGGAGATGAAGGAATCTCCTGCTACAGCTGTCACAGCTCTAGCAGGAGATCGCACTGCTCTGTCATTGATTTGAATGGAGCCGCCAGCTGCCGGCTCCATTCAAAGCAGTGAAGCGTGCGTCTCCATGACGCCGGTCCTCCAGTCATGTGACCGGCATCATCGGGAGCGCGCACGCTGAGGAGAGAGAGGCAGCAGTGCATCATGGGAACTACCCAGCGGCGCCATCTTTAAAAAGTTCTTCAGGCAAGCTTTATAAGGGGAAGAAAAGGAATAAAAAGGTGAGCAAAATATCGTTTTTTATGGGAAAGGCTGTTGTGTGTGATGCTTCTCCTCTACAGGGCATTCATGGGGGGAAAAAATTAGTTTGGGGGGCGGGACAACCCCTTTAAGACAAAACAAAACCTTCTATCTATCTACACACTTTTATTATGTGAGACAGAAAACTAGTTCCGTACGCTACGTTTCTCAATCCCACAAATATAGCGTACGTGCAGACGGACTACATTACAGCCTATGCATCCGTAAGACGCTATGTTTTCATACATTTTGCACAGAAATGTGTGTGGTTCACGGATGAACATATTGCAGTTTGGTCGGCCCCTTGGTGCTGCTAACGGGGGCACTATTACTATTGGGACAGCTGTGGGGTCACTGCTACTGCGGTGGCCACTAATGGGGGGACAATTACTATTGGGGCCACTAAAGCTGTATATACATTGCTGAGATCCTCCGGTGCAACTCACATCACACAACACACACACACCCCATCCACACGCGTGTAAAGTACGAGACCCTGCACATTGCAAGCCCTATTCTCATGTGAGGAGGTCACTGAAGGGCGGTATTACGGGATACACAGGGGCGTGGCCTGCCACAAAAACTTTCTGAGCAACTATATTTTTTCCACCTTTGGCTGCTATGTATTTACGCCCGGCGTGGACTAAGAGGAGTTTTGATGCCATCTTCAAAAATGGTAGTTGAGCTGACAGTGTGAATGAAGGTGGATTCACACGGGCGAGTGCGCTATCCGAAAAAAAGTTGGTCCAATATCGTATTCTTTATCGTGCGATTCTGGATGCGAGCACAATGCGTTTTGGCTTAAAAAAAAGCATCGCATCAGATTTATGTATTTGTGATTTTCATATGACTAAGTGCCTTCAATGGCTTCAGTGCTAAAAGTCACATCGCACGCAGAATCCACGACATACGTGTGCGATGTGCCTTTTTTTTTTTTTTTTAAAGATCCCATAGGAAACAATGGGGGATTCAATCACCCAAAAATAAGACATGCAGCAGTTTTTCAATTGTGAGAGAAAAATCACTCATGTGAACAAACGCATAGAAATCAATGTTATTTTCACGTACAAGTTCCATCCATATCGCTATCAAGCGCAACTTGTCCGTGTGAACGCAGCCCAAAATTGTGGTTTACTGCAAGTGTGTTGCCATTAGTGTTAAAATTGCATGTAGTTACACTTGGCCTCAGTAGTAATAGTGACCCCCACAGTGGCTCCAGTAGTAGTGGTGTCCCCCATAGTGGCTCCAGTAGTAGTGGTGTCCCCCATAGTGGCTCCAGTAGTAGTAGTAGTGTCCCCCATAGTGGCTCCAGTAGTAGTAGTGTCCCCCATAGTGGCTCCAGTAGTAGTGTCCCCCATAGTGGCTCCAGTAGTAGTGGTGTCCCCCATAGTGGCTCCAGTAGTAGTAGTAGTGTCCCCCATAGTGGCTCCAGTAGTAGTAGTGTCCCCCATAGTGGCTCCAGTAGTAGTGTCCCCCATAGTGGCTCCAGTAGTAGTGGTGTCCCCCATAGTGGCTCCAGTAATAGTAGTGTCCCCCATAGTGGCTCCAGTAGTAGTAGTGTCCCCCATAGTGGCTCCAGTAGTAGTGGTGTCGCCCATAGTGGCTCCAGTAGTAGTAGTGTCCCCCATAGTGGCTCCAGTAGTAGTGGTGTCCCCCATAGTGGCTCCAGTAGTAATGGTGTCCCCCATAGTGGCTCTAGTAGTAGTGGTGTCCCCCATAGTGGCTCCAGTAGTAGTAGTGTCCCCCATAGTGGCTCCAGTAGTAGTAGTGTCCCCCATAGTGGCTCCAGTAGTAGTAGTGGTGTCCCCCATAGTGGCTCCGGTAGTAGTAGTGTCCCCCATAGTGGCTCCAGTAGTAGTAGTGTCCCCCATAGTGGCTCCAGTAGTAGTAGTAGTGTCCCCCATAGTGGCTCCAGTAGTAGTAGTGTCCCCCATAGTGGCTGCAGTAGTAATGGTGTCCCCCATAGTCGCTCCAGTAGTAATGGTGTCCCCCATAGTGGCTCCAGTAGTAATGGTGTCCCCCATAGTGGCTCCAGTAGTAATGGTGTCCCCCATAGTGGCTCCAGTAGTAATGGTCTCCCCCATAGTGGCTCCAGTAGTAGTGGTGTCCCCCATAGTGGCTCCAGTAGTAGTAGTGTCCCCCATAGTGGCTCCAGTAGTAGTGGTGTCCCCCATAGTGGCTCCAGTAGTAGTAGTGTCCCCCATAGTGGCTCCAGTAGTAGTGGTGTCCCCCATAGTGGCTCCAGTAGTAGTAGTGTCCCCCATAGTGGCTCCAGTAGTAGTGTCCCCCATAGTGGCTCCAGTAGTAGTGTCCCCCATAGTGGCTCCAGTAGTAGTGGTGTCCCCCATAGTGGCTCCAGTCGTAGTAGTGACCCCCATAGTGGCTCCAGTCGTAGTGGTGTCCCCCATAATGGCTCCTGTAGTAGTGGTGTCCCCCATAGTGGCTCCAGTAGTAGTAGTGTCCCCCATAGAGGCTCCAGTAGTAGTAGTGTCCCCCATAGTGGCTCCAGTAGTAGTAGTGTCCCCCATAGAGGCTCCAGTAGTAGTAGTGTCCCCCATAGTGGCTCCAGTAGTAGTGGTGTCCCCCATAGTGGCTCCAGTAGTAGTGGTGTCCCCCATAGTGGCTCCAGTAGTAGTGGTGTCCCCCATAGTGGCTCCAGTAGTAGTGGTGTCCCCCATAGTGGCTCCAGTAGTAGTGGTGTCCCCCATAGTGGCTCCAGTAGTAGTAGTGACCCCCACAGTGGCTCCAATAGTAGTAGTGGTGTCTTTCTTAGTGGTTGGAGTAGTAATGGTGTTCCCCATAGTGGATTGAGCAGTAATAGTAACCCATATAGGGGTGCAGTAATAATACTCAGCACACAGATTTGTGAGTGACGTGAAAATGCAGAATTATGAAACCAATGATTTTCAACGGCCTCATTCCCATTGGTGATGTTTCCTGTCATACGATGTTACGAAATGTGAAAATCGCAACATGTTGTAACTTTCTGCGTTTTGCGATTTGTCTCCCCCCCCCCCCCCCCCCCCATGTTTCCCTATGGAGCCTCCGATTTATCACGTCGCAACGCATGAGCTTGCCATGTTCATGCGATGCTTTTTTAACATTAGAATCTCCCACAGCCTTTTGCACAAGAAAACTGCAAAAAAATGCAGTTTTTCTGTGTTGTTCTGCTCGTAGGAGTTTTATATTGAATCCTCCCGTGCCGCCAATATGTCTGTTTTGTCTCTGAAGAACAAAAACTGTCCGTCTTCTTCATTTGTGTTCTTCAGCGCGCCCTCATGTGCGATATCAAACAGATCTTCAAGGCTTGACTTAAAGGAGATTGCCAGTTAAATACTATTGATGACCTATCATCAGGATACGTCTAGAGAATAATTGGGTCAGCAGCACAGCCAATACACCGTGTAACGGGAAACGGGAGCTACACAGCGCTCAAATCAAGGATTAACCCCACAATCCACAGGAACTCGAACAGGATAGGTCATAGTTGATCGGTTGAAAGGTCATAGTTGATTCAACCAATCAGCTGTGCGGGCGCATGCTGTCAGCGTCGCAATAACACAGTGTGTCAGTAAGGCACAATCAGGCTTCATCATTAGGGAGTTTATTTCTATGAGGCTGCATTTTCAAGTGTTGCCAGCAGATGTCACTGGTGCACAAGTTTCTCTCAGATACTTTGTAAAAGAAGTGATTGTTTCCAGGATGTTTTCAATTAACCCCGGAGTTACCATTATAATAATAATAATAATCTTTATTTGTATAGCGCCAACATATTCCGCAGCGCTTACATAGACAGGGGGGAATACAGAAAGACAAAGTACAAACATTACAGAACCCCGGTTACATAGTAATCAGCTGATGGAAACAATAGGGGTGCGGGTCCTGCTCCAACGAGCTTACATACTACAAGTAATGGGGGGATACAGAAGGTAAAGGGGCTGGAGATGTGCACAGTATGGCGAGGTGGAGAGTGAGCGATGTTATACACATAGACAATGGTCAGACATTTAGCCGTGTGACGGCAGAAACAGTATGACTGCAGGGGCGGTTTATGATGGCTAGCAGGGATTGCAGTCAGTAGGTCAGGGAGCATGTTATCAGGCGGAGTACAGAGGGGTTTGTTTAGGGAATGCGGTATGCCTCCCTGAAGAGGTGCGTTTTTAGAGCACGCCTGAAGTTCTGCGAGTCCTGGATTGCTCGGGTAGCCTTTGGTGGTGCGTTCCAGAGGACCGGTGCTGCTCTGCAGAAGTCTTGGAGGCGGGAATAAGAAGTTCGAATTAAAGGGGCGCTCAATCTGGTTTCGTTAGCAGAGCGGAGAGCCCGGGCTGGTTGATGGATTGAGATGAGGGAGGCGATATAGGGGGGCGCTGCACTGTGGAGGGCTTTGTGGATGAAGGTAGCGAGTTTGAATTGAATTCTGTATTTAACGGGCAGCCAGTGTAGTGACCGGCACAGGGCAGAGGCGTCCGAGTAGCGGCTGGACAGGAAGATGAACCTGGCTGCCGCATTCAGGATGGATTGGAGGGGGTAGAGTCTGGTGCAGGGGAGGCCGATCAGCAACGAGTTGCAATAATCGAGCCGGGAGTGGATGAAGGCGACAATAAGCGTTTTTAACGTCTCCACAGTGAGAAAAGAGCGGATTCTTGCGATGTTCTTGAGGTGCAGCTGACATGTTCGGGCCAGAGATTGGATGTAGGGGGTAAAAGAGAGATCAGAGTCGAATATGACCCCAAGGCAGCGGGCGTGTTGTCTAGGAGTTATGGTGGCGCCACACACTGAGATGGAGATGTCAGGATGAGGTCGGTTAGTGGAGGGCGGAAATACCAGTAAGTCAGTTTTAGAGAGGTTTAGTTTTAGGTAGAGAGAGGACATGGTGTTAGAGACAGCGGACAGACAGTCGGTGATGTTTTGGGGGAAAGGTGCAGAGATGTCACGGGAAGAGGTGTATAGCTGGGTGTCGTCAGCATACAGGTGGTATTTGAGGCCAAAACTCCTGATGGTTTGTCCAATAGGGGCTATGTAGATAGAGAAGAGAAGGGAGCCAAGGACCGAGCCCTGGGGGACCCCAACAGCAAGGGGAAGAGGAGGGGAGGTAGAGCCAGCAAAGGAGACACTGAAAGAGCGGTCAGATAGGTAAGAGGAGAACCAGGAGAGGGCAGTGTCCTTTAGGCCAATGGAGCGTAGCATACTGAGGAGGAGTTTGTGGTCAACAGTGTCAAACGCTGCAGAAAGGTCGAGGAGGATCAGTAGGGAGTAATCGCCCCTCGATTTGGCTGTCAGTAGGTCATTGGATACCCTAGTAAGGGCATCCATTGATTGGTTTTTCAGTCATTGGTCATTTCAGATTTTTGTAGATTCTGATGGATTTCGCTGTAAAAGAATTTTCTTTATTCAATTGTCAGTTTGTAGTTTATTAGTGACTGTTTATAGCGCTGGGGGTCAGAGGTCATTACTGATAGTGTCTGGTGGGAAGTAGAGGGATTTGTCACCAATCTGTTCACGCTGATGTGTCCAAGGCCGGATGAGATTATCTAATTATTTAAATTTACATACCAAGTTAGTTTTCTGATACGAAAATCTCAGTTTTATCTTATATTTTGTGTCAAATTAAGTAAAAATGTAAGAAAAACTAGATGGAAATAAAAATTATTTATGTGGAACATCTGAGACGTATTAAAGAGTTAAGAAAAGCTACAATCCCATCTCCTACAGTTGGGGTATGGAGCGGTCAGTAGTGTGGGGTCATCAGTACTTCTGGGCAGGATGGGATCATCTCCTATCTGACATATCCCGCAGTCCCCGGGGGTCTGATCATCCGGAGCCGCACCTCACAGGGAGTTATTACTCCATGTAATACGGGGGATATGGTTGTTGTTGTTGTTAGTTGTTTACGACCCTCGGCGACCTAAAGGCGAGCTCCCGCCTTGTTTTTCGGTTTTGCACAGCTTCATTCAGTTGTGTGATATCCATGCCAGTATCAGCTCTGACGGTATCAGCCATCGTGTTCTTTGGCGCCGGGTCGTCTTTTGCCACCGATCTGTCTAAGCATTATAGATTTTTCTAGCGACTCTGCGCATTACATGGCCAAAATCCGTGAGCCTGAGCCCGGTCCTCTTGCCCTCCAGTGATATATCGGGTCTTATACGCTTCAGGACTTCTCTGGTTGTTCCTCTCGCCCACCAGGGCATACGCAGCAGCTTTCACCAGCATCACAGCTCCAACGCATCAATCCTCCTTCTATCAGCTTCCCTCGCAGTCCAGCTGTCACATCCATACATGGCTCTGGGAATACGGTGGGTTGCACTATCCTGCGTTTAGTTGCTATACCGATATCCCTACTTTTCCAGATTTTGCCCACGTTTAGCATCGCGCTGCGCCCCAATTCTATCCTACATTTTATGTCTGCCATGGATTCTCCAGCCTGGTCTATTATTGAGCCAAGAAGGATGACGTCTCGCACACATTCTACGGCCTCATTGTGGATTTTAATTTGGCCTTTTTTTGCAGTTGTCATAATTTTAGTCTTTTTTAAATTCAGGTAGAGGCCCGTTGTTTCAGTTTCATTCATTTGAGAGCTCTATCATAGTATTTCCAAGGCAAAGTTTTTACAGGGTAGGTCGCCAGGTCTTTCCCTAACCCTCCCCATTTATCTGGGCTTGGGACCAGCGGATATGGATGACTCCTACATGGCTGGGTTAATACGGGTGTGTGTGATGTTGTTGTAACATCGGAACTAGAGATGAGCGAGTATACTCGTTTCGAGTAATTACTCGATCGAGCACCGCGATTTTCGAGTACTTCTGTACTCGGGTAAAAAGATTCGGGGAGGGGCGGGGGGGAGGCGTGGCGGCACGGGGGGTAGCAGCGGGGAACAGGGGGGAGCCCTCTCTCTCTCCCTCTCCCCCCCACTCACCCATGGCGCCCCCCGAATCTTTTCACCCGAGTACAGAAGTACTCGAAAATCGCGGCGCTCGGGCGAAAAAGGGGCGTGTGCGAGTAGGCTCACTCATTTCTAATCGCAACGTTTCTCCTTATTGTAGGAGATGCTCAGCGGGGTCGCCCCAAATCATTACCGTAAACTAATGATACTTCATACTAATATTTACAGGATGAATTAAAGATTAAGAATCCTAGAACAGAGCAGAACAATGAGGGAGCGATCACATGGGGAGAGCGAGTCACGCCGTCCGTGTGCCATGCGGGAGAACGCACCTCTGTATGTTCGCACAACCATATAACAGGCTGCGATTTTTCTCTCTCGCAGCATCGCTCCGAGAAAAAAAATCAATGATGTAAGTACACCCAATAGAAATAATGGGTGTGGTTTGTTTTTTTTTGTGCTAGTTTTGTGTTTTTCACAACGCACAAAACTCGCACAATTTCCTCCCTTACGTGAGAGAGACGCAAAAAACCACTGGGCTGCTTAATATTGGGGAAGTGGCAGGGACTTAGCACTTTCCTAAACTCTGATGCTTCTGCCATTAGTGGAGATGTAACGTGACTGAGGAAAGGGTTAACTCGGGTGAAGGGGTCAGAGGAGGCTCCCAGGAATGTAGTAACTACTTCTGGGCTGTTTTCCTACATGGCATTATTTCCTGTGGCTTTTCAGCCACAATTTTAAAACCGCCTGTATTGTTAAGGCCGGCTCACATGGTTTCCAGCGGGTTCATTCACATTAGCGATGTTTTGAAATCTGTTACATTGCGGGGGAAAAAAACGCACCATGTTCTACACAGCCGCGATTTGCGATGTTCTGTAGCCCATGATTCCTTTCCGCTGCATCGCATAGGACAAAAAAGCAGTTTTTGTGCGGTGCGATGCAACCTTTACAGTAGGAAGTCCTACTGTTTAAGCCCTAAAATAAGCCCTAGCTGCACTAACAAAAAAACCCAATCCATTACCTAACAAGACGCTGGTCGCTCTGTCGCACTTCCTCTTCTCAGCTCCGGCACACTTGTTTCTAGTCTTCAGCCAGCGTTTCCTGATCAAGGCTTCAAAAACCCCGCCTCCAGGAAGAACTGGCTGTGATTGGTTCTCAAACGCCACATTTCAGCCAATCAGAGCCAACGCATTGAATGAAATTACAACAGCTGCTACTTTAACACTGTGGCCTCTAATAGCCACCTACCCGTTAAGAGCGGCCGCTACCAGAAATGGTTACATGATAGCCAATACTATATGTAACCCTGTACACAAGAAACTCGCCTTCCAAAAACACATTTTTAAGAGGTTTATAGATAAAGGGAACCAGAACATCTCATCCAAGACGCCGATAACCGATAACACATTTATATCCGGACGCTGAAGGACAGAAAGGAAGAGACTGATAATATAATAACACAACTGATCAGCACTTACCCCTCCAGCATTACAGCCTCACTGGGGTCTCGGCATTTGTTGTGACAGTTGAAGTTATGGGAAGTCAGGTGACCGCTGCAGCCAATCAGAGGCTGTATTGTCACCCCTCATTCTCCTGGCATTCCCTGTGATGCCGCGGTCACCTGACTTACGGTGACTTTTGCTGTCACAACAAATGCCGGGGTGACAGCGCGGCTGCATTGGTAGATTTCGGCGGCAGAGGTGTAAGCACTGATCAGTTGGTTATTTTACTACAGGGGGCGCTATTGAAGGGATGTTGTCCAGTTACGGATCAGACACTTAAAGAAGGACCCTCAAATAAAAGACATTCCATAAAACCAAGCTGCGCACTGGTGCGGATTTGAATCGAAATCAGCTGCAGATACGCGCCGCGCTCCTCTCATCTGCCGATAGTACGCTGCTGTACTCGAGTGCAGCGCACACCGGCAACAGCTACCGAGCGCCACCGCCAGCGTTCATGTGATGCCATGTCTGCCAGTGTGCGCTGCACTGTGGGTACAGCAGCATGTGCCATCGGCTGATGAGAGGAGCGCCGCACGTATCCACAGCGGATTTGATTCAATATCAATAATGGCAGATTTTGCTGTGGACTTTTCTGCTACATGTGAACATACTTTAATTGTGTTTTCAACATTTCCCACCATTTAACCCTTACATCTCCCTCTGTAAGTTATCTCTGAGTGTAATCGCAGGCTGCATCACCAAGAATGGCGCTGCCGTGTAATAAACCAACATTTGCCGGTGATGGTTATTATACCTCATATATAAAGGGGTTTATGGATCGGAGCAGCTAAACATTATACAATATATCAGAGATCTGAAGAACATCCAGTCTACACACTTATCAAAGAATTGTTAAAAAGCAATTAGTAACATTATAGAAACCAGAAACCTGCTGGATACGTAAATTACAGACTCTGCAGCCGGGCGGCTAATAAATGTCCGATACGGTTTAATTATTTGGCAATAAGTAAGAGGGACGCCGCGCCAGGATGTCGTTTTTCCTGCAGCAACCGTATATAGGCCGCTGCCCCGGCCTATAGATAATATCCGTCCGGAGCGGCCTGTGCCCTTCAGCTTTACATTCTGCATGCAGCAAGAAGCTTGTGAGGAGCAGTTCACATCAGACTTCTCTTCAGGGGATGCAAATCGGGACACCACCAGTATGCAGGACGTCTTTGGAATACAGCTTCCTGCTGAGGATATTTTCTGAAAAAAATTCAGTTTTAGTAATATGGGGAATTTTCCTGCTAACAACTCAAATGGGGGGAAGGGACTTGTTATTTGTAAAGCACCAACTTATTCCACAGCGCTTTCAGGTAATTTGTTTATTACATCCCAGCAAGCTGGCTGCTCATTTTACTGACCTTGAAAGGCCAAATCAACCTTGAGCCGGCTACCTGAACCCAGATTGAACCCACAACCTTCAGGTCGTGAGTGAGAGTTTAGGACTGCATTCTGCTTTCTTAGGCCTCATGTCCACTAGCGAAATTGAATTGCGGATTCCGCATTCAATTTTGCCCATAGAGATCCATTAGCCATCCGCGGTCAATTAAATTGAAATTTGCACCCGCGGATGGCATTTTAACCCCTTAATGACGCGGCCATTTTTCGTTTTCCATTTTCGTTTTTTCCTCCCCCCTTTAAAAAAATCATAACTCCTTTATTTATCCATCCACGTCACTGTATGAGGGCTTGTTTTTTGCGGGATGAGTTGTATTTTTCAATGGTGCTATTTAAAGTACCATATAATGTACTGAAAAACTTTTAAAAAATTCTAAGTGGAGTAAAATGGAAAAAAAACGACATTTTGCCATCTTTTAGTACGTCTTGCTTCTACGGCGCACAAATGGCAACAAAAACGACATGAACACTTTATTCTATGGGTCGGTACGATTACTACGATGCCAAACTTGTTTAGGTTTTTTTTTACTATACTCCTCTTTTTTTTTTTTAAAGACATAAAATTTTTTTCAATTATTTTCTGTCGTCATTTTGTGCGCGCGATAACTTTTTTATTTTTCTGTCGACGTAGTTGAGCAAGGTCTCATTTTTTGCGGGATGTCCTGTAGTTTCTGATAGTACCATTTTGGAATACATATGACTTTTTGATCGCTTTTTATTGCGTTTTTTATTGGAGACAGGGTAACTAAAAAAGTGCATTTCTGGCGTTCTTCATTTTTTGTTTCGGACGACGTTCACCGTGCGGGAAAAATTATGTGCTACTTTGATAGATCGGACTTTTACGGACGCGGCGATATCAAATACATATTTTTAATTTATTATTTAGATTTTTTAATAATAGATATGGCAAAAGGGGGGTGATTTAAACTTTTACAACTTTTTTTTTTTTCAATTAAAAAAAAACTTTATTGAGTCGTTTTTTTACTTTACTTTGAAGTCCCCCTGGGGGACTTTAAGATGCGATGCTTTGATCGCTCCTGCAGTATGACGTAATGCTATAGCATTACGTCATACTGCTTTTTGACAGGCAGCCTATGAAGCCACCCCACGGGGACGGCTTGATAGGCAGTCTGCTAAGGCAGCCCTGGGGCCTTTCATTAGGCCCCCGGCTGCCATGATACGTGCACGGCTCCCCCGATCTCACCGCGGGGGGGGCCGCGCGGGACCCCCGAACATCGTTCGGGGGATTTAAATGCCGCTGTCAGAATTGACAGCGGCGTTTAAATGGTTAATAGCCGCGATCGGCCGCGCGGCCGCTCGCGGCTATTGCCCGCGGGTGTCAGCTGTTATAAACAGCTGATGCCCGCACTGTATGAAGAGAGGTTGCAACGCAACCTCTCTTCATACATACCCCGACGCTCCATGACGTACCAGGTACGTCATTGGTCGTTAAGGGGTTAATGGATGTGCGTTTTCTTCCGTGTGGGAGAAAAAACGCAGCATGCTCCATTTTCTGCGGGTCTCCCGCAGGCTTCTATAGAAGCCTATGGAAGCCGTCTGGTCCTGCAGTACACCCGCTGCTGAATGTCTGCTCTCCAGCGCGGGAGAGCAGGAGTTCAAAAAAAAAAGAGTGCACGGCGCATGCACACGGCACGCTTCCGGTGTGCCGAGCGCATCCACCGGGCAGAGAGAAAGAAGATCTGGCCGCGACGGATGGGAACTTGCAGCGTCTGGATAGGTAAGAAAATTTATCTTCAGGCCTGAGGAAGAACCCTGCGTTGGTTCGGAAGCTCGCTATTATTACATCATGTATTTTTGTTAGCCATTAAAAGGTATCATATCTACAAGATTACGTGGTTTCTCTTGCTGAGAACAATCACATTTTGCTCTACTGGCTAACACCGTACCAGATCTCTTTTTCATTGTTTCTACAGCGAACAAACAAAAATGCTAACTTTATTCTGTTGGTCAGTATGATTACTACGATACCAAACTTGTATAGTTTTTGTTTTGCTGTACTACATTTTTTTTTTTCAAAGACATTTTTTAAAAATTATTATTTTCTGCCGCCTTCTTCTGCGCACAATAACGTATTTTTCCATCAACGTAGCTGCATGAGGGCTCATTTTTTACAAGATATACTGTAGTTTACGTTGGTACCATTTCAGAATACATATGACTTTTTGATCGCTTTTTATTGCATTTTTTCTGGGAGACAGGGTGACCGAAAAAATGCATTTCTGTTTTTTTTTCCCCAGACGGGTTTAATAATACGCTACTTTGATAGTTCGGACTTTTACGGACGCAGCGATGCCAAATATGTATTTTTCTTTTATCTTAATTTTACTTTTTTAAGCCTCCCCAGGGGACCACAACTAGCGATGCTTTGATCGCTCCTACAGTATGATGTAATGCCACTTTCAGGGGATTTAAATGCCACTGTCAGAATTGAAGGGTTTTAAAGGGTTAATAGTGCTGATCAGCTACGCGGCTGATTGCAGCTATTGCCTGCAGGGGTCAGCTGTAATAAACAGCTGACAGTGGCGCTGCATAAAGAGAGGTCGCCCCACGATCTCTCTTTATACATACCCCGACGCTGCAGGACATAAATGTACATCCTGGAGCATTAAGGGGTTAATAGGCATGAATATTTTTTTCTCTTCTCTCTTATTTATCACCATTAAAGTTATAGATTTCTCTTCCCCCCTCCCCCCCCCCATTTTATTTATTAACTTTCTCCCCATTAAGGTCTTTATTTTTTTGATTATAAATCTTTGATATTTTAATATTTTGTATATGTGAAGTCGTACAGATATACGGCCCAGTAATAGTGGCGGGTTATTACCCTTAGGCTAACTTCACATGGGCAAGGGCCCGATATAGTTCTCGCCAACATGCAATTTCCATGCAGATTGGAGGCGTTCTGATAATAACACCGCGTTGCCTCACTTCAGGGAAGTCGTGATCCTCCACCGCAGCTGTCAGCCGTGCCAGAGGATCGTGGAGCTTCCCCCATTGTTTTCAATGGGAGACCTCACATCGCACCGCGTGCACTTAGCATGTGCTGTGATGCTGCCGCCTGCTCATTAAAAACAATTGGGTGCTGCGATGTGAGCGCACATAGATGGGGCACGCCGTGATTTGTTCCCCGCAATGCATCACTCTGCGTTGCAGCAGGAAAAAAAAAAAAATCGCTCATGTGTAAACGAATGTGGTTCATATTTGTGCTTCTCACAACACACAAATCTCACACGATTTTTTTCGCCTATGTGAAGGCCGATAAATCGCTCAGACTCCCGCATCCAGCTGGAATCTGAAGATTGTCGTTCAGTCTAAATGCTGCACCGAGGGCAATAAGGACATTCCGACATTCCTTAGGGGTTCCCCTTTGGTCAACATGCTAGTGGAGGGTCAAATAGAAGATATCCCCAGGGTGAGAGATATGAAATTCTGGAGGGAGGGGAGCCCCCGACCGGAGCATGGTACCAATACCTCCATCTGTGTCACTACCTAAGATCGTTAGGAGGAGCTCAACTATTAAGGGCAGACCTCATCCCTTTCGAGAGCCAATATGCCCATAACCCAGCAATGAAGGAAAGCACGTCCAATTTATACCACTTTCTGGTAGAGATGGACACACAGAGGTGTGGGATAGCCTTGGAGAGGGAATGGGCAGCGGAATTAGGCCACTCACCCCCGGAGGAGGACTGGAAGAACGCATTCATCCTCACACACAAATGAAGTATCTCCAGCAGATTGCAAGAATTGAACTAGAAGATACTAACTTGATGGTACAAAACGCCGGAGAGACTTGCCAGAATCTACCCCGAGTACTCAGATTCATGCTGGAGATGCTAATCAGAGAGGGGTACATATATCCATATGTAGTGGTTGTGTCCATTGATCTGTCCCCTATGGCAGGAGATAGGAGCCCTGTACACGTGGGTTAGTGGGGTGACCATTCAGATGACGCCGGAGGTGGCCTTGCTGTCGATATATCCCGGGTCCCTGTCAAGGGCCAAAAAAAAATTTTTTTCTTATTAGCGACACATCAAGTGATCCGAAGGAAATGGAAAATTCCGACAGCCCCCTCTAGACTAATGTGGTTAGAAATGCTGGACCGGATAGGTTATATGGAGGAATTATGCGCCAGAGATAAAATGCAACATAACAAACACCTAGCGGTGTGGAGAGCTTGGACATCACAGCGAGAGACGGCGGAGTTGTCCAACTCCGGAGTCATGCCACTCTAAGGGCTCATGTCCACGGGGAAAATATGATTTAGGATCCGCAGCGGATTAGCTGCACGCGGATCCGCACCCCATAGGGATGCATTGACCACCCGCGGGTACATAAATACCCGCGGATCGTCAATAAAAGGGATTTTAAAAAAAATGGAGCATGAAAAAATCTGGACCATGCTCCATTTTCGTGCGGGTCTCCCGCGGGGACGGCTCCCGCGGGCTTCTATTGAAGCCTATGGAAGCTGTCCGGATCCGCGGGAGACCTAAAATAGGAATTTAAAGAATTTACTCACCCGCAGCGGGTCGGGAAGCTCTTCTCTTCCTCACGGCCGCATCTCCCTTGCTTCGGCGGATGTGCCCGGCGCATGCGCGCGGCACGTCGACGACGTGCCGGCGACGTGCCGCCGGCGTGAGGAATTCATCCGCCGGCCGAAAAAGAAGATCCGGCCGTGAGGAAGAGCAGAGCTTCGCCGCCCGCTACGGATAGGTAAATTCTTATTTATTCGTATTTTCAGCGCTCACGTCCGCGGGGCAGGAGGGACCCGCTGCAGATTCTACATGTAGAATCCGTAGCGGGCCCGATTTTCCCCGTGGACATGAGGCCTAATATAGACGGACTCGGATAGGGCGTACTAGATTTGCAGGATCAGGCAGGTTGGTCCCCCCTCCTCACTCCCTAATTCAATCTTTACTAATTTTCTATCTTTAGTTCTTCTTCTTTTCTTTCCATTACACCTGGAGTCCCTTCTAAAGGGGTATTGCACCTCTCATTTGATTCTTCATTTAATGTTAATTGTTAGAAACGGTTCGCAAGATATAAGTAAGTTTACGACAAAGGATGGAACCCAAGAACCAAACATAAGGAAGTGTTAATCAGTTTATTGTTTACAACTTAAGAACAATATGTTGCTATAAGTTGGCCTGGATTGTTAGGCCTTTATTGATATATGCTTTATACAAAACGAATAAATACATTTTGAACCATAAATGCTGCACCGACTGAACGGCGATCAAGAATTTGTACGCTTCTCGTTCAGTTTGTGAACGCAGAAAACTGAGTGACGGATCGGCCGTGTAAACAGGCAGTTGTTTATAAATGGAGGCGGTGAGAACGATCCCCGGCGGCTCCACCTCCATCACTCCGCAATGATTGTATATGTGTAGAAATCATAGGAAGAATCAGCGCTGGGACGACTTGTTGGGCTTCTGCACCCGGCCGTCGTCCCATGTAAAAACACCCTGAGGCTACAAACCAGATATCTGCCAGATTGCTGCAATTCAAATGGGTCCTTAAAAATTTTATCCTGTCTTACAAAGAGGATGTACAAAAAAAGGTGCATATCAGAATATACAGAACAGTCATAAAGTAACAGCATAACAGAAATAAGCTAAAAACTGTCAGGACAGTGTCCGGGATATGGGGGTCCCTGAGATATCCCGCAACCCCTGTCCCTGCCTACTTGCCCCCCTGGGCTACCCCCCAGGGCGACAACTGGGCGACGGTCCCTACCCTCACTAGGGAAGCGGGACACGGGAGACAAACAGACACTGAGACAAGCAACGGTAGAATGGTCAGACAATCCGGGTAGGCAACAAGAGGGTACGCAGTACGGAGGGGTCAGGCAAAAACGTAGTCAAGTCCAAAAGCAGGTGTCAGAAAAGCCGAGGTCACAAGAGCAGTCAGGATAAACGCGGGTGCAGCTGGAGAACCAACTAACACTGGCAAGGCCTGAGAGGAAAACACACCTATTTAAATGCTGTCAGCGCTCCCGCCCCAGAAGCTGATTGGGGCGGGGAGCCTGACAGCAGCAGGGCTAATCAGGGCGGTGCTGGGGGCACGCCCCCAGTCTCACTGCACAGACAGTTACCAGGGAAGCCAGCCTGGTAGTCAAGCGACTAGAAGCACCAGCTGCCTCCCTAGCAACCCGGCGGCGACCAGTCTTACAGCGGCCCGGGGAGATCACAAGAACCGGGGTACCTCTGCGCCGTGCTCCTGTACCCCGGGTGGCCGGACCGGTGGTGCGGGCCCGGCGGCCCCGAGAGTTGCCGGTTCTGACAGTACCCCCCCTTCTACGGGGGGACACCGGACCCCCATGGCCAGGTGCGGGCTTAAGCGGGAAAGCCCTGTGGAATGCCTGGACTAGGCGTGGCGCATGCACGTCCCTGGCAGGGACCCACGTCCTATCCTCAGGGCCAAATCCTCTCCAGTGGACCAGGTACTGCAGCCCACCTCTAACCCGTCGGGCATCCACAAGCCTTTCTACTTCATACTCCAGTTCCCCCTGTACCAGAGAGGGAGGAGGCGGGTTCTGGGTGGGGAGAACTGGAGTCACATACTTCTTAAGCAAGTTCTTGTGAAAAACCTTGTGGACCTTCCAGGGGTCAGGAAGTGCCAACTTATATGACACCGGGTTGATAACCTGAGAAACCGTAAATGGGCCAATGAACCGAGGAGCAAGTTTCAGGGAGGGAACCTTAAGTCTCAGATTCTTAGATGATAATAAAACCTGCTCCCCGACCACAAAAGGTGCAGAGATAGTACGTCTTTTATTTGCGTATTTACGCAGTTTCTCTTGGGAACCCTGAAGGTTCTTACGAACCTGGGCCCAAACTGTGCACAGTTCTTCGGCGGATATGTCGGCGGCCGGATTGTTCGAGACCAAAGGAGTAGAAAGCGATAACCGGGGATGGAACCCATAGTTACAAAAAAAAGGTGACAGTTGGGTCGACGAGTTACCATGGTTGTTAATAGCAAATTCGGCGAGAGGTAAGTAGTTGGCCCACTGATGCTGGTTATCAGAGACAAACAGTCGCAGATACTGGATAAGTTCTTGGTTCATCCGTTCCGTTTGTCCGTTACTCTCGGGATGGAAAGCGGAGGAAAAGGACAAATTAACGTTTAGATTTTTACAGAAGGCTCGCCAGAAGCGAGCGACGAACTGAACCCCTCTATCAGACACAATATCCTCGGGGATCCCATGTAACCGAACAATCTCCTTGATGAACATCTCAGACAAAAGTTTGGCGTTAGGCAACTTGCCAAGTGGAACAAAATGAGACATTTTGGAGAAACGGTCAACTATTACCCAAATGACCGTATTCCCCAGCGAGGATGGCAGATCAGTAATAAAATCCATGGACAAATGGGACCATGGCCTGGACGGAATGGGCAAGGGCAGAAGAGGCCCCTCAGGACGTCTCCTGAGGTTCTTCCCCCTTGCGCAAACCGGGCACGCGGACACAAATACCCGTACATCCTTGGCCATGTGCGGCCACCAATAGAGTCTGGCCGCTAACTCCAGAGTACCCCTGATACCGGGGTGTCCAGCTAGGACTGAAGCATGTGTCTCCTCTAACACTTTCAATCTCAGTGACAACGGGACAAATAATTTGCCTTCCGGAAGGGCTTCAGGAGCAGATTGTTGAGCGGCGTGAATGAGAGGTGAAAGGTCGGAGGAGACAGCAGCGAGGACCACCCCAGGGGAGAGAATGCTCTCAGGCTCCGGCTCGGAAGGTTCCGGAGAACCAAAACTCCTAGACAGGGCATCAGCCTTGACATTCTTAGAACCGGGTCTATAGGTAACAACAAAATTGAACCGAGAGAAAAACAAGGCCCAGCGGGCTTGCCGAGCATTTAACCTCTTAGCGGAATCTAGATAAGTGAGGTTTTTATGGTCAGTGAGTACCGTAATCTGGTGATGGGCTCCTTCCAAAAAATGCCTCCACTCTTCGAAAGCCCACTTAATCGCCAGCAATTCCCGGTTGCCTATATCATAGTTCCGTTCGGTGGACGAAAACTTCCTAGAAAAATAGGCACACGGTCTAAGGTTGGTGAGAGTGGAGGGACCTTGGGACAGTACCGCTCCCACACCAAACTCAGAGGCATCTACCTCCACCACAAAAGGACTGGACAGATCCGGTTGTACTAGGACAGGTGCAGACGAGAACGCCGCCTTTAGGGTATTGAAGGCCCTCAGAGCCTCAGAAGACCAGGTCCTCACATCTGCCCCCTTTCTGGTGAGGTCCGTTAGAGGTTTAGCCACCACGGAGAAGTCTTTAATGAATTTGCGATAGTAGTTGGCGAAGCCGAGGAAGCGTTGAAGGGCTTTCAACGACCCTGGCTGGGCCCACTCCGTGATGGCCTTCACCTTTTCAGGATCCATCTGGAAGTCGCATGGCGTGATGATATACCCCAAAAATGATATCTTTTGTACCCCGAAAACACATTTCTCGAGTTTAGCAAACAGCTTGTTATGTCTGAGTCGAGCTAGCACAGTCTGAACGTGAGTATGGTGACTCGGCAAGTCGGAGGAAAAAATCAAAATGTCGTCTAGATATACAACCACGAACACCCCCATGATATCCTGAAACACTGAGTTCATGTACCCCTGAAAAATGGCGGGGGCGTTACACAATCCAAAAGGCATAACTAGGTATTCAAAATGCCCGAGGGGCGTATTGAAGGCGGTTTTCCACTCATCCCCCTCCCGAATGCGGATGAGGTTGTATGCTCCCCTGAGATCAAGTTTAGAAAACCATCGGGCACCAGCGACCTGGTTGAGGAGGTCAGGAATGAGTGGAAGAGCATACTGGTTTCGGACTGTGATTTTATTTAGCTCTCTATAGTCAATACAGGGCCGGAGACCCCCATCCTTCTTCTCAACGAAGAAAAACCCGGCACCCACCGGGGATTCTGAGGGCCGGATGTGCCCCTTGGCCAGGCTGTCCTGGATGTAGTCCCTCATGGATTCTCTCTCTGGAACCGTAACGTTATAAATGCGGCCCTTAGGAAGTTTGGCCCCAGGAATCAAGTCTATTTTACAGTCCCATTCCCTATGAGGGGGCAGAGCTTCAGATAATTGTTTGGAGAACACGTCAGAAAACTTGGAGAGGTATTCTGGTAGGGGGCTCCCCTCGCAGGTGGAGATTCCCACCTTCACCGCACAAAGGTGGTTGGCACAGCGGGGACCCCACTTTACCAGTTCCAACGTGTCCCAATTTACTACCGGGTTGTGCTCCCGGAGCCAGGGGAGGCCTAGGACGACGTCCACAGACAAATCTCTCATCACTAGAAAGGTGCAGGTTTCCACGTGTAAGGCTCCTATAGTAAACCTTACTTCAGGGGTCACCAGATTAACCACCCCTGCTTGCAAAGGAGTGGAGTCCACTCCTGAAACCAGAATCGGAGTTTCTAAACGTAACAAAACCCCGGACAGTTGAGCAACGAAATTAAAGTTAACGAAATTAGCCGCAGCCCCCGAATCAACAAAGGCTTGCCCAGTACGGTGGAAAGCATGAAATTCTAGGGTGCAAGGCACTAACATTTTGGACAACACAGGGAGTACCTTGGCTCCTAGACAGTCCCCCCGATAACTGCCTAGGAGCGGGAGTTCTTCCTGCCGTGGCTTCTTAGCGCAGGTAGCAATGCGGTGACCCGGCTCCCCACAGTAGAAGCAGAGGTTCTTCTTCAGGCGGTGTTCCCGTCGTTGCTCGGGGTTCACGGCTCCCAGCTCCATGGCCTCGGTGGTGGGAGGGTAAAAGGTCGGGTCAGTCGAAGAAGTAGACGTGGGGAGTGGGGTGGTCCGAGCGGCGTGTCTGGCCCTCAAACGTCGGTCGGCTCGAATAGCCAGCGACATGGCTTGCTCCAGGGTTTTAGGCTCTGGGTGGGCCACAAGTAGGTCCTTGAGACCCTCAGACAGACCGGTCAAAAATAAGTCTTTTAGGGCGGCATCGTTCCACCGGGATTCCGTACAATGTTGACGGAATTGGGAACAGTAGTCCTCCGCCATCTTACAACCCTGGCGCAGGGCCAGAAGTTTGGAGACTGCGTAGCCCGCCCGGTCGGGTTCGTCATAAATTTGACCCAGGGCGAAAAAAAAGGCGTCAAGGGATAGTCGGGCTGGAGAGCCAGCTGGTAGCGAGAAAGCCCAATTCTGGGGCTCTCCCCTCAGGCGGGTAATTACGATTCCCACTTTCTGGTATTCAGTACCAGAGGAGTGGGGGCGGAGATCAAAGTAGAGCTTGCAGCTCTCTCTAAATGCAAAAAACTGATCTCTCTCTCCGGAGAAGCAATCCGGAAGCGTGGCTCGAGGTTCTGACATCGTTCCTGGAGCGGACGAGGGCTGCATGGGGCCTGCAGCTGCCACTTGTTCCCGTGGCTGCAAGCGGGCTGTTAGGTCCTGGGCAAGGGTCGTAAGGACCTGGACCTGGTTCGCTACAGCCGCCACGGCCTCCATCGAGGGGCTCAAAGTTGCCGGGCGGATGCAAGGGTCTGACCTTAGTTCGGCCAGTGTTACTGTCAGGACAGTGTCCGGGATATGGGGGTCCCTGAGATATCCCGCAACCCCTGTCCCTGCCTACTTGCCCCCCTGGGCTACCCCCCAGGGCGACAACTGGGCGACGGTCCCTACCCTCACTAGGGAAGCGGGACACGGGAGACAAACAGACACTGAGACAAGCAACGGTAGAATGGTCAGACAATCCGGGTAGGCAACAAGAGGGTACGCAGTACGGAGGGGTCAGGCAAAAACGTAGTCAAGTCCAAAAGCAGGTGTCAGAAAAGCCGAGGTCACAAGAGCAGTCAGGATAAACGCGGGTGCAGCTGGAGAACCAACTAACACTGGCAAGGCCTGAGAGGAAAACACACCTATTTAAATGCTGTCAGCGCTCCCGCCCCAGAAGCTGATTGGGGCGGGGAGCCTGACAGCAGCAGGGCTAATCAGGGCGGTGCTGGGGGCACGCCCCCAGTCTCACTGCACAGACAGTTACCAGGGAAGCCAGCCTGGTAGTCAAGCGACTAGAAGCACCAGCTGCCTCCCTAGCAACCCGGCGGCGACCAGTCTTACAGCGGCCCGGGGAGATCACAAGAACCGGGGTACCTCTGCGCCGTGCTCCTGTACCCCGGGTGGCCGGACCGGTGGTGCGGGCCCGGCGGCCCCGAGAGTTGCCGGTTCTGACAAAAACACTTCTAGACCCGCGACCAACTTATCATAGGGCGGTCACTATGAAGGAGTAGTTGAGGCAGAAAGTATTCTCGTCTCATAGGGTTAAAAAGTGTGAAGAACAATTCAATATGATACAAAACAATAAGACTATCAGAAATCTGAAATAAAAGATATACATAGTATACAAATATCCTCACACAGAGCGGTACAAGACATGTGTCACGTGTAATATTTACATCACACCAACACATTTCACAGCACTTTGCAGATCACAGGGTGCGGGTACAGACAAAATACAGCAATACACATAGTAGTAAACTAATGAATACCAATAGGGACTGAACACAGGAGCTTACATTCTGAAGGGATAGGGCTGAAATAAGGTAAAGTGCTTGTTCTGTACAACGGTCCTTATAATACAGTATCTGCATGGGCGGCACCAGGCGGCATCCATATATACAGATATGAAGTGTCTATGAGTGCATTGAATGTAGGTGATACTAATGGAACAAGAGGTCGGTATCTGGAAAATGCTATAGAAGAGGAGTGGATGGAGAGGAGTTAGATTAGGAAATGTGATCGGACGGGGTGAAAGGATGGGTTTTATTGTGCTTAAAACTGTGGATCAGGGCTCGTTCAGGAGAGCACCGCTTTAGGTTCCTATAGAAGCATTCACATGGACAATTGTTAGACGCACTGAATCAGCGCATCTAACAAAAATAGGACATGCTCCAAGGTGCGCACAACGATAGAACATTTCCTATCTTTGCTGTGTACTTTCCATACACTCCTGTGGGAGCCTTGAAAGCACGCAGCCCGCACCTTGGAGCATGTGAACGGGCTACTTCACGGAGCTTGAAGTAACCCGTTCACGCTATCTTTTAGAGCATTATAGCAGCGAGATTTTCCCGCTGCTATCAGCGCTCGTCTGAAGGGGGCCTAATAGGAATTAGCTTGATTATCTGGGGTAGCACATCCCAGAGAACTGGTGCAGCTCAGGAAAAGTCTTGGAACTTAAATTGGAGGATCAGATTCTAGAAGTTAGTCAGAGAGCGGGTAGGGTGGTAGACAGAGATGAATGAGGAGGTGCAGCGCTGTGGAGAGCTTTATGGACGGGAGGGACAACTTGTACTCTATAGTGAACAGACAACCAGTTGGCTCTAGACAGCGGTACAAGAAACTGTCTCTACCTCCCACATCAGTGCAGGCACTTCACCAATATACTGGAGGTCTTTAACCAGTGAAATGCCCAAGCTGGTCCCCTGGGTCGTGTCTAGGCCATTGTATGTTCAGTGTGGTTTCCAATTACAGTGGCCCAGGAAGGATCACTGCAGACTGAAGTCACTGCAACTTCCTAACAGTGGGCCAGTTGAGTCCTTGGACAGACTTTTTATGCATGCTGGGCATAAGGGGGTATTTACTGTGTGGGTAATAAAGAAGGCACTTTAGGTTTCCAATCCACCGCTGCCTGACAGCATGCAGAAAATATGACCACAAAACCAAATCTCCTCACAGTTCTTAACTATACAATAAATATATATAAAGCTTAGATGAAAAGATTGAACGATGTATCTACAAGATGAAGGCTATTCATACTCCAGAGATCCCCGATCCATTCATCTCATGGGAATTCTGAGAGTCCAGAAGTTCTCTGGTAACATCAGGAGGATCTAGAAGGAAGCAGGTATATCATCAGTATGACGGTCATACAGTATATTCTGATTACCACTGCTGGACGCATATATTGTATTTCAGCATGACTTGAGTAGCGGTGCGCGATTTCAGCGACTTCATTGGTTGTTGGGTACACACACCCCTTTGGAGATGTGCACGAGTGCTAGTTCACGAGACCTGCGGTTGGGGGTGGGGGCGCATGCAGGACTGCTAACACACGAAGCCCCGCGGCCCGTTAATAAGCAGCAGCAGGGCCGTAGGAGTGTCGGCAACTAACCCTAACCCCATAAACCTAACCCCATAACCCTAACCCCCCGCGGGTCTTGGGAACTAGCACTCGTGCACATCTCCAAAGGGGGGGGGGGGGTGTACCCAACAACCAATGAGGTCGTTGGAATCGCTCACCGCTACTGAAGTCATGCTGAAATACAATATACGCCTGCTGGATGGGTCACCTGCATCTCTGGGGTCAGTAGCTGCAGGCGGAGGGGAATCATTTACTGATCATGGCGATGGATTGTGCTTCATGTATGAGGAGCATGGCGGATGTACAGAGCGATGGAGATCTGCCCTTTTAGGTGAAATCTAGACGGAGCAGAATTACCACAAAATTTCCGTGCGGACCCTCCACCCAGAAATACCACGGCATTTACAGTAGCAGCAAAGTGGATGAGATTTTCAAAATCTCATCCACAAACCTGCAGAAATAATCCACACAAAACTCATGTGGAAATTGACAGCCTATCTGA
Source organism: Eleutherodactylus coqui (assembly GCA_035609135.1). NCBI lineage: Eukaryota > Metazoa > Chordata > Amphibia > Anura > Eleutherodactylidae > Eleutherodactylus > Eleutherodactylus coqui. The sequence goes on from CM069408.1 coordinate 37,567,462, forward strand.
TAGGCTCACCGCGGAGAATCGCAGCAATTCGCAGCATGCTGCGATTTGCCTCCCGTGAGCGGAGAATCGCTATGATTCTCCGCTCGTGGATAGGGGGACTGCGTGCACTGCGTTCCCCTCAGCCAGATTATCGCCACGGGAAACGCAATGCAAAAGCACACGTGGACAGGCAGCCTAAGACCACCAATGACATTTCCCACTAGCTGGACCCCCGCAGCTCCCTCATTGCATTGGCATCCCTCTGGGTCATGTTTTGACTACCTTTACTCTATACAGAAAGCTTATTGAGCACATTGTATGTAACATCAGATAGACCACCTATGTCTTCTCTCCTGGGTCCCCTGTAGACGGACACTTGGACACACAACAATGGCTATCCAGTTGGCTTCAGCCCGTCATGTACATTTCCTGTAGTGGTTTTACAAATGTACTTCACCTGCTGCTCAACACTTGTAAAGTACAACACTGAATATAACGGCACCTGATTGATCGGCTCTTGGAGGACGTCCGTTCTCTTCTGAGTGACCATCCATCTGCTTCATCTCTCCATCATCAGATGGCACCTTCCTCCTCTTCTTACAATACTAACAACAAAACAGATCACAGATCTTGTAGATCACGTCTCTGCAGTTTTCTGTCATGTAATTATCTCATATTTATACATAAAATCCTCCAACATAAACTTACGGCAATGCTGACAGCAAGGAGAGGCATCAATACAGCCAGAGCAGCAGCAGCAACAACAGGAGAGAGGAAGCGAATCCAAAGATCTGTCAGAAGATAAAGGACATAGAGAGGGTGAGACCCGGAGATATGAGCATCTAGTGTATATATGTGATTATCAGTCACAGTCTGTGTTATTAAAGAATACATATGCCTGCGGTGATATATCCATTTGTAACAGTGTACCGCAATGTAGGGTGGTGACTGGATAGGCAAGCGCAGTAATAGAGGCTGACAGCCGTCACCCGAAGGGTCTTTCCTATAGAGCAGACCTGATGTACGTATGCTGATTCATGAAGTTATATTTAATTACATTGTGGTTTCTGAGTGTTTATTATGTTTGCTAATGCATTAATCTCCCAGATGTTTAGGGGCCGCTGCTGCTTTTAACCGCGGAGCAACAACCTGGGAACCACATTATGAGCGAGAGCCGGTATGAGGGGCTTCTAACAGAGTAATGTGGTCATTAAAAATCTATTGTAGGGAGAAGATACAAATGGGTTCCAAATAAAAGTAAAGTTATAAATACACATATATACTTTGGAATGCTGGAGGAATTCATTTGGACCTTTCCCTCCTTTGCCCTTCAGAGAATCGTGTGATCACGCACAGGTGAGCCGGTTTTTCTTGTACTGTTTATGACTGAATGTTCCTACAGATACAGATGGAAGCAGTTTCCAAGTTCAAAGTTAAAGGCCCATCGGCTACACTACCTGGACCATGCAAGGTCTCCATGGGTTGTATGGCGCTCCGGAGGCTTGAATATAGCCTCCGGTCTACCAGCTACGGTGGCTTATGAGGCTCAGCCCTTCTAAAGCTGATGTATAGTAATGTATTAGAAGAATCATAAAATATGGTGATAATCAAGTCCCCTAGTGGGACAAAAATAAAACATTTAAAGAACAAAAACACATCCAAACCCTACTCCCCCCCCCCCTTACTTTGTAAAAATAGTTTAACAAAGAAAAAACCCATACACATGCATTTGTAACCACCCAGAGGGGAAGGGGGGGGGGGGGGGTAGTTAGTACATTCAACCCGCACAGTCAGTGCACGTCATGAAAAAAAAATGGTGGAACGCTGATACCCCTTTGGGAAAAAAAGGAGATATCCAGTCTCATGACTATTCTATCAAACAAGCATTTTTAAATAGGGTTCTCCACAGGACAATGCCTGTATCTCCCAAGTCCATCTGGCGGTTGTAATGGCTACCAAAAGGCCACTTTGGTGGTTACGGTTTATAGCGATACTGATTGTATGGCCTCAAAGGGAGGTTTGCAGAGACTAAGACTTGGTTAAGGTCCAAAGAGGAAATTTCCTAATAAAGAGTTTGAATCTATCTGCTCCATAGAGAAGTCTGCGGACCCACTCGTTCTCTATTAGCTGGGTGACAAAGAACTAAGAGGCGCGACCTGTGCCTTCAAGGTTCTAGGACTTAAGCCCCTTTAACACGCAAAGATGATAGCTCAAAATTTGTTCAACAGATAGGGAGAATGACAGTTTGAACGATCATTTTGCATAAGCTGCTAATGGGCACTAATGCCCATTAGTAGGTTATTAGCTTCATTTGCATGTAAATGAGGCTCCTTTTGCTGTATGCAGATAACAGACCGCCTGCTGTTATCTGCATACACCTGCTTTGTTCTGCCCAGGAACAGAACCTGAAAAGAATGTTATCAGCGCTCCTGTGGAGAATCACAGCGTGCGGTCCCTGCTATCAGCTGCCCGGCCGAGCGATGGATTTTAAACTTAAAGGGGTTGTCTCGCGAAATCAAGTGGGGTTATACACTTCTGTATGGCCATATTAATGCACTTTGTAATATACATCGTGCATTAAATATGAGCCATACAGAAGTTATTCACTTACCTGCTCCGTTGCTAGCGTCCCCGTCGCCATGGTTCCGTCTAATTTCGGTGTCTTCTTGCTTTTTTAGACGCGCTTGCGCAGATGGGTCTTCTCCCTCCAGCTCCGCTCGGCAGCATCGGCGTTTTGGCTCCGCCCCCTTGTGCGCGTCATCGCGTAGCTCCGCCCCCATCACGTGCCGATTCCAGCCAATCAGGAGGCTGGAACCGGCACACGTCATGGGGCGGAGCTACGCGATGACGCGTACAAGGCGGCGGAGCCAAAACGGCGATGCTGCCGAGCGGAGCCGGAGGGAGAAGACCCATCTGCGCAAGCGCGTCTAAAAAAGCAAGAAGACACCGAAATTAGACGGAACCATGGCGACGGGGACGCCAGCAACGGAGCAGGTAAGTGAATAACTTCTGTATGGCTCATATTTAATGCACGATGTATATTACAAAGTGCATTAATATGGCCATACAGAAGTGTATAACCCAACTTGATTTCGCGAGACAACCCCTTTAACATAAAATAATCGTTTAGCTAAAAAGCAAACAATGGTAGCATTTACACACAAGGATTATTGCTCAAAAGACATTGGTTGAGCGAATTTTGATTGATATTGTCCCAATGTAAATGGAACTTTATTCCTTTATGTAGGCCTTCTTGTAGAAAATCTAGGATTTTCGTAAGTCCAGCCCATTCACATCTGGTCTATGGGGCCACGAAGGTTACCCTGGTCCGGCAGTTTCAAATTTTTTGTAGGGCTTGGGAGATTAGGGGGAAAAGCATATGCCAAGTCCATGTCCCATTCTTGGGAGAGTGCGTCCAGCTCCAGGGGATTGTCTGCGGGGTCTAGGGAGAAGGACCTGTGGCACTTGGAGTTGCTCCTTGAGGCAGAGAGGTGTATCTTGGGCTGTTCCCACTGAGACGTTAACAGATTGAACACAGAGGTTTCCAGAGACCATTCCCCTAGGTCTGGTTTATGTCCGCTTAGAAAGTCTGCCGTGATGTTTTAGGAGTAGAGATGAGCGAACGTACTCGGTAAGGGCGATTTCACAATTGAGCACCGCGATTTTCGAGTACTTCACTACTCGGGTGAAAAGTACTCGGGTGCGCCGGGGGGGGGGGGGGGGGGCGCGGCGGAGCGGGGGGTAGCAGCGGGGAACAGGGGGGAGCCCCCCCACTCCTCTCTGCAACCCCCCGCTCACCCCCGGCGCACCCGAGTACTTTTCACCCGAGTAGTGAAGTACTCGAAAATCGCGGTGCTCGATTGCGAAATCGCCCTTACCAAGCACGTTCGCTCATCTCTATTTAGGAGCCTTTTAGAAGAATGGCCGATAAGAACTCTTTTCCGGCCAGGAGAATATTCTTTGTAACAGATGGTGAAGATGAGGATGTCTGGTGCCGCCCGGATGGTGAATAAAAGACACCGTTGTAATGTCTGAAAATATTTTAACATGTTTCCCACGTATTTCCTCTGTTTTCATCCGCGTCTCCCATACTGCTCCAGGTCATCTAGTGTTTGAGAATTGAGAGTGGACGTGGAAAGGCCAGGAATCCTGATGTTACCCATCTGCCACCTGCGTCCCCCAACCAGGCTGGCTAGCATCGGTGCTTACCGAAATAAATGGTGATGGGGACCACTGAACCCCATTTTTTAAGGTTTAGGGGTGACAGCCACCATTCTAGGAATCTTTTCATTTGGGTGGACAATTTAAGCTTTTTGTCTAACGACGATTGCCTCCTAATCCTTGCCGACAGGATTTCCTGCTGGAGGGGCCTAGAGTGGAATAGCGCCCAAGGGACCATCTGCAGACAGGCGGTCATCTGGCTCAGTATCCTCATGGCTTCTCTTATGGAGGCAGAGTCTTTCTCCTTAAGACTGGGGTCACACGGGATCGAAATCCTGCGGAAATCTCGCGGAATGACCGCGCGGATATACCGCAAGATTTCCGCGGGAGAAATGCAGCTTCAAAAACGTCTGCTTTTCACCGCCTGCATTCCGCTGTGGCCATCACTCCCCATAGAGAGAAGAGCAGCTGCCGCTGAAACAGGGAAAGGATTGACATGCTGCGTTTATGAATTCTGCGCAGCATGTCAATTTCAGCGCAGTTTGGCGCTGCAGACAGAATTTCCATGCAGAAAGTCTGCATGGAAATTCTGCAGCAATTACGCCCCGTGTAAACCCAACCTAAACCTTTTAATGGACAGGATGATATCCTCCCTTTTTGTTTGAGGTAAAAAGGAATAACCTTTTGAGAAGTCGAGGAGTACACTGAGGAAAAAAAATCTTGTCCCGAGTTTAGACTGGATTTTTTGAAGTTGATAAGCCAACCTAACTCAGATAGGAGTTTAACTGTGTGGCCCAGGTGACTCTCCATAGAGTCCGAGTGATCTGAAATAATCTAGGTAAGGAATGTTATTTCCTATTCTCCTGAAATAGCCTATAGCCTCAATCATATCCCTTTACCTGTAATCTGCACTACATGGGGTTGAGAAGATGTGAGGTCAGTATAATACCCAGTAATACCCTCTTACCTCTAATCTCCACTACATGGGGTATAGAAGGTGTGAGGTCAGTATAATACCCAGTAATACCCTCTTACCTGTAATCTCCAGTACATGGGGTATAGAAGGTGTGAGGTCAGTATAATACCCAGTAATACCCTCTTACCTGTAATCTCCAGTACATAGGGTATAGAAGGTGTGAGGTCAGTATAATACCCCAGTAATACCCTCTTACCTGTAATCTCCAGTACATGGGGCATAGAAGGTGTGAGGTCAGTATAATACCCAGTAATACCCTCTTACCTGTAATCTTCAGTACATGGGGTATAGAAGGTGTGAGGACAGTATAATACCCAGTAATACCCTTCTACCTGTAATCTCCACTACATGGGGTATAGAAGGTGTGAGGTCACCATAATACCCAGTAATACTCTTTTACCTGTAATCTCCAGTACATGGGATATAGAAGGTATGAGGACAGTATAATACCCCAGTAATACCCTCTTACCTGTAGTCTCCAATACATGGGGTATAGAAGGTGTGAGGTCACCATAATACCCATTAATACCCTCTTACCTGTAATCTCCAGTACATGGGGTATAGAAGGTGTGAGGTCAGTATAATACCCCAGTAATACCCCCTTACCTGTAATCTGCAGTACATGGGGTATAGAAGGTGTGAGGTCAGTATAATACCCAGTAATACCCTCTTACCTGTAATCTCCACTACATGGGGTATAGAAGGTGTGAGGTCAGTATAATACCCAGCAATACCCTCTTACCTGTAATCTCCAGTACATGGGGTATAGAAGGTATGAGGACAGTATAATACCCCAGTAATACCCCCTTACCTGTAATCTGCAGTACATGGGGTATAGAAGGTGTGAGGTCAGTATAATACCCAGTAATACCCTCTTACCTGTAATCTCCACTACATGGGGTATAGAAGGTGTGAGGTCAGTATAATACCCAGTAAGACCCGCTTACCTGTAATTTCCAGCAGGTATCCCCGGGTCTCCTCACTGACTGGGTTTGTGACCCGGACACGGAGTCTGCTCCTAGCATCCTCTCTCTGAGCATTCGGGATAATCAGCGTCCTATTGTCGTCCATCAGCCGGTATCTGTCAGGTAAAGACCCCCTGTCCACCTCCCACGTCACAGCCGCCTCCTCTCCAGAGAACTGGACGCTCACAGCAATGTCCTGACCGAGCCGGCTGGAGTTACTGGTTATGTTGGAGATGAGAACTGGATCTGGAAGTATCAGGAGAAGGTCAGTGACCATCAGTAATGTGACATCAGCATGGACATGAATCTAGGTGCTGTATAGAGTGCTAGTTCTGCTGTCATTATCAGACCCCAGTACCTGCCCCCTATACTGACCATCAGTCAAGTGATCTGCAGCCCCCTCCCCATATACAGTCACCAGTGACTACTGATCCTGTGTTATCGGCCTCTATTACAGGAGGACAGAATTCAGGTTTCTCATAGAGGATAATAGAGAAATGTCTCCTGTGATCCACCAGCTCTTACCTAGTACAGTGATGGCTGTAGAGTGTCGGAAGCCTCCCGAACTGTTGTGACGCCAGAGAACATACAGACAGGAGTCGTCCTTCCTGGCATCTGTCAGCCTCCAGCACCCGCTGCTTGTGTTATAGTGGAGTCTGGGGTCCCAGTGATTATAGGACCAACTATTATCACACCACAACTCCAGTAGTTTAGTCTCTGCACCTCCACATACTCTGTACAACTGCAGGACATCTCTTGTATGAGGACATTTCATGCTGCAGTCAGTGATGTCTGATCCTCTCCGCACATAGACTGATGAGACGGATGACAGGATCTGGATGATGAAGACAACTGTGAAGACACAAATATGGAGACATCAGTCAATGGAGCAGAGTTCCTCCTCTCTGGAGACATCCTTGTACATTTCCTCCAGGCTGCACTCAGTTTGCTCATTACTAAACCTTGGTTAAAGCAAAATAACTGCCAAAAGGAATCCAAGGAGCAAAAGTAGTTCAACTTTATAAATCAGTAAAAGGATCCAAAAATGTGAAAATGCCGACTGGTTCTGTCCGCACTCTGAGCAAGAAGTGGAAGAATGATGGGGTCGACTATTACCAGTTAGATAAAGCAAGAGAGATCTCACACCAGGAAAATGCAAAGAAAACTCTAGTGGCCCTAAGTTTGGGGTCCCTCCAACACCTCAAAATACATGTTTTAGGTTTGCCTTGTATTACTGTCTTCAATGTGTAATGCATCAGATTTGTGTGTATTGGAATTTGCAGGCATGAAAGGGTTAATGTCTTATCATGTCTAGTGTTGTCTGGAAAATGTATCTAGCCGTTTAGCCATCTATTGGTCTGTGTGCAAGTGATGTAGAGAGAGAAGTCTTAAGAGGAGTAAGGCCCAATGCCCACGGGCGGATTTTAATTATAAAATCTGCGTGTCTCCTGCGCGGAATATCCGCACCTCTAGCCGCCCATGGGGATGCATTAGCATCCGCAAGACAATTTAGAGCATGCGGATGTGATTTTTTTTTTGCCGGCATGCGGATCGCACACACAGGAAGAAATTGCAGCATGCATTATATTTCTGCGGTTCTCGCAGGGATAACCTCCATTGGGGTCAATGGAAGCCGCCCTAACTGCAGCACACCCGCACTATGGAGGTGCCGCGGATCCGCGGGAAAGCAGGAGATTAAAAAAATAAACATAGCACTGCGCATGCATCCGGCACGTCCGGACGCATTCGCTGTGCTGAAGACAGCTGGAGAGGTAAGAAAATGGGTTTTCCTCCTAATGTTCATGGACGTGGCTGGATCCTGCTGCGGAATTCAGCAGTGGAATCCGTGCGTGCAAGACCTTATGTCCACGAGAACGCACAGATTCCCAGTGCCAATCCCGCAGCAGATTCCAGCCGTGCCCGCAGCCATGAGGCCGAAAAAGTCATTTTCTCACCTGTAAGGACGCAACGCGTTCGGATCTACTCTCTTTCGCACAGCAGAAGCGTCCGGGCGCGCCAGCGTCGTGTTTTTTTACTTTTTAAATCTCCTGCCTTTCCTTGGATCCACGGCACGGTCGCAGTGTCAGCTGTGTCTGTGCAGCAGATCAGTCGGCTATCATTGACTTCAGTGGAAGCCGTCCACAAAATGGAGCAGGCTGCATTTTTTTCCCCGCAGATGTGATCCGCACGCCGGGAAAAAATGACATCCACAGGTATTTAATTACCTGCGGAGGCCCAATGAATGTCTACGGGCATAATAAACTTCAGATCATCTGCGCAGGTCACCCACACAGATTCCACAATTGAATTATGCCCGTGGACATGAGGCCTCAAGGCTGATTTAGACACAACGATTATCGCTTAAACGATGGCTTTTGATCGAATTGTGAGCAATAATCGTTGTGTCTATCTCGCGCCTGTCGTTCAGTTTTCGTTAAAGATTCGCTCATCGTTGTCTTTCAGTCCGCTTAAAATCCATTGTTTGGTCAAAATGACACGGTTCAGTCAGTCAGCAATTTTAGGGGGGTTTTCAATGCAAACATTACATAATTATAATACAACGACGGAAAAGCTCGACATTTTCCAATGATTTTCATTAGGTTAAGAACGTCAGTCTTTAAAAGCAAAACAATTGCTCAATTTTATCGTTATAGCGAATTTCGAGCGATAATCTATGTGTCTAAAGGGGGTTTTAGTTGGTGAGAGGAGGGGAGAAGGAACAGTTCAGTCAAGTTTGTGAGAGTTAGTCGGTGAAGTTGGTTGGTGGCTGTTGGAGACGAGAGAGAGATGGAGGTAGTGGAGAGATGGCCTGATGCTCATCTTAGAGACCAGCCCTACCAAGGACCCTCCATCTAGCAGTTGCCCGTAGAGTACATGAACGCCCAGGCATGGTAGAAACGTGTTGGAGTGCAGTGCAAGAAGCGCATGTATCTGGAGAGATAGAAACCACCAGTGTGCAAGAAAAAAAGTGTGTGTCTGGCAGGAGAGAGAGAGTTTTGCTGGGAGAAAGATCCTACAGATAACTGAGACTGTGGACATGCCCCGAGAATCCTCACTGCGTCAGCACTGTACAAGGTGTTTTTTGTGCATGGACTGTTTTATTGTTACTACATCAAGCGTTTAAATAAACGGACAGGACGGAACATTCCCGGTTCTCATTCAGTAAATACCCTCTGTGTGTGGACTACTTTATTCTACTTGGGTGATCCGCCGCAGAAGATGGAACGTTGGTGTCACGGTGACAAAACAGGACTGAAGCCTCATGTCCACGGGCACGCACGCATTCTGAGTGGGGAATCCTGCAGCAGATTTCACCCATGCCCACAGCCATGAGGCCTAAAAAGACATTTTCTTACCTCTCCGGATCCAGCGCGGGTCTCCTTCTGCACTGTGGATGTGCTTGGCACACATGAGCCGTGCTTTTTAAAAAAATGTAAATCTCCTGCTTTCCTGCGGATCCAATAGAAGCCGTCCCTGTGGGATCCGCAGAAAAATGGAGCATGCTGCATTTTTTTCCCGCATTTGCGATCCGCACGCCGAGAAAAAAGTGACATCCGCAGGTATTTAAATGGGGGAGACGTGCGGATTCCGCAGTTCAATTATGCACGTGGACATAAGGCCTTCAGGTCATAAGAAAGTAATGAGCAGCACCAGAGGTGGCTAAATCTTTCCTTTTAAAAGTGCATCAGCAGATGCCTCTTTATTAAGTGCAAAAAATCCAGTAAAACGCACAACCATTGATTACTTGGATAAGGCCTTCAGGTAACACAAGTTACTCATTGTGATCTCCCCCAGTAGTAATGAGGTCAGGTTTCGAGCCCCCCTCCGTAGTGAGGAGACAGTAGACCCCCATGACAAGGTTATTTCTCTACCCTGCTGTCTCTTTGGAGGCTACAAAACCTCCAACAGTAACTCCTCTAGAGATGCCGGCTTCTCTGAGACACAGTCTTATGTACTGAAACAATGGGCTACATGGTAGACGGGCCAGAAAACACTGCTGCACCAACACCGCAGAACTGAGGCTTCCAAAACACCAAACATCATCAAGAGAAGCCTCAAGACTTCTTGCAGATATGGATTCCTCTGCTTTCTGGTTGTTTACTGCTCATTGGCAAAGAAACCAACTGCTTCTTGTATGGAAAGAAACAGCAGAGGAGGCCGGCGCTCACGCACTTCTTTCATCTACATCTGGTGGCCGGGATCTCAGGGGCCTAATGAAAGATGAAAAGAAAGAAGACGGAACAGAGCAAATCTATATACTAATGTTTTTGTAGGACTTTTTTTGTTTTGTTTTTCTCCCTTATTCTATATCTGGGACTGAGGGCGCCCACCCACTGGCGATTTTTTTTCCCTGCGAAATTCGCAGCATTTTTTTCTCTGCAGGGGTCTATGGGACTTGTAATGTTAAAATCGCGATCGCGCAAAATCGCAATTTCGCGGTAAATTGCGATTTTGCGCGATCGCGATTTTAACATTACAAGTCCCATAGACCCCTGCAGAGAAAAAAATGCTGCGAATTTCGCAGAGAAAAAAATCGCCAGTGGGTGGGCGCCCTGAGATTGATCGATTCTTGACGAGTCTGAGAGGGTGCAGCCAGTCCACGAAACGTCACACCTTGCAAGGGAGAAGTACAAGTACATGAGATAAATGTAGGGGAAAGTGTGGTTATAGCACAATCCCATTTAACTCAGAGGCACGAGACGGGTTTTGAATGGCTGTGATTGGTTAATTGAGCATTGACGTGGCGCTCGATTACCTAATCACAGCCATTCATTGAATGACATCATTGAATTGCTGTGATTGGTTAATTGAGCACCGGCTCTGATTGACTGAGACGACACTCGATGAACCAATCAGAGCAGTCACTTGCCCTGCTACCAGGAAGAAATGCTCTGTCAGCGTTCAGGACTACACGGAAACCTGAAGCATGTCCGCAGCCGAGTGCGAGGGACCCGGATGCCGCCTGCAAGGTATCTTTTTTTTTTCTTCTTCATGTAGTGTAGCTGGGCTTATTTTGGGGAGAGGGCTTATATTTCAATCCCCCCTCATAAAATCAGGGTAGGGCTTATTATCGGGGTAGGACTTATTTTGGGGGGGAAACACGGTACCATTGCGCTCTGCTATTTCTTTCCATAGAAGAGCTAATCTGTTTCTCTGGCAACAAGCAGCAAACAACCAGAGGAATCAATATCTGCAATATCTGGAGAACGGAGCATTTCTGAGATACACATCTTATGGGTGAGTGCATTGTTTAATGATTTTGAACACACTGAAATCAGATCCCAAGATGGAAACACCCCTTTAAGAGCATCTCTGGCCTCCGTGCATCTGACCATTATCTCTATACCAGCTATGAGCTGGCGCAGGTTTACACTATTATTTACACTTTCCAATGTAAGTTATAGTAAATCTGCTGGACGCCGCACCCTGAGGCGAAGTCCATCCACTTTCTACAGACAGTTTTAATATCGATCAGTCAGTCAGTACTTTGAATGTGAACGACTTATCTGCCTGTATAAACAGGCTGCACGAGCGGACTGCGAACTCTGTCACCATTCGCTTGTGTAACGAGAAATCGCTCAGTGTACAATCACTCCGGGGACGCTTTCACACGTCTGAAAGAGAAAAAAAAATTGCACGAGATTTGTGCGTTGTGAGACGCATGAATATAAACCCCATTCTCTTATATAGAATCATTCACATGAGTAACGTTCTCCTGCCCCGCATGGCGGCATGCTCGGTCTCGGAACGCATCGCCTATTGTTTTCAAAGGGACGGGAAAACATATCACAGAGCATGCGATGCGCACGGAAGTGAGATGAGAGGGTTCCTATTAAAAGCAATGGGAAACACTTGGAGATATATTGCATTAACCTACAGTAAATAACACTGCGGTCCATTCCGTAATCAGCCGCTGCTAACGGTCCTTTTACTCGCTCAGTCGCTGCACGCAAGTTTTAGGGATCTGAGCGATTCTGAATATCACTGTGCAACATGAGTTTTTCACAAGAATATTAAATGGTGATTCTTGTAGTATTTCACCTCCTGAATTCATGTATGTTGTTAGAACTTTTCCATCAGGAAGGTTTTCTTGTTACCCACATTTCAAGTTTAATAAGATTACTAGCGTACCCGTCGCTGCGATCTCTGAGGAAAGGAAATTCAAGGAAACTCGTTATGATAACTTTGAATTTACATTGTGTCATTTTTATTGAAATGTATTCATTTTCGTGGAAAACATTTCAAAGTGTCGTTCGAATTCTATTTATTCATTTGAGTGCTTGTGGACACACAATATTTTTAGTTATAACAACCAATCACAGCGCAGCTTTCATGTTACCTCAGCAGTATAATATATAACAACCAATCACAGTGCAGCTTTCATGTAACCTTAGTAGTATAAGATATAACAACCAATTACAGCGCAGCTTTCATGTTACCTCAGCAGTATAATATATAACAACCAATCACAGTGCAGCTTTCATGTAACCTTAGTAGTATAAGATATAACAACCAATTACAGCGCAGCTTTCATGCTACCTCAGCAGTTTAGAAAATAACAACCAATCACAGTGCAGCTTTCATGTTACCTCAGCAGTAAAAGGCCGCCTGCAGACGAGCGGGTCGGATCCCGGGCGAGAATTCTCGCCGCGGGACCCGACCCGAGAGCCTGCAGTGACAAGCGCGTACTCACCCGCGCCTGGCAGCCCCGGCTCTTTCATGTGCCGGCTGCCGGGCAGCCGGCGCATGCGCAGACCGGAGCTGGCGGCCGGGTGAGTGACGTTTCTGTGCGAGGCTCTGCGAGCCCCGCACAGAAATAGGACATGCCGCGGTTTGTTTGCCGCGCAACATTTCGCGCGGCCAAACCGCGGCCGTCTGCATAGGAGTTCGTATTGTAATGCACTCCTATGCAGGCTTTCAGTGGCGGAAATCCCGCGGGATTTCCGCCCGTGTGCAGGCGGCCTAAGAAATAGCAACCAATCACATCGCAGCTTTCATGCTACCTCAGCAGTATAATATAATGCTGCAGAATAAGTTGGCGCTATACGAATAAAGATTATTATTATATATAACAACCAATCGAAGCGCAGCTTTCATGTTACCTCAGCGGTATAATATATAACCACCAATCGCAGCGCAGCTTACATGTTACCTCAGCCTTATAATATATAGTATACCCGTCGCGCGTTGCTGCGATATCTGAAGAAAGGAAATTCAAGGAAACTCATTATGATAACATTGGATTTACATTGAGTCATTTTTATTTACTCCCCACAGTATGGACGGACTTATATTGTCGCTTCGCCTGGTATTCCGTTCTGAATGCTGGAGTTGCTGGCATTGACATGGTTGTTGGTAGCCGCTAATATAGCCGTGCGCTGAGCCACTGAGGATTTGTGTAATTCTGCGCGATATTTGGGAGAACCTTTTGAATCAATTCGTCTTTGGTTGATGTCATCTTACCAAAGTTTGTGGGCAATGTGATACATTGTGTAGATCTGTCGATCGCCATCTTCCCATTTCCAATATCCAGCAATTGTTTTGCGAAACGTTCGGCGGATGCATCATGTTGTAGTTGAACTCGCATCCCGTTGCTCGTCTGTTTCTGAAGCTCATAATGCCTTTTTCTTCCGTGCTTGAGATGGATATCGATTGGTCAATCTACGTCTGGGGGGCATAACTGTCGACGACGCTCGCACGCGCGCCACCTATCTCGGGATAGATGGACTATGCCAGAAACCTTTGCAGGAGTGTACTCAACAACTTCCCAAAGTGTCATGGCGATCGGATGAATGGTGTAGTAATGCATAAAGGACAGACAGACAGATTATATATATATATAGATTATTTATGTAAATTAACATCATGTGAAATACAGTGTACTAGGAAGTTGTTGATGACTGACGGGAATATTTGGCTTGTGTGAAGCTGGTGATGCTGATAAGCCCCGGCCGCATATATGGTTTATAATGAGATCGGTTTACTGGATGGAAAAACAGCGCACATTTGCCATTCCAATTTGGATGGAAGCCTGGGACCATTTAACAGATTGCTAGTTCTGCTTAACTAAGGCTGCCTGTCCACGGGCGTTGCAGTATCCTGCGGCGGAGATCTGCCACGGGATACCGCTGCCCGGGAGCAGGAGCCGGCAGACGGATCTCCACTGTCAGCCTACCTAACAGATAGGCTGACCATGGAGAATCGCAGCAAATTCTCAGCATGCTACAAATTGCCGCCCACGAGCGGAAATTTGCAATGATTCTCTGCTCGTGGACAGAGAGGAAGCGCTCTCCATAGCAACACTATGGAGAGCTTTCACTGCATTCCCCGTGGCCGGATTATCGCTGCGGGGAACACAATTCAAACCCACCCGTGGACAGGGAGCCTAACATGAAAGGACTAACATCTAAAACAAAGAATAACGTTAATTATCCCAATTTGCAATCTGCAATGAGGCCTGTCTTAAGGCCCATTTAGACACGATTATGGCTCAAAATTCGCTCAAAAGCAGTCTTGAGCGATAATCGTTGTGTGTAACAGCGGTCCAGCTCTGTTCTCCATACCTGGCATGGAGCGCTCGGCTGTATGATAGCCAGGCGCTCCATGCAAAAAACATCTGGATGCTTCTGCATCCTCCGCTCTGAGCGCTCGGCTGTATAATAGCCAGGCGCTCGAAGCAGGGAACAGCTGTACGCAGAAGACAAGCAGGGACACCCCGCTTGTCTTCTGCACCCTCCGCTGGCAGCGCAAGGTGGTCGCTCATCTTGCACTGTAAATGACACAATGATGATCGCTCAAAAGTCACTTGAGCGACATCTTTTGAGCGATTATCATTGTGTCTAAATGGGCCTTTACATAGTGAAGAGTATCCTGTACCAAAGTGTCCAGATTTTGTGACCTTAAGTGACGGCTCTGACTCTGACCAACACACACTGATGAGGAAATATACAGCAATATGAGAAGTGATCCTACATTTGAAGTAAGTTGTTCATCACAACCTCAAGAAGATTCTAATCTTATCTGGGATTTAAACAATCAGAACTTCTAAAGCCCCATTTACACTGATAGATGATCGCGCAAACGACAGTTTGAGTGACAGTTTTGACTGATCATATTTGCATATATAGAGCTATGCAAGCAGAGCGGGACACTGTGGCGGCTGCTATAAGAAAAACAATGCAGCTGTTTTGCATAAGCAAACAGCTGTATTGTTCTTCACTCTTACTGCTAGTGTCCCCGCTCTGAATTGACAGCGGGACACAGGCAGAGAGAATCTTATCAGCGCAGCTGGCTGTGATAACATCCTGCTCTGCTTATAACAGCTGATCGCTCACTTCAGGCAAACTAGAAGTGGGCAATCAACGGCTCTTGCACGAAAACTGCACGATGTCTGTGCATTTAGACCGAACAGTTATCGCTTAAAAGATTATTTTGAGTGAATTTTGAGTGATAAACGTGTTTAAATGGGCCTTAACTTCCAGGCTCAAAGGATGGATTCTACTCTGCAAACCTGTACAAATATGCAGATATCGTAGCCGTGAGAGTGACTTTTAAACAGTACTTTTCTGAATAAAAGTGCTGTGCTTTTGCATAATGGAAACCAATTCTCGTCAATATCTGTAATGCATGCCGCTGATATGAAAGACCATAAAATATGAAACTTTTAGAAAAAAAATCCAGTGTGAAAAATATAACTGGAATATCTGTAGAGATATGAAGGTCGTTGCTTTATTGCTTGAAATGCAACTTGTGTCACTAAATTCTGCTTTCTCTTATGTGAATGTGAGAGCCGAAGTAGAAAGCCTCACTGTATCGGAAAACAATGCATCCTGAAAAGACAGGAATTAGGTCCTACCTATTAATTCCTTTTCTTGAAGTCATCCTGACAGCATACACATGGAGGTTGTCCGTCGGACACCTGTTGGGACAGGAAGCGGAGAATACAAAAGGTAACTCCCACCACCGGCTCACCAGTGTGTACCAAATAACTACAGTGACCCGACTTTGCTTAACCAATCACTTTTTAATACAGAAATCATATAACAATACGTTACTTCACGTAAAAAATAACTGAAGGGGAGGGAAAAGCCCCTATGCTGTCAGGATGACTTCAAGAAAAGGAATTAACAGGTAGGACCTAATTCCTGTCTTCCCCTCGTCATCCTGACAGCATACACCTGGAGAAGTGCCAACAACCAAGGGCTTTAGGGAGGGACCACTGCCTGTAGCACCTTCCGCCCAAAGGCCATATCACGGCTGGCCCCTAGGTCCAGGCGATAGTGTTTCGTGAAGGTATGAGTGCTTGACCATGTGGCGGCTCTGCAGATCTGGTCGGTTGTCGCCTGGGCTCTCTCCGCCCAGGAACAGGCGACCGCCCTAGTGGAATGGGCTCTAACGTCGCCCGGGAGTGGGATCCCTTGGGATCTGTACGCCTCTTCTATGGCCCTCCTGACCCAACGTGCTAAGGAGTCCTTAGTAGCGGTCCCTCCTCTGCGTGGACCCTGGAATTGAATAAAGAGGTTGTTAGACTTCCTGAAGGAATGTGTGACCTCCAAATACTTCAGGACTGCTCGTCTAACATCTAAATTATGGAACCTCTGTTCCGTGGTGTTACGGGGTTCCTGGCAGAAGGAGGGAAGTACTATTCGCTGTTCTCTGTGAAAGTCCGTGAGAACTTTCGGTTGGAAAAAGGGGTCAGGCCTGAACTCTATTTTATCAGGGAAGGTGGTCATGTACGGGGGCCTAATAGAGAGGGATTGGATCTCCCCGATCCATCTGGCGGATGTGATGGCCACTAGAAAGGCCACTTTATAGGAGAGGATCTTTACTGATAGATCTTCCAGGGGCTCAAAGGGGTGTGCGCAGAGGGCCTGCAAAACAAGGTTCAGGTCCCAGGGGGGCATGGTTTTCCTTATAAAGGGGTGGAGTCTGACTGCCCCTTTCAGATATTTCTTAATTAGCCTATGGTCGCCTAAGGGGAAGTCGAAGAAGGCCCCAAGGGCGGCCACCTGGACCTTAAGGGTACCAGGTCTTAGCCCCATGTCCAAACCATCCTGTAGGAACTCCAATATTTTGTTAATGTCGGGCTGTTGGAGGTCATGTATACTATGCCCCAACCACCTAGAGAAGGTATCCCACACCCTGGAGTATATTTTTCTGGTGGATTTTTTGAGGCTCTCACATAAAGTAGTGGTCACCCTCCCTGATAGGCCCTGGCTCAGGTATTTTACCCGCTCAACTTCCAGACCGCCAGTCTGAACTGTCGGACCTTTGGGCATATCAGGGGACCCTGCTGAAGGAGATCGTCTCTCTGCGGCAGATGTAGAGGCTCCTGTGTCGAGAGAGCGGCCAGGAGCGGGAACCAGGGTCCTTTGGGCCAGAATGGGGCCACCAGGATAACGGAGCCTGGGGACTCCTGAATTTTCCTTAGGACCCGAGGAATCAGGGGGATAGGTGGGAAGGCGTATGCAAGGTCCCAATCCCAGGCCTTGGATAGTGCATTTATTCCCAGGGAGCCCCCGTCTGCTCCCCTGGAGAAAAAACGGGAACACTTGGTGTTCTCCCAGGAGGCGAACAAGTCCACCTTGGGCGTCCCCCATCTCTCTAAAATTAGCTGGAACGCGTGTGGATGTAGAGTCCACTCCCCGGGGTCTATCTTCCTGCGGCTGAGATGGTCCGCCATGGAGTTCTCTGGGCCCCTTACGTGGTACGCTGTGACGGAAGGCGTCCGCTGCTCTATCCACCCGAGAATTTTCGCCGCCAGGTCTTGGAGTCGGGGGTTCCGCGTGGATCCCTGGTGGCGAATGAGGGACACAGTTGTTATGTTATCCGAAAAAATCTTAATGTGTCTACCCCTGATCTCTGTCTCGAGGCCCCGAATGGCCTTGCAGACAGCGCAAAGTTCTTTGTAGTTGGAGGATTGAGCAGCTTCCTCCCGGTTTCAGCCCCCTTGGACGTAATGACGGCCTAGGTGGGCCCCCCAACCAGTTGCACTTGCGTCAGTAAAGATGGATACTGGGGATGCGGGGTACCAAGCCGTGGCTCTGGCAAGGTTGGAGATAGACATTCACCATTCCAAGGAGGATTTTATCTTGTAGGTAAGTACGACTTTCTGATCCAGGGAGGCGAGGGATTTATCCCAGTAGTTTAAGATAAAGTCTTGGAGGGTTCTACAATGTAACTGGGCCCAAGGGACTACCCCGATGCAAGATGTCATGAGGCCGAGGACCCTCATGCCTCTCCTAAGGGAGACTTCGGTGGTTAGAGAAAGTGCCCGACACTCATCCTGGATCGTTTTTTGCCTTTCTAGGGGAAGGGATGAGCACTGGTGGTGTGAGTCCAGAATCACTCCCAGAAATTTTTTCTTCTGCTCGGGCAGAAGACTGGATTTAGAGGAGTTGATGATCCAGCCTAACGACTCGAACAGACGGAGTGTGAGGTTGACCTGGAACTGGAGTTCTGAAGCCGATCCTGCTATAATCAGGAAATCGTCGCGGTATGGGACAATCAACACCTTGTCAGTCCTTAGTGCCGCCACCATCTCTAACACCAGTTTAGAGAACACCCGGGGTGCGGAGGAAATCCCGAACGGCAGGCACGTAAATTGAAAGTGAGAGACAGAGCCATCTATCACCAGGGCAAACCGCAGAAACCGCTGGGAATCTATGTGTATAGGGACATGGTAATATGCGTCCTTTAAGTCCACGGTGGCCATGACACTATCCGGCGCAATTAAGGGGATTGCTGACCGCACCGATTCCATTTTAAATCTTTGATACGCGATAGATTTATTCAGGAATTTCAGATTAATTATAGTTCTATAGGATCCGTTAGGTTTTTTGATTAGGAACAAGGGGGAGTAGCACCCCTTGAATAGTTCTTCTGCGGGAACCCGAGTGATGGCCCCTAGGGACAACAGCTCTTGCACCCCCAACTGGAGGGCCTGAGCAGACGCAGGTGACTGGCAGGGAATGACCACGAACCTCCGGGGAGGAGGGGAGGAAAATTCAATTTTGTAGCCATCCGAGACTAGGCGTAAGGCCCAGGGATTGGAGGTCACCTCACTCCATCTAAGGGAGAACCCTTTCAGTCTACCCCCTACTTGTAGGATCCGGGAAGGCGGATTCTCACCCTTTCTGCCTTTGGGATAGGACCAGCGTCCGTTTTTTCCTTTCCCCTTGTATGCTCTAGAGGGAACAAAAGGAGGAGGGTAGGAGGAGGAAGGCCGCTTAAAGGATTTCTCCGATGGTAGTCCCTGGCTCCTATCCGATGCCTTCTCTAGGAGTGTATCCAAGGAAGGCCCGAAGATTCTGTGTCCTTGGAAGGGCAGGGAACAGAGTCTATTCTTGAAGGCATTATCCCCTGTCCATGCCTTAACCCAGACAGCCCTCCTGGCTGTGTTCGAGAGGGCTGCTGAACGGGCCCCAAACCTTACTGACTCCATAGAGGCGTCTGCCAAAAAGCCAGTTGCCTGCTGGAGGAGGGGAAGGCAGCTGGACATGTCCTCCCTAGAGCCCCTCTGAGAAATCAGCGTCTGGAGTTGGTCTAACCAGACCGACATAGATCTCGCCACAGATGTGGCCGTGATGTTGGCTTTGACGGTCAGGGCCGCGGTCTCCCAGGCCTTTTTCATCGCAGAATCCACTCTGGTATCTAGTGGATCCCGCAGTTGGGAAATGTCCTCAAAGGGGAGGGCTGCTTTTTTTGAGACCCTGGCGACCGCCAGATCCACCTTAGGGACGGTTTCTAGGAACTCGATATCTTCTGGTGTGAAGACCATCCGATCCTTGAATTCCTTGGACAGGAAGAATTTCTGATCTGCCTATTTCCACTCTGTCAGGATCAGCTGTTTTAAAATGTCATTAACTGGAAATGACGGTTTTGGCTGTGGTTGTGGTAGGAGTCCCCGGAACAGGCTATCCTGAAAGGATGGCTGCCGCGGCACCTCTTCCTCCACCTGCATGGTGCGCCGGACTGCAGTTAACAGCTGATCCAAGTCAGCCGATGAAAAGAAATACTTCCTCGTATCCTCCATGGGCGGCATGGATTCTGAAGGAGAATCTTCTAGGAGTCCCTCCTCAGAGTCCGACTCTTCCATTCGTGCCCGCCTTACCCTTTTCGTGGGGGGCGGCAGAGAAAGAGATGAGAGCGAGGCTTCAATCTCCTCGCGGATCATGGATCGGATGTCCGACATGCCCGAGGAGCCCTCTTCGCGGATCACCTTCTCCGTACAGTCCGCGCATAGTGGCTTGGTGTGGCCCTCTTCTAGCCGCCGCAAGCAAACTGGACATTTACGCACTCGCTTTTTGGCCTCTCTAGCCTTTTGTGCATCTCTGTCCTAAGAGATGCAGACAGCAAAAAGGACTTCCAGCACCAGATCTTGATTTCTCAATCCTCCCTCCCCGGTACTCCCAAAGCAATCTACTCACCAGCAGGCTGCTTTCAGTGTCCTCTCTGGCTGACATCTTCAGTAAGGTGCAGACAGGAGAGATGCAAAGGAATCCAGTCCTTTTAAATTTTCAAATTTGGCGCCGACACGTCCCCTTTAAGTGAGGCCCTGCCCCCCGTGACGCGGCCGCGCTGATGTCACGCCGCCGCGCAGGACCCGGGGGATACGCCGCATACACTGGGACGCCGACGACTAGCACACACGTGGGGACGCACGCTGACCGGACCCGCTGCCTAGGAGACACACATGGCGCCGCGCTCGCGCCGACCGGACCGCACCGAGCGCTTCTACGCTGGCATACCTCTCTAGACGTGGACCCCTGGAGACGCCGGCGTCCGAGCCTGCAGGTACCGGGGCTGCTTCCTACCGGTACGACAACCCCACTGGGCAGCGTACCGGGGGAGGATTTTCCCACTGGGGGAACAGTGCTGGGTGGATCCTGCGGGTGAGGGTCCCCTCGTAGGGTCTCACCCACGCAAGCCCTGCCAGCCCGAACAGAGGGTCGTTCCCCCACGGGCAGGCAGGCTGCATGGGAGTCTTCTTTCTTCTTGTTCACCTCCAGCATACACCTGGAGGCCCGCTTGGACTGTCCTGTAGGGACAGGAAGACACTGGTGAGCCGGTGGTGGGAGTTACCTTTTGTATTCTCTGCTTCCTGTCCCAACAGGTGTCCAGCGGACAACCTCCATGTGTATGCTGTCAGGATGACGAGGGGAAAGTGTATTTGCCTCCACTGCACGGATGAAACAAGTTGTAAGTCATGGAAATCATAAATCAGAAAACTATTGTGATATAGTGAGTGATCTTGTAAAATCATACCAAGCTATGGGATGCAATATGTCTTTAAGACTTCACTTATTGGACTCCTACTTGGACTTCTTCCCAGAAACTCTTGGGGGTTTCAGTGACCAACATGGTCAGATTTCTACAATAGAACAGAGATACAAGTAGAGTCCCAGTATGCCAGCTGACTAT
Organism: Eleutherodactylus coqui; assembly: GCA_035609135.1. NCBI lineage: Eukaryota > Metazoa > Chordata > Amphibia > Anura > Eleutherodactylidae > Eleutherodactylus > Eleutherodactylus coqui. The sequence goes on from CM069408.1 coordinate 37,588,966, forward strand.
GGCTGGGCCATGAAGAGAGACATCCCAGAAGCAAAATATTCCATCAATCATCATCAAAAACTTCCTAGGTAAACTGTATTTCACATAATGTTGACTTACACAAGTACTAATTTTATAAAACTCGAAATGTGGGTCACAAACAACCTGCCTGATGGAAAGTTCTAACAACATCTTTGAATTCAGGAGGTGAAATACTACAAGAATCACCATTAAATAATCTTGTGAAAGAAAAAAAGTTTTGCTTTGTAGGCCAGTGTAATCGTCTCGTGTAGAAGGGCCATAACAGCACTGACTGTGAGAGACGCTGGCCCTACTTCACAGCGTGCATCCTACTGTATGTATAGGGAGCTCTGAGTCCCCATCATGGTGGATCTGTTAAGGTGTATTATTGGTGCCCATATATCGTTATTATTGTGACTAAATAAGATTATTGTCCCCTGATGAATAAGGTGACGGGGAAACGGGTTTGTATATTATCTGTACTTCTTGGCAGCCGGTGTCTCTCTGCAGTTGTCTTTTTCTTGCCTATATGTGTTACGTTTTGGGCCATTATTGGCACTTCTGTATGTTGAATCACCATCTTATCTGCTCCACTGAGGTTGTTGTTTGCTGTAGTAAGGGCCCTTTTACACGGAACGATTATTGCTCAAATAAATCTTTGCTTCCTGCTAATCTGTGAACACGGCCACCGATTGGACGACAAATGAGAATTCATTCACTTCTTGTTTGTTTGTTTTATGCAAGTATAAAAATAATCACTGACTCGTCTTTGTGTGTTAGGCCTCCTGCACATGGGCGGGTTTGACCCGGCATGCGGGATTCCTGCAGCGGAGTTTGACCCGGTGACCCCTGCTTACCTGTCCACCGGGTTCTGCACACGCTGCGGATGTGCCCACCAGCACTCTGTCCCGCATGCGCAGTAGCCACTGGCGCTGGGGGTGAGGTGATGCGTATCCTGCGATACTTCTGCAGTGCTCACTGCCGCAGGATGGACGGCTTCCATTGACTTCAATGGAAGCCGCTCATGTGTAACCCGTACAAAATTGCAGCTGCGATTTATTCTCTGTGAGCGGAACATCCCAATCAATTCCTGCTCATGGGGATGAAATGGCATTTTGCCATTGAGTACTGTGGGGCGGTATTTGCTGCAGAGTCCGAGGGCGGATGCCCACCCCAGACTCCACAATGCAAATATGCCCGTGTGCAGGAGGCCCTAACAGTGATCATTTAATCGTTCACATTCACCACTATTATGAACGACTGACCGATATGCAAACGCAATTGTGAACGATTTATCTGCCTGTATAAGCAGACTGAACAAGACAACTCTGTCATCATTCGCTTGTAAGAACAATTTATCACTCTGTGTAAAGTCAGGCCCAAAGACGCCTTTACACGCAACGATTATCACTCAAAAATCATTCAAACGTTCGAAAGTGAGCGATAATCATTACGTGTAAACGCAGGCATCATGCACTATTCATTCACTTGTCCTTCAGCCCTGGTTTTCAGCAGGCATAAACAGTACCATTAAGGCACTGAGAATTCTTTCCAGTAAATGGAGATCGGTCTTTTCAGTGATTTAAGAATGGGTTTGTTTGCTTTGCATATACAATGAGCGCAGCGCTTACTGACATGGGAGCGTACCTCCCCGCTGTGCACAGCAACAAGAAGCCCCTGTGATAATCCACAGAAGACAAGTATTCCAGCCCAGCAGATACCTGCTGATTTAATAACACTTATTTCAGCATATTAGGAGTTAAAAGCCAACATAGGAATAAAGGGGTTTTGTCATTAAAACAAATCCCGTCCCCCAGCTGATCCCTGCCTATAACCCACTGGATGGGTGAAGACGGATAAATTGGTGGGGGTCCGGTTTCGTCACTGACGACCCCACTGCAAACTGAGGTGATGGTGGGTGGGTGTCAAAGGGGCCTGAAAGGATGGCGCCACCTGTCTGTGGATGGCAGACAAAGAAACAGCCGGAGCTTGTTGAACAATCAGACAATCCGCTTTACTGGTGGTCCAGTACGAGAACCTGCCCGTCCAGAAGGGCCGTTATGTAGTGTCCCAGAGTGGCTACTACATAATATTTCATACAAGTCTGTTTCTATGCAATTATGATATAGGAGTTTGTTGGTTGGAGCAGAAAGGGTTAATCACATTCTGCATGAAAATCATATCGTTCCCCATTGGCTGTCCGTCACCCAGCTCCCCATTGGCCGTCCGTCACCCAGCTCCCCATTGACCATTCTGCTGTATGGCAACAGCCTAGGGATTGGATGGTAGACATGGGGGTGATTGTGAGAAAAGCCCCGAATGGGATGATAGTTTAAAGTCGGCCAGTAAAAAAAAAAGTTAGTGAAGATTGAGAGGGAAGAGCAAACATCAAGTAAGAGCAGGAGGGAGATGAGAGGAAACAGTGCTGTGAGAAGGAGAGGTGGAGTTTAGAATATAGTAAGGAGAATTGTAATAAGAAAACAAATTATATATATACAGAAGACTAGAGACAGAAGATTCTAGAAGAAAGAGTTGTGAATAGAGAAGGAAAAGTTTAGTTAAGGAAAACAAATATTTCTCCAATCCTCAAACTCCAGGAAGGACCTCTGCTACCTGTCAGCTGCCTGAGGGCTTATTCAGACGACCGTATATAGGCTGGGTTTTCACGCCCGGCCGATCTACGGTGTCCCTGTCTGCAAGGGAAGGAGGATGGAAGAGCCAGGAGTAGGAACTGAGCTCCCGCCCCTCTCCGACCCTTGCCACTATTTGCAATAGGAGGGGGCGAGGTGGGGCAGAGCTAAGTAACTGTGCTTAACTCCGCCCCCGCCCCGCCCCTCCCATTGCAAATAGTGGTGAGGGGCGGGGAAGAGGCGGGAGCTCAGTTCCTCCTCCTGGCTTTTCCACCCTCCCCCCCTCTGCAGACAAGGACATCGTATATCGGCTCGGCGTGAAAACGCAGCCGATATACGGTCGTCTAAATAAGCCCTGAAGTCAATGAAAATTAAGATTAAACTTGGACTTCTATGCTTTTACCCGTTACCCCGACTCCTGGAGCTCCTTCTCACCCGACCACCTCCATAGCATTGCATACTACACCTCCCTCCAGGGGAAGGGAGTACAACCCCCAATATCACCAGATCCCCTCACAAAGACTTTGTTCATAGCGGGCTCAGGCCTGGCTGTGAACTGGCGTCACGACAACAATTACCATCATTCCCTACTACCGTGTTTCCCCGAAAATCAGACAGTGTCTTATATTAATTTTTGTTCAAAAAGGTTTAACTTTTTTACATGTATAGCTGCCTGGACACTATTTAAATTGACTTTTTTAATTAACTGTTAGCAGGGCTTAATTTTGGAGTAGGGCTTATATTTCAAGCATCCTCAAAAAGCCTGAAAAATCATTTTGCATCCTCAAAAATTCTGGAAAATCATGCTATGTCTTATTTCCAGGGAAGCAGGGTAGATCACGAGTAGTAGCCACCTGCGTATTTGACAGCAAAAGGTCCGCCATGAGCCCCCGTTCATAATGGCGCACCCCAATAAGATCTCCTAGCTCCCCCCTTCCCCGCTGCAGATATCAGTGATTGTAACTGTATTGTAATGCCGCATTTACAAGGGACGACTGTCGTGTAAACGAGCAGCTGACGTCATCGCTAGTTCATGCAGAATGTTTAGACAAGCAGATCATCGCTGAGAATCGCCCTATTTACACCGGACACATGAACATGTGTGATAATCATCCTGTCCAAATACAAAGCCATCATTTACTATTTGTTTACACTTTTGAGGTGGGGGGGGGGATCACATTAATGGATTTTAAGTTTTTTTTTCTTGCGATTGTCATCTTATGCAGCATAGTGAGTAACGCAGCTGCAGGGGACTGGGGGCGGAGCTTTAGGGTAATAGCGAGCTAGAGGGGGGGAGGAGCTTAGAACGGAAGGGGGGGGGAAGAAGAAAGGAAGAGGAGCAGAAGTGAAGAAGCAAGTGAAGAGAGAAGACGGAGCCGGGCAAGACAGAGAAGAGACACGTGGATTACAAATTTCTTGGGATTACAAATTCCTATAAAACAGAGCAAGCGGCGTGGAGGAGTAGTTAAGAAAAACAAAAAACTTACTGCTGAGGACGGGAGATGTCGGGAGAAGAGGAGAAGAAGATTTCGGCAAGAAGACAAGAAGAAAGAGAAATGGAGGACCTGCGGGCGAAAATCCAGGAGGCGGTTATGCAGGATGGCACCGGCTGGCTGGAGGAATTGCTGTTGAGCTGCAGGACGATCGCGGGTGCAGCAGAGCCGGAGGGATCCGGGACGCAACAGAGTTGAGCCAGCGAAGCGCCGCCGGAAGGAGAGGAGCAGCTGCGGGGAAGACCGCAGCGAAGGAAGCAGCCGCCAGCGAGGCTCAGCCCGAGCCCGGCGAACAAGCGCCGTGGGCGGAGGAACAGCAAGGGAGAAGACGGAGCGGCGGCCGCCGCAAAAACCGGAAACAAGATGGCGCCGGGTTCAAATCGTTTGGCGGGAAAACGGCCCGCCACGAGGCAGCGCTCACCGCCGGCGAGCGGGAGCAGAAGAGAAGAAGTTCAGCTATCTGCAGCAGCAGCGGCAGCAGCATCCACAACAGCAGGGCAGCGCGCACTGGGAAGCAAGACAGCGCAGACAAGGAGTGGTGAGACCAGGAACCAGACAGAGGAGAGAGGGAACATGCAGGGAGGGCGCGTACCCCGCCAGCACGACAGAGCATCGCAGCCAGAGCGCAGCGCGGCAGAAGGTAGGCGACAGAAAGGCAGGGGGCCAAGTAAAAGGGGGAACATCCCGAGAGCAGCAGCCACCTTTAGCACCCCCACCAGCAGCCCCGCTAGCAGCCCAAGCCCTGCCATTTTAAGCCCAGGAAGGGCACAACGAGGGAGGGGTAGCCCGTTTTCGGGGTCACGTAGCCCGACCCCGGCCCCCCATGCAGCTATCCAATCGGGACATATCCACAGCATGCCATCTTACTATGGCGGTAATAGACCGGAGGCTTCCCTATATCCGGGACAGCAAGGGGGGGTATACACCACCCAGAGGCCAAGCAGACACACTTCACTGGTGCAGCCACCCGCTACGGGCATGCAGCATCGGTGTTTCGTTAACCCGAGATACCTCGACCCAAGGCTGCAAGAAACGTTGGGTTATTCGTCCCAAGCATCTGGCAATTACGCTAGCAGTAGCCGCCAAGGGCAGGGCGCTAGGCGTAGGCGCAGGGACAGAACCAGGGCAATAAGACAAGAAGCCAGGCGTTCTAGGCAGATTGAGCAGGCGAGCAGCGCTTCAAGTAGCAGCAGCGGCAGGGCAAGAGGAGACAGCAGAATAGATAGGAGCAGCTCAGAAGAAGATAGACGGGACTCAGAAGAACATCGGCACCCGCTCGACTCACAAGCTAAGCAAAGTTCAAGAGACTACAGGAGCTACAGAAGTAAAGACCATTTGCAGGGACGGTCGTGCGGACACCAGCCTGGTTTGGCCCATCAGCAGAGGGCGCAGGAGGCTACGCAAAAGGACAGTCGTCAGCCCACGCCAGACCACAGGATCCGGAGGAGGGATTCAGCTGGGACAGCACCCTTGGCATTGCCGGAGGTCGGTCGAGCTGGTGAGTTATCATTGCATAATGCTTGGTGTAATGTGATGGATCCCGCGAAGGGCGCGGAGAAACAGGATTTGGTCACGGTGTTGAAGTCATTGTTGAGCAAGGTGGATCCGCAAGAAGGGCTTGCAGGATCCGGTGGTTCACCGGGGGGCAGAGGCCCGTCTGTGAGTAATGTTTCTGGAAGCTCAACGTTGTGTATGGAGGGTGACCCAACGGAAGGTGTAAGATATGCAGATTCGATGTTCTGCGGTGTTGCCCCGCTAGGGGTAGGTTTGGCTGAGGATGTTACGGAAAGGATCAAGAAAGGTTTATACGTGGATATTTGGTCCTTATTGTCGGTGGACCACGTTATGGTAGACAAGGAACGGGTGTCCGAACGTGGAACAGAAAAGAAGCCGAAGATTGCCAAGACGTTCGGCAATTGGCTTCAAGCTTATTTGGTCATGGCTCATGTGGTGTGTCAGCATCAGCCGAGTAAAGGACCGGAGTTGATGGTCTATTTAAATACAATATACAGCGCTTACAAGCTGCACGGTGGGTCAGCTTGGTGGCGCTATGATGAGGATTTCCGAAGGCGGGTATCGGGAATGAGTCACATAAGCTTGGCCACAAAAGCAACTGACGTGTGGATCCAGCTGATCTTAGCACAACGGCCCGCCAGAGCGTCCTTTCCGACGGGAGCCGTGGGAGGCGGGCAACAGCCCCCCGCGGCATCACAGAGACCTAACGGCACATGTTGGCTCTATAACGAGGGCCATTGCAGGTTTTACGCCACCTGCAAATTCCGACATGAATGCTCGGTTTGCGGTGGCCAGCATGCAGCAGTTCGCTGTTTTAAAAAACAAAGAGCATCTGCCACAGTGGGTGGTGCCGGTGGAGCACCGAACCCCAGTGAAAAGTCGGGTCCTGCATCAGTGGTTAGACATTTACCACAGGAAGCAGGCGGCAAAAATGCTTAAAGATGGTTTTTCGGAGGGTTTCGTGATTCCGTTCGTTTTTTCTCCCGCGTCTATGTTTTCCCCGAATTTAAAATCGGCATTAGATAACATTAATTTGGTTAAAGAAAAGTTGATCAAAGAAGTGGAGCTGGGCCGCATGGCCGGCCCTTTCGAAACACCGCCCTTTACCAATTTGCGTGTTTCCCCCTTGGGTTTAGTACCTAAAAAGGAAACCGGAAAATTCCGTTTAATTCATCACCTTTCTTTCCCCACCGGTGACTCGGTTAACGACGGTATAGCGAAAGATCAGGCGGCAGTGACGTATACATCATTTGATTGCGCGGTGCGTTTGGTTAGGGCGGCGGGCAAGCGAGCTCAGCTGGCGAAGACGGACATTGAGTCCGCCTTCCGTTTGTTACCGGTACACCCCGAATGTTTCCACCTTCTGGGGTGCCGGGTCGAGAATCAATTTTTCATAGACATGTGTCTACCGATGGGATGCTCGATTTCGTGTTATTATTTCGAATTGTTTAGTTCTTTTCTGGAGTGGTTACTCAAGCATGAGACGGGCATCTCATCGGTGATACATTACTTAGACGATTTTTTGTTCGTGGGCCCGGAAAAATCGGCCGATTGCGTAATTTTGCTAAAAACTTTCCAGTCTCTCATGCGTCGGGTGGGGGTCCCGTTATCAGAGGAAAAAACGGTGGGCCCGTTAACACGGATCACTTTCCTCGGGATCGAGATCGACTCCGAGGACATGGTTTTTAGGCCACCAGTGGAGAAAGTAGCAAGGCTGAACCAAGTGGTCAATGAAGTGGCCAGCTGCAGGAAGGTCATCCTGCGCCAGATACAGAGGCTGGCAGGCCTGCTTAACTTTGCGTGTAAAGTTATCCCCATGGGGCGGGTCTTCTCGAGAAGACTGACTTTAGCCATGACGGGAGTTCGGGAGCCCCACCATTTCGTGCGGGTGACTCATGGGATGAGAGCTGACTTACATATCTGGAAGGTGTTTTTGCAATCCTTCAACGGGCAGGTGATATGCCCTAAGGAGGAGGTGACCGGAAGCGACATATGCCTGTTTGCGGACGCTGCGGGATCAGGAGGTTTGGGGGTCATTTTCAATAACCATTGGTGCCGGGAACCCTGGCCTCAGAGTTGGTTGTCCAGAAAGTGGACCAAAAACGTGACACTGTTGGAATTTTTTCCTGTGGTGGTAGCTTTGAAATTGTGGATCTCTGAGTTTCAGGACCGCAAGGTCTGTTTCTGGTCAGATAATGCTGCGGTGGTCCATGTTATCAACAAGCAGACATCGGCTTCTCCACCCATGTTGGCGTTGTTGAGATACGTGGTTTTGAAATGTCTACAAAGCAATATCTACTTGCGAGCCAGGCATGTTCCGGGTCGTGACAATGGGGCGGCTGACGCACTCTCTCGTTTTCAGATGGAGGCGTTCAGGGACCGTCACCCCCAGGCGGAGGCCGAGGGGGCACGATGCCCCCCTCACTTATGGAAGCTGGCAGAGCAGAATTGCTGAAGCTGGTGGAGGCATTGGTCACGCGTATGACGTGGAACAGTTATAATTCTATTTGGTTACATTGGCTTTCATTGTCAGGCGGTTTCGTCGCCGACGGCGAAAAGGCGCGGGCGGCGACGCTGGATATGCTGGCAGCATTGCGGGAAAAACGGCGGTCCGTCGGAGTAGCTAAAAAACACTTAGCCGGTGTAGCGTTTTTATTAAAACTACAGGGCAAGGCGGATGTCACGAAGGAGTTTATTTTCCGCCAAGTAATACGCGGCTGGAAAAAGGAGAAGACGCGCATTGACAAGCGACGGCCGATTACGTTTTCCTTGTTAATAAGGCTATTAGAACTATTAGAAAGTGTTTGCGACAATAGCTCGGAAGCGTTGCTATTCAGTGCAGCTTTTTCGGTGGCGTTTTTCGCGGCATTGCGCATCGGCGAGTTGGGCCCGGCAAGTAAAAACAAGCCGGGCGGCCTTCGCCACAACGACGTTATTTCCTCGGGAGAGTCTTTGCGGGTATGCATTAGAAAGTCCAAAACGGACATGTATGGCAGGGGCGAGTGGTTAGCGATTAACAGCCTTGGCTCCAAGTGGTGCCCAGTAGCCACGGTACGTGAGTATATGAGCTCGCGTAACATCTGTGACCAATTTTTTGTTCATGCGTCGGGCACACCCCTCACCCGGTTCCAATTTTCGGCGGTCTTTCGCTCAGCCCTACGCGCGGCAGGTCTAAATGCATCCGAATTCGGTACGCATTCTTTTAGAATAGGGGCGGCAACCATGGCTGACGCTCATGGTATGAAGGAGGAGGACGTGAAACGTCTGGGTAGATGGAAGTCGCAGGCCTATAAATCATACATCAGACCGGACCTAGTATTATAAGAATTAGGAGTTGCGAGGTTTCTGTTTTTTGGTTAATTCTTTTCGGTTGGCCGGTATGGGTTCTGTTTTCTTTGTTTCTATTTTTCAGCTGTGGAACCGTGGAAAATATGGATTGTCGGTCACTCATTTGTGTATTGGGCCGAAAAGAGGGCAGCAACTCGGCCACTAGGAAGGAGCCTGGGAATGACGGACACGGTGGTCAACTGGTATGGAAGGCGAGGCCTACAGTGGCCCAGTTTGCTGAAAATCATTACGGAAATCAGCAGGTGGACCCCCCGGCGAGTTATTCTGGTCGTGCACGTCGGGGGGAACGACCTAGGAAAATTGAAGTTGGGCGATTTACTCGTCCTAATAAAACAGGACATGCTCCGTTTTAGGGAGTGCTTTCAAGAATCTGTGCTGGTCTGGTCGGATATTATCGCCAGGAGATGTTGGAGGGGGGCAAAAAGCCCCGAAGCGATTGAGAATGTCCGGAAGGTGATCAACCAAAGGATTTCAAAGTTTGTGCATTCCCTGGGAGGGATTGCTATACGCCATTGGGAGTTGGAGGACAGAGAGAGAGGTGCACTGAGGAATGACGGGGTACACCTGAACGAAGTCGGTTTGGACACTTTTTTGTCAGGTCTGCAGGATGGAGTCGAGGCTGCGCTAGCTCGGGTTCGTGGGGTGGGGCGGTATGCGCCGTAGGTAATTCGGCGCATGCTGCGTGGCCTGAACTTTCCATGCTGGTTAGAAGGAAGGTTTACAAGCCCAAGGAAAGCGGGCTTACAAACGTCCAGTGGAACTGTTAAAGTTGAATTCAGTTAAGTTAAGCGGGTTGGAGCATGGGAAGGGTTAGCGAGTTAGAAATAATAGGTAGTAGAGGTTAAATCTTGAATAAAGCTGTGGCCTACCCCACATTTGACACTAAAGAAGTTGTTGGTAAGTTTTTGTTATTAGTTGGTAAGGGAGCGTCAGTCAGGCTGATGCCCCCAGTCATGGGACTTTCTAATGTTAAAAACACATCGCAGGAGCCCTTACTAATAGAATGTGACGCACGGAGCGCGGATTTAGTGAGAAGTGCGCGATACTCAGCGGTGATCTGCTGGTCTAAACACTCTGCACGATCGCGGACAGCTAGCGGAGACGTCACCGGTGCAGATTGTTTAGCCGACAGTCGTCCCGTGTAAATGGGGTATAACGTCTTGCTCAGCGCTTCACATTCTGTGTTATTACACGGAGCGTTTAGACGCAGCGAGGAGTCAGCGACCGGCCGTGGGTTTTATGCTGGTTGGAAGTCAGCGACAAACGAAAAACAACCGAATCCTGCAGGACGGCCTCACGTTTAGATTTAATGATTATCGCACATTTTCACTTCTTTGAACAAATCTTGTGTTAGTCCTACAGACATGGGGGGGGGGGGGAGAGCCGGTATAATGCTGCACAGAGGAGCGGGACAGTAGGACGTTATGGGAACAGCGCCACCTGCAGGCTTGTCCATGTACTGCAGGCTTGTGTCACATGTACTGTACATGAACTGCACAATCCTCCAGCACTCCACACAGCCACGAGGAGGACACCCCCTTTGGTACTGACTGCGGCCGCTGTGCCCCCCGTTATCAGAGCACTTGGTGAGGAGGGTCTGCAGGGATCAGCAGGTCCCGATATGTCAGCTGCAAGAGCCTCAACGAGAAAGGCGGGAGATGGGAGAGCAATGCCGACATGGTGGTAGATAAGAGAGCAGAAACTTACCGAGCACCGCCGGCATCACAGGGGAGACACTTCACTGCTCACCGGGACTGTCACAGCAAGTCAGGGCAGGAGCGGAGCAAGAGCGCGGCTGGCAGGAGACGCTGATGACTCTGTGGTTGTGAACAGCATTATGTAGAGGGAATTATATGATAACAGCGAAGAGATAAGAGGTGCAGAAGGTAATCAGTAAGAGTAGAGCGAGCAGGTGAGCAGGGGACAGGGAGTAATGTGCATTTAGGAACATAGCCATGTTTTGAGCAATAATCATAATTGTATGTGACTACACATCATGCAGTTATGCCATGTCATCGTGTAAGACAACCATGAGCCTTATCAGGAGTTCACAGTGGAGTACAGCTGATACTATTGTTCCATCTGTATCCCGCTCCCTGATGACAGCTGGGTATGTATAACAGCAGGGCTCGGAGCGGGGATCAGCTGTATGCAGAAGACAAGCAGGGACACCCCACTTGTCTTCTGCATCCTCCGCTGCAGCACAAGGTGATCACTCATCCTGAGCAATTATCTTGCGCTGTAAATAATACAGCGATTATCGCTCAAAAGTCGCTGTGGTGACATCTTTTGAGTGATAATCGTTGTGTCTAAATGGGCCTTTAGTTTTTGCTCTTGTACTAGCTAGTATCGCTGGCTCACAGCAGGGAGGCCGCATTACCTGCTGATAATCTGCACGCGGGGAACGCATGGTATGATAACTATATATATTATGGTAGGATAACTATGGAAAGTGCAGCCCGATGTACATGAACGGAAAATCGCTGCAATCTTCCTCTCATGTGTAAAAATCGCAGCATGCCGCGATGAACCTATCATAATAAGCAGAGTGCGATAGCAAAGTGCTTCCCGGCGGCGCCTCCCCCGATGGTGTATCGCGCCGCCCGTGGACAGGCGGTCTTACACTGAACTCTCATAGTTAAACTCATCCCTCATTGTCTATGCAGCATAAATGATGAGCGATGAGTTTAAGGCCTCCTGCACACTTGTGTTTTTCTTGCACATTTTTTTCACGTGATCCTCAGTGGGACTTTCTAATGACATTTCAGTGTAAAAAGCGGCAGGAAGTCATCAGATGACACAGAACTAGTTCTCCCCCTTGTAGTATTCCTCCGCCTGCCTGCTGTCCTGTAATGTCTGTGACTTCTCAGTCTCCGCCTCCCCTGTTGACTGCCGTCCTGTACCTCCACCATAGCAGAGCTGCCGGCTGTCACTCCTGGGGCTGTTAGGCATCTTCCAAGGGGGGCAATTACCCCCCAGTGTATATCAGGGTAGTTCATCTATTACCCCCCAATGTATACCGGGGCAGTTCATCTAATACCAGTCAGTGTATACCCGGGCAGTTCATCTAATACCAGCCAGTGTATACCGGGGCAGTTCATCTATTACCCCCCAGTGTATACGGGGGCAGTTCATCTATTACCCCCCAGTGTATACCGGGGCAGTTCATCTATTACCCCTCAGTGTATACCGAGGCAGTTCATCTATTACCCCTGTTATGGAATTCAATGTTCCGTCAATATGCTGTGAGGCTCCAAATCAGAGGTGGTTATGGCGGCCGCCGTGAGAAAGCAATGAAACACAGAGATCAGGCCTGTGTCTAGAAGCAATCTGTGTTTATTCTGTACATTGTCATTTCTTATACAAAAAATAGAAGGAGTATCAGTAGGCGTATCAGTAGGCGTATCAGTGCAAAGGCTAGTGTTACAAAGTTCAATCTGTTATATTGAGGTCAAAGTACTAAGGTGGTGAATAATTGCGTTTTCTCAATAAACATGGCTTCTTTTGTTGGAATGTAGACTGACTGTCTAGTACCTTGATTCTTTATCACAATCTACATTTTAATCACATCTAGACAGCAGTTAATGATCGAAGCATTCCATTATCCTTTGATCATTGTAACGAGATTAACAAGATCTTGGAGACATGATGGACATTTAAGATTACACCTCTACTTAATGTAATTAAGTACTAACCTAAATGTACAAGCATTTATCAGAGCTTTTCATAGGACACAGAATAGAGTGTACAATCTAGGCCTAAAGCCTCCGGAAACGTATATCAAAGATACATACATATATAAATTAATATGTTCATAACCCTCACAATCCCCCATTTGAAACAGTCCATCTTGAAAAGAGCCTTTGTTGTGGTACTATCAAGGGTGCTAAGCCACCCCTGCCGGTCTTTCTATCCTCTTCGCCGGATCCCCACTGTTGTTGCTCTTTTACTCTTTTGACTGTTTTAACGATATCGTAGAGGGAGCGAATCCAGATAATTTGCTTGTCTCCGTATCCCACAGAATGTCCATAAGTTGCAAACACCTCTAGTTTGACGGCAGTACTGGTTGTGAGCAGCACTTGATACGGGCCGTCAAACCTTGGTTCCAATGTCCTCCTCACGTGTCTCTTTGTCACTACCCAATCTCCGGGCTGCAGATCATGCGTTCCTTCAAGAGAATTTGGATCTGGAATTTAAGAAAACACTTGATTGTGTGTTGCCTTTAGGCGTGCATTTAAGGACATAACATAGTCAGTTAGAGTACCATACTGGGCCTGCAGTACCTGTGGAAAGTACAGACCCAACCTGGGTGCACACCCAAACAAGATTTCATATGGTGATAATCCTGTTTTTCTGTTAGGCACATATCTGACTGAGAAAAGGGCCAATGGGAGGCACTCAGTCCATGGTTTGCCTGTTTCTTTCATTGCTTTCTGTATTTTTAGTTTTAGGGTACCATTCATCCTTTCTACCTTCCCACTACTTTGTGGATGATAAGGGGTGTGAAATGCTTGGGAAATACCCAGGGCAGACATGATGTGTTGCATTATTTCACCTGTGAAATGTGTACCCCTGTCTGACTCGATTACCTCTGGTACCCCATACCTGCAGACTACCTCATTCATGAGCTTCTTTGCTGTTGCCTGAGCAGTTGCCTTGGTGATGGTGTAGGCCTCAACCCAACCTGAGAAGATATCAACAACAACAAGCACATATTCATATTTCCCCACACGTGGGAGCTGAATATAGTCAATTTGCAATCTCTGAAATGGGTAGAGTGGCCTAGGCAAGTGTTTTTGCGGGACCTTTACTTTCTGTCCTGGGTTGCTCACGGCACAGATCATACAAGATTGGACAAATGATGCAGCAGTTACAGAGAACCCAGGGGCCACCCATTCTCTCTCAAGCGTCAGTAGCATAGCTGCCTTCGATAGGTGAGTCTTTCCATGGATCAGCTGGGCCATCATGGGGTACAGGGATCGTGGTAGGCAAGTTCTACTGACTGTTTGCCATACGCCACCCTGTTCTACTGCTCCCATATTAGTCCATTTATCTTTTTCTTCTTTGCTGGCTTGTGACTGTAATGTCTTTAGTACATCAATGTCCATATTTTTATCAAAGTCCAAATCATAGTCTCTGACTTGTGCGGTCAGTATCTTCTTTTCTTCTTTCTTCCATGGTTTGAGGGCCACTGCCTTTGCTGTGAAGTCTGCGAGGGCGTTGCCTTTTGCTTCTGCAGTGTCGGCTTTAGTATGAGTTTTCACCTTTAGGATTGCTACTTTATCTGGTAGGAGTAGGGCTTTCATAAGGTTCTGTACTGCTGCACCATTCTTAATGGGTTGTCCTACAGAAGTTAAAAATTGTCTGGCCTTCCATATTGGGCCGTAATCATGAGCTATGCCAAATGCATACCTGGAATCAGTGTAAACGTTTGCTGTTTTACCTTCTGCCACTCTACACGCCTCAGTGAGGGCCTTCAATTCCGCTTCTTGTGCTGAGACATGCGGAGGCAGAGCTTCTGCTTTTAGGACATCATGTTGTGTGACTACTGCATACCCGGTATGGAATCGGCCATCCTCACCTTGGTACCGTGAACCATCTACAAAAAGCTCAAAATGTGCATTGTCAATAGGCGTTTCAGTAACTGATTCAAAACCTGCAGTTTCTTGCTGCATAAATTCTAGACAATCATGCTGGTGTTTTGAATCAAATAAATCAGAATCATGCTGTACAGAATTTAAAAATAACTGATCTGCAGTACCCAAATCCCCCACCCCCCCCATTTGAATCGGGATACTCGATTGGAAGAAGAGTAGCCGGGTTCAAGGTAGTGCACCGTTTGAAGGAGATGTTAGGAGGCATGAGCAAGGCACATTGTAACCTTATTTGACGAGCTAGAGACAGGTGTTTAGGTTGTACTTGAGTGAGTATACTCTGGATGTCATGAGGGGTGAGAACCACTAGAGGGTAGTCCAGGACCAACTCAGAAGATTTGTCAACCATTGCTTGTACTGCTGCTACCGCACGGACACAGGAGGGGGCTCCTCGGGCCACCGGATCCAATCTCATGGAGTAATACCCAAGTGGCCGTGGACGTCCTCCATGTTTTTGTGTCAACACTGCCGTCGCATGACCAGAAAGTTCTGTGCAGAAGAGAGTGAAAGGTAGAGTGTAATTAGGAATTCCCAGTGCTGGAGAACTGAGAATAGAGAGTTTTAGTGTATGGAAATTGTCAGTTGCTTCAGGAGTGAGAGAGAAAGGAACACTTGGAAGACAATCATAGAGTGGTTGCATCAGGGATGAGGCAGAACGGATCCAAGGACGGCAGTATGAGACAAGCCCCAAAAAGGTGCGGAGTTTGGCAGCAGAAGAAGGTACAGAAATGGCTTGAACTGCAGCTTTTCGTTCTTCTGTGAGATGTTTGGTTCCTTGAGCTAGGCAATGGCCTAGAAACACAACCTTTTGTTTACAAAGCTGTAATTTTTCCTTTGAAGCCTTGCAGCCATTTTCTGCTAAAAATTTTAGAAGAGAAATGGATGCAGATTGACATGTTTTCAGATCCTCAGCACAAAGCAGAAGGTCATCAACATATTGCAACAGCACAGTTCCATCAGGCGGAGTCCAGGCCTGCAAAAAAGACTGGAGTGCCTGGGTGTACATGTTTGGAGAATTCTGCGCACCTTGTGGCAGGACAGTCCAAGCGTATTGTTTACCCTTGAAGGTAAAAGCAAAAAAGGTACTGGCAATCCGGATGGATCGGTACACTGAAAAACGCATTTGCAAGATCTATCACTGTAAAAAAAATGTCGCAGTGGGCGGGACTTGTGCTAAAAGCGTATGTGGATTTGGCACTACTGGGGTGTCGAGTACAGTTACTTTATTAATTTCCCGAAGATCATGTACCATGCGATAAACATCTGGTTGTCCCTTTTGTGTTTTCTTTTTAACTGGGAAGAGGGGAGTATTGGCTGGTGATGTTATTTCCCGTAGTGCCCCCATTTGAATTAAGTCTGTAATTTGTGGGCCTATAGAATCCTCTTGGGCCCTACCCAATGGATATTGTTTTACTTGGGGGGCTACGCATCCTGGTTTTAGTGTGACTACCATGGGTGTCACATTCATATGACCAATATGTGTTTTGGACTTGGCCCAGAGTTCCTGTGGAACTTCCTGTAATATTATTTCCTCTTCTGTAGTTAAAGGAGATGTCCCGAGGCAGCAAGTGGGTCTATACACTTCTGTATGGCCATAATAATGCACTTTGTAATGTACATTGTGCATTAATTATGAGCCATACAGAAGTTATAAAAAGTTTTATACTTACCTGCTCCGTTGCTAGCGTCCTCGTCTCCATGGTGCCGACTAATTTTCGCCCTCCGACGGCCAAATTAGCCGCGCTTGCGCAGTCCGGGTCTTCTGCTTTCTTCTATGGAGCCGCTCGTGCCAGAGAGCGGCTCCGTGTAGCTCCGCCCCGTCACGTGCCGATTCCAGCCAATCAGGAGGCTGGAATCGGCAGTGGACCGCACAGAAGAGCTGCGGTCCACGAAGGTAGAAGATCCCGGCGGCCATCTTCAGCGGTAAGTATTGAAGTCACCGGACCGCCGGGATTCAGGTAAGCGCTGTGCGGGTGGTTTTTTTAACCCCTGCATCGGGGTTGTCTCGCGCCGAACGGGGGGGGGGTTTAAAAAAAAAAAAACCCGTTTCGGCGCGGGACATCTCCTTTAAGAGGAAAATTGGCTGTGGATCATCTAGAGAAGCCACCATCTGGCAAAATTGTTCTGCGTTTGTTTTTGCAAAATCAATCTGCACTGTTCCTTCTTCAGTAAACTGAATGGAAGCTGACAGGGCAGAGAGTATGTCTGTGTCCATAACTGACAGTGGAATATCATCACTCACCAATAGTTTTGTTAAAACTGTCTGGTCTCTGAATTTTATGGGGAGAGGGTCTGTTTCCTGAAGTTTCTTAGGAACTCCTTCAAGACCTACAACAGTTTGAGCTGTATTTTGCCGGTATGCTGGAGGAATTAGGTGGCTTTGGATGACTGAGGTTGCTGCCCCTGTATCAACAAGGAAAGGAATTTCCTTATTGAGTACTTCCCCTTTAAGAAAAATGGCCACACCCTCTTTTACATTGCTCATGGGGAAGAAGGGCAGAGGGTCGCCGACTATTCAATCTTGGTTTTCTATTTCTCCCTTGGCGACTCGTGCTTTTGTGGGTTGTTCACTACCCCTCTGCTGGAGGAATTTTCTACACTCCCGTTTAAAGTGCCCAGGCTTACCACAGAAATGGCACTTAAGGTTATGTTTGGGATGGGTGCCCCGGTTTATTTTGTTCTCTCCTGTGCTGTATTGTGCTATCATAACAGAGCTATGTCCTTTTTTGATTTTTAAATTTAGTTCAATGCCCTTGGCTGCTTGCACCAGGCCTGCTGCTTCATATTGTCTCCACTCAGGCTTGTTATCCATGAGTTTAGACCTCAAGGGTTCTCGCAACCCCTCTACAAAGGCCATGCTAAGTACATGGTCACCCAATTCTTGTATGCCCCTATACCCCAGATCTGACCAACGTTGTTGAAGGCGGGCATAAAATTGCTCTACACTTTCATCCTTCTCTTGTGTGACATTAGAAAGAGACAGGGAGGATTCTTTTAATTTTTCTTTTGCCCAACGTTCTAGACCAATTAAAAATATCTTACCACTTTTTAATTCTCTATGTTTAATTTTATCCCAATCTGTGCCACAATAGTCTTTCACATAATTTAAAATTATAGTTCCCACTGCCTCCCCTGTTTTTAACATAATCAAAGGACCCAGATCAGCTGATGTTGCAGAGTATGTGTCTTGTATTTGTGCTATCTGTCTAAAGAAAGGCATAGGTCTGGTCATGGGGTCTGGTAATTGCTGTATAAGTGACATATGCTCTTGAGGTGTCCATGGTCTATATTTAACTTTTTGTGAGGTCATATCATATTGGCTCCTTCTGCCTTCCCCCTGTGTTACATCAGCTCCTATACCACTCTCCGCTCCCTGCATCTCCTCCTTGTCCTCTTCTCCATGCTTCCACTCACTAGCCTTGGATCTAGTGAGCATAGGCATAACCAGTTTGTGCCGAGGAGCTCCGCAAGCAGGGCAGCTCTCTCTCCAATCCGGGTTTTGTTGTCCACAATGCCAGCAGGTCCATCCCTCCTGTCCAGTGTTTGACCTTGGAGTGGATGGCTTGGCATAGGGTGGGGGAGACTGTTGGAATTGAGATGAAGGAGGGGGTGGAGGTGGAAGAGGGAACTGACCTGGCAATGGGGGAGCATAATATATCTGTCCTTTGAATTCTTTTCTCTGATATCCTGCATCTTCTATATCTCTACTTGCCTTTTTCCAACTATTCAACATTTCCTGTAATCCATTATCTTTTGCCCACCCAGCATGACTGTCTGAAAACCTTTCCCACTGCTGGAGATCTAATATTCCTGTCCCTTTACATCCTATGTACTTAAACAATTTATCACATCCTCTACCAACTGCAGCTCTGCCTTCTCTTTCTTGTACAATTTCTTTAGCTGTCTTCCATACTTTATCCTCTTTACCAGCAGTATTGCCCATGGCTGGCGGTTTATGTACACCAAGAGGCTTATTATTTTATCCTTTCACACACATAAAACAATCCCCTGACCGTTGAAATATACAAACGGAACTGCAGGGGGCCCTGTCCAGAATCGTGGCCTTGTTAGGGACTCCTTTCAGCGTCACTGATCAGGTTCCTGTTAACACGGGACACAGAGATTTATATTTGCACCCCGGAGGTCAGGTTCCGTCGATCAGGTCAACTCATCAATCACTCACTCGTGCATAAACAGGCACACATAAAGACAAAAACATTTGAATGTCAGTTACTACTTTTTTAAGTGTCAGTACTTCCTCACTTGTCTGTAAGTGTCGGTACCTCCCAACCCTGCTTATTTTTCCCCCGTCTCAACTACTTCTCTTATACCCATAAGAGGCTCCCATCAGGGATTTTATCCCCTGAAAATTTTAGGCTTCCCTGGTACAATTTATACCATGCCTTCCAGAGATCGGCAAGAGGGTTTCATATTCTGTACACTGACCATGCAAAGTAACAAATAAAGACAATAACAGTTAAAGAACACCTGCACAGCATATTCAGCCCACCATATGAATTCTTAAAAAGCTTGAAGATTTATAAGAGGCATGCACTTCTTACCCCTCGGACAGGAAAGGAGCAGCCAAGAAGCACGGATAGATTGTGGCAAGATAAAGCCTTACCTTACTGCGCAGTTTTTGTAAATCCGTGGTTCCGAGTGGCTCCTTATCCCATCTGGGTCCGGGGGGGTTTGAGGTGCAGGTGGTCCTCTTGTTCCTTCAAGCCCCACGTTCTGGGCACCAATTACTGTTATGGAATTCAATGTTCCGTCAATATGCTGTGAGGCTCCAAATCAGAGGTGGTTATGGCGGCCGCCGTGAGAAAGCAATGAAACACAGAGATCAGGCCTGTGTCTAGAAGCAATCTGTGTTTATTCTGTACATTGTCATTTCTTATACAAAAAATAGAAGGAGTATCAGTAGGCGTATCAGTGCAAAGGCTAGTGTTACAAAGTTCAATCTGTTATACTGAGGTCAAAGTACTAAGGTGGTGAATAATTGCGTTTTCTCAATAAACATGGCTTCTTTTGTTGGAATGTAGACTGACTGTCTAGTACCTTGATTCTTTATCACAATCTATATTTTAATCACATGCCCTAGACAGCAGTTAATGATCGAAGCATTCCATTATCCTTTGATCATTGTAACGAGATTAACAAGATCTTGGAGACATGATGGACATTTAAGATTACACCTCTACTTAATGTAATTAAGTACTAACCTAAATGTACAAGCATTTATCAGAGCTTTTCATAGGACACAGAATAGAGTGTACAATTTAGGCCTAAAGCCTCCGGAAACGTATATCAAAGATACATACATATATAAATTAATATGTTCATAACCCTCACACCCCCAAGTGTATACCGGGGCAGTTCATCTATTACCCCCAAGTGTATACCGGGGCAGTTCATCTATTACCCCCCAGTGTATACCAGGGCAGTTCATCTATTACCCCCAGTGTATACCGGGGCAGTTCATCTATTTACCCCCCAGTCTATACTGGGGCAGTTCATCTATTCCCCCCTGCTTCATTGAGATCTCTGCTCCCCTGTTGTACCACATGACCCACGCTGGGAGTAATGGGGGTCTCAAAGAAAGTGACTTCTGATCTGCAGTATTTAGTGGGTCACATTGGTCCCCGGACCGCTGCCGATATCTCAGCTATAAAGCAGTGGATACATGGATTACAGGAGGATTCACAAGATTGAATTTTAACTGCTCCAATATAAACTTTATGGCACTTGTATCTGAGGAAACCGTAAGGCTGGGTCCACAACGGGACGGATTTGCCACGGAAACTATGTGCCGATTTTGTTTGCGGCAAATTCGCCCGCGGCTCCTAATCCAGCCATGTGGACGAGATTTTGCAAAAATCTCGTCCACACGGGGCAGCCAATCCGTCGCCGCAAAGCCACGCTGAGTCGGCGCTGTGGTGCAGAATTGACAGCCGCAGCATGTCAATTCTTTTTTTTTCTGTTACTGCCTCTTTCTTCTCTATGGGGAGATAAAACCACAATGGAATGCCGGCGGCCGAACCGCTCCAAAACTTGCCGCGGGTTTTGAAGCAATGCTTATCCAGCGGAAATCTTACAGTTTTTCGGTGCGGCCAAATTACGAGATTTCCATGGGATTTCCGTCTTGTGGGAACCCAGACTGAAAGCTCCAGGGAGGGGCTCTAACCTCTTAGGTCAGGGAAGTCAAACGCACCTTAACTGAGGGCCAATTGTAAGACTGTATTGTAATAATGACCCCCATAGTTGCCCCAGTAATAAAGTAATAATAGTGACCCCTATAGTGGCCCCAGTAGTAAGTATCCCCCATATTGCTGGCCCCAGTAGTAATAGTGACCCCTATAGTGGCCTTAGTAGTAAGTTTATCAGGAGGCAGAGAGGGGGCGGGAGCTCAGTTCCTGCTCCTGGCTCTTCCATCCTCCCCCCCCCCCCTGCACACGAGGACAACGTATATCGGCTCGGCGTGAAAACCGAGTCGATATACTGTACGTTCGTGGGAATGCAGCCTTAGGGCGCCCACCCACTGGCGTTTTTTTTCCCAGCGAAATTCGCAGCATTTTTTTCTCTGCGATCGCGATTTTAACATTACAAGTCCCATAGACCCCTGCAGAGAAAAAAATGCTGCGAATTTCGCAGGGAAAAAAAACACCAGTGGGTGGGCGCCCTTAGGCTGTATGTAGGGGAGGAAAAGGAGAAAACCTCTAATCAGTTTGGGGAGAAAATCAGCCAGATCTCATAGATCTACTAGGTCAAATAAATCTACTGACCATTGTCTCAACCTGAGCTTCCATGTCTCCTGCTGAGGTAGTTGGGGCCGACCTAATAGTCACTGATAAACAGATTTTTCAGCGCTTTTGACTTATTAGCCCAATTATTTTATGTTTGTGAAATAAAAGTTATATTGTAAGGGAATTTGTTTTCCAGGATAAATGTTCTCTGCCGCTGTGAAATACTCTTCTATCACTACAGGTGCGAAAACGTTAGAAAGCGTCCAGTCATTTAGGACCAAACCCCTCTGGTCATTAAGGGGTTAAGCTGCCATACACATTAGATGAATCATGTGTCGGCCATAGTGATTGTTCTTGTACAATGTCATACAGACGACTACCTGAACCTTCTGCGTACTATCCCATAATACAGTAAACATGTTGGTGACGCCCCGTCCGCCGGCTGCAGCCAGAAGATGTGGCCGATAACAGGACATCCGCAAAACCTTCAGCAATTGGCTGCTGCATTCAGGCGAGACTCCAGCTGTCTGCGGTTTACCGCATCATAGGACCGTACGTTATGGAGATGGCCAGCTTTACAATAGCGCCCCCCAGCTGCTCACATGGGGTCTGCCCTCCCCCCCCCCCCCCCCCCCCCCCCCCCACACACACACACTTGGACTTTTATCCTTCTCCCTCTAGTTTGTTGCATCGCTCTTATGGCCACTGCTGGTAATGGAAGCTGTGATGCCGCTGTACTCTGAGCCTCACGCGTCTTGTTCCTGTAGTTCGCACTACTATTCCCCATTATTGGGGGCTGCTGAGGGTCCCAGTAGTCAGTTCCAACCAATCACATTGTAGCAGAATATCAGATTGCCCCACAATTAGCTGTTCTTGTAGAGGGAAATCTCCTCCAAGACCTCATCTACAGGCAGCGATGGGGGAAAGGCTGCGTGGCGCGGTGAAGAGATGCTCTGCACAGCAGCTTATCTCCCTGGTAAGTCTGACCCTTCCCAATGCAGATCAAAAGGAGCCTATCAGCAGGTTCATGCTGCCCAAACTACAAGCGGCCTGACCTGGGACAGGTATATATACTGCGCCCGTGTACTTCTTATATTGAGACGCTGCTGCATTTCAAACATACTTTGAAATGTGACGCAGAAGGACGCTCCGAGTCCCAGGATGGGATGTGGCGCCTCTCCCCGAGGGCAGCATCTCTCCATATACACAAACGGGGAGACAGCCGTCACTCTGGATGATACGGGTGGGCAGAGGCCGGCATGGCGCCGCCTCCACAGCTCAGAGCGACGGTCCGTGAGAAGAAAAATCCCAGCATATCTTATTGTGGTCCGTATCACTGATGAGAGGAGGACGGGCGATGTCCACGGTCCCTGCACATTGGGCAGCACACAGGCAGGAGGTCCAGGGGTCGTCTGATGGGAGTTACATCTGAGAACCTGAGGCGCAGCTCCCATACGGCTGTCTGAGTGCCGTCTTACACATTTACATCAGTTCCTGCAATCCGTGGTCCTCAAGCTGTGATGACACTACAAGTCCCAGGATACTAGAGAGCTGGGACTTGTTTCAAATAAGAAAGATGGAACAATACCTCTGCAGCACCACCTATTGGTAGGCAGCATTCCCACAAGCCAATGTTAGACTCTTTAGACAAGCTTTATAACAATGACTGTGAATTGAAAATCATGCCAGAATCCATACACAGACAGCTGTTTTGTAGTTTCTGGCTTGGCTAGTGAGAGGCCTCTGATGATAATATATGATATAGATGTCTATAGTTCTGAAATAACAAGGAAGGGTATTGTTTCTTCGTAAGGAGAGCACCTAGAAGGTGTGTGGAGAGACTTATAAGGCCGTCCATGCTCCTCTGGGAAATATGCAAATAAGGAAGATGGAACAATACCTCTGCAGCGCCACCTATTGGAAGGCACCATTCCTGCAATCCAATGTTAAACTCTTTATACAAGCCTTATAACAATAAAGAGTCCAGCATTAGCTTGCAGCAATGGTGCCTTCCAATAGGTGGCACTGCAGAGGTATTATTCCATCTTTCTTATTTGCCTATTTCTCAGAGCAGCATGGACGGCCCTATAAATCTCTCCCTAAGAAGAAATGACACCCTCTCTAGGACTTATTTCAGAACTGCAGTGCATCAGCGTAAATATATAAAGGGGTTAGAGGCACAACGGCCCCCGCAGCCTCCCGGTCTGTGGTTACCGCATAAGTCAGGTGACCACTGCAGCCGATCAGAGGCTGCGGCATCACAGTCATGGCGGCAAGAATGTGAGTGCTGATGCGAGGAGAACAGACGGCACAACAATCCCTTTATAGGGACTACATCACCAACATGGTTTATTAATCAAAACCAGATAGAGAAACACATCACATCTTTCTCATTGTAGAACTTTTTATTCTATTGTCTATACATGATGACGGGGCGGCCATCTTGTCTAAGCTTCAGTTAACAGCATTTAGAAGATATGCTTTACAGCAGTCTCATGGGCCATAGACACAAAGGACAGGAGGAGCCCATTGACTTGTATGGAGACTGTTCTAGACTTGCTGTGACCTGTGGGGGTCATTGTGCAGGGAGGGGGAGGAGGTAGTCACAGCTTCTACCTGTTGTGAATGGTGGATTCCTGTGTTCTCTACATCTAAGTGTTCCCTGTCTGTGTAATCCGGCCGGTGATGTCAGTGAGATGACGGCTGCAGAGCTTCCTCCACACATCCGGAAGGATCAGACTGTTATTAGGCTCTGCGGTCGGTGGGGAAAATGCAGGATTTTATTAATATGCAGATTGTAACCGAAAATTAAAAAAACAAACGGAGTATTCCCATCATTGTGAATAATGGCAGAGATGGGAATCACCGTCTGACTGCAGCCGCCGGGATTACAGAGACCGTCAGACTAGCCGCTCTGGGCCGTTCTCATAACTCATCAGATGGCAGCGGGATCCTCACCGGCGCCGGACTAGAGAACTCCGAGGGAAAAGTAAGAAGGTTCTGCCATCCAGTAGATATAAAACATTAACAGGGTATAAACAAGGTGACGCGTTTCACCTTCCACAAACCATAGTGGAGCGTTACAAAGTCTGTGCTGTTATATACAACAACTAGGTAATATTGGGGGGGGGGGGGGGGGCAGACAGCGGACCTCCCGCCAGAATTACAGCGCAAATAATAATCTTTGTACAGTTGCAATAAAGTAGAACCGCTTTTACATTCTTCCCTGCATCCGTTTTTTTCTATTTTGATAAAATAAAGAATATTTGCGGGGGTTTTTTTTGCTATCATTAACCCCTTAACCACCACCAATACGTCTTCTGACGGTGGCTGTAATTGGGCTTTATTCTGATGCAATCGCCTTTTTATGGGATGTGCGCAAATTCGTGTTCAATATGTAATTCCATGGAAAAAAAGAATACATTTGGACCTTATTAGGCTAGATAGGTGTTGTGGGCGCATATAAGCAGGCCCTGTGTGCAAAAAACTACAGTAGAATGTGCCGATATGTACACAAAGCAACACCGTTCACTGTGCTAATACACTGCGCTGAGGCAAGCACATTTGCGCATACGGTCATCTGACGCCCTCTGGCTCACACTTCCCATTCATTGTTACAAGGTTTGTTAAGAAGTCTGCCTTCCAATAGGTGGCGCTGTAGAGGTATTTATTCTATCTTCCCATTGCCATATTTCTCAGAGGAGCAAGGACGGCCTTATGAGTCTCACAGCCTCTAGGTTCTCCCCCTAAGGAGAAACCATACCCTTCCTGATCAAAAAGTCGCGTGGATCAACAAATGGCGCCATTAAAAAGTACAACTCATCCTGCAAGATAAACCCCTCACGGGCACCGCTGCCAAAAAGAGAAAAATGTTCGGGGACGTTGAATGCAGCGATAAAAATACAAGTCAGAATTACAGATTCTGTTAATCTTGCCTGTAGAAAAAAAAGGAATAAAAAGCAAAATGTTATATGTTCCCAAAAACTGGATAATGAAGACTAGAGCTCATCCCGCAAAAGACAAGAGACCCGGCGATGGGGAAACAAAAACACTACGGCTCTTGGGATGCGGCGAGACAAGAGCAAATCTCTCTAAAAAAGTGTTTTTAGTGTACAAAAATAGCAAAACCTAAATAAACTGTATAAACCTGGTATCAGCGAATCGTGCCGACCCGAGAATAACGATATCACATCATTTATTACACACTGAACGCTGTAAAGATGACATCCAAGCAACAAGATGGCAGAACCCCCCCCCCCCCTTTACCCTTTAAATAATGTATATAAAGTTACACAATACATTATATGTACCCAAAATGATGCCATTAAAAAATACAGTTTGTAGCGATAAACAAGCCCTCATGTGAGTAGGTCAACGGAAGAAGTAAAGTTATGGCTTTAGGAGTGCGACAATGAAGTCTTAGTTTATCAGTAAGGAGCAAACAGGTAGGTAAAGTCCCCTGGTGCGGGCACCGAGTCAGGACCGACTCCTAGGGTGACGTCACATCGTGAGGTTTTTCTCGGCAGACTGTTTTTGTGGGGTGCTTTGCCATTGCCTTTACCCCACAGCAAGCTGGGGACTCATTTTACCACCTCAGAAGGTTTAGTCAACCTTGAGCTGGCTACAAGCAAACAGGCTTCATCACTACGGAGTTAATCTCTATGGCCTGTATTTTCAAGTGTTGTCAGCAGATGTCGCTCTTGCGCAGGTTTCTCACTTTGTAACAGAGGTGATTGTTTCAGGGATGTTTGCATTCAACCCCGTGTTACCATTTACTGGGTTTCGGTCACTCGTATTTTCATGATTTAGTGGCTTCTGATGAACCTCGCTGTAAGAGAATTTCTTTATCTAATTGGCAGTTTACAGTTTATTAGTGATGGTTTATAGTGCTGGGGGTCAGAGGTCATTACTGATAGTTAGAGATGATTGAGCATTGCCTTTAGCGAGTATCTCCCCGCTGGAGACTGCAGGTCCTTCACATTGTCAGGAGTTCTTAAGGATTGATGTAGAACGTTCTGGATGGAAGGCAACGTGCGTTTCAAAGGGGATAATCCAAGAGCCTTGGAGCAAAAAGCCCCCTTCACTGGTGCGCAGTGACGTCACCGCAGGCAACCGGCGTTCTCTGCAGAGAGCAGACTTTACATGGTTAAATGGATCCATAATCCCAAGTATAATCCATACAAGAACAATCAGTTGTTACACTACAGAATATCTCTTCTTAGTATTAGAATTAAATAGTTCTATCCACCCGACAGTCTCTGTGAAAAACTCCCTGCAATTAACAAGGCAGATGAAGTGTCTTCGGGCCCAGAGTGTAATTCACTATTATAACGGTATCACTGTGGGGCGGCCGGTGGTCTTTACAGGAAGTATATTCATAGGATTGAGTTAATACACGGGAAATCTTTTTTGGGGACTTTGGAACGTGAATATTTTAGGGATCTGCATATTATCTTTTTCAGGAGATTTATAGATGATATTCTAATTATTTGGGATGGGAAGAAGGAGAACTTAAATAATAATACAAGTATAATGTAAATATTAATTCACTTATGAATATATCCTAGTGGGACAAAAATCAAAGTAAAAAAATAAATTGTAAGAATAATATGTTAAAACTTCGAATTTCTCCTTTTACTATGCAAAAAAGAAACCCCATGCGGTGTTACTGCTTGCAGTGACCCAGAGAAAAAAAGTTTGCATATTATTTAACCCGCACAGGGTCTGTCATGGAAAAAAGGTAGGAAATAACGGAATAGAAAGTGATCTAAACCTCCCATGGATCAACAAATGGTGCTAATAAAAAGTACAACTCAAACCGCAAAAAGAAACCTCACAGAACACCGGTAACAAAAAAGGAAAAATGTCAGGGGTCTGCAGTGATTTAAAAAAAGGAGGAGCGATCCGCTTGGCCCGGTGCAGCTACTGAAGGCTCCGGATCCCCGGGCTCAATTATCAGGTGCTGGTGCCAGGAGGGAGCAGACTGGAACCCTCCTCCCCAGTGATCAGCAGCAGGGACTAGCCCAGAGACCCCTGTGGGGATAAAGCCACCCACTGCCCCCTCCATCCTGAAGCCAGGTGAGCACTGGCAGCACCACACAAGGCCTCCAGCCTGCCCCCTCCCTCTCCCTATCCTCCCTCTCCTCCTCCTCCTTCTCCTCCTCCTCCTCTGTTACATTCAGCACATGGCTAATTAAGTATTCATTTATTCACTCCACTCCTGCACAGCCCTCAGATGAGAACAGAAGTTTTAAATCCTGAACTACACTGACACCTAGTGGCCATTTACTGGAAAGACACCCTGCATTGTACCCTAGCTACAAAAAGCTCAAATATCAGGAGCCTGAGATTACAAACCAGATACTTTAAATCAGGGGCAGCTATAGGAGGTACAGGTGTAGCAGTTGCTACTAAGTACTGGGACCTTAAAGGGGTTGTCCCGCGGAAGCAAGTGGGGTTATGCACTTTGTAATATACATCGTGCATTAAATATGAGCCATACAGAAGTTATTCACTTACCTGTTCCGTTGCTGGCGTCCCCATTGCCATGGTGCCGTCTAACTTCAGCGTCTAATCGCCCGATTAGACGCACTTGCGCAGATGGGTCTTTTCCCTTCGGCTCAGTCCGGCAGCAGCGGCATTCTGGCTCCGCCCCCTTGTACACGTCATCGCGTCGCTCCGCCCCCATCACATGTGCCGATTCCAGCGATGATGCGTACAAGGGGGCGGAGCCAGAACGCCGCTGCTGCCGGACTGAGCCGAAGGGAAAAGACCCATCTGCGCAAGCGCGTCTAATCGGGCGATTAGTCGCTGAAGTTAGACGGCACCATGGAGACGGGGACGGGTAAGTGAATAACTTCTGTATGGCTCATAATTAATGCACAATGTACATTACAAAGTGCATTAATATGGCCATACAGAAGTGTATAACCCCACTTGCTGCCGCGGGACAACCCCCTTTAAGGGGCCCAAAGCTTTTCCGTTGCGGCCGGCTCTCCCATAGAGGAGAGAGCGGCCGTAACATAAATAAACAAAAAACCGACTGTAAACAGACATGCTGCTTCTTTTGAAACCGTGGCTGCACCGGCCGTAGCCGCGGTTTCAACCGGATTTACCGCAGCGGATTGGCCGTCCCGTGTGGACGAGGTTTCTGAGAAACCTCGTCCACATGGCTGGCTAATCCCGAGATTAGCGGCCGCGGGCGGTTTTGCCGCGGGCGGATCTGCTGCGGCAGAACCGCGGCAAATCCGCCCTGTGTGAATCCAGGCTTAGTGTATCTTCACACCATCAGGAAGCTAGGGGTTTGACGGGAGGAACACCCCTCTCATACGCTCCTGATAGGGTCAAGCTTTGCAGGTTATAGCAGCACTGTGTACATTGCTTGTTGTCCCTGTAGCCTTAGGGTGAGGGTAATTTTTCCATGTAGCCTTACATTATGAGCCGTACGAATAAAAGGAAACCTCGCCCTAATCCACCAGAGACGGCAAAAAGCAGTGTACAGGCTGCACGTGGGACTGCTGTTCCGCGGCGCTCTGGCATCCTTGCTGTTGGTCTGCACCGTATGTCCGGCCGCCCTGGCACAGTGGCTTCCCCCGGCGAACTGCACTCCAAGCTGCGGCACACATGTGAAAATTACAACTGGGGGGGGGTGTTGTGGACTGCATGAGTAGACGCTTCACCGCTCTTTCTTCTCACTCCTTTGTCGCTGCAGATGCAGACAATGTAGGTATTTTTCCAGCACTTCAGTGGCCTTACAAGACCTACAAACCTGCCAGCTAGCCAGCCAATCAGGGACAAGGGGGCGTCACCCACTGTGAATCTTGACTCCACCAGGACTTCCTGGTGGCGTCAAGATACACTAATAGCGAAACACCCCAACCTTCACCTGCCCACCCCACATCTTTACTCCCCCGTTGCTTACCAGCATGTCCTCTTGCAGCCGCGCATGTTCATCTCATCAGTATTATTGTATTATGTCGCCACCGGAAGTTAGGAGTGGCGACATAATACAGCTTTGAGGAAAAGTTAACACCCCAGCTTCTGATTAGCTGGGGGCATGTTCAATCCATAGAGCAAGTGGCCGGGATGCTTGACACAGCCTGGGCAGTAAGCGGCACACCTGACAGCACATGAGAAGAGAGGCGTCGACAGTGGAAGCTGTGGATACCAGGTGGGCAGCTGGAGAAACAAGTGCACAGTGCCGGCGACACTGGCAGCGGTGGAGCACCAAGGGCAGCAGGCTGAGTGCTGGGGGTTAGTCAGACCAAGGGGAGCAGGCAGAGGGCCGGGATCAGCGCTGGAGCGGCAACAGCAGCACGCAGAGCCCCAGGGGTGAGTGACAGCTACACTTGCCATCGCGTAGCTCACAGCAGACCTCTGTGTCTCGGCCAGCCAAGGAAATCACGCTGTATAGCTGCTTGCCTGCCCTGGAGGGAAACCTCCAGCCCAGGCAAAAAGCGTCAAGGTACATGTTATTACTGGGGAGTAAGGGTGGGTATTAATGTTATTACTGGGGGGGGGGGGGGGGGTGTAATATTTTTGATGGGGCTACTGTGGGGTTAATATTATGACTGGGGCCACAATAGGGGCCCCTGTAACTACTGGGGCCGCTGTAACTAATGGGGCCGCAATTGGGGCCACTGTAACTACTGGGGCTGCTGTAACTGCTGGGGTGACCTATTACTGCCGGGGCCGCAATGGGGGTCACCTTTAACTGCCGGGGCCGCAATGATTACTACCAAGGCCACTATGGGGGTTGCCATTACTACCGGGGCCACCAATATGTGGGGGTCGCCATTACTACCGGGGCCACCAATATAGGGGGGGGGCACCATTACTACTAGGGCCACCAATATAGGGGGGGGCCACCATTACTACCGGGGCCACCAATATAGGGGGGGGGTCGCCATTACTACCGGGGCCACCAATATAGGGAGGTCGCCATTACTACCGGGGCCATCAATATAAGGTGGGGGGGGGTCGCCATCGCTACCGGGGCCACCAAAATAGGAGGGTCGCTATTACTACCAGAGCCACCAACAAGGGGAGGGAATACTATTACTAAACGGGGCGGATTAGTTGTGGAATCTATAGTAGCTCTAGCAGCAAAGTGGATGAGATTTTGAAAATCATCCACACGGTGTGGAAACAATCTGTACAAAACCTGTGTGGATACGGACATGAGGTGCGGGATTTAATTGTTAATTTTAAATATAATGTATATCAATAGCCCACCCAGCGCTCCAGCGCTCTTCCCTGTTATTTTTTAAACAGCCCTGTCCTTTTTATAACGATGGAGGTAAAAATCATGTCATAAGCCACACCCCTGACCACACCATAGCCACACCTCTAACCACAGCATAGCCACACCTCTAACCACATCCCCTTTTGGTAGGGGTTCCGAGCCATAACATTTTTTTCCCAGGGGTGCCCCAAGGCTGAAAAGGTTGGGAAACACTGACCTAAAGCATGAGGGAACCAAATACAACATGAAGAGAATAAACTCTTCTTCAAACAAATAGAACAACTACTCCACAATGACCCCCGTGGACTAAAAAGTGGTCGGTGGGGACATGAACGCAGTAATGAACGTGCTAGAAGACCAAAGGGTAACTAGTACACAACAGAGACAGAACATTGAAACCCCTCACACAACTAGCCGGCCTAAGTGACACATGAAGATGCCTACATCCCGAAAGACAGGGAATACTCATTTTACTTGCACACCAGTCATGGTCACATATTGACCTCCTACTCCTATCGCAACATCTGGTACACAAAGTGCAGTAAGCAGAAATACTAGACATGGTAATCTCCAACTACTCACCAGTAATGATAAAGTTACAAAATACCCAAAGGGCACTGATTTCATATGGAGATTTCCAGTCTACTTAACCAGAGATGAAAACTTCTTAGCAGCACCTGAAATGTGGTGGCTAAATTATGCAGAACACAACAAGGAACACAGGGCAAACCCCACCCTATTCAGCAAAAGCTGTCATCCGGGGTAACCTAATGGGGTAGATGTTCAACCTACGCAAAAAGATAAATACACACTATGATGAAACAAGTCTCAAATGATGCAAAACATACATGATATTCTTGCAGACACAGACGACACAAGACAAAGAAAAATGGTGTCCCGTTACATCTGACTTCGAACTCTGGCTAGATAAGAAAGAAAGATCACACCAAACTACCTGCAAGCCGAGCTATACAAACACGGCAACAAAGCAGAACGGTTTTTAGTGAGACTCGTGAAAGGACAGCATCCCAACACACGTAACAGCCATGGTGATGAAAATGGGCAGACACAGAAGCACCCAAGGCACATAAACACAATACTGCAGAGATATTTCGCAACACTATACAAGCCCCAGACAAAACACGGAACACGGGAAAGAATTTCTAAAGAAGGTTTCACTGCCCACCCTAAGGGCTTATTCAGACGACCGTATGTCGGCCAGGTATTAACGCCGGCCGATATACAGCATCTCTCTCTGCAGGGGGAGGAGGCTGGAAGAGCCGGGAGCAGTGCTCTGAGCTCCCGCCCCCTCTCTATCTCCTCTCCACCCCCTCTCTGCTCCTCTGCACTATTTGCAATGAGAGGAGGTGGGACGGGGGCAGGGCTAAGTTCCGGGAATTGGCTCCGCCCCATCCCGCCTCCCCTGATTGCAAATAGTGCAGAGGGGCGGAGAGGGAGTGGAGAGGGGGCGGGAGCTCAGAGCACTGCTCCTGGCACTTCTAGCCTCCTCCCCCGGCAGAGAGGGGCCGCGGCCGATATATGGTCGTTCTGAATAAGCCCTAAGTCAAATGCAACTAACATCACTAAATGAACAAATAACAGAGGAGGTCAAACAGGCAATAACACAATTATCCACTGGTAAAGCACAAGGCCCAGATGGATACCCGGGGGGATTTTACAAGTCCATCAAGACCAGGATATCCCTCACACTAACAAATCTCTTCTACCAAATACTGTAAATGGAAAATCAGTCTGACCAAGCCAACCTAGCACACATAAAACAAATCCCAAAACCAAACCAAAAACGGGGGAGCTCCCAGAATCATACCGCCCAATATCACTCATCAACCGGGATATCACATTATTGTCTAAAATCATGGCTGACAGACTCCGCAAACATTAGGAGTCCTGAAACTTCCTCCTTATAGACCGGACTAGAAGCTACTGCTCCGGCCACCAAATAAAAAGGAATGTAGAACCAATTAAAGAAACAAAAGCAGATGGCAGAAAAATACTGCAGGACTCATCACCAGAGACGTTTGTACAAGAAAGATGTCATTTTCCGTGTGACTGATCCTGCGTGATCAGTATGTAAATTGGTGCTTCTCGTTATTACGATGCAAATGTTCTTGTATTCTATTGAATGATATTAAAAAAGAAAACATACAACTCGACCCTCAAAAAAAGCCCTCACTCGGCACTATTGTTGAAAAATGTTAGGGGTCTTTGAATGCAGTGATTAAAAAAAAACGCTCTTTTTTCAAAAAGTGTAAAAAAGTTGCAAATTTATAGAAAACAGCCTGTAATACACACACTACCACTATGACCAATTGTCACAGATTGGATGGTGGTTTACGGGTCCTAAAGTCAACAGGTTGTGATGTCGACACGCAGGGGCAGACCAGCAGAGTCAACTTAGTTCCAGCTCCCCGAATACTATACTCATGCAAGACAGAGCCCATATCACAACCAGCATGGCCTAACACACCCCAACACACCTCGCTGCCACCACTGACCATTTCCAACAGGTAGTTTAGCAACTTCACCCTCCATTACCAGACTTCGGAGTTATGGATCCCCTAAAGCGTTCAAGGATGACTAATAAAGTTATAAATCTTTATTGTAAGAAAGTGTTAGCAGTGCTTAGATAAAAATACAGAAAAGATGATTTACATAAAAGGGCAAGGAGCAAATAAATATACACAAACCATATAAAACAAAAGGGGAGAAAATAGGAGGAAATACCAGTCTACGTTGTTTCCAATAGTTCTGGGCGCAGAACAGGGATCAGCCTGCATTTAGGTGCCACTCCTGGGGCTGACAATTTGGGGAGGGGATCCACTTGGTTCTAAAGTCTTCGTAGAACTGCTGGCCTTCTTCTGATGTCATCAATGGGCAGGTTGAGTATATGCGTGGATCATCTGGATGGAACTCCGACAACATTTCAGCCCTATGTTCCCAGGAGGCGTTCCAATAGGGAAGATATGGCAGCCATTGGTTATGCATATAGGCAATTCTGTGGGTTCTGGGTGTCGCACAGCGATGGGAGTAATTGCACTGGGTCCATGATACCCTCACGGTTCCGAGAATATCTGACCGCTATTGGGCTGTGACCTTCGGATGACTCATAATCCCCATAATAAATGTCTCCCTTGATAAATACAATATCAGGCAGCCTTCACACAAGCGTATATACAGAGTTATTTACCTGTGTATATATGCCGGGCCATCTGAATAAATGCATTGGATTCAATGCATATATACACAGGTAAATTGCTCCGTATACACGCTTGCGTGAAGGCTGCCTCAGGCTTCATCCACAGGAGCGCATAAACATTTTTATGGCCGACCGATATAAGCGACCATCTGAGGGGTTAGTTTTCAACACATTCGTTCACATGGGTGAATATATGGCGCGTAAATACATCAGAGCGTAAAACATGGACCATACATGACCAAAATACGGCCGGCGTATATACGGTGGCTAAAAAGATAGTTCTGGAACTATCTTTTAGCTGATAGATGACAACGGCTCCCATAGACTCCTATGGGAGATGGGGAAAAAAGGGAGGGGCGTCCAATGCTACAAAAAGCTCACAGGTGCCTCTATATAGACATTCGAAGGCATCCTGAGGATTTTTGTAGAGCGAGGGTTTTGCGGGGTGTGACGTATTTCTTGTCTAAAAAGATCACTCCCGGTCGTGTGAACGGGTGAGAAAATGCTGGCTGTGAGTGCGAAAAAACAACCGTCGATGCAATTTTACAGCGTGGCTGAGAGAACGCAAGAACGCATATGGTTGTATGAAAGAGCCCTCAAGGCAAGGAGCCGCTGAGGTGGGTTGGAGTATACAGGACACAGCATGGGAGACAAATGGTGGAATGTGTGGATTGACATCACCTGGGCTCTTGGTACCTATATTATCACCGGCGGCTCCATTGAAAACAATGGTCTGCTGGCTTCCTGCATTCTTTTTCAGGGAAGGGCTTTACATATAAGCCCTTCCCTGAAAAAGCAACATTTTAGTGTATAAAAAAAAGTAAAAAAAAAACTTACCTCTCCGTCGCTGCCATGTCCCGTCGGGATGCAGAACACATCTGCCGTGTGCGGCAGATGTTTCCTGCATCCCCGCAATGAAAAAGAATTCCTTGCTGCACCTGCCACATCTGTGACAGATGCAGCAGAAGAATTCTAAATCCCTGTGGAGGATAAAGGATTCCCTACCGCAGCTGTCACACATGACAGCTGCGGTGGAGTATCCTGCTGCCGGCACCCCTGAAATATTTTTCAGGGAAGGGCTTTAAATATAAGCCCTTCCCTAAAAAACAAAGAAAAAAGTGTTAAAAAAAAAAAACATACTCACTTCCCTTCGGCTGCCAGGCTCAGCCGCGTCTTCTCCTGGCTGTCCCCGGCTCTGTAGATCTCAGCTATCAGCAGCCGGGGATTTAAAATCCCTGCCTGCAGGTAGCTCTGATTGTGAGTGGCTGAAGGACAGCGGCAGAAGTTGCAGCTGAGCCCTGGCAGCTGTCAATGGCTTTTCAGGGAAGGGCTTCATAATCCCCGGCTGCTGATAGCTCAGAATTACAGAGCCGGGGACAGCTGCAGAAGCCGCGGCTGAGCCCCGGCAGGTGAGTATTTATTTTTTAACACTATTTTAACCTTTTCCAATCCACTGTCTGACGTCTAAAGACATTCTGATTGAAGGCTGTACAGCTCTGATGTTGGAAGACGTCCTGCAGGGTATTCTTACTGTAGATTACTGGCTGCTCTGTTGTCGGGGGCCTCTCCAGCATGTCTCATACCACAGTACTGGCTCTAGCTAGCAGATGGCGCCATTGTATAATGGCAGAAAGAGAAATCCCCCTAGGAACCTCTGAATCTAAAATTGGATTGCAAAGGGTTAAAAGGCTTTTCAGGGAGGGGCTTATGAAGCCCTTCCCTGTAAAGCCATTGACAGCTGCCAGGGCTAAGCGGCGACTTCTGCTGCTGTCCCCGGCTCTGTAGCGAGCCGCGGCTCCATTGACAACAAGCACGCATTTGTGTTCACGCATGTTTTAGCCTGTACCTAGGTGCGCACGTATGTACGCACCTAAGTACGCACAAAAACACGCCGTTGTGAACCCATCCTAATAGGATAAAACACCACATGGAGATGGATACTCAGGGGTCCATGCCTGGATTTCTCCCCCGGACTCCCTTGTCTCCCCATGCGTGTGGTTATGTGTTATAGTTTATCATGGGAACGATATGTTTTATAATACTTTATAAATTTTCAGCCTATATCCATATTTAGTAAAAATTATTTGGCCAGTCCTATATTGCCATTGATATATTGTCATTAACCCTGTCAGGAACTGTATATGAGATTAACGGTTTTGTAAAAATCAATACAAATTTATTGGACACACAAAAAAAAAAAATAACAAGCTTAGAAGTCTACAAAAATAGCAAAAAAACTGTATAAACTTGGCATCACTGGAATTATGCGACCCGGAGAATAATGTTATCACGTTGTTTATTTCACGCATTGAACTTCATAATAATGAAATTTAAAATAAAAAGTTTATACAAGTGACACAATACATTAGATGTACCAAAAAATGATGCCATTAAAAAATACAACTTGTCCCACAAGAAAAACAATTTTTTCCAATGTGCTTCCAGGATAAAGAAAACAAATGGAAATTTATGTAGCTCATCAAAGATGTGTCCAGTATGTTTGCACATATTGCAGTTAAAAGGTGAAAGGGAAAAAAAGACTATTTTTTCAAAAATTTCCCAATTTTGGCACTTTAAATACACACAAATTCTATTAGTCTATTTGAAAAAACGATGTCAGAATCACTTGGATATGCAAAAGCTTTAGGGCTCAGCCACATGAGCAATTTTTATATATTGTACTTCGCATGTAAAAAAAAATAAATAAAAAAAATTGCGTAACCGCATCCATTGACACTCATATGTTCTGTCTTTTGCAGGTGCAAATTTTAAACGCATGTAGAAATCGCCCATGTGACCGCTTCCAGTGGTCTATATAGATGGGATTTTAAAAAAAACAACACACCTATACATGCGTGAAAAAAATAAATTACAAGAAAGCAACGCTCCTGTGCCTAAGCCCTCACAGAGTTATTCAATGTAAATGGGGCTGCATTTTCAAATGTTGTCAGCAGATGTCGCTCTTGCGCAGTTTCTCACTTGGATGCTTTAAAGCAGAGGTTAAAAACTTTTTGCCCCGCAGACCACTTGCTGATTTTTTTGTTTTCCGTAGCTCCCCTGCAACCCGATATTAAATTTTCCTTAAGGGTGGCTTCACACAAGCGTGTTTTTGCACGTACATAGGTGCGGACCCAAGTACGTGCAAAAATGCGTGTGAATGCAGGTCTGTGCATTGTTTTCAATGGAGCTGCAGCTGCTGCCGGTAGCTCCATTGAAAACAATGCTCTGCTGGCCTCCTGCATTCTTTTTCAGGGAAGGGCTTTACATATAAGCCCTTCCCTGAAAAAGAAAGATTTTAGTGTAAAAAATAAAATAAAATATAAACTTATCTGTCCGCTGCTGCCGTGACCCCCGTGGGGATGAAGAACACATCTGCTGCATGCGGGGACATCAGAAGACGCGGCTCTGCTCCGGCAGCTGAAGGGAGGCAAGTATTTTTTTAAAGCACTTTTACTGCATATATTTATATTTAAAGCCCTTCTCTGAAATCAGTTGCCGGCAGCAAAATCCTCTACCGCAGCTGACATGTGTGACAGCTGCGGTGGAGAATTGAAGAATTCCTCTGCTGCATCTGTCACAGATGTGGCAGATGTAGCAGCAGGGAATTCTTTTAACTAGCGGGGATGAAGGAAACATATGCCGCATGCGACAGATGTGTTCTTCATCCCCGCGGGGGTCACGGCAGCGGCGGACAGGTAAGTATATTTTTTGTTATTATTTATTTTATTTTTTTTACACTAAAATGTTTCTTGTTCAGGGAAGGGCTTATATGTAAAGCCCTTCCCTGAAAAAGAATGTAGGGAGCCGGCAGACCATTGTTTTCAATGGAGCTGCCGGCAGCAGCCGCAGCTCCATTGAAGACAATGCGTTCATTCCCTATGGTGCATGCATGTCCTATCCTTGTAGGCACACGCCTGTAAAGCATGGGCATGTGCACACACCATAGGGAATGCATTGGGGCTAATAGACGTGTGCTTTTGAGCGGGCGTATGCTCACACAAAATACACGCTCATCTGAAGCCACCCTAGCTCACTAAAGTCATATTGGTTCTCCCAGCTGACACGGCGCTGCTCACTTGGATAAGTTTTTTTGTAGAGTGGACAATTTTAAAAAACAAAACAAAAACCCCTCGTACAGCTTTATTCAGATCTTTATTGAAAAGACACAAAATCCAAGTAAATATTTGGAACGGAACAAAATCAGAACTGAATAAAATTACATGAAATGACTCCACAGATAATGCAGTTAGTGGGCCGGACGAGCCGGATGCTCTGATGGCGATTGTTCAGTATCTGCTTCACATTAGTGAGGTTTAGTCTCTGATCTCCACAGCCAGTGATTCGCAGCCAAATTTTTTATATTGTAAGAAGATTGCCGACCGCGCTAAAGCCCCTTCCCACACTTTATGGAGATGGAACAGCTATCAAAAGCTTTCTTGCCATAGTCCATAATGCAGGATAAGCCGCAGGTACGGTGCGATGTGCCGCTGCAGATATGAAAACTTGTAATAACTTGCACATAAACATCGCGCACCACAAAGCAGATGGATATAGTTCACGCAAAACCTCTCTGCCTCTGGCGAATCACGTGACAACGATGCACAGCAGAAACTTTATCGGTAATTTAGCTCCTGCGCAGATCTGTTGTGTCCATCGCCAGAGAACAAGAAGTTTTGCACGCTCTACATAAAAAATTTTATGAAATATGAGAGGTAAGTCTTTTT
This sequence comes from Eleutherodactylus coqui, assembly GCA_035609135.1. Classification (NCBI taxonomy): domain Eukaryota; kingdom Metazoa; phylum Chordata; class Amphibia; order Anura; family Eleutherodactylidae; genus Eleutherodactylus; species Eleutherodactylus coqui. Next base: position 37,627,534 of record CM069408.1, read on the forward strand.
TGTGTCTATTACAAGTCTCACCTTGTTTCCCTGAAAATAAGACCTCTAATGATTTTTCAGGATTTTTGAGGATGCTTGAAATATAAGCCCTACTCCAAAATTGAGCCTTAATTGCAGTTAATTAATAATATAAACCGTGTCCAGGCAGCGTTACATGTAAGAAAGTAAACTCTTTTAGAGCAAAAAATTAATATAAGACCCTGTCTTATTTTCTGGGAATTCTGGTAAGTAGATACAATCTGTGGAAGGTGTATTATGTCATTTACAGAACGCCTAGGTGTTAATGGCCTGCCCAGATGGAGTCCGCTCATGTGGACCCCATTTACATCTTATGCACCCGCAATTTTTTTTCTTGCTGACATGGACTCCAACAAGTCAATATCAAAGGGGGTCCATATAGAACACTTTGGGAACCTCTGCTTTAAAGGGTGCCTTCACACTTGCGATAAGATCGTGCAATGTGAGTGAAAACACAGAGTAATGGAACCAATGATGGTCAATGGCTTCGTTCCCATTTGCGATTTATTCACTCAAGTGATGTTGCATAAAAAAAAAAAAAAAAAAAAAAAAAATAACAGCCTGCCGTATCTTTCTGCCTTTTGCCTTTTTTTTAATCTCCCATGCTCCGCCACATCACAACGAATAAACTTGCAATTTTCGGGCGATGTGATGCATTTTTAACATTAGAATCCCGTGAGAAAAAAAAATCCGAGCGGCTGCGATGTTCTAGAAAGACGCTCAGAATATCATGAACAGAATTGTGGTTTTGATGGGATTTTCTCGTGGCGATATCGTGATCACCAATATGAAGGAGCCCTAAGAGGTGACTGCTTCCAATTAACCCCGGAGTTACCAGCCATTGGTTTTCGATCATTTATGATTTAGTGGCTTCTGATGGATTTCGCTGTAAAAGGATTTTCTTTATTTAATTGTCGGTTTATAATTTATTAATGACGGTTTATAGCGCCAGGGTCAGAGGTCATTACTGATAGTGTCTGGTGGGAGGTAGAGAGATTTGTCACTAATCTCTGCATGCTGATGTGTCCAAGGCCGATCAGATTATCTACTGATTTACATCAGATGATGTTTTGTTTTTTTTATTCAAAAATCCAGTGTTTTTCATATTTTGTGTCAAATTAAGTTAATCAAAATAAAAAACCTAAATGGAAATAAATTATTTATGAGTTGAACATCTGAGAGGTAATGAAGATTAAAACATTAAACTCCCATCTCCTACCTTTGGGGTATGGAGCGGTCAGTAGTGTGGGGTCATCAGTACTTCTGGTCGAGATGGGATAATCTCCTCTCTGACATATTCCGCAGTCCCCGGGGGTCTGATCATCCGGAGCCGCACCTCACAGGGAGTTATTACCCCATGTAATACGGGGGTGTGGTTGTAATAGCGGGACGTTTCCCCTTATAGTAGGAGCTGCTCAGCAGGGTCACCACAAATCATTACTGTAAACTAATGATACTTCATACAAATATGTACAGGATGAATTAGATGAAAACTAAATCCCCCAGAACAGAGGTGAACAATGTGAGGGAGCGATCACATGGGGGAGAGAGAGTCACACCGTCTGTGTGCCGTGCGAGAGACCTCACAGCTGCACGTCTGTTCTGCGAGAGTCACACCAAGATGGAGTGATGCTGCCAGACACAAAGATGGCTGCATGATCCGAGAAACTAAATCCTACATCCAATGCAGATAATGGGTTGTGTTTTTGTGCAAGTTTTGTGTCTCACAACGCAGAAAACCCACATGATTTTCTTGTTAACGTGAATGCGCCCCAAAACAAACGCTAATCAGAGAGAAGCAAAATCCCACCCGGCTGCTTAATATTGGGGGAGCGGCAGGGACCTAGCACTTTCCTGAACGCTGATGCTTCAACCATTAGTGGAGCTGCAACATGACTGAGGAAAGGGTTAACTCGGGGGAAGGGGGTTGGATGAGGCTCTCTGGAAGGCAGTAACTACTTTTAGGCTGTTTTCCTACTGAGTATTTGCTGCAGTTTTTAACCACAATTTAAAAATCATGGGGTTTTTTTTTAAGAACCCCCTGCGGTTTTTAACAATTTATGTGGTTTAAAAAAACAACACTTTTTTTTACATGGTTTTTAATTGTGGATAATCTGCAATTGAAAGATTGCACTATAAATCGCCCGATGTAAATGGGGCCTCACGGGGATTCCCCAGTAGAGATCCCTCGCTGACCCTGGAGGGGAAGCACAGGCGTACAGGGGGGATGGGGCGGTGAGGCTCATGATCAGGATCCATCACTGAGTACAATAATACTGCAGGGATCTACAGATCCATCCGGCTCTCTGGAGTCACATGACGTCTGTTATAATACAGCGGATGTTCCAGCCCTCAGGGGGAAATACCACCGAATATAGAGAGAAGCCGGCACAAGCGGTGCCCAGAGTATGGTGCCACGTACATCAATGAGGTATTGTGGTATACAGTGCAAGCAATCAAATGAGCGTAAAAAAAAGATTTGATCAAGTTTAACAGTTAAAAAGATAGAAATATTATAAAAGTTAAAGAAAAACCTTTTCCCATTTTTCTTATTAAAAATATTAAACAATTAAGAGGCCTCACATATTTGGTATCGCCATCTACATAAAAGCCCAAACTATTAATATTGTAACATTTTATACCACACAGTGAAGACCATAACAAGGGGCCAAAAGGCCAGAATTGTGATCTTATTTTTTTTAATCTTGTCTTGTATAAAAAGTGATCAAAAAGATGTATTTAGTGGTAATTGACCCAAAAATTTAAAAAGTTATGGGTCTCAGAATATGGCAGCGGAAAATGTTTTTTTCTTTAAAAAAAAGTACTTACATTTAAAATATATATATATTTAAAAACATTAAAAAAACCTTTATAAATATATCACCGTAATTGTGCTGCCCCATAGAACGGAGCGCATGTGTCATTTTTGCTGCACTGTGAAAGCTATAAAAAGTAAGCCCACCAAAAATGGCGCAGTTGCATTTTTTCACATTTCTTCCCACTTAAAATTTTTTGTAAAGTTTTTCTGTACATTATACTTTACATTAAATGGTATTAAAGCCAAACTAGAGGCCAGAGCGGTCAGATGCCGAACTCCTGGTATATCTGCTCACATGCATCTGACTGCTGGCACTTATTGTATGAGGCCTGCAGGGAGGGGGTACTGTGTGTGGCACCATGGGGGATAATATTACTAGCTGGGGAGATTCTGCAGACATTTGGGAAACAGGGCCAAGTGGCTGGAAAACTGATGTCAAAGATGTCAAATTGTGTAGAGACAAGTTGTAACCAGGTCTGTAAGGACAGAAAATGTCACCACAAGACCAAAACTCCTCACATACACATATATATATATCTTAGGTGGAAAGAATAAACGATGTATCCACAAGATGGAGCCATTCATACTCCAGAGATCCCGGAATCATTCATCTCATGGGAATTCTGTGGGTCCAGAAGATTTCCAGTCACATCAGGAGGATCTAGAAGGAAGCAGTTATATCAGTATGACGGTCATACAGTATATTCTGGGGTCAGTAGCTGCAGGCAGGGGGGTCACTTACTAATCACAGCAGTGGATTAGGAGCATGGCGGCTGTACAGAACAATGGAGATCAGTCCTGTTATAGTGACATTTCCCATTAGTTTAACCCCTGCAGGTCCATCATGCCATCCACATTCCTTTGTGTTAGGAAGGGTACAGTTTCTCCTTAGATGGAGCACCTAGTGAGGAGACTTATAAGGCCACCCATGCTCCTCTGGGAAATTTATGCAAATAAGAAAATGGAACAATGCCTCTGCAGCGCCACCTATTGGAAGGCAGCAATCCTGCAAGTCAATGATAGACTTTTTACATTTTAATCCTGCATGCACATTTCCTGTAGTGGTTTTACACATGTACGTTACCTGCTGCTCAACACTTGTAAAGTACAACACTGAATATAACGGCACCTGATTGATCGGCTCTTGGAGGACGTCCATTCGCTTCTGAGTGACCGTTCATCGGCTTCATCTCTCCATCCTTGGACGCTGCCATGTTCTTCCTCCTACAACACTAATAACAGAACAGATTACAGATCTTGTAGATTATGTCTCCCTTGGAGTTTTCTGTCATATAATAATCTTATATTTATATGTAGGAGATAAAATCCCTCAAAACGGACTTACAATAACGATCCCAGCGGAGAGAAGTATCACTACAGCCAGAGCAGCAGCTACAAGGGAGAGTCGTAATGTGAGAGACAGAGGACCTGCAGGAACATGAATGACACAAATCAGAGAGTGCGACCTGGAGAAATATACTGGTATATCCACAGGGATATACATATATACTATCTGATAATACAGTGTATATGCCTGTGGGGGATATAATATCCAGTGTGTTAGTCTATAGTCTGCAATAACACAATATATGTAATGGTGTTTGTGTGCATATAATATCCATTTAATAATATAATAAGTATCAGTCTATAGTCTGGGTGATTATATAATGCATATAACAGGTCTTTGTGTGCTATAATATCCATATACTAACGTACGATGTACCAGTCTGTGCTCCGGGATCCTATATTACATATAACAGGTCCTTGTAAGATCTCTTTCTCTGCTCTCGTCTAATCTGTTCATCACATCATTGTCTTCAGAGATTTCTCCCGTGCTTCCCCCATACTCTGGGATTCGCTACCTCAACACATCAGACTCTCCACCACCTTGAAAAGCTTCAAGAAGAATCTGAAAACCTTCCTCTTCAGAACAGTCTACAAGCTCCAGTAAGCCTGCGGTCACCACAACATAAGCAGCTTCTACCCTCCCAGCCGTCTCCTTCCCCCTGTCTTGTAGGCTGTAAACCCTTATGGCAGCATCCTCTCCTGCTGTATCGTTTAGTTCATGTATACGGTTCCTGTTTATTATACGTAATGTATTAACCCCCTGTTCTCATACATATAGCACCGGGAATTAATGGCACTTTATAATATATAATAGTAATGGTGGATTACTGTGCTTACCATCTTGGGCCCGGAGCGAGGAGCGAGCGGGACCAGACTGTCACTAAACTGAAAGCTGCAAACTGAATTTATACTCAGGTCAACAAATGCAACGAGCGCCGCGCCTGCAGCATCAACGAGGGGCAGCAAAACGAGACCCCAGTGCTGGGACAGATGTAGCAGAGTCTAAGATGACTGGGGGCCCTTTTACTATTATCATTCAGCTGAAATGCATTCACAACTGAATGATGAACTATAAACTTATTCGTCATTCAGCTTCCGCATGCATAGAAATTGGACAGATTGACCCGTAGAAACAGCAAGTTGTTACTTTATGACCGACGCTTCTTTACTATGAATGGAGGTGGGCTGGAACGATCCAAGACCTATTCTGCCTCCATTCACTAGGAATGATCATTCTGGTATAAAAGCAGAGGAACAATAATCACTGGGACGACCTGTTGAGCATCTGCACCCCTCTAAAAAATCACCCTAAGGGCTCCTACCCACTTGTGTTTTTTAATGCTGTGATATCGCTGCGTTTTTTTAAATGTGATTGTCAGTGGGACTTTCTAATATTAAAAACACATCACACAAAAATTGCAGGAGCACAAACTTGGGATGTGTTTTTAACATTAGAAAGTCCCATTGACATTCGCGTAAAAAAAACGCAAGCGGGTAGGAGCCCTGAAGGCCCTTTTACACGAGGGCGATTATCGTTCTGATCGTTCAAAAACCCACGCTTCAGCGGGGTTTTGAACAATAATCGTCCCGAGTAAAAGTATATAGAAACTGAACGATGCCCGACACTCGTCCCCGCAGGTACCCACTCACATGCTTTTGCACAGGAGCGAATAGCGTTGCTTCACAGTGCGGCGGCTGCAGGAGATTTCACTCCTTGCTCTCCCTGTCCATCTCTTTTCTCTTAACATAGCGGCTGTTCAGTACTGAACGGCTGTTATTTACACTGAACAATCAGCGTTTAGGATTTTAAGCTGCATAAAATTTCTGTTCGTAGATTTCTGTTAAAATGCAGAATGAAATGGCACAACTTGTAAAATGCAGGAGGGCATAATGGAAGCCAAACGGACACCAATAGAGACAATGAGGTCCATTTGACTCTGTCATAGGACGCGTCTGCTTTGTTCAGGGAATCCGTTTTCTCTATGATGGAACAGAAGAATGGACTCCGTAGCGCAGATGTCAACAAGCCCCAAGAAACAAGAGCTGGACTAGAAATACAATAGCCAAATCTCACTGATAAGAAACCAAGGCAGACTAGGAACAAGATGATAGAAGCATACAAGGAATACTGGATTTAAACTAACAAAACTTACGCTATAACCAGCAACACATTACAGAAGTCAAAACATTAAGACCTCTTACAGATGAGCAGATTTCAGTTCCATATTAATCCGTGTGCAGATTGTAAAAAGGAGCTAATGAAAATCTATTTATAAAATACACGTATTTAGAGGTAAAAAAAACAATACAGCGCACAGTATGCACTAATTCATTTATTTTACAGAAGTAATATGCCCATTAAAGTCTATAGAAAGTGATTAAAATACAGATGCATCCATTCAGCAGCTTTTCATCTGTATTTACATTCATTTGTGTTTTCCCTAGCAGAGTGATGGTGAACCTTTTAGAGACCGAGTGCCCAAACTGCAACCCAAAACCCACTTATTTATCCCAAAGTGCCAACACTTCAGGGGGCGGGGCTTATAACGACATATGATTTTATCCCCGCCATTATAAAAAGGACACGGCTGCTTAAAAATAGACATCATGCAGATATAGACTGCTTTTTAGATGCAGAAATGCTGGAGAATTTGCCACAAAAACTTCAGCTGAAAACATTTTGCAGCATTTCTGCCACGTGTAAACATATCCCAGTGGTCATAGTGACATCCCACAGCGGCCCCCAGCGGTCATAGTGACTTCCCACAGCAGCCCCCAGCGGTCATAGTGACATCCCCCAGCGGTCATAGTGACATCCCCCAGCGCCCCCAGCGGTCATAGTGACATCCCACAGCGGCCCCCAGCGGTCATAGTGACATCCCACAGCGGCCCCCAGCGGTCATAGTGACATCCCACAGCGGCCCCCAGCGGTCATAGTGACTTCCCACAGTGGCCCCTAGCGGTCATAGTGACTTCCCACAGCGGCCCCTAGCGGTCATAGTGACTTCCCACAGCGGCCCCTAGCGGTCATAGTGACTTCCCACAGCGGCCCCTAGCGGTCATAGTGACTTCCCACAGCAGCCCCCAGCGGTCATTGTGACATCCACCAGCGGTCATAGTGACATCCCACAGCGGCCCCCAGCGGTCATAGTGACATCCCACAGCGGTCCCCAGAGGTCATAGTGACTTCCCACAGCGGCCCCTAGCGGTCATAGTGACTTCCCACAGCAGCCCCCAGCGGTCATAGTGACATCCCCCAGCGGTCATAGTGACATCCCACAGCGGCCCCCAGCGGTCATAGTGACATCCCACAGCGGCCCCCAGCGGTCATAGTGACATCCCACAGCGGTCCCCAGAGGTCATGGTGACATCCCACAGCGGTCCCCAGCGGTCATAGTGACATCCCACAGCGGCCCCCAGCGGTCATAGTGACATCCCACAGCGGCCCCCAGCGGTCATAGTGACATCCCACAGCGGCCCCCAGCGGTCATAGTGACATCCCACAGCGGCCCCCAGCGGTCATAGTGACATCCCACAGCGGTCCCCAGAGGTCATAGTGACATCCCACAGCGGTCCCCAGCAGTCATAGTGTCCCTCTGAAGCCCATATATTTATACCTGCTCTGCTTGGCGCTGCTGCTGGCGCTGATCCCAGGTGCACACTGTGATGTCAGTGTGCTGCCGGATGCCTCCTCCCCCGCTCTCGCAGAACGTCAGGGAAGGTGGGTGAGTGAGGAGGATTCCGGGTGCACACTGAGGTCACAGTGTGCGCAGGGATCAGCGCCACTAGCAGCTGTCGGTATTCACAGATGTGGTGAGCGGCCGACGACGACGCGTGCCAGTAGTGGGACTCTGTGTGCCGCCTCTGGCATGCCATAGGTTTACCACCACTGCCCTAGAGTATAGAAGGTGTGAGGTCAGTATAATACCCAGTAATACCCCCTTACCTGTAATCTCCACTACATGAGGTATAGAAGGTGTGAGGTCAGTATAATACCCCAGTAATACCCTCTTACCTGTAATCTCCAGTACATGGGGTATAGAAGGTGTGAGGTCAGTATAATACCCAGTAATACCCTCTTACCTGTAATCTCCAGTACATGGGGTATAGAAGGTGTGAGGTCAGTATAATACCCAGTAATACCCTCTTACCTGTAATCTCCAGTACATGGGGTATAGAAGGTGTGAGGTCAGTATAATACCCCAGTAATACCCTCTTACCTGTAATCTCCACTACATGAGGTATAGAAGGTGTGAGGACAGTATAATACCCAGTAATACCCTCTTACCTGTAATCTCCTCTATATGGAGTATAGAAGGTGTGAGGTCAGTATAATACCCCAGTAATACCCTCTTACCTGTAATCTCCACTACATGAGGTATAGAAGGTGTGAGGTCAGTATAATACCTCAGTAATACCCTCTTACCTGTAATCTCCAGTACATGGGGTATAGAGGGTGTGAGGTCAGTATAATACCCAGTAATACGGTCTTACCTGTAATCACTACATGAGGTATAGAAGGTGTGAGGTCAGTATAATACCCCAGTAATATCCTCTTACCTGTAATCTCCAGTACATGGGGTATAGAAGGTGTGAGGTCAGTATAATACCCAGTAACACCCTCTTATCTGTTATCTCCAGTACATGGGGTGTAGAAGGTGTGAGGTCAGTATAATACCCCAGTAATACCCTCTTACCTGTAATCTCCAGTACATGGGGTATAGAAGGTGTGAGGTCAGTATAATACCCCAGTAATACCCTCTTACCTGTAATCTCCAGTACATGGGGTATAGAAGGTGTGAGAACAGTATAATATCCAGTAATACCATCTTACCTGTAATCTCCAGTACATGGGGTATAGAAGGTGTGAGGTCAGTATAATACCCAGTAATACCCTCTCACCTGTAATCTCCAGTACATGGGGTATAGAAGGTGTGAGGTCAGTATAATACCCCAGTAATACCTTACCTGTAATCTCCAGCACATGGGGTATAGAAGGTGTGAGGTCAGTATAATACCCAGTAATACCCTTTTACCTGTAATCTCCACTACATGGGGTATAGAAGGTGTGAGGACAGTATAATACCCAGTAATACCCTCTTACCGGTTATCTCCAGTACATCGGGTATAGAAGGTGTGAGGTCAGTATAATACCCAGTAATACCCTCTTACCTGTAATCTCCAGCTGGTATTCCCGGCTCTCCTCACTGACTGGGTTTCTGATCTGGACACAGAGTCTCTTCCCGGCATCTTCTCTTTGGGCGTTCGGGATAATCAGCGTCCTATTGTCGTCTATCAGCTGGTATCTATCAGGTAGAGACCCCCCGTCCACCTCCCAGGTCACAGTCGCCTCCTCTCCAGAGAACTGGACGCTCACAGCAATGTCCTGACCGAGCCGGCTGGAGTTACTGCTTATGTTGGAGATGAGAACTGCATCTGGAAGTATCAGAAAAAGGTCAGTGTCCATTAGTAATGTCTAACTATTACTCCCCACCTGCCCTAGTGAGACTCCCTTCTGGCCCAACCACTAGTCCATGTATATCCTCCCGTTTCCTTTCAATCTGCACTCTGGATCTGCCAGTCAGCATGTAATAAACTCCTCACCATTTATGACTTTTTCACTGCTAAATCCCTAAATCCATTAGCGCTCACAGAGACGTGGATACAGCAGTCTGACGCGGCCTCCCCTGCTGCACTGTCTTACAATGGCCTGCAGTTCTCCCATACCCCAAGACCAGAAGACAGGCAAGGGGGAGGAGTAGGTGCTCTTCTCTCCCCGCAATGCAACTTCCAGATTATACTCCTGGTACCTTCACTCACTTTCCCATCATTCGAGGTACATGCCCTACCACTTTTCCGTCCGCTGTCCATGCGAGTAGCAGTTATCTACCAACCCCCAGGTACTGCTTGCCCGTTTCTGGACCACTTTTCCGCCTGGCACCCCCACCAGCCTCTCCCACTCACAAGGATTGCAATACTCTGGATCTGGTCTTTCTCCATCTCTGCTCTGCTTTCCACTTCTCTAACTCCCGCTCTCGGACCATAACCTCCTCTCTTTCTCTTTCAAGCTTCCTAGTATCTCCCCAGACTCTCTTACCCACCATACATACAGGCCGTTCACACCCAAATTTTGCTGAGTCCCTACAGTCCTCTCTGTCCCCTATCTCTCTCCTCTCCTGCCCCAACCTGGCTAACACACACTACAACACCACTCTCAAACATGCCCTGGATGAAGCAGTGCCCCGCCATGACACAAGGCATCCGATGCAGACCTCGACAATCCTGGCTCATGCCTCAAATACGCTTCATCCACGGTGCTCTCAGTGTGCTGAACGGCTGTGGAGTAAGTGTTGCAAACATCTGCAGACTTTCTACACTACAAATTCATGCTCAGAACCTACAACCTCGCCCTCCACCATGCCAAACAAGTCTACTTCACCTCTCTCGTCTCCTCACTATCTCACAACCCTAAACGGCTCTTTGATATTTTTCACTCCCTTCTCAGCCCTAAATTGCAGCCCCCTGAGACGGATCTCAGTGCTGAAGAGCTGGCCGCTTACTTAAAAAAAAAAGTCAACGACATCCGGCAGGAAAGAACCTCCCAATCCCGGATTAGCCCAGACTCTAGTCTTGTCAGTATTGCATATAGGTCCTGCTTACTGTCCGTACTCAGACCAACGACAGAGTAAGAAGTCTCCAAATTGCTTTCCTCCGCGCGCTCCACCACCTGCCCTAGGGATCCTCTCCCCTTACACCTCCTCCGGTCCCTCTCCCAAGTGCTCATCTCCCACCTCACCACTATAATCAATCTTTCTCTGACTTCTGGCATCTTCCCCTCCTCATTCAAACATGCTATCAAATCCCCACTGCTAAAGAAACCAACTCTTGACTCATCCTACGCTGCCAACTACCGACTCATCTCCAACCTCCATGTCATCTCCAAACTATTAGAAAGCCTGGTTTACTCTCGCCTTATAAGCTATCTATCAGAAAACTCTTCTTACCCCTCTACAGTCCAGCTTCCGCCCCCTACACTCGACAGAAAAAGCCCTGTAGTAGACATGATGATAAGTTAGCGTAAAATGTCTATTGATTTGTATAAACTAGATGTATTACGCAGCTGTCGTTGTTATTTAACTCTGTAGAGGCTAATGGACGCATAATTTAATTATGGTAATTGCTGGACAATGGCGTGGTGAAAGATGTGTTCTATAACATTAGCCTAATGTAAAGCTCTAGTGCAGCCTCTCAAGGGTTAAGTCACATTGCTATACTGTAAGACTGAAAGTGTATACATCTTGGGTGTTTCCTTAGCCCCTTTCCCCCACCCTCAACTTTTGAGACAAAGAAGCTGATTTTTGCCTGACCGCATGTTGGGGAGACAAAGGCTGGCTTGTACACTGGACCTGAGAGGGGTGTTTGGAGGGGCGTCGGATTCTAAATGGCTCAACGAATTAAAATACATATATGTTATTGATGTCATAAGTTATACGCCCATAAAGGGCAGGTATTATGTGTTTCAATAAAAGAAGTTCTGGGATTGTTTTCCCTACCAGAACATTGTAAGCTTCATACCGGACACGTGTCTCAGTTTGAGTTCTTACGCGAGTATATCAGAGTTTTGCAATCAGGAAGCTACAGAATATCCCAGAACCTGCTGGAGAAATTGGTGTCCAGATCAGCCCTGACGGCCAAATTGAAGGGCGACTACTCCCTACTGATCCTCCTCGATCTCTCCGTAGCATTTGCCACTGTTGACCACAAACGCCTCCTCAGTATGCTTCGCTCCATCGGCCTAAAGGACACTGCTCTCTCCTGGTTCTCCTCCTACCTATCCGACTGCTCCTTCAGTGTCTCCTTTGCTGGCTCTACCCCCCCCTCCTCCTCTTCCCCTTACTATTGGGGTACCCCAGGGCTCAGTCCTTGGCCCCCTCGTCTTCTTCATCAACACAACAGCTATTGGACAAACGATCAGGAGTTTTGGCTATCAGTACCATCTCTATGCTGACGATACCCATTTATACACCTCCTCCCGCAACATCACAGCAACATTCCTCCAGAATGCCACCGACTGTCTGTCCGCTGTCTCTAACACTATGTCCTCTCCATACCTAAAACTGAACCTCTCAAAAACTGACCAACTGGTGTTTCGGCCGTCTACTAACCGACCTCCTCCTGACATCTCCATCTCAGTGTGTGGCATCACCATAACTACCAGACAACATGCCCGCTGCCTTGGAGTTATATTCGACTCGAATCTCTCCTTTACCCCCTACATCCAATCTCTTGCCTGGACATGTCAGCTGCACCTTAAGAACATCACAAGAATCCGCCCTTTTCTCACCGTGGACACGCTAAAAACGCTCACTGTTGCCCTCATCCACTCTTGCCTCAATTATTGCAACTTGTTGCTGATCGGCCTCCCCTGCACCAGACTCTACTCTCTCCAATCCATCCTGAATGTGGCAGCCAGGCTCATCTTCCTGTCCTGCCGCTACTCGGATGCCTCTGCCCTACAGAATTCAATTTAAACTCACCACCCTCATCCACAAAGCTCTCTACAGCACCGCACCGCCCTACATTGCTTCCTTATCTCAATCCACCACCCAGCCCGCATGCTTTATCAGACTAAGTTCCCCTATAACTCGAACCTCTCATTCCCACCTCCAAGACTTCTCCACAGCAGCACCAGTCCTCTGGAACGTACATACCTTATTCCCTAGACCAAACCCCTCTGTAGTCTGCCTGATAACATGCTCCCTGTCCAACTGACTGCAATCTCTGCTGGCCGTAATCAACCACTCCCTGCAGCCATACTGATTCAGCCACTATCTGGCCCAATTTGACCATTGTCTACGTGTATAGCATCCCTCACTCTCCACCTCACCATACTGCGCACATCTCCAGCCCCTTTACCTTCTGTATCACCCCATTATTGGTAGTATGTAAGCTCTTTGGAGCAGGACTCAATTGATTACTTCATCTAACTGTGGTTTTGTTTTTATTTCCTGTCTTGTAAGCGCTGCGGAATATGTTGGCGCTATATAAATAAATATTATTATTGCATCAGCATGGACATGAATCTAGGTGCTGTATAGAGTGCTAGCTCTGCTGTCATCATCAGACCCCAGTACCTGCCCCCTATACTGACCATCAGTCATGTGACCTGCAGCCCCCTTCCCATATACAGTCACCAGTGACTACTGATCCTGTGTTATCAGCCTCTATTACAGGAGGACAGAATTCAGGTTTCCCATAGAGGACAATAGAGAAATGTCTCCTGTGAACCACCAGCTCTTACCTAGTACAGTGATGGTTGTAGACTCTTCAAAGGCTCCCAAACGGTTGTGAAGGCGGACAACATACAGACAGGAGTCGTCCTTCCTGGCATCCATCAGCCTCCAGCACCCGCTGCTTGTGTTATAGCTAAATCTTGGTTCCGAGTTATTGCTGGGCAACATATCATCACACCGCAGCTCCAGCAGGGCGTTGTCCTCTTTACCTTCACATTTCTGGTAGAGCTGAAAGCCACTCTTTCTATCAGGACATTTCATGCTGCAGTCACCGATGTCTTCTCCTTTCTTCACATAGACTCTTCCTGATGAGACGGATGTTATGGTCAGGATGGCGAGGACTGCTGTGAAGACACAAGGAGAGAATGATTGGTTTATAGTAGATTAAAATGTACTTGACCTTTTAAAATTAAGTCGCCCTTTTATCACAAAAGTTTTATTTTTACAGAACTATGAAATTCTTTTTCTTTAGATTTACAAATGGCCACCGTGCCATTGCTATTTCGGTCCTGCTCCCATTCTTCGGTATGGAGGGAGGAGGGGAGGTCACATGAATATTATCAGGCATCTGCTTATTAGGAGTAACTATTCCTTCCATCATGGCCTCCGCAGATGTCCGGCTTGTCCCACATCCATCACCTTTGTATCCTCACTAAGGGCCCGTCCACATCGGCGCTGTAGCTTCTGAGGAACTCACACAAAGCACACGGTCAGTAAGGGGAACAGGGCAAACGACCCAGGGACACCCACGGGGCCCCCTGCCCACCTAACAACCTACTCAAAGGGAAATGAGACCCTTAAAGCCTCCAGACAGGGACCCAGCCTTAATGCAAAAGCCAGTACAAGCAACCTAGAGGCAGCTCTCAGCCTGCGACGGGAGGACACAGCAGCCACAAACAGCCCTTCTGAAAGATCTCAAACTTCACAGGGGGCAAATATAGGGGCCAAACATGCTGTACCAGGCCCTAGCACCCCACAGCTTCCCGCTACAGCGACTTCTGTTAACCCAGTGGTGCCACCTGCAGACGACTCCCAAACACTGCAACACTTGTGGATCATGATCCCTGCTTTACCCACCAAAACGGATCTAGAGATGCAGCTGCGGCGTATAGAAGAGAAACATGATAAGGCCATTGCTACAGTTAGTCATTCAGTACAGGCCCTCACAGAACGGGTTACGGCCCTAGAAGAGAATCCTGAGGTTTTGTCTACGGATTTTCAACAGCTCTCACTCATAGCAGAAAAACAACAGAAACAGCTCAGGGACTTGACCTATCACCTTGACGATATCGAGAACAGAGGACGTCGTAACAACCTAAAGTTAAGAGGTCTCCCAGAAGACATACCCCCAGATGTGCTACATGAGTGTGTGACGGCTATCTTCAACAAATTGCTTCAACGCCCGGAAGACAGAGCAATAGAGCTGGACAGGGTCCATAGAGTTCTGGGGGTTAGCCCTAGGTTTGGTTGTTAACGTTTCGTCTCCCCTGGTGTGTTGTGTGTCCCCCCCCCCCCCCTTTTTTTCCCCCTTCTTCTTCCTCCTCCCTGTTTTCTCTCTCACTCTCTAGTCTTCGGACACACTGGCTACTATGACAGTAGACTCTGCTAACCTGTCAGTAATTTTGATTAATGCACAGGGTTCAAACGTCCCGGAGAAACGGTCCTCCATTCTCCATCTTCTATGGAAAAGAAGAGTGCAGGTGGCCTTCATTCAGGAGACCCATTTCCGCATGAACGCATGTCCTCGATTCTTGGATGCCAGATTCCCAAACACCTACCACAGTACGAACGCAGATTCCAAATCCAAGGGAGTTTCAATCCTCATCGGCAAATCAGTTTCATGGGAATTGGGGGAGATTCAACATAATGCGGGAGGTAGATATCTGTTTCTCAAACGTAAGCTTGCCAGCACACCAGTCACATTTGCTGCAGTCTATTCCCCCAACTCCAACCAGGTGTCCTTTCTCAAAGGGATCCTGGAGGACTTGGAGGAATTCAAGGAGGGCACCTGGGTACTTGGAGGAGACTTTAATGATCCCCTAGACCCACGGATAGACACATCCAAAGGTAGTGATAGCCTCTCTTTGTCCGCCCATCCTAGGATTAAAAGAACACTTCACAAGTACCAACTTGTAGACGCCTGGAGAGTCTTACACCCCACCACTAAAGATTACACATTTTTCTCCCAAACACATAACACATACGCCAGAATCGACTTTCTCCTTCAGCATTCGTCCCTGCAGACGTTAGCCTCGGCAACAATCGATATCATCACATTCTCAGACCATGCTATGATTACACTAAAGCTAAAGTTACCTACTCTACACAATAGAGCGTGGCACTGGCGGCTTAACGAATCGCTTATTCACGACCCGATAACATCGGACGAAATACACAAAGCACTAAAAGAATGTGGATCCACTAACAGTGTGGGAGGCTCACAAATGCGTAATCCGGGGATTCTGCATAGGCCTTGGCACTTGTGTTAAGAAAGAGCGCGGTGCACACCTGAAGGGGCTGCTAGACCAGATTCAAGTGCTAGAGTCTATTCACAAAACTACCCAGGATAGTACAAGGGGGGCAGAGTTGCTCCAACTCAGGGAGAAGGTCCGTTCTTACTGCCTGGGGCAAGCCAAAGGGAGTATAGTGAAATGCACTAGCCCGGGCACTTCGTACCGCAAGAGCTAGAACGTATGTCCAGCATATTAACGCCCCCAATGGCCACACACTGCATTTACCTCAACAAATATCCGAAGCATTTCAGGAGTATTACCATTCCCTATACAACCTTACTCCGCCACAGTCAGAACAGGCCAGGGAACATAAGAGGGTCCTGATTCAGGACTATCTCCAGCGCTCTAATTTAAGTAGACTCCCCAAAGAGGCTATAGATGCAATGGAGGCGCTAATCTCTCCGAATGAACTAGCAGAAGCGCTTGCAGACTCTCAGACAGGGAAAGCACCAGGACCCGACGGGCTCACTTTAATATACTATAAGAAATATGCGGAAACTCTCTCCACCCACTTCATACAGACCTTTAACTCTATAACATCTCTAAAGAGGGGAAAGACCCATCACAATGCCAGAATTACCGCCCTACTTCTCTGCTGAATCCAGACCTGAAATTGTTCTCCAAAATCCTCGCAAACAGGATCTCCCCCAACCAACAAACTACAATCCACAAAGATCAAGTCGGCTTTGTCCCACGTAGAGAGGCGAGGGACAATACAACAAAAGCCATCAACTTGATACAGCTGGCGCGGAAAACGTCTCTACCGATGTGCCTACTGTCCACAGATGCGGACAAGGTATTTGACAGGGTGGAGTGGGATTTCCTGTTTGCGACTGTGACACATATGGGAATGGGGCCTAATATGCTACAATGGATTAAAAGTTTATACTCTTACCCAACGGCATCAGTTAGGACAAACGGACAGTTCTCAACACCATTCCCTATTTCAAACGGTACGAGGCAGGGCTGTCCTCTATCCTCCCTGATTATCATTCTCTGCCTGGAACCTCTGCTGACACAAATTCGATCCAACCCAAATATTCATGGGATCAAAATAGGTGACACAGAACACAAGATGGCGGCATATGGGGATGATCTCTTGTTTTTCATCTCTAAGGGTGACTACCCACTACAGTTTTTTTTCACTGCGAAATTTGCAGCGTTTTTTTTTTTCTGCAGGAGTCTATGGGACTTGTAATGTTAAAAATCGCAAATTACCGCGAAATCGCGATTTTAACATTACAAGTCCCATAGACTCCTGCAGAAAAAAAAACGCTGCGAATTCCGCAGTGAAAAAAACTGTAGTGGGCAGTCACCCTAAACCACGAATTTCCCTGCCAAACCTAATGACGGAAATAAATCAATACTCCACACTGTCTAACTTTAAGATTAATTATCACAAATCAGCTGCGCTTAATGTTTCTCTCCCACAACACCGAGTTGATGAGCTAAAAGACTCCTTCTCATTTTCATGGGCAAGGGACCATATTCACTACTTGGGGATCAATTTAACGCCAAACAATGAAGATCTATACGCAGCCAACTTTCCAATACTCTTAAATAAGATCAGACAGGACCTTAACTTATGGACCAAAGGCAGGGGAGCAATTATTAAAATGAACATCCTCCCCAGAGTCCTATATCTGCTCCAGGCCCTCCCCATACACGTGCCGAAACAATTCTTTCTGACCCTACACTTACAGATAACTACATTCATCTGGGCAGGAAAGGCCCCTCGGATAGCACGGAACACATTGTCCAGACCGAAAAGTGAGGGGGGCATGGGACTTCCGGACTTTGTGAAATACCACCAAGCAGCCCACCTAGTACGTGTTGTAGACTGGCATTGGCACTCAGCCCTTAAACAGTGGATCACTCATCAGCCAATATAAACCACCACCACAAGAATGGTGGAGAAAAATGCAAGTCTTCCATTTTGGTCTTCAATCCTACCCCCATCGATTAAAACAGAGATTAATTGAATAGAGGCCATTTGCAAATTCTGCCCCACTCACCCAGGCACTCTATCCCATTTTTTACGATATGCTAAATAGAACATTACAAGACTCCAAACTCCCCTTTATGCTACAATGGGAATCTGACTTTCGCTCCTCCCTATCACTAGACCGCTGGCATCATTGCTGTGAGACCCTAAGCAAAACTAGCTGGCAAGTCTCACTAACAGAGACCTCTTTGAAGGTACTACACAGAGTGTATTTGGTACCCGGAAGATTGAACGCCATCTACCGGGAGGCCTCCAATCTATGTTTTAGAGGATGCAATGACATGGGCTCTCAGCACCATATTTGGTGGACATGCCCTACAGCACAAGCTTTTTGGAAAAAAGTCTCCCATCTTATATCCTCCGTGACTGGGACAAGTCCTGGACTTTGTCCCTTTATCCTACTCTTGGATAATAATTAGAGATGAGCGAACGTACTCGTCCGAGCTTGATGCTCGTTCGAGTATTAGGGTACTCGAGATGCTCGTTACTAGAGGCGAGCACCACGCGATACTCGAGTCAATTCCATTTCCTTCCCTGCATGTTTAGCGCCATTTTCTGGCCAATAGACATGCAGGGAAGGCATTACAACTTCCTCCTGTGACGTTCCAGCCCTATCCCACCCCACTGCAGTGAGTGGCTGGCGAGATCAAGTGACCGCCAAGTATATAAAGCAGTCCCGCCCGCTGCACGCCTCAGACACACGCTGGCAGAGATTAGGGAGAGTGCTGCTGGTGCTATAGGGAGAGTGTTAGCGTCTTCAAGAACCCCAACGGTCCTTCTTAGGGCCACATCTGACCGTGTGCATTACTGTTGTGGCTGCTGGGAGCAATTTTGCACTTTTTTTCTCATCTTGGGCTCTGCAGACTATTGCGTTCTCAGTCTGCAGCCAATAATACAGAGTATAGGGGCAGTACTGGTCAGGCAGGGACAGTGGTAGTGTAGAATCCTATCAACAAGTACCCCCAAAAAGTTCCTCCTTAGGGCTACCTGTGAGCCTGTGCATTACTGTTGTAGTGGCTCACTATTAGCCAGCTAGGCCTTTCTGCAGCCCAGCGTATAATTGTTTCGCCCTACTGTGTGCGTTACATAACCGCTGTGACCCTCCAAGTGCAGGCCAATAATTGCCTAATTTTTTACACCACTCTGTGCGTCCCGTCAACTTCACGCACAGCGTACGGCCACAGCTGCTGATAGAGGGAAAGACATATACACGCTATCTAGGCTGCTGGTTTTTTTTAAAAAAAGAAATGAAAAAACACTCCTCCTTAGGGCTACCTGTGAGCGTGTGCATTAGTGTTGTGGCTGCTGGGAGTTGTAGTGCCTCACTATTAGCCAGCTAGGCCTTTTTGCAGCCTAGCATATAATTTTTTGCGGACTGCAGTGTGCGTAACATAGCCGCTGTCAGCCTCCAACTGCACGCCACTAATTGCATAATTTTTCAGACCGCTCTGTGTCTGCTCTATTGGTAATACACTATGCTGAGGGGTAGGCCTAAAGGATGCAGGCAAGGACGCGGAGGTCCAAGTGAGGGTGTGGGCACAGGCCGAGTTCCTGGTCCAGGTGAATCGCAGCCGGCTGCTGCGGGATTAGGAGAGAGGCAAGTTTCTTGGGTCCCCAGCTTCATATCACAATTTTTGGGTCAACGTGGTAGACCTTTATTACAAAATGAGCAGTGTGAGCAGGTCCTGTCATGGATGGCAAAAAATGCATCCAGTAATGTATCGACCACCCAGTCTTCTACGCAGTCCACTGCTGCAACTCTGAATCCTCTGGCTACTGCTCCTCCTTCCTCCCAGCCTCCTCACTCCATGAAAATGACACATTCTGATGAGCAGGCAGACTCCCAGGAACTGTTCTCGGGACCCTGCTTTGATTGGGAAAAAATGGTTCCTCTCCCACCTGAGGAGTTTGTCGTGACTGATGCCCAACCTTTGGAAAGCTCCCGGGGTCCGGGTGATGATGCTGGGGACTTCCGGCAACTGTCTTAAGAGTTTTCAGTGGGTGAGGAGGTCGATGATGATGAGACATAGTTGTCTATCAGTGAGGTAGTAGTAAGGGCAGTAAGTCCGAGGGAGGAGCGCACAGAGGATTCGGAGGAAGAGCAGCTGGACGATGAGGTGACGGACCCCACCTGGTTTGCTACACCTACTGAGGACCGGTCTTCAGAGGGGGAGGCAAGTGCAGCAGCAGGGCAGGTTGGAAGAGGCAGTGCGGTGGCCAGGGGTAGAGGCAGGGCCAGAGCGAAGACTCCCCCAACTGTTTCCCAAAGCACACCCTCGTGCCAAGCCACCCTGCAGAGGCCGAGGTGCTCAAAGGTGTGGATGTTTTTCAGTGAGAGCGCGGACGACTGACGAACTGTGGTGTGCAACCTGTGTCGCGCCAAGATCAGCCGGGAAGCCACCTGTACCAGCCTCCCCACCACCAGCATGCGTAGGCATATGATGGCCAAGCACCCCACAAGGTGGGGCGATGCCCGTTCACCGCCTCCGGTTTGCACCACTGCCTCTCCCCCTGTGCTCCAACCTGCCACTCAGATCCAACCCCCCTCTCAGTACACAGGCACGACTGTCTCCCGGCCTGCACCCACACCCTCACCTCCGCTGTCCTCGGCCCCATCCAGCAATGTCTCTCAGCGCAGCATCCAGCTGTCGCTAGCGCAAGCCTTGGAGCGCAAATACGCCACCACGCACCCGCACGCTCAAGCTTTAAACGTGCACATTGCCAAATTGATCAGCCTAGAGATGCTGCCGTACAGGCTTGTGGAAACGGAGGCTTTCAAAAACATGATGGCGGCGGCGGCCCCGCGCTACTCGGTCCCCAGTCGCCACAATTTTTCCCGGTGTGCCGTCCCAGCCCTACACCAGCACGTCTCCCGCAGCATCAATCGTGCCATCACCAACGCAGTTACTGGGAAGGTCCACTTAACCACGGACACGTGGACAAGTACTGGCGAGCAGGGCCACTATATCTCCCTGACGGCACATTGCGTGAATTTGGTGGAGGCTGGGACCGAGTCAGAGCCTGGGACCGCACACGTCCTACCAATACCCAGAATTGCGGGTCCTTCCTTTCGTTCTGGTATCTGCGGCGGTCTATGCCGCCTCCTCTAAACCCTCCTCCTCCTCCTACGCAACCTCTACCTCTCAATTAAGAAATGTGAGCAGCACGTCGCCAGCAGTCGGTGTGGCGCGGCAGCACAGAGGTGGGCAAGCGTCAGCAGGCCGTGCTGAAACTACTCAGCCTAGGTGACAAGAGGCCCATGGCCTCCGAACTGTTGCAAGGTCTGACTGAGCAGACCGACATCTGGCTTTCGCCGCTGAGCCTCCAACCGTGCATGGTCATGTGTGACAACGGCCGTAAAACCCAGAATGTCTAGGGCATGGAGTGTGGGCCGCAGCCAACATGTATTTCCTCTCACGTAACCTCAGCTATCCGGGGCACTGCAATGGGATTTCTTTCTGTACTGTCTGTGTTCCTGCTAGCCACCCATGCTGCAGGTGCACACAGACTTGCCATAGCAGAGTCGTACGTGCCGGGCACTTTTAAAAAAAACCTGAATGTCTAGGGCATGGCGTGTGGGCCACAGCCAACATGTATTCCCTCTCACGTAACCTCAGCTATCCGGGGCACTGCAATGGAATTTCTTTATGTACCGTCTGTGGATTCCTGTTAGCCACCCACGCTGCGGGTGCACACAGACTTTCCATAGCGGAGTTGTACCTGTCTGTCCCCAAAACACTGGCAGACTTGGGTAGGGTGCAGAGTGCAGATGGTTTACCCCTTGCTTAGTCGACGAGGTATCCGACACCCAAACAGAATGAGTAGTGTGTGGACACATGGACTATGTTGCATGTTTGCCAAAATCACCGTCCCTTTTCCTCCTGCATCATTGTGATATACCAATGACGGTCTACAAAAAATCTGCGGTGTGCTCTTTGGTGGGCGCGGCGAGATCATGTATTGCCAGACTCTGGAGACAGATTGCCCTGCCATTGATGGCTTTATGGCTTAATACAGTGAGATGGATTATGGAGATGGAGGACCTCTCTGCGACACTAAAGGGTACACAAGAAAGGTTTAGAAGAACATGGTACCACTGGATAGAGTTCCAGGACTCAGAGGAGTATCGATCGTTACTCAACCCCAAACTAACTAATCTACTTTCATTCACATTCTTACATTTGTTTGTTTTGCTTTCCTTTTTACCTATTCAATGTTATTTTCACCTGTACCCTGTCCCTCCACCCCTTATGTGTCCTGTTAGTTGGTTAGACACTTCTGATATTAATATTCAATATGAAGCAACAGGAGTTGTTATAGAGCACATGTGTCAAACACAAGGCCTGTGGGCCGAATCCAGCCCGCTGCCTCATTTTATGTGGTCCGCGGCGTGCCGACACAGCTCACCACTGCAGCGATTACCAGCTGGGGTGCCGCAGCTCCCCGCTGGTAATCACGCTGTAAGCGCTGATCCCGGCACACACTCTGACGTCAGTGTGCAGCCGGGATCCTCCTACCCTGAGTCCCCTGCTGGAAAGGACTCTGGGAGGAAGCGTTCCGGGCGACACACTGACATCAGAGTGAACCCAGGAATCAGCGCAAACAGAGGAGGAGAGGTGCTGACAGCAGGGAGGAATTAAAGGAGATGTCCCGCGCCGAAACGGGTTTTTTTTTTTTTAACCCCCCCCCCCCGTTCGGCGCGAGACAACCCCGATGCAGGGGTTAAAAAAACCACCCGCACAGCGCTTACCTGAATCCCGGCGGTCCGGTGACTTCAATACTTACCGCTGAAGATGGCCGCCGGGATCTTCTACCTTCGTGGACCGCAGCTCTTCTGTGCGGTCCACTGCCGATTCCAGCCTCCTGATTGGCTGGAATCGGCACGTGACGGGGCGGAGCTACACGGAGCCGCTCTCTGGCACGAGCGGCTCCATAGAAGAAAGCTGAAGACCCGGACTGCGCAAGCGCGGCTAATTTGGCCATCGGAGGCCAAAAATTAGTCGGCTCCATGGAGACGAGGACGCCAGCAACGGAGCAGGTAAGTATAAAACTTTTGATAACTTCTGTATGGCTCATAATTAATGCACAATGTACATTACAAAGTGCATTATTATGGCCATACAGAAGTGTATAGACCCACTTGCTGCCTCGGGACATCTCCTTTAAGTATATAGATAGGGGAAGGAAGGGGGGTTAATAGTGGCTGCTTTGAGGGGGGGGGGGTTAATATTGCTGCTGCTGGGGGGTGGGGGTTAATATTGCTGCTGCTGGGGAGGTGTAATATTGCTGCTGTTGGGGGGGTGTAATATTGCTGCTGTTGGTGTGGAGGGGGGGGCTAATTCTCGGTACGTAGCCCCGCCCCGTCCCGCCTTTCCTCACTGCAAATAGTGCAGAGGGGTGGAGAGGAGGCAGAGAGGGGGCGGGAGCTCAGTTCCTGCTCCTGGCTCTTCCATCCTCCCCTCCCCCTGCAGACGAGGACGACGTATATCGGCTCGGCGTGAAAACCAAGCCGATATACGTTCGTGTGAATCCAGCTGAAGACTGTAAACAAGTGTGCTGGAGCTTCAGGAGAAGTGCGGCAAAGCAGACAGCGCCTGTTAGGTGATGTATTGTGTTTTAAATGCAGCTAGGGCTTATTTAAGGGGAAAGAGTAGGATTTCCTACTGTTAAAGTTGCACCGCACCACATAAAAACAGCAAGAAACATGAGCTACAAAATACCGCAAGTTGCGGCAATATTCAGCGTGCCACGTTTTTTTCCCCTCACAATGTAGCAGCCTAAGGGTGCGTTCACACGAGCTTAGGCGTATTTACGTTCGCACGTCCGCAGCGTATAATCGCCGGAAAGAACGTTTTTCGGCGATCATGACCAGAGCTAGAAAGCGTATTATCATTTGTTCCTACTTTTCAAATGATCTTTTCGGACATCGAATATACGTTGGCGCGTATTTTGGTCGCGTATGTCCTGTTTTCAGCGGGTTGCCGTTTTTACGCACCGTAAAATCTCCCGTGTGAACGAATACATTTGAAACCAACGCCTCAGATGGTCATGTACATACGATTGGGCGCAAAAACGCGCCGTATATGCGCTCGTGTGAACGCACCCTAACATCGCTAATGTGAAGGAATCCATTGGAAAGCCTGGGCTTTACATACATGTGATTTGTAGCGATGTCGCATCATGAGAAAATCACGCGATTTTGTCACCCATGTGAAAGCGGCCTAAGCTGCGGTGGTCACACATCACATGACTCCTGTCACTTCAGTATTGTGGGGGTCCGAGCGGCTGGATTCCCACTGATCAACAAGTTATCCTCCATCCTGTAGGCCTTTGTGGAACAACCCTCTTACTGTTTGCTGCTAGCGGATCATAATGACTGGGCAGTATAAACAATCCCTGATGCCGCCATACAACATACAGTCATATCTAGACTGCAGCCTACAACAAAACACACATGTATACCACTAGGGGTCGCAATTGCGTCCCGGACCCTTAGTTTGTGGGCCCCCTCACCACAGGCCGGACACACACAGTAAGTCAAATCAGAGCAGGAAGACCTTACTAATCATTGAGCGCTTCCTTCATCAGACTGATCAATCAGAGCTTCTATCACTGATTGGTCAGTGACACCTGGCTGGGAGGCTGCTGTTAGAGTTTCTTTTAAGTTTACCGACAGACCATCAATCTCCACAGCCTCCCCTCCTCCTGCCCTGACAGCAGCTACAGTTGTGGCACAAGGCAGGACTGAGCATCTGGTACCAGTCTGGCATCTAGACCTGCTCTGTCCGGGGGTCATTGGGGGGGTGCATGGAACTACCACCTGTCCGTGTGCTGCATGACGATAGGGTAGTTGAGTGATAAGAGCCTGACAGCTGTCCCACTGACTGTTTTTCTTTAGTCGTGCCACGTGAAAGGTACCTTAACCCCTTCACGCTACAAGTTTACGTCTTGGCTGGGAAGGTCTTCATGGCATGTAAAGGGTTCACAAAGGGGGAGGCACTGCCTTTGTGAGGTCATCAGCCAACCACAGCAAGTGGACGCCAGACATTAATGTCTGGGTCTTCCATAGCATGTGATCACTAATGATAGCAATAATACATTGCACTGCAAAAGTACTGCAATGCATTATCATACTAATCATAGCTTCAAAGGTTCAATCCCCTACTGGGACGTGAAATAAAAAATGTAATATAATAATATAGCACTTTCCTCTTTATAAAGAACTTCAAAAAGCCACATATATCCAAAAAAGTCTACCAATAAAAACTACAACAGTCAAGGTCTTCCAGAGCTCTATACACGGAAAAACTAAGGAAAGATGGAATAGTACTGTGAAAGCAGTGCAAAAAAAAAAAAAAAAAACAGAAATGGTAGGGGGGAGGGGGGGATGGTTGCAAAAGTGTGAAAATCCTAAAAACAAATATATATATATAAACTATATAGTTATACCTCCCTGATAGAAAAACTTTAACCTCTTAATGACATGGCCTATTTTGGGCTTAAGGACGCAACGATTTTTGGCGGATTTTCATCTCCCTTTTTCAAAAGTCATAACTTTTTATTTTTCTGTCAATGCGGTCGTATAAGGGCTTAATTTTTGCGTGCCGAACAGTAGTTTTTGATGGTACCATTTTTGGGTATGTAGACTATATTGTAAAACTTTTATTATTTTGTTTATGATAACAGGGAGAGAAAACGCATTCAGGGCGCATTCAGACGACCGTATATCGGCCGCCGGTCGATATACGGCAGCTCTCTCTGCAGGGGGTGGAGGCTGGAAGAGCCGGGAGCAGTGCTCTGAGCTCCCGCCCCCTCTCTGCCTCCTCTCC
Source organism: Eleutherodactylus coqui (assembly GCA_035609135.1). Lineage (NCBI taxonomy): Eukaryota > Metazoa > Chordata > Amphibia > Anura > Eleutherodactylidae > Eleutherodactylus > Eleutherodactylus coqui. Next base: position 37,653,357 of record CM069408.1, read on the forward strand.
ACCCCCCTGCACTATTTTCAATGAGGAAAGGCGGGACGGGGGCAGGTCTAAGTTCCGGGAATTAGCCCCGGCCTCGTCCCGCCTCTACTCATTGAAAATAGTGCAGGGAGGTGGAGAGGAGGCAGAGAGGAGGCGGGGGCTCAGAGCACTGCTCTCGGCTCTTCCAGCCTCCACCCCCTGCAGAGAGAAACGCCGTATATCGGCCAGCAGCCGATATACGGTCTTCTGAATGCGCCCTCATTCTGCCATAGATTTTTTTTTTTTATAGCGTTAATCATGCAGCATAAATAACACATTCCATTTTTTCTGCGGATCGGTACGGTTACGATACCAAAATCCTTACTGTTTTTTAGGTTTTTCCACTTTTCTGCAAAAAAACACATTTTTTGCAAATCTTTTTTTTTCTAAATCACTGCATTAAAAGTGCTGTAACTTTTTTATTTTTATATGTACGGAGCTCTGTGAGGGCTTATTTTTGTGAGACAAGCTGTAGTTTTTATTGGTACGATTTGGGGTACGTACAGCTTTTTTGATCACTTTTATTGCGTTTTTAAGAAGCCAAAACGCTAAAAACTAGCATTATGCCTCAGTTTTTTAGCACTTTTTTACGGGCGGAGTCAATGTATTGTACGCATCGTTATGGGTGCGACGTTACCAAATATGTGGGGTTTTAATTTTTTTTAACCTTTTTATGCTAATATGACAAATTTACATTTTTTGTACATTTTTTTTTTTTCCCCACAATTTGTGTCCCCCTGGGGGACTTAAGTCTCAGCACTGATGATTGCTGTGATAAGACATGGCAGGGCTACTGCCCTGCCATGCCTGATCGCTTATACAGCGATCAGACGCACTGGCAATACAGAACGCAGGCATCTGGCATCCTGTTGCCATAGCAACCAGCCGGGCTCTCTGCGATTATATCGCGCGCTCCCTCTGTGAACCCTTCCTATGCTGCGATCTACATAGATCGTGGCAGGGAAGGGGTTAACAGCGGGGGTGTATCGGAGAGTTGCAGCGGGAGGCCGGCTATGACTGACAGCTGGCTCCCGCTGCAGGATAGCACGAGATCACTTATGATCTTGCGCTATTCCCAGGACATAAGTTTACGCTCTGCCGGCCACCTGGGGGCAGTAAGGAGCAGGAGCGCTATAATGAGGCACAACCGTGTACTGCAGCCGGTCTGTAACTGACATGCAGATATAACCCCGCCTCCTGGTGCAGCCGCTGACAGAAACGATTGCCCCCACCCACACACAATGTCTGCAAGTGTTGTAGTAGTATCTTTTCTCCTTAGGGAGAGCACCTAGTTACTGGTCATTGTTACAAGGCTTGTATAAAAAGTCTGACTTTGGCTTTAAGAAATGCTGCCTTCCAATAGGTGGTGCTGTGGAGGTATTATTCCATCTCCCTTATTTGTAGTAGTATGTACTGCAGGCTCCTCCCGCCATGTACTGCAGGCTCCTGCCCCCATGTACTGCAGGTGATTCCCCCTATGTACTGCAGGCTCCTCCCCATCATAGGCGTACCGGCAGGGGGTGCCGGGGTCGCAAAGGCGACCCGGCCCCTGCGCTTGAGGGGGCCCAGAGGCCCCCCTCCAGCATATACAGCTCTACTTTCACTTCCCGCTGTTGGCGGCCGCTTGCTAAGTTCGTGCGGTCCGGCGGGCCGACACCACAAGCCAGAGAGTAGAGTAGGAGAAGGGAGGAGGATGGGGGGGCTTGTAGAGAAGACAGGGGAAGAGGAGGATGGGGGGGGGGGGATGGGGAAGGAGCAGAGAGGACACAGAGGCAGACTCACCGTACACGGGCACAGCACAGTAAGGCATCGAGTGGAGCAGGGATGAGGTCATCTCCCTGCTGCTTCCTCCTGCCGACACTGTGTACAGCTGCTCTCCTCAGCAGAGAAGTAGTCGGGGCACCAGGGTAGGTATCTGCTTGTCTGCCTGTCTGTATGTCTTTCTATGTGTCTGTCTATCTATCTTGCCTGGTCTCATATCTATCTATTTCCTATCTCTCTCTCTCTCTCTCTCTCTCTCATATGTATCTATCTATCCATCTATCTCTGAATCGCTCTCATATCTATGTATCTCTCTATCTCTCTCTCTTAGGCCTCATGCCCACTTGCACGCACAGTGCTGAATCCCGCAGTGAAATCCGTAAATGCCCGCGGCCATGGAGAGAGAAAATACATTACACTCACCTCTCCGGACGCTGCGGGGCTCCCCTCTGTGCGGGCCTGATCTTTTTTATTCCGGTCGGCGGACGTGCTCGGCACAACGGCAGCGGGCCGCGTGCACCAATATTTTTAAAAATCTCCTGTTCTCCCGCGTATCTGCAGCACAGCACAAAAACAGCTGCGGCTGTGCCGCGGATACAAACAGCTTCCATAGTTAACGCAGCCTAAGGGTATGTTTACACATCACTGCTTTGCTGTAGATTTTATTGCAGATCTGCAGCATATTTCACCCTTCCAACTGACTTCAAATAGGAGGGTGAAATATCCTGCAGATTTACACCAAAACCTGCAGCAAAACAGCGACATGTAAACACCCTGAGGGCGCATTCAAGTGACCGTATATCGGCTGCGTATTCGCGCCGGCCGATATACGGTGTCCCTCTCTGCAGGGGGAGGAGGCTGGAAGATCCAGGATCAGTGCTCTGAGCTCCCGCCCCCTCTGCCTCTCGCCTCTATTTTCAATGAGAGGGTGCGGGACAGGGGCGGAGAAAGGGCGGGAGCTCAGTACACTGCTCCCGGCTGTATATTTGGTATTTCAGCCGCACTTAAAGGGGTTGTCCCGCGCCGAAACGTTTTTGTTTTTTTTTAACCCCCCCCCCGTTCGGCGCGAGACAACCCCGATGCAGGGGTTAAAAAAACAAACCGCACAGCGCTTACCTGAATCCCGGCGGTCCGGCGTCTTCATACTCACCTGCTGAAGATGGCCGCCGGGGTCTGCTCTCTCCGTGGACCGCAGCTCTTCTGTGCGGTCCATTGCCGATTCCAGCCTCCTGATTGGCTGGAATCGGCACGTGACGGGGCGGAGCTACACGGAGCCGGCATCCAGCACGAGCGGCCCCATTGAGAAAAGAAGAAGACCCGGACTGCGCAAGCGCGTCTAATTTGGCCATTAGACGCCGAAAATTAGACGGGCTCCATGGAAACGAGGACGCTAGCAACGGAGCAGGTAAGTGAAAAACTTCTTATAACTTCTGTATGGCTCATAATTAATGCACAATGTACATTACAAAGTGCATTAATATGGCCATACAGAAGTGTATAGACCCACTTGCTGCCGCGGGACAACCCCTTTAAGCAGCGCTGCTGATTAGAGCCACCTGATTGGCTCTTCGGCACCACGTGACTACACAGCGTGCACGCGGATTGCCTTCAGCAGCCGTTCACTACACACTACAGTTAAACGGTTAGGGTAAGTTTAGGGTTACGGTTTAGGGTTACCTAAACCTAGCCCTAACCCCAACCCTAAACTTAACACTAAACCTAACCCTAAACCCTAACCGCTTAAGTGTAGTATGTAGGGCACGGCTGCTGAAGGCAATCCGCGTGCACGCTGTGTAGTCAGTCACGTGGTGCCAAAGAGCCAATCAGGTGGCTCTAATCAGCAGCGCTGCTTAAGTGCGGCTGAAATACCAAATATGCCTCCCGGCTGCATATTACCAAAAGAGGCCTGAGTTCTCCTGTGCGGCCGATTCAGCCAATCAGCTGGCTGGAATCGGCACCACGTGACACAGCGGCGTGCCCGCGCATTGCCGTGCACAGGATTGTGCTGCCTGAGTTCTCCTGTGCGGCCGATTCAGCCAACAGCGGCGTGCCCGCGCATTGCCGTGCACAGGATTGTGCTTTGCCCGCGCTTTCACGTGCTCAGTGCCTTGCCATGCACTCGTGTGCACACAGGATTGTGCCTTGCCCGCGGTTTACATGCCACTCGTGTGTGTGCACAGACAGTTATTGATTTGGCAGGTATTTTTTGTGCTTTTTGGCAGGTATTTTTTGTGCTTTTGCCAAAGGTGATTATTTCTTTTGCGCAAGTGGATTTGCCAGCGGAAGTTTTACACAGGACTACTAAAAGCCAAGGTAAGCTGCTGCATCTGCTCATTTAATTGCGCTCTTACTTCCCCTGCGCGCATTGGCGGAGAGGCGGCCAATTCTGCATGCCGCTGCATTGTCCACGAGCGCGATCCCCAGCATGCCGCTGCATTGTCGCCGCGATCCCCAGCATGCCGCTGCATTGTCCACGAGCGCGATCCCCAGCATGCCGCTGCATTGCTATGTGTGGAGACGCGGTTACCTGAGATTTGTGCGCTGTGCGCTGCTACGTGTGGAGACGCGGTTACCTGAGATTTGTGCGCTGTGCGCTGCTACGTGTGGAGACGCGGTTACCTGAGATTTGTGCGCTGTGCGCTGCTACGTGTGGAGACGCGGTTACCTGAGATTTGTGCGCTGTGCGCTGCTACGTGTGGAGACAACACCCAAGATTTGTGCGCTACGTGTGGTGAGTACGTCACCTGAGATTTGCGCGACGCCACCTGACGCAACCTGTCTTTTTTTGCAGATTTGTGCGCCTTATTGCAAAATAACGTGTGGAGAGGATCCTGACGTTTGGACGCGTTTCGAGAAGAATTTCGCTTCGCTCGGACACCATCTGACATCACTCGGCGAGGTAAGCTGCTGCATCTGCCCAAATGTTCATCGCGTGCATCTGCTCATATGCGCATATTTGCAGGTGTTCACTTGCATCTGCTGATATGCGCATACTTGGCGCATATTTGCAGGTGTTCGCTTGCATCTGCTGATATGCGCATATTTGGCGCATATTTGCAGGTTTTCGCTTGCATCTGCTGATATGCGCATACTTGGCGCATATTTGCAGGTGTTCGCTTGCATCTGCTGATATGCGCATATTTGGCGCATATTTGCAGGTGTTCGTTTGCATCTGCTTATATCCGCATACTTGGCGCATATTTGCAGGTGTTCGCTTGCATCTGCTGATATGCGCATATTTGCCGGTTTTCTCCTGCATCACCAGATATGTGCATATTTGCTGGTTTTTGCTTGCATGTGGTGATATGCTCTCCGTTTTCCACAGGACGACTCGTGTGGAGAGGAACCTGACATTTGGCTGCGTTTTGTACAACGTACGGAACCGGAGATTGGCGTTTTAGGTGCTGATCTCACATTTGCCACCCGCCTTTTGGAGAGGACGACTCTTCTGGAGAGGAATTTCGCTTTGCTAGGACACCACCTGACGTCACTCGGCGAGGTAAGCAGCTGCTGCATCTGCCAAATTTTTCATTGCTTGCATCTGCTCATATGTACACTACCGTTCAAAAGTTTGGGGTCACCCAAACAATTTTGTGTTTTCCATGAAGAGTCACACTTATTCACCACCATGCGTTGTGAAATGAATAGAAAATAGAGTCAAGACATTGACAAGGTTAGAAATAATGATTTGTATTTGAAATAACATTGTTTTTACATCAAACTTTGCTTTCGTCAAAGGATCCTCCTTTTGCAGCAATTACAGCATTGCACACCTTTGACATTCTAGCTGTTAATTTGTTGAGGTAAGCTTGTGAAATTGCACCCCACGCTTCTAGAAGCATCTCCCACAAGTTGGATTGGTTGGATGGGCACTTCTGGCGTACCATACGGTCAAGCTGCTCCCACAACAGCTCAATGGGGTTCAGATCTGGTGACTGCGCTGGCCACTCCATTACCGATAGAATACCAGCTGCCTGCTTCTGCTGTAAATAGTTCTTGCACAATTTGGAGGTGTGTTTAGGGTCATTGTCCTGTTGTAGGATGAAATTGGTTCCAATCAAGCGCTGTCCACTGGGTATGGCATGGCGTTGCAAAATGGAGTGATAGCCTTCCTTATTCAGAATCCCTTTTACCCTGTACAAATCTCCCACCTTACCAGCACCAAAGCAACCCCAGACCATCACATTACCTCCACCATGCTTAACAGATGGCGTCAGGCATTCTTCCAGCATCTTTTCATTTGTTCTGCGTCTCACAAACGTTCTTCTTTGTGATCCAAACACCTCAAACTTGGATTCATCCGTCCACAACACTTTTTTCCAGTCTTCCTCTGTCCAATGTCTGTGTTCTTTTGCCCATCTTAATCTTTTTCTTTTATTGGCCAGTCTCAGATATGGCTTTTTCTTTGCCACTCTGCCCTGAAGCCCAAAATCCCGCAGCCGCCTCTTCACTGTAGATGTTGACACTGGTGTTTTGCGGGTACTATTTAATGAAGATGCCAGTTGGGTACCTGTGAGGCGTCTGTTTCTCAAACTAGAGACTCTAATGTGCTTATCTTCTTGCTTAGTTGTGCAACGCGGCCTCCCACTTCTTTTTCTACTCTGGTTAGAGCCTGTTTGTGCTGTCCTCTGAAGGGAGTAGTACACACCGTTGTAGGAAATCTTCAATTTCTTAGCAATTTCTCGCATGGAATAGCCTTCATTTCTAAGAACAAGAATAGACTGTCGAGTTTCAAATGAAAGTTCTCTTTTTCTGGCCATTTTGAGCGTTTAATTGACCCCACAAATGTGATGCTCCAGAAACTCAATCTGCTCACAGGAAGGTCAGTTTTGTAGCTTCTGTAACGAGCTAGACTGTTTTCAGATGTGTGAACATGATTGCACAAGGGTTTTCTAATCATCAATTAGCCTTCAGAGCCAATGAGCAAACACATTGTACCATTAGAACACTGGAGTGATAGTTGCTGGAAATGGGCCTCTATTCACCTTTGTAGATTTTGCACAAAAAACCAGGCATTTGCAGCTAGAATAGTCATTTACCATATTAGCAATGTATAGAGTGCATTTGTTTAAAGTTAGGACTAGTTTAAAGTTATCTTCATTGAAAAGTACAGTGCTTTTCCTTCAAAAATAAGGACATTTCAATGTGACCCCAAACTTTTGAACGGTAGTGTACATGCAGGCATGCGTGTGTACATGCATGTATGTATGCATGTATTTATGAATGCATCTATGCATGCGTGCATGTATAGATGCCTGCATGTATAGATGCATGCATGTGTAGATGCATGCATGACTGTACACATGTATGTATAGCTGCATGCATGCCTGTATACATGCCTGTATAGATGCATGTATGTATAGATGCATGCATGTATAGATGCCTGCATGTATGCATAGGTGCATGTAGGCATAGGCGCATGCATGGACGCGTGCATGCATGGACGCATGTATGCATAGACGCATGCGTGTATAGACGCATGCGTGTAGAGATGCATAGATGCATGCGTGTATAGACGCATAGACGCATGCGTGTATAGACGCATAGACGCATGCGTGTATAGACGCATAGACGCATGCGTGTATAGACGCATAGACGCATGCGTGTATAGACGCATAGACGCATGCGTGTATAGACGCATAGACGCATGCGTGTATAGACGCATAGACGCATGCGTGTATAGACGCATAGACGCATGCGTGTATAGATGCATAGACGCATGCGTGTATAGATGCATAGACGCATGCGTGTATAGATGCATAGACGCATGCGTGTATAGATGCATAGACGCATGCGTGTATAGATGCATAGACGCATGCGTGTATAGATGCATAGGCGCATGCGTGTATAGATGCATAGGCGCATGCGTGTATGCATAGGCGCATGCGTAGGGCGTGTATGCATAGGGCATGCGTATGCGCGTGCATGCATAGGGGCATGCACGTATGCATATGGCATGCATAGACGCATGTGTGCATGGACGGGCGCATGCATGTATGCATAGACGCATGCATGTATAATTATTCTGATCTGGTTGGGGGAGTAGTGGTCATTGTAAGTGGGTTGAGCGGATCTAGGAATCAGTAATAATGGTGGGATGTGACTGTTGTGCTGATTTCTCGTCATTTCCTGCAGATCTGACGTCCTTGAGAACGGGAAGGCTGGCGGACAGTGAAGAGACCCTCGACGTTCAGCAATCTTGAAACCCTTCTTTTTATGAACTTTTTTTTCCCAGTGACTCCCTTTTTTTTTTAATACGTTTAAAAAAAAAAAAAAGAATTATGACGCAGGATCCTGAAAAACTGCGCAATATTTTACTGCAATGCAGTAAACAGAAAAGACCTATAAACACAGCCACCTTTGGTCTATATCACGGAATGAACCTTGTTGTAACATCCACACTAGCAATAAATTATAAAATCTGAATTGGGTGGAGTCTGTCGTGTTTTGACTATACGTTGCAGTTGGTGGTGTGCCCTATCCTGCTCCTGATGCAGTTGGCGGTGTGCCCTGTCCTGCTCCTGATGCAGTTGGCGGTGTGCCCTGTCCTGCTCCTGATGCAGTTGGCGGTGTGCCCTGTCCTGCTCCTGATGCAGTTGGTGGTGTGCCCTGTCCTCCTCCTGATGCAGTTGGCGGTGTCTGTTATGTGGCATGTGTATGACTCCTGTTCTGTGGTGTGGCTCCTCGGATCTGCTAGGGCCCAGTTCTTAAGATCGCTGGGCTGTCCTCTTACTCGGCTGATGTCCCCGCTTAGGTAGGGCCACTGTCATCCCCCCTGTAGCACAGGCTTGGTTGCCTGGATTCTGTGTGACTCTCCTGTGTTCCCTGTGTGCGTGTATACTACTAGACTACCACTCCATTGGTCACGATCGTGTGGGCCCTCTGCTTTATCTGCTCACACGATTGTAACAGTCTGTTCAGAAAGCCACTGACTACTCCTTTCTTTTTGGGCCCAGTGGTGCATACAGACATAACATTAGGGCCACACTGTGTATACTTGTGAACACAAGACAAAACAGGGGTATCCATTTCAGAGGTTCAATCCTTTTGATGTGCAATATAGAAAAAAAAGGTCTTGAAAAGTACATTTTTCTAAAAATTAAATATTATTTGGTCTCCTAAATTGCATTAATTCCTAAAAATAAATCTGGGGTCAAAATACTCCTGACCCTCTCAGAGAATACATTAAGGGGTGCAGTTTTTAAAATGTGGTAATTTGTAAGGGTATCTATCATTATGACTAAGGATGAGCGAGTATACTCGCTAAGGCACTACTCGTTCGAGTAATGTGCCTTAAACGAGTATCTCCCTGCTCGTCCTTAAAAATTCGGGGGCCGCCGCGGGGGAGAGCGGGGAGGAACGGAGGGGAGATCTCTCTCTATCTCCCCTGCGACTCACCTGTCAGCCGCAGCGGTCCCCGAATCTTTATGGATGAGCAGGGAGATACTCGTTTAAGGCACATTACTTGAACGAGTAGTGCCTTAGCGAGTATACTCGCTCATCCTTAATTATGACACCTAGCAGCCTTTGCAAACTTGGATTGGTGGAGGAAAACTAAGTGTTCCTCAAAATTCTGAAAAGTAATGTTAAATTTGTACGTTTCCTAAATGGAAAAAATAAATTTACAAAAGTTTTAAACCGTGCTTCCAGAATAAAGTGAACAGATGGAAATCTATATGTTCGCAGAGATTTGTACAGTATGTTTGCACTTATTTTATGACATTTGACAATGTGAAAAAATGAAAATTGAAAATTGTGCAAAGTAGCAATTTTAATAAATATACACAACTTTTAACAGTCCTTTTTTACTACCTAACAGAAGTACAACAAGGGGAAGAAAACCATGTCACAGTCACTTGGATATGCAAAACCTTTACGGACTTATGATATGTCAAGTGACACATGTAAAGTTCCAAATTTTCGGTCTGTCACTAAGGCGCAAACGGCCTGGTTCTCTAAGGGGATAAATAGCTTAGTGTATAAACTTTGAACCGACTAACGAGGGACAGTGAGCGGCATCACATGCAACCTGACAATCTTCATCGTACTGCTCCATCAGATCCTAATGATGTATTTCCATAGCAGGTGATGGGCCATTTCCAGCTTTTAAGCGTCCCCCGGAGCCAACATCTGGGAACTTCTGGCTCTCTGGTGATTCAACTCTGTGGTTGCGAGCAGCGGAAACGGTTACCACAGTGCAGTATTCTGACCAAAACGTATCAGCTGACCTAGAAGGAGGAAGAAAAAAAAATTATCCCTGCAATTGGCTTAATTCCGTGGGTTTTCATAGTTATTGCACTGTCCCTGCTTTTCTTCACTCCTACTTTAATAGATAAAGACATCTTATTTGGACAATTGGTATGTTTCTCCGAAGGTTTGTTCAGTTACTGCAAATTAGGTGCAGTATTGTGATGGCACCTGTACGTGTGCTAAAAAAAGGAATTAAATGCTCAAATCTAATCTAATGTCTTTTTCGGCCAATAAGACGAATTTAACACAGCAAGTGTGTGTGTGAGAGAGAGGGGGTGGCTGAGTAAGTGGGTGAGCATACATGCATGTATACATACATACATGCATGTACGCATAAGGCATGTAAGGATAAGGCATGCACGCACGTACGCATACAGGCATGCACGCACGTACGTACGCATGCATGTACGCGTGCATGCAGGCACGCGTGCATGTACGCGTGCATGTACGCGTACAGGCAGGCGTGCATGTACGCGTACAGGCAGGCGTGCATGTACGCAGGCAGGCAGGCGTGCATGTACGCAGGCAGGCATGTACGCAGGCAGGCAGGCATGTACGCAGGCAGGCAGGCGTGCATTTACGCAGGCAGGCGTGCATGTACGCAGGCAGGCGTGCATGTACGCGTACAGGCAGGCGTGCATGTACGCAGGCAGGCAGGCGTGCATGTACGCAGGCAGGCGTGCATGTACGCAGGCAGGCAGGCATGTACATATGAGCAGATGCAAGCAATGAAAAATTTGGCAGATGCAGCAGCTTACCTCGCCGAGTGACGTCAGGTGGTGTCCTAGCGAAGCGAAATTCCTCCACCACATGCAAGCAAAAACCAGCAAATATGCACATATCAGGTGATGCAGGAGAAAACCGGCAAATATGCGCCAAATATGCACATATCAGGTGATGCAGGAGAAAACCGGCAAATATGCGCCAAATATGCGCATATCAGCAGATGCAAGCGAAAACCTGCAAATATGCGCCAAATATGCGCATATCAGCAGATGCAAGCGAACACCTGCAAATATGCGCATATGAGCAGATGCACGCGATGAACATTTGGGCAGATGCAGCAGCTTACCTCGCCGAGTGATGTCAGATGGTGTCCGAGCGAAGCGAAATTCTTCTCGAAACGCGTCCAAACGTCAGGATCCTCTCCACACGTTATTTTGCAATAAGGCGCACAAATCTGCAAAAAAAAGACAGGTTGCGTCAGGTGGCGTCGCGCAAATCTCAGGTGACGTACTCACCACACGTAGCGCACAAATCTTGGGTGTTGTCTCCACACGTAGCAGCGCACAGCACACAAATCTCAGGTAATCGCGTCTCCACACGTAGCAGCGCACAAATCTCAGGTAACCGCGTCTCCACACGTAGCAGCGCACAGCGCACAAATCTCAGGTAACCGCGTCTCCACACGTAGCAATGCAGCGGCATGCTGGGGATCGCGCTCGTGGACAATGCAGCGGCGACAATGCATGCAGCGGCATGCTGGGGATCGCGGCGACAATGCAGCGGCATGCTGGGGATCGCGCTCGTGGACAATGCAGCGGCGACAATGCATGCAGCGGCATGCTGGGGATCGCGGAGACAATGCAGCGGCATGCTGGGGATCGCGGCGACAATGCAGCGGCATGCTGGGGATCGCGCTCGTGGACAATGCATGCAGCGGCATGCTGGGGATCGCGGCGACAATGCAGCGGCATGCTGGGGATCGTGCTCGTGGACAATGCATGCAGCTGCATGCTGGGGATCGCGGCGACAATGCAGCGGCATGCTGGGGATCGCGCTCGTGGACAATGCAGCGCCGACCATGCATGCAGCGGCATGCTGGGGATCGCAGCAACAATGCAGCGGCATGCTGGGGATCGCGCTCGTGGACAATGCAGCGGCATGCAGAATTGGCCGCCTCTCCGCCAATGCGCGCAGGGGAAGTAAGAGCGCAATTAAATGAGCAGATGCAGCAGCTTACCTTGGCTTTTAGTAGTCCTGTGTAAAACTTCCGCTGGCAAATCCACTTGCGCAAAAGAAATAATCACCTTTGGCAAAAGCACAAAAAATACCTGCCAAATCAATAACTGTCTGTGCACACACACGAGTGGCATGTAAACCGCGGGCAAGGCACAATCCTGTGTGCACACGAGTGCATGGCAAGGCACTGAGCACGTGAAAGCGCGGGCAAAGCACAATCCTGTGCACGGCAATGCGCGGGCACGCCGCTGTGTCACGTGGTGCCGATTCCAGCCAGCTGATTGGCTGAATCGGCCGCACAGGAGAACTCAGGCCTCCTTTGGTAATATGCAGCCGGGATGGACGGCGGTTTTGGGGAGGGGGAGCAGAGATGTAATTGTGCCACAACAACAGACTGTCGGGCGGAGGAGGCAGCAGAGCGGAGAGCACAGGAGCGGCTGGTACTAGTGCAGTATGTAGACACCATTAGCTATGGTTTGGCCGGTCTGAGGGAGAGGTCACGCCGCAGGCTGGCAATTGGCTAACATGCAGGCCGCTGCTGGTGCGCCGACACGGCTCCACATGGCAATGAACGCACTCCGAGCACCCGAGTGGCGGTCGGCCCCGCCCCCTCAGTGATGTAACTGACCGGCCCCTGCTCTCTGCTGCCGCAGCTCGGTACGGGATATACCGCAGTACCAGTGAAGGTAAAGTGAATCTAGAGCAGCACTCAGGGATGTTTCTTCAAATAAACAGCTTTATTGTACCCAATGCAAAACAGACAACGTTTTGCCCATATACACCAACGGTCTTTGTCAAGTCCTCACATACATACACTGAAACACATCCTTATAAACAGAAAGCCACACCCCCATCACCAATAACAATGAACCTAGTATTACAACATAGAACAATTCAATAAAACACCGACCCGATTGGAGCAACCAGCGGAGGGATACAGGAAAAATGGCATATAATATTATCCATGCTACATGTTGGCATGACTCACCGCATATTTGTAGTTTACGCTTAGGTTAAGCAGCGCTGCTGATTAGAGCCACCTGATTGGCTCTTCGGCACCACGTGACTACACAGCGTGCACGCGGATTGCCTTCAGCAGCCGTGCACTACACACTGCAGTTAAGCAGCACGGGGTTAGGTTTAGGGTTAGGTTTACGCGGTCACACGAGCGTAGGCGTAATTACGCTCGCACATGCGCCGCGTTTAATCGCCGGAAATAACGTTTTTCGGCGATCATGACCAGAGCTAGAAAGCGTATTATCGTTTGTTCCTATTTTGCAAACTATCTTTTCGGCCATCGAATATGCATTGGCGCGTATTTCGGTTGCATATGCTCCGGGTTTTTTTTCGGGTTGCCGTTTTTATGCGCCGTAAAATTGCCCGTGCGAACGAATACATTGGAAACCAACGCCTCAGATGGTCACGTTTATACGATTGGGCGCAAACGCGCCGTTTATGCGCTCGTGTGAACGCACCCTCAGTGTGTACCGGGGCAGCCCATCTAAGGTTGCTGAGGTCATTGATTGGCTGCAGCGGTCATGTTCCAACAAGCAGATGACCAACTGGCGGACTGAGGTCCGGGGAGAGTTGGGACCCGTCCATACTGGCATGTTCATGTATGTAAGAATCATACAGAAGGAAAAAATGTGTAAAACTGCGTGAATTATAAGCTTATGTTCAGGGTTTTAAAATTGTACGCGGGGTGGAGGTTTTTCACTGTAAATTTTTTTTATTTATTTATTTTTTTTCTCAAAGTTTTTTTGTAGTTCAGCACTTTTTTTCCCAATCACAAAAATCTATGCGAAGGGCTTATGGTCACATCCAGCCGTACGTTTTCATACGCTTCTCATTGACTGCAATGTTAAGACAAAACAAAGTCCGTCTATATAAATATCTACACACTTTTATTTTGCGAGACAGAAAACTGTAGTTCCGTACGCTACGTTTCTCAGTCCCACAAAAATAGCGTACGCTCAGACGGACTACAGTTACAGCCTATGGATCCGTGAGACGCTACATTTTCATACATTTTGCACAGAAATGTGTGCGTTTCACGGATAAAAATATTGCAGTTTGGTCGGCCCCTCAGTGCTGCTAACGGGGGCTCTATTACTACTGGGACAGCTGTGGGGTCACTACTATTATGGTAGCCACTAACGGGGGCTCTATTACTACTGGGACAGCTGTGGGGTCACTACTATTATGGTAGCCACTAACGGGGGCTCTATTACTACTGGGACAGCTATGGGGTCACTACTATTGCGGTGGCTGCTAATGGGGGCTCTATTACTACTGGGGCCACTAAAGCTGTATATACATTGCTGATAGCCCGAGATCCTCCGGTGCAACTCGCATCACACAACACACAGACACCCCGTCCACACGCGTGTAAAGTACGAGATCCCGCACATAGCAAGTTCCATTCTTATGTGAGGAGGTCACTAAAGGGCGGTATTACGGGATACACAGGGGGCGCGGCCTGCCACAAAAACCTGCTGCGCAACTATATTTTTTTCCACCTTTCGCTGCTATGTATTTACGGCTGGCGTGGACTAAGTGGAGTTTTGATGCCATCTTCAAAAATGGTAGTTGAGCTGACAGTGTGAATGAAGGTGGATTCACACGGGCGAGTGCGATATCCGAAAAAGTTGGTCCAATATCATATTCTTTATAGTGTGATTCTGGATGCGAGCACAATGCGTTTTGGCTTAAATGTATTTGCGATTTTCATATGACTAAGTGCCTTCAATGGTTTCAGTGCTAAAAATCACATCGCACTCACATGCAGAATCCACGACATACGTGTGTGATGTGACTTTTTTTTTTAAAGATCCCATAGGAAACAATGGGGGATTCCTTGCGAGTAATCACCCAAAAATAAGACATGCAGCGGTTTTTCAATTGCGAGAGAAATATCGCTCCTGGGAACAAACGCATAGAAATCAATGTTATTTTCACGAGCGAGTTCCATCCATATCGCTATCGAACGCAACTTGCCCGTGTGAACGCAGCCTAAAATTGTGGTTTACTGCAAGTGCATTGCCATTAGTGTTAAAATTGCATGTAGTTTCACTTGGCCTCAGTAGTAATAGTGTCCCCCATAGTGGCTCCAGTAGTTGTGGTGTCCCCCATAGTGGCTCCAGTAGTAGTGGTGTCCCCCATAGTGGCTCCAGTAGTAGTGGTGTCCCCCATAGTGGCTCCAGTAGTAGTGGTGTCCCCCATAGTGGCTCCAGTAGTAGTGGTGTCCCCCATAGTGGCTCCAGTAGTAGTGGTGTCCCCCATAGTGGCTCCAGTAGTAATACCCTGTTTCCCCGAAAATAAGACACGTCTTATATTAATTTTTGCTCCCAAATATGCGCTACGTCGTATTTTCAGGGGGTGTCTTATTTCGCCGCGGCAAATCCGTCTGTGGCCGCTAATCCCTCAATTGACCAGCTTTGTGGACGAAATATCTCAGAAATCTCGTCCACATGGGACAGCAAATCTGTCACGGCAAAGCTGGGAGAAGCCGGTGTTGTAGTGCGGATTCACCGGCCACAGAAACGGAAAAGCGTGCAGCCAGGTCGCTTCAAAACAAGCGGCTAAGTGCCGTGGGTTTTGAAGCAGCGCATTCCCGGCGGAAATCTCGCTGTTTATCGCTGTGGCCAAACTGCGAGATTTACGCTGGAAATACGCTCTGTGAGAACCCAGCCTTAAGAATGACACACAGAGTGCCTGACTCACACACAGAGCCATAAAAAAATAAGGGCTGTAAAGTAACGTACCTGGCTGCAGACAGAAGTTCCTGTTCCACTTGTAAGCAGGGATGGCATTGCAGCTTCCGGCCACCAGGGGGAGCTCATCACAGCAGACATGTACAGCAGGAACAGAACGTACAGTATGGACTTTTCCAGCCAGCAAGGGGAGCTCACAACAGCACACTCGTACAGCACAGCAGGGACAGGATAACAGCAGACTGTCTGCAGATCTACCTATACATCTGGAGGTAGGAGACAATGGGGATGGCAGCAGGGGACAGGCCTCTTGACTTGCCTGCACACTTTACTATGCCTTACTATCGGGGGGGGGGGTGCCTTATATTTGGGACTTCTGCAAATTTCAGGGGGTGCCTTATTTTCGGGAAAACACGGGAGTGTCCCCCATAGTGGCTCCAGTAGTAATTGTGACCCCCATAGTGGCTCCAGTAGTAGTAGTGTCCCCCATAGTGGCTCCAGTAGTAATGGTGTCCCTTTTAGTGGCTCCAGTAGTAGTAGTGTCCCCCATAGTGGCTCCAGTAGTAATGGTGTCCCTTTTAGTGGCTCCAGTAGTAGTAGTGTCCCCCATAGTGGCTCCAGTAGTAATGGTGTCCCCCATAGTGGCTCCAGTAGTAATGGTGTCCCCCATAGTGGCTCCAGTAGTAATGGTGTCCCCCATAGTGGCTCCAGTAGTAGTGGTGTCCCCCATAGTGGCTCCAGTAGTAGTGGTGTCCCCCATAGTGGCTCCAGTAGTAGTAGTAGTGTCCCCCATAGTGGCTCCAGTAGTAGTAGTAGTGGCTCCGGTAGTAGTAGTAGTGGCCCCCATAGTGGCTCCAGTAGTAGTGTCCCCCATAGTGGCTCCAGTAGTAGTGTCCCCCATAGTGGCTCCAGTAGTAGTGTCCCCCATAGTGGCTCCAGTAGTAGTGTCCCCCATAGTGGCTCCAGTAGTAGTAGTAGTGTCCCCCATAGTGGCTCCAGTAGTAGTAGTAGTGTCCCCCATAGTGGCTCCAGTAGTAGTAGTAGTGTCCCCCATAGTGGCTCCAGTAGTAGTAGTAGTGTCCCCCATAGTGGCTCCAGTAGTAGTAGTGTCCCCCATAGTGGCTCCAGTAGTAGTAGTGTCCCCCATAGTGGCTCCAGTAGTAGTAGTGACCCCCATAGTGGCTCCAGTAGTAGTAGTGACCCCCATAGTGGCTCCAGTAGTAGTAGTGACCCCCATAGTGGCTCCAGTAGTAGTAGTAGTGACCCCCATAGTGGCTCCAGTAGTAGTAGTAGTGACCCCCATAGTGGCTCCAGTAGTAGTAGTAGTGACCCCCATAGTGGCTCCAGTAGTAGTAGTAGTGACCCCCATAGTGGCTCCAGTAGTAGTAGTAGTGACCCCCATAGTGGCTCCAGTAGTAGTAGTAGTGTCCCCCATAGTGGCTCCAGTAGTAGTAGTGTCCCCCATAGTGGCTCCAGTAGTAGTAGTGTCCCCCATAGTGGCTCCAGTAGTAGTAGTGTCCCCCATAGTGGCTCCAGTAGTAGTAGTGTCCCCCATAGTGGCTCCAGTAGTAATAGTGTTGCCCATAGTGGATTGAGCAGTAATAGTAACCCATATAGGGGTGCAGTAATAATACTCAGCACACAGATTCGTGAGCGACGTGAAAATGCAGAATTATGAAACCAATGATTTTCAACGGCCTCATTCCCATTTGTGATGTTTCCTGTCCTACGATGTTACGAAATGTGAAAATCGCAACATGTAACTTTCTGTATTTTGCAATTTGTCCCTCCCCCCCCCCCTGCATGTTTCCCTATGGAGCCTCCGATTTATCACGTCGCAACACATGAGCTTGCCATGTTCATGCGATGCTTTTTTAACATTAGAATCTCCCACAGCCTTTTGCACAAGAAAACTGCAAAAAAATGCAGTTTTTCTGTGTTCCTCTGCTCGTAGGAGTTTATATCGAATCCTCCCGTGCCGCCAATATGTCAGTTTTGTCTCTGTAGAACAAAAACTGTCCGTCTTCTTCATTTGTGTTCTTCAGCGCGCCCTCATGTGAGATATCAAACAGATCTTCAAGGCTTGACTTAAAGGAGATTGCCAGTTAAGTACTATTGATGACCTATCATCAGGATACGTCTAGAGAATAGTTGGGTCAGCAGCACAACCAATACACCGTGTAACGGGAAGCGGGAGATGTGCAGCGCTCAAATCAAGGATCAACTCCACAATCCACCGGAACTCGAACAGGATAGGTCATAGTTGATCGGTTGAAAGGTCATAGTTGATTCGACCAATCAGCTGTGCGGGCGCATGCTGTCAGTGTCGCAATAACACAGTGTGTCAGTAAGGCACAATCAGGCTTCATCATTAGGGAGTTTATTTCTATGGGGCTGCATTTTCAAGTGTTGCCAGCAGATGTCGCTGGTGCGCAGGTTTCTCTCAGATACTTTGTAAAAAAAAGTGATTGTTTCCAGGATGTTTTCAATTAACCCCGGAGTTACCATTGATTGGTTTTCAGTCATTGGTAATTTCAGAATTTTCTAGATTCTGATGGATTTCGCTGTAAAAGAATTTTCTTTATTCAATTGTCAGTTTACAGTTTATTAGTGACTGTTTATAGCACTGGGGGTCAGAGGTCATTACTGATAGTATCTGGTGGGAAGTAGAGGGATTTGTCACCAATCTCTACACACTGATGTGTCCAAGGCCGATCAGGTTATTTAATTATTTAAATTTACATGTCTTTGGAATACATCTCCCTGCTGAGGATATTAGGATATTTTCTGAAAAAAATTCAGTTTTAGTAATAAGGGGAATTTTCCTGCTAACATCTAAAATGGGGGGGAGGGGCTTGTTATTTGTATTACACCAACTTATTCCACAGCGCTTTCAGGTAACTTGTTTATTACACCCCAGCAAGCTGGCTGCTCATTTTACTGACCTTGAAAGGCCGAATCAACCTTGAGCCGGCTACCTGAACCCAGATTGAACCCACAACCTTCAGGTCGTTAGTGAGAGTTTAGGACTGCATTCTGCTTCCTTAAAGGGGTTGTCCCGCGCCGAAACGGGTTTTTTTTTTTTTTAAACCCCCCCCCCCCCCGTTCGGCGCGAGACAACCCCGATGCAGGGGTTAAAAAAACCACCCGCACAGCGCTTACCTGAATCCCGGCGGTCCGGCGTCTTCATACTCACCTGCTGAAGATGGCCGCCGGGATCCTCTGTCTCCATGGACCGCAGGGCTTCTGTGCGGTCCATTGCCGATTCCAGCCTCCTGATTGGCTGGAATCGGCACGTGACGGGGCGGAGCTACACGGAGCCCCATTCAGAAAAGAAGAAGACCCGGACTGCGCAAGCGCGGCTAATTTGGCCATCGGAGGGCGAAAATTAGTCGGCACCATGGAGACGAGGACGCCAGCAACGGAGCAGGTAAGTATAAAACTTTTTATAACTTCTGTATGGCTCATAATTAATGCACAATGTACATTACAAAGTGCATTATTATGGCCATGCAGAAGTGTATAGACCCACTTGCTGCCTCGGGACAACCCCTTTAACACTCTGCACCACAAGGCCCAAATGGGAACCCATTCACTCTTTATGGCTTTGAATATAAATTGTTAATATGGGTATTGCTTATTCTTGCTATATATTTAATTAGTCCCTGCCCAAACGTATTTTATTGGCAGCTGTTAAGGGGCTTTATTCGACAATGTCGTCTTTTGACGGCGGCCGCATGAGAAGACTGGCACAGATCTCCCGTGCCAGAGAGAGGGGTGCTTGACTGTTGGATGACAACCTGGCCCTTGTTTCTAGAGCAGGGACCAAAGAAATCTTAAAGGGGTTGTCCCGCGGCAGCAAGTGGGTCTATACACTTCTGTATGGCCATATTAATGCACTTTGTAATGTACATTGTGCATTAATTATGAGCCATACAGAAGTTATCAAAAGTTTTATACTTACCTGCTCCGTTGCTAGCGTCCTCGTCTCCATGGTGCCGACTAATTTTCGGCCTCTAATGGCCAAATTAGCCGCGCTTGCGCAGTCCGGGTCTTCTGTTGTCTTCAATGGGGCCGCTCGTGCAGAATGCCAGCTCCGTGTAATCAGGAGGCTGGAATCGGCAATGGACCGCACAGAAGCCCTGCGGTCCACGGAGAGACAGGATCCCGGCGGCCATCTTCAGCAGGTGAGTATGAAGACGCCGGACCGCCGGGATTCAGGTAAGTACTACCCGGTGTGTTTTTTTAACCCCTGCATCGGGGTTGTCTCGCGCCGAACGGGGGGGGGGGGGGGGGGGTTAAAAAAAAAAACCCGTTTCGGCGCGGGACAACCCCTTTAATTTCTAGCTATTTAACCCTTTACATTGTACTGATCGTGGCATGTAAAAGGCTGACAGAAGGGGGGGGGCTTCATTTCTCAGCCATCGGAGCCCTGCAATGTGATTGGGTGCCATTGCAACTCATCGGGACCCCGCATCTTTCAGTGCATCTTGTTTCTACGGCAAACAAGCGAAAATGCTAACTTTATTCTATTGGTTTGTATGATTACTACGATACCAAACTTGTGTAGTTTTTCTCTTGCTGTACTACTTTTTTTTTTTTCAAAGACATTTAATTTTTTAAAAATTATTTTCTGCTGCCTTCTTCTGCGCGCAATAACTTATTTTTCCGTCGACGTAGTTGAATGAGGGCTCATTTTTTACAAGACATCCTGTAGTTTACGTTGGTACCATTTCAGAATACATAATGACTTTTTGATCACTTTTTATTGCATTTTTTCTGGGAGAGAGGGTGACCGAAAAAATGCATTTCTGTTTTTTTTAATTCCCCAGACGGGTTAAATAATATGCTACTTTGATAGTTTGGACTTTTACGGACGCAGCGATACTAAATATGTATTTTTGTTTTATCTTAATTCTACTTTAGCCCCCCCAGGGGACCACAACTAGCGATGTTTTGATCACTCCTACAGTATGATGTAATGCCACTTTTAGGGGATTTAAATGCCACTGTCAGAATTGAAGGGTTTTAAAGGGTTAATAGTGCCAATCAGCTACGTGGCTGATTGCAGCTATGGCCCGCGGGGGTCAGCTGTAATAAACAGCTGACATTGGCGCTGCATGAAGAGAGGTCGCCCTACGATCTCTCTTCATACATACCCTGACGCTGCAGGACATAAATGTACATCCTGGAGCATTAAGGGGTTAATAGGGATGTATATTTTTTCTTCTCTCTTATTTATCAACATTAAAGTTATACATTTCTCCCCCTGCCCCCCATTTTATTTATTAATTTTCTCCCCATTGAGGTCTTTATTTTATTGATTATAAATCTTTGATATTTTAATATTTTTGTATATGTGAAGTAAAAGGACCAAGAAGTAATGTGGTGCAGATATACGGGCCAGTAATAGTGCTGGGTTATTACCCTTAGGCTAACTTCACATGGGCAAGGGCCCGATCTAGTTCTCGCCAACATGAAATTTCCATGCGGATTGGAGGCGTTCCGATTATAAAACCGCGTTGCCTCACTTCGGGGAAGTCGTGATCCTCCACCGCAGCTGTCAGCCGTGCCAGAGGATCGTGGAGCTTCTCCAATTGTTTTCGATGGGAGACCTCACATCGCACTGCGTGCACTTAGCATGTGCTGTGAAGCTGCCACCCGCCCATTAAAAACAATGGGTGCTGCGATGCGAGCGCACATAGATGGGGCACGCCGCGATTTGTTCCCCGCAATGCACCACTCTGCGATGCAGAGAAAAGAAAAATCACTCATGTGTAAACGAATGTGGTTCATATTTGTGCTTCTCACAACACACAAATCTCACGCGATTTTCTCGCCCGTGTGAAGGCCGATAAATCGCTCAGACTCCCGCATCCAGCTGGAATCTGAAGATTGTCGTTCAGTCTAAATGCTGCACCGAGGGCAATAAGGACATTTCGACATTCCTTAGGGGTTCCCCTTTGGTCAACATGCTAGTGGAGGGTCAAATAGGAGATATCCCCAGGGTGAGAGATATGAAATACTGGAGGGAGGGGAGCCCCTGACCGGAGCATGGTACCAATACCTCCAGCTGTGTCACTACGTAAGATCGTTAGGAGGAGCTCAACTATTAAGGGTGGACCTCACCCCCTTTCGAGAGCCAATATGCCCACAACCCAGCAATGAAGGGAAGCACGTCCAATCTATACCACTTTCTGGGAGAGATGGACACACAGAGGTGTGGGATAGCCTTGGAGAGGGAATGGGCAGCGGAATTAGGCCACTCACCCCCGGAGGAGGACTGGAAGAAGGCATTCATCCTCACACACAAATTAAAGGGGTTGTCCCGCGGCAGCAAGTGGGTCTATACACTTCTGTATGACCATATTAATGCACTTTGTAATGTACATTGTGCATTAATTATGAGCCATACAGAAGTTATTCACTTACCTGTTCCGTTGCTGGCGTCCTCGTCTCCATGGTTGCCGTCTAATTTTCGCCGTCTAATGGCCAAATTAGACGCACTTGCGCAGTCCGGGTCTTATTATCTTCTCAATGGGGCTCCGTGTAGCTCCGCCCCGTCACATGCCGATTCCAGCCAATCAGGAGGCTGGAATCGGCAATGGACCGCACAGAAGCCCTGCGGTCCACCGAGGGAGAAGATGGCGGCGGCCATCTTCAGCCGGTAAGTAAGAAGTCACCGGAGCGCGGGGATTCAGGTAAGCGCTGTGCGGATTTTTCTTTAGGCCCCTGCATCGGGGTTGTCTCGCGCCGAACGGGGGGGGGGGGGGGGGGGTTTGAAAAAAAAACAAACCCGTTTCGGCGCGGGACAACCCCTTTAAGTATCTCCAGCAGATTGCAAGAATTGAACTAGAAGATACTAACTAGATGGTACAAAACACCGGAGAGACTTGTCAGAATCTACCCCGAGTACTCGGATTCATGCTGGAGATGCTAATCAGAGAGGGGTACATATATCCATATGTAGTGGTTGTGTCCATTGATCTGTCCCCTATGGCAGGAGATAGGAGCCCTGTACACCTGGGTTAGTGGGGTGACCATTCAGATGACGCCGGAGGTGGCCTTGCTGTCGATGTTTCCCAGGTCCCTGTCGAGGGCCAAAAAAAAAAAATCGCTGCTAAGATTTTTCTTAATAGCGACACATCAAGTGATCCCAAGGAAATGGAAAACTCCGTCAGCCCCCTCTAGACTAATGTGGTTAGAAACGCTGGATCGGATAGGTTATATGGAGGAATTATGCGCCAGAGATAAAATGCAACATAACAAACACCTAGCGGTGTGGAGAGCTTGGACATCACAGCGAGAGATGGCGGAGTTGTCCAACTGGGTGCTGACTGGTTCAATTTCCCCCCCCCCCCCCACCGCGGAGTCATGCCACTCTAATATAGATGGACTCGGATAGGGCGTACTAGATTTGCAGGATCAGGCAGGTCGGTCCCCCCTCCTCACTCCCTAATTCAATCTTTACTAATTTTCTATTTTTAGTTCTTCTTCTTTTCTTTCCTTTACACCTGGAGTCCCTTCTAAAGGGGTATTGCACCTCTCATTTGATTCTTCATTTAATGTTAATTGTTAGAAACGGTTCGCAAGATATAAGTAAGTTTACGACAAAGGATGGAACCCAAGAACCAAACATAAGGAGGTGTTAATCAGTTTATTGTTTACAACTTAAGAACAATATGTTGCTATAAGTTGGCCTGGATTGTTAGGCCTTTGTTGATATATGCTTTATATAAATATACAAAACGAATAAATACATTTTGAACCATAAATGCTGCACCGACTGAACGGCGATCAAGAATTTGTTTGCTTCTCGTTCAGTTTGTGAACACAGAAAACTGAGTGACGGATCGGCCGTGTAAACAGGCAGTTGTTTATAAATGGAGGCGGTGAGAACGATCCCCGGCGGCTCCACCTCCATCACTCCGCAATGATTGTATATGTGTAGAAATCATAGGAAGAATCAGCGCTGGGACGACTTGTTGGGCTTCTGCACCCGGCCATTGCCCCATGTAAAAACACCCTGAGGCTACAAACCAGATATCTGCCAGATTGCTGCAATTCAAACGGGTCCTTAAAAATGTTATTCTGTCTTACATAGAGAATGTATAAAAAATAGTGCAGATCAGAATATACAAAAGAGTGATAGTCACAGCATAACAGAAATAAGCTAAAAACACTTCTAGCCCCGCGACTAACGCATCATATGGTGGTCACTATGAGGGAGTAGTTGAGGCAGAAAGTATTCTGGTCTCATAGGGTTAAAAAGTGTGAAGAATTCAGTATGATACAAAACAATAAGACCGTATCAGAAATCTGAAATAAAAGATATAAATAGTATACAAATATCCTCACACAGAGCGGTACAAGACATGTGTCACATGTAATATTTACATACACCAACATATTTCACATCACTTTGCAGATCACAGGGTGCGGATACAGACAGGATTTGAAAAAACCTATAGTAGTAAACTAATCAATACCAATAGGGACTGAACACAGGAGCTTACATTCTGAAGGAATAGGGCTGAAATAAGGTAAAGTGCTTGTTCTGTACAACGATCCTTATAATAGACAGCATCTGCTTGGGCGGCACCAGACGGCATCCATATGTACAGATATGAAGTGCCTATAAGTGCATTGAATGTAGGCGATACTGATTGAACAAGAGGTCGGGATCTGAGAAATGCTATAGAAGAGGAGCGGATGGAGAGGAGTTAGATTAGGAAATGTGATCGGCCGGGCTGAAAGGATGGGTTTTATTGCACTTAAAACTGTGGATCAGGCTCGTTCAGGCGAGCACCGCTTTAGGTTCCTATAGAAGCGTTCACATGGACGATTGTTAAACGTACTGAATCAGCGCATCTAACAAAAATAGGACATGCTCTGAGGTGAGCGCAATGATAGAACATGTCCTATCTTTGCTGTGTACTTTCCATACACTCCTGTGGGAGCCTTGGAAGCACGCAGCCCGCACCTCGGAGCATGTGAACAGGCTACTTCACGGAGCTTGAAGTAACCTGTTCACGCGATCTTTCAGAGCATTATAGCAGCGAGATTTTCTCGCTGCTGTCAGCGCTCGTCTGAAGAGGGCCCTAATAGGAATTAGCTTGATTATCTGGGGTAGCACATCCCAGAGAACTGGTGCAGCTCAGGAAAAGTATTGGAACTTAAATTGGAGGATCAGATTCTAGAAGTTAGTCTGAGTTCATTAGCAGAACAGACAGCGGGTAGGGTGGTAGACAGATGAATGAGGGGGTGCAGCGCTATTATGAGCTTTATGGGCGAGAGGGACAACTTGTACTCTATAGTGAACAGACAACCAGTTGGCTCTAGATAGCGGTACAAGAAACTGGCTCTACCTGCCACATCAGTGCAGGCACCAATATACTGGAGGTCTTTTACCAGAGAAATGCCCAAGCTGGTCCCCTGGGTCGTGTCTAGGCCATCATACGTTCAATGTGGTTTCCAATTATACTGGCCCAGGAAGGATCACTGCAGACTGAAGTCACTGCAACTTCCTGACAACAGGGGTGGATTGGCCATTGACCCCTCCAGGAGAAATCCCAGTAGGCCAGTTGAGTCCTTGGACAGACTTTTTATGCATGTTGGGCATAAGGGGGTATTTACTGTGTGGGTAATAAAGAAGGCACTTTAGGTTTCCTATCCACCCCTGCCTGACAGCATGCAGAAAATATGACCACAAAACCAAAGCTCCTTGCAGATCTTAACTATACAATCTATATAAAGCTTAGATGAACAGAATAAATGATGTATCCACAAGATAGAGCCAGTCATACTCCAGAGATCCCGGAATCATTCATTTCATGGGAATCCTGGGGGTCCAGAAGTTCTTCGGTAACATCAGGAGGATCTAGAAGGAAGCAGTCATATCATCATTATGACGGTCATACAGTATATTCTGATTACCACTGCTGGACGGGTCACCTGCATCTCTGGGGTCAGTAGCTGCAGGCGGAGGGGGATCATTTACAGATCATGGCACTGGATTGTGCTTCATGCATGAGGAGCATGGCGACTGTACAGAGCGATGGAGATCTGCCCTGTTAGGCAAAATCCAGACGGAGCAGAATTACCACAAAGTCTCTGTGCGGACCCTCCACCCAGAAATACCACGACATTTACAGTACCAGCAAAGTTGATGAGATTTTCAAAATCTCATCCACAAACCTGCAGAAATATTCTGCACAAAACCCGTGTGGAAACTGACATATTAATTTTATCGCCCTCTCCACTATGGGATTCACTTCTCATGAGGGGGTGCATTCCTCTTATGCAGCACAGTGAATAACGAGGCTGCATGGGACTGGGGGCGGGGCTTAAGGGAGCAGCGAGCTAGATGGGGGGAGGAGCTAAGTAAGGAAGAGGAAGGAGAAGACAGGAAGAAGAACAGAAGGAGAAGAAGCGTGGAGGAAGAGGACGGAGCCGAGCAAGACAGAAGACACGTGGATTACAATTGCCTGGAGTAAAAGAAAGTTATAAAGAAAAAGACTGAAGACAAAGAAAGTTGAAGAAGAGGAGAAAACCGAAGCGGCTGACCGAATAGCGGAGGTCGGGAGTCGTTGGGAGAAGATAAGAAGAGGAGAGTCGGCTAGAGAACGGAAAGAAGAAAAAGATGGAGAACCTGAAGGCTTTGATCCAAGCGGCGGTCGCACAGGATGGCACCGGCTGGCTGCAGGAGATACTTTCAAGCTGCGGGACGGCGGGGCCGGAGGAAGCCGGGAGACAGCAGAGCGGAGTCAGCGAAGCGCCGCCGGAGGCAGAAGAGCAGTTGCGGGGAAGACCGCAACGAAGGAAACAGCCGCCAGCGAGGCTCAGCCCGAGCCCAGCGAACAAACGCCGCGGTCAGCGAAGCAGCCGGGTGGATGAGAGAGCGGCGGGAGCCGCGAGCGCCGGGAAAAAGATGGCGCCAAATTCAAATCCAGTGGCGGGAAAACGGCCCGCCACGAGGCAGCGCTCACCGCCGGTGAGCGGGAGGAGAAGAAGAGACACGTGCCAGGAGGCAGCAGCAACAGCAACCATTGCAGCAGAAGAACAGCGCGCGTCTGGGCGCAGGACAGCGCAGAGAGGGAGAGGTGAGCCACGGAGTGCGGCAGAAGTAGGAAGGGACACGCGGGGAGGGCGCGTACCCCATCAAGAGGTCAGAACGCCACAAGCAGGAGGCAGCACAGCACAGGCGAGGAGGCAGAGGGGGGGGGGGCAAGTACAGGGGGGAATAGATTACAGGCAGTATCCCCAGTTAGCTCTTCCAACAGCAGCGCAGCGAGTAGCCCTGGCCCCGCATTGTTACCCCCGCGGAGGAGACAACGAAGGGGGAGTACCCCTTCTTCGGGGTCACGTAGCATGACCCCTGACCCCCATGCATCTAGCCACACGACCCATAGACATAGCCGACCCCCCAACCATCATAGGGATAGAGCCGAGGCAGCCCCGTACCGGGGGCAGCCGGAGGTGGTATACCCCACCCAAACGCAAAGCAGACACGTTTCCCATGTTCCGCCACTCGCTTCGGCCACACAGCGCCGTTGCTATGTTAACCCCCGTTACTTGGACCCAGTGTTACAAGAAACGCTGGGTTACTCTTCACAAACGTCCGACAACCGCGCTAGCAGTAGCCGCCAAGGGCAGGGCGCCAGGCGTAGGCAAAGAGATAGAACCAGAGCGCTAAGACAGGAGGCAAGGCGTTCCAGGCAGCTAGAGCAGGCGAGTAGAGCTTCCAGTAGCAGCAGCGGTAGGGCGCAAGGAGTAAATAGGGTAGAGAGGGGCAGTTTAGAAGAGGTAACAAGGCGCTCAGAAGACCAGCTCTCAGAAGACCAGCGTCATACGCTTCACTCGCAGTCGAGGCAACATGGAATGGAATACAGGAATTACAACAGTCATGGCCACACGCAAGGACGGTCAAGCAGACACCAGCCTGGTGTGGCGCCACAGCAAAGGGCGCAGGAGGCTACGCGCACGGTCAGTCGGGAGCCCACGCCCGATCAAAGGATTCGCAGGAGGGATACAGCTGGGACATCACCCTTGGCATCGCCGGAGGTCGGTCGAGCTGGTGAGTTGTCATTGCATAATGCTTGGTTTAATGTGATGGATCCCGCAAAGGGTGCGGATAAACAAGATTTGGTCACGGTGTTGAAATCTTTGTTGAGCAAGGTTGATACACAAGAAGGGCTTTTAGTGTCCTGTGGTTCACCAGGGGGCAGAGGCCCGCCTGTGAGTAATGTTTCTGGAAGCTCAACCCGGTGTACGGAAGGTGACCCAACGGAAGGTTTAAAATATTATGATTCAATGTTTTGTGGTGTTGCCCCGCTAGGGGTAGGTTTGGCTGACGATTTGGTTGAAAAAATTAAAAAAGGTTTATATGTGGATATCTGGTCCTTATTATCAGCGGACCATGTGATGGTAGATAAGGAACGGTTGTCGGAACGTGGTGAGAAGAAGCCAAAAATCGCAAAGACGTTTGGGAACTGGCTTCAAGCTTATTTGGTGTTGGCCCATGTGGTGTGTCAACATCAGCCTGCTAAAGGACCGGAGTTGATGGTCTATCTCAATACCATTTACAGCGCCTACAAGCTGCACGGTGGGTCAGCTTGGTGGCGTTATGATGAGGACTACAGGCGACGGGTTTCGGGTATGAGCCACATAAGCTGGGCCACAAAAGCAACTGATGTGTGGATTCAGCTTATTCTGGCGCAAAGGCCCGCTAGAGCGTCCTTTCCTACGGGAGCCGCGGGAGGCGGGCAACAGCCCTCTGCGGCTGCTCAGAGACCCAATGGCTCATGTTGGCTCTACAACGAGGGCCATTGCAGGTTTTATGCCACCTGCAAATTCCGGCACGAGTGCTCGGTTTGCGAGGGGCAGCACGCAGCAGTTCGCTGCTTCAAGAAACAGAGAACGACTGCCGCAGTGGGTGGTGCCGGTGGAGTACCGAACACCGGTGAAAAGCCGGGTCCTGGATCTGTGGTTAGACAGATACCACATGAAACAGGTGGCAAAAATTCTTAAGGACGGTTTTTCAATGGGTTTCGTGATCCCGTTTGCGTTTTCACCCGCGTCAATGTTCGCCCCTAACCTAAAATCGGCGTTGGACAATATCCATTTAGTCAAAGAAAAATTGAGTAAGGAAGTCGAGCTCGGCCGCATGGCCGGCCCTTTCGAAGCGCCGCCGTTTACGAATTTGCGGGTGTCCCCCTTGGGTTTGGTACCCAAGAAGGAAACCGGGAAATTCCGATTAATACATCACCTATCCTTTCCAGCGGGGGATTCCGTCAACGACGGAATATCAAAAGAACAGGCAACTGTTTCTTATACGTCATTTGATTCCGCGGTTCGCTTGGTAAGAGCGGCGGGAAAAAGAGCCCAGTTAGCAAAGACGGACATTGAGTCCGCCTTCCGATTGTTACCAGTCCACCCCGATTGTTTCCACCTGTTGGGATGCCGGGTGGACAGCCAATTTTTTATCGATATGTGTTTGCCGATGGGATGCTCCATTTCATGCTATTATTTTGAATTGTTTAGTTCCTTTTTAGAGTGGTTACTCAAGTATGAGACGGGCATCTCATCGGTGATACATTACTTAGATGATTTTTTGTTCGTCGGGTCCGAGAACTCGGGCAATTGCGTATTCTTGCTTAAAACCTTCCAGGCCCTCATGCTGAGGGTAGGGGTTCCGTTATCAGAAGAAAAAACGGTGGGCCCCGTGACCCGGATCACATTCTTAGGAATCGAGATCGACTCTGAGGATATGGTGTTCAGGTTACCAGTGGAAAAAGTAGCCAGGTTACACCAGACAGTCAATGAAGTTGCCAGCTGCAAAAAAGCCACGCTGAGGCAGATTCAGAGGCTGGCAGGTTTGCTTAATTTCGCGTGTAAAGTCATCCCTATGGGACGGGTCTTCTCAAGAAGACTGACGTTAGCTATGGTAGGGGTACGGGAACCCCATCATTTCGTGCGGGTTACACAGGGGATGAGAGCGGACCTACATATATGGAAGGTGTTTTTGCAATCCTTCAATGGGCAAGTGATGTGCCCAAAGGAGGAGGTTACGGGTAGCGACATATGCCTATTTGCGGACGCGGCCGGGTCGGGAGGTTTCGGTGTAATTCTTCATAACCATTGGTGCAGGGAACCCTGGCCAGTGAGTTGGGTGAATAGAAAATGGACCAAGAATGTGACACTATTGGAGTTTTTTCCACTAGTGGTAGCATTGGAACTGTGGAATTCGGAGCTTCAGGACCGCAAGGTCTGTTTTTGGTCTGATAATGCGGCGGTGGTGCAGGTGATCAATAGGCAGACCGCGGGGTCTCCGCCTGTGTTGGCATTGTTAAGACATGTGGTTTTGAGATGCCTGCAGAATAATATTTATTTGCGAGCCAGGCATGTTCCGGGTCATGACAATGGAGCGGCTGACGCACTCTCTTGTTCACAGATGGAGGCGTTCAGGGAACGGCACCCACAGGCGGAGGCCGAGGGGGTCCGATGCCCTCCTCACTTATGGGATCTGGTCGAGCAGAGTTGTTGAAGCTGGTGGAGGCATCGGTCACGTGTGCGACGTGGAAGAGTTACAATTCTATATGGTTAGAATGGCTTTCATTGGCAGGCGGTTGTGTGGTCGACGGTGAAAGGGCGCGGGCGGCCACGCTAGATATGTTGTTAGATTTACGGAACAAACATCGGTCGGTTGGAGCAGCTAAAAAATATCTAGCGGGAGTAGCCTTTTTGCTTAAACTACATGGTAAGACGGACGTTACTAAAGAGTTTATTTTTCGCCAAATAATCCGCGGTTGGAAAAAAGATAAGACGCAGATTGATAGACGACGGCCCATTACGTTTTCCATGTTGATTAAGCTATTAGAATTGCTGGAAAGCGTGTGCGTTAATAGTTCGGAAGCGTTGCTATTTAGAGCGGCTTTTTCGGTGGCGTTTTTTGCGGCATTACGAATCGGAGAGCTGGTCCCGGCGAGTAAAAATAAGCCTGGCGGTTTTGCGGCATAATGATGTTGTTTGCTCGGGTGCATCACTACGTATATGTATCAGAAAGTCCAAGACGGACATTTATGGAAGAGGCGAGTGGATAGCAATTAATAGCCTTGGATGCAGGTGGTGCCCGGTGAGCACGGTCAGAGAGTACATGAGCTCGCGTAATATTTGTGACCAATTTTTCGTGCACGCGGCAGGCGACCCCCTCACCCGTTTCCAGTTTACGGCGGTTTTCCGTTCAGCATTACGCACAGCTGGTTTGGATGTGTCCGAGTTTGGTACGCATTCGTTTAGGATAGGTGCGGCAACCATGGCAGAAGCACATGGTATGCGGGAAGAGGATCTGAAACGGCTAGGTAGATGGAAGTCGCAGGCATACAAATCATACATTAGACCGGACTTAATATTATAAGAAAGCGAAGTGGTATGATTTTGGCCTGGTAAAATGGCGTTTTGCGTTGTTTGGTACGGGTTTTGGTTTTTTGTTTTATGTGTTGCAGCTGCAGAGCCGTGGAGAGTCTGGATTATCGGACATTCATTCGTGTACTGGGCCGAAAGGAGAGCAGCGACTCGGCCATTAGGAAGGACTCTAGGAATGACGGACACTGTGGTAAATTGGTATGGGATTCGAGGACTACAATGGCCAAGGTTGCTGCAGATCGTGACGGAGATTAGCAGGTGGACCCCCCGGCGAGTCATCCTGGTCGTGCACGCCGGGGGGAACGACCTAGGAAAAATAAAACTAGGCGATTTACTCGCTTTAATAAAACAGGACTTGCTCCGTTTTCGTGAGTGCTTCCAAGAATCCGTGATCGTATGGTCGGATATTATCGCCAGGAGATGTTGGTGGGGGGCAAGGAACCCCGAGGCGATCGAAAACGTAAGGAAAGTGATCAACCAGAGGATTTCGAAATTCGTGCAATCCTTGGGAGGAATTGCTGTACGCCATTGGGAGTTGGAGGATAGAGAGAGAGGTGCGCTGCGAGATGACGGAATACACCTAAATGAGGTGGGATTGGACACATTCCTGTCTGGACTGCAGGATGGCGTGGAAGCTGCCTTAGTTCGGGTCCGTGGGGTGGGGCGGAATGCGCCGTAGGGATACGGCGCATCCCGTATGGCCTTGAACTTTCCATGCTGGAGAAGAGGAGGGTTTACAAGCCCAAGGAAAGCGGGCTTACAAACGTCCTGTGGAATAGTTAAAGCTAAAATCAGTTAAATTAAGCGGGTTGTAGCATGGGAAGGGTTTATGGAGTTAAAATAGTTAAATTAAAATAGTAGAGGTTAAATATTTAATAAAAGCTGTGGCCTACCCCACATTTTACACACAAGAAGTCTCCGGGTAAGTTTTTGTTACTAGTTAAGGGAGCGTCAGTCAGGTTGATGCCCCCAGTCTCTTATGCAGCACAGTGAATAACGAGGCTGCATGGGACTGGGGGCGGGGCTTAAGGGAGCAGCGAGCTAGATGGGGGGAGGAGCTAAGTAAGGAAGAGGAAGGAGAAGACAGGAAGAAGAACAGAAGGAGAAGAAGCGTGGAGGAAGAGGACGGAGCCGAGCAAGACGCCCACCCACCCGCCCGTGAGATGGGTGAGGAAAGACTTTATAGGACTTTTATATGTTCGGAAGTTGTCACAGCTGTGGTTGGCCTTGAACTTTCCATGCTGGAGAAGAGGAGGGTTTACAAGCCCAAGGAAAGCGGGCTTACAAACGTCCTGTGGAATAGTTAAAGCTAAAATCAGTTAAATTAAGCGGGTTGTAGCATGGGAAGGGTTTATGGAGTTAAAATAGTTAAATTAAAATAGTAGAGGTTAAATATTTAATAAAAGCTGTGGCCTACCCCACATTTTACACACAAGAAGTCTCCGGGTAAGTTTTTGTTACTAGTTAAGGGAGCGTCAGTCAGGTTGATGCCCCCAGTCCTACAGAAATATATGTGCAGATTTTGAGGCAGGCTTTCCACTGCTGATCTGCTGCCGGCTGCCGGCTGAGGACATCCTGCTGCAAATCGCCCCCTGTGGACCCGCCTTATAGTGACATTTTCTGTTAGTTTTTTTTTTTAAAGGCTTTATTTCTAGTTTGTAGTAAAGGATAAACAATACAGTTAAGGCTCCCTGTCCACGGGCGTTGCGGTATCCCATGGTGGAGAGCTGCCACCCAGGAGCAGGAGCCAGCAGATGCATCTCAGCGACGAGCCTATCTGGCAAGAAGAAAAAAGAAGCACAGCAGCACTCCAAAGATTCAGCCACACCGCTGGTGCAAGGCACTATGCAATAGCCCAGTTAGGGTCCCGACTCCCCGGGTCCACCGTTGGTCATCAATGTAGAAAGGAAGAACCAGGCAGCATTCATTAAAATCCTCTTCTTTATTGAGAAAACATGAGGAAGCAAGCAGCCACGTATCGACCCTGTGCTCGGGTCTTTGTCAAGCTAATGCTCCATTACATCAAACCCACAATAAATAGTATCCTCCTACCAATCACCAAACATAAAGTAGATGACAAGACAAGTAACACCTGTGTGCTCACACACTTACCCGCCCAGTCCACTAGTCAGCGTCCGGGATAGTATGACGGCATATAGAGTAGTAATTAATGACAGCAGCTGCTCCCACACATAGCAGCACATTCAGATGCGTCCCTTGTGATGTCAGAAGTCTCAGTGTATCTCCGTTACCAGGGGAACTAGCTCCTCCTCCACTGCACTCTCCGCTGTATCCTCTGTGAAGTCAGCAGTCTAGACTTCTCTTACAAGACACGCCCACAGATCATGTGCTGCATCCCACACTGCCAGGGAGATTAACCCCTCGGTAGAAGGCAGCTAACCAGTGCTGCCATCCGGCAAGAATGAAGGACTCACTACCGTGGAGTCAACTGCTCAGGGTCCGACGCATTGTGAACAATGAACATCTTGATAAAAGGTTGGAACAAATGTGCTGTAAATTTAGGATGCGCGGATACCCTGAGCGGTTGACCACGGATCTATGTGAGAGGGTGATGCAGATTGAACGAGATTCACTCTTGCGTCCCAAGACCAAGATAGCTGAGAATTCCCGTGTACCATTCGTTTCATCATTTGGCCCTATGAGCGGCCGTATTGGCCACATTATTAAACGACATTGGCCTCTACTGGCGGAATGTTACAGTGGAATCTCTGAGTTTAAATCTCCGCTGATTCTTGCGTATCGTCGCAGTGCCAACCTCAGGGATAAATTGGTACGCACGACACGGGTACCTGAAACGAGAACTAACCAATTGACATTAGCCCCTCTAAAGACAGGTAATTTCCCCTGTATGAACTGTGCCAGTTGTGGCAACATGGTGCGTGGCAACTCGTTCACGCACCCCCGAACGGGCAAGAGGTATGACATTAAAGGGGTTGTCTCGCGAAATCAAGTTGGGGTATACACTTCTGTATGGCCATATTAATGCACTTTGTAATGTACATTGTGCATTAAATATGAGCCATACAGAAGTTATTCACTTACCTGCTCCGTTGCTAGCGTCCTCGTCTCCATGGTTCCATCTAAATTCGCTGGCAGCTTGCTTTTTTAGACGCGCTTGCGCAGTCCGGTCTTCTCCTTTCAGCACGAGCCGCTTCAGTGTGCTCCCCGCTACAGCTCTTCTGCGCATGCGCAGACGAGCTGTCACTGCTCGGGAGCGCGCTGGAGCGGCCATTCTGTACCATCCTCTGTTAGAGGAAGGTGCAGAAACTGGAGCCGCCCAGCTGTCCCGAGAAGCCGTCCAGCCGTCCCAAGAAGCCGCCCAGCCGTCCCGAGAAGCCGCCCAGGTAAGTGATGGGTCGGGGGTGATGTGTCACTAACAGGTGAAGGTTCCGGAGCCCAGCGCTAGGTTCCGGAGCCCAGCGCTGGGCTTCGGAGCCTAGCGCTGGGCTCCGGGGCCTAGCGCTGGGCTCCGGGGCCTAGCGCTGGGCCGAGGGGCCTAGCGCTGGGCCGAGGGGCCTTCGTCTGTTGTCAGGGTCTAGCGCGGGGGGGCCGGGGTGTAGCGCTGGGGAGCCGGGGGCTAGCGCGGGGGGGCCGGGGCGTAGCGCTGGGGGGCCGGGGGCTAGCGCGGGGGAGCCGGGGCGTAGCGCGGGG
The DNA here is from genome assembly GCA_035609135.1 of Eleutherodactylus coqui. Lineage (NCBI taxonomy): Eukaryota > Metazoa > Chordata > Amphibia > Anura > Eleutherodactylidae > Eleutherodactylus > Eleutherodactylus coqui. The sequence goes on from CM069408.1 coordinate 37,688,156, forward strand.
GAGCCGGGGCGTAGCGCTGGGGAGCCGGGGGCTAGCGCGGGGGAGCCGGGGGCTAGCGCGGGGGGGCCGGGGCGTAGCGCGGGGGAGCCGGGGCGTAGCGCGGGGGAGCCGGGGGCGTAGCGCGGGGGAGCCGGGGGCGTAGCGCGGGGGAGCCGGGGGCTAGCGCGGGGGAGCCGGGGGCTAGCGCGGGGGAGCCGGGGGCTAGCGCGGGGGAGCCGGGGGCTAGCGCCGGTTACCTGCTGCCTGGCGGTGGGTGACTGGTCGGCGGCGTTCAATCCCGGGGTCCGGTCGGCGGCTGCGGGGCGTCTGGTTGTCAGGGAGACACAGCTGGTAGCGTCTCGGGAGCGCGCACGTCGGGCTACAGCAAGCGACGGGAAAAGAGCCGGCGGCCATCTTGGGGAAACTTTTATAAGTTGCTGCAACGCTGGAACTGTAAGTACAAACCAGCTAGAAAAGTCATTTACAGGGGGGCTTAGTAATGTATGCTTAATTAGGGGGACTGGGCAAAAAAAAAATTCACTGCTTCCTCGAGACAACCCCTTTAAGGGGCGCTATTTTTGTAACACCTCTTTTGTAGTGTATGTTGTGATCTGCCCCTGCGGGTTGCTATACGTCGGGGAGACTACCTTAGAATGTAGAAGTCGCATGTCAAGCCACAAGAGCACAATACGTACGGGTAAGACGGATGTCCCGGTGGCAAAACATTTTAAGGAACGACGTCATAATGTGAGCCAATTCAAATTTCAAATCATCGATGCGGTACCTGCGGGGCTACGTGGTGGGAACAGAGAGAGGAAACTCAGACTTCTGGAGGCCAGATGGATATTTGAGCTGGACACCCTCTATCCTTCTGGCCTCAATTTGGAGTATAATCCATTGCCCTATGTGGATTAATTACATATTATGTGGATTAGTTCTGTTTGCTAGCATCTGTTTTTCGTGTTTTTGTATAGATGTATGTGAATTGTGTGCACTTTATTATTTGTAAATAATTGTTTTTATTTTCATCAGGTATTTGCATATCTCATCTAGTTATGATTTTATATTCCCATATCTGATTTTAAAATTATCTGTTTTTTCTCGTAGGTCCACTGGTTATGTTGCGGGACTGCGTATGGCAGCATTGTCACTATGGGTGATCTTCTGTTCTGATCCATCGTCCATAGGGGGCCCCTGTTTATTCAAGTGTGGCCTGTTACATCTAAAGAGAACCATGTTGTCACAAAATGGTGTGTTCCATATATGATCGAGTGAATAAAATTTTTTTTATTGTGCATGACATGGCTGTAGACATTTGCCTAATTATTACTATACTAATATGCATTATTAGGACTAAATAGGTATGATTAGATACTGGTCTCTATTGCCATACATAATAGGTATGGGTTTAGTTTTGGAATACCTTCATGAAATCAAACCCTTTCTGAGAGAGAAATAATTGTAAGATAATATACACAGAGGGATTGGAGCTCTGGGTTTGATGTATTTGTTGTAGAAGGTTGATTGTTCTTTGTATGATCCATTCATTACAGCACTGGTTAGCTGCCTTCTACCGAGGGGTTAATCTCCCTGGCAGTGTGGGATGCAGCACATGATCTGTGGGCGTGTCTTGTAAGAGTCGTCTAGACTGCTGACTTCACAGAGGATACACTGGAGAGTGCAGTGGAGGAGGAGCTAGTTCCCCTGGTAACGGAGATACACTGAGACTTCTGACATCACAAGGGACGCATCTGAATGTGCTGCTATGTGTGGGAGCAGCTGCTGTCATTAATTACTACTCTATATGCCGTCATACTATCCCGGACGCTGACTAGTGGACTGGGCGGGTAAGTGTGTGAGCACACAGGTGTTACTTGTCTTGTCATCTACTTTATGTTTGGTGATTGGTAGGAGGATACTATTTATTGTGGGTTTGATGTAATGGAGCATTAGCTTGATAAAGACCCGAGCACAGGGTCGATACGTGGCTGCTTGCTTCCTCATGTTTTCTCAATAAAGAAGAGGATTTTAATGAATGCTGCCTGGTTCTTCCTTTCTACATTGATGAGCCTATCTGACAGGCTCACCGTGGAGAATCGCCTCCCGCGAGCGGAGAATCGCTATGATTCTCCGCTCGTGGACAGTGGGACTGCGCTTTCCATATCAAAGCTATGGAAAGCGTGCACTGCGTTCCCCGCGGGCAGATTATTGCCACGGGGAACGCAATGCAAAAGCACCTGTGAACAGGCAGCCTAAGACCACCAATGACATTTCCCACTAGCTTGACCCCTGCAGCTCCCTCATTGCATCGGCTTCCCTTTGGGTCATGTTCTGACTACCTCTACTCTATACAGAAAGCTTATTGAGCACATTGTATGTAACATCAGATAGACCACCTATGTCTTCTCTCCTGGGTCCCCCTTAGATGGACACACAACAATGGCTATCCAGTTGGCTTCAGCCGGTCATGTACATTTCCTGTAGTGGTTTTACAGATGTTCTTCGCCTGCTGCTCAACACTTGTAAAGTACAACACTGAATATAACGGCACCTGATTGATCGGCTCTTGGAGGATGTCCATTCTCTTCTGAGTGATCGTCCATCAGCTTCATCTCTTCATAATCGGTTAGCATGTTCTTTCTCTTCTTACAACACTAACAACATAACAGATCACAGATCTTGTAGATCACATTTTCTACAGAGTTTTCTGTCGTGTAATAATCTCATATTTATACATAAAATCCTCCAACAGAAACTTACGGCAATGCTGACAGCAAGGAGAGACATCAATACAGCAAGAGCAGCAGCAGCAGCAACAGGAGACAGGAAGTGAATCCATGGACCTGTCAGAAGATAAAAGACGTATCAGAGAGGGCGAGACCCAGAGATATGAGCATCTAGTGTATATATGTAATTATCTGATCACATACAGGGTATCAGTCACAGTCTGTGTTATTACACAATACATATGCTTGCGGGTGATATATCCATATGTAACAGTGTACCGCAATGTGTGTGTGTGTGGGGGGGGGGGGGGGGGGGGGAATAGCAAGCTCCGTAATAGAGGCTGACAGCCATCACCCAAAGTTATATTATGAAGTTATATTTAATTACATTGTGAATTCTGAGAGTTTATTATGTTTGCTAATACATTAATTTCTCAGATGTTTAGGGGCCGCTGCTGCTTTTACCAGTGGAGCAACAACCTGGGAACCGCATTATAAACAAGAGCCGCTGTGAGGGACTTCTAACATAGTAATGTGGTAATTAAAAATCTATTGTAGGGAGAAGATTCAAATTAGAGATGAGCGAACGTAATTGTTAAGGGCGATTTCGCAATCGAGCATCGCTATTTTCGAGTACCTGGCTACCCGGGTGAAAAGATTCGGGGGGCGCCGGGGGTGAGTGGGGGGTTGCAGAGGGGAGTGGGGGGGGAGAGAGAGCTCCCCCCTGTTCCCCACTGCTACCGCCCGATCCACCACGGCGCCCCCCGAATCTTTTCACCCGAGTAGCCAGGTACTCAAAAATAGCGATGCTCGAGTGCGAAATCGCCCTTAACAAGTACGTTCACTCATCTCTAATACAAATGGATTCTAAATTAAAGTAAAGTTATAAATACACATATATACTTTGGAATGCTGGAGGAATTCCTTTGATTTAGACCTTACCCTCCTCTGCACCGTTACTTCAGAGAATCGTGTGATCACGCACAGGTAAGCTGTTTTTTCTTGTACTATTTATGACCGAATGTTCCTACAGATGGAAGCAGTTTCCAAGTTCAAAGTTAAAGGAACATCGGCTACACTACCTGGACCATGCAAGGTCTCCATGAATATAGCCTCCGGGTCTACCTGCTATGGTGGCTTATGAGGCTCAGCCCTTCTAAAGCTGATGTATAGTAATGTATTAGAAGAATCATAAAAATATGGTGATAATCAAGTCCCCTAATGAGACAAAAATAAAAAGTTTAAAAACAAAAACACATCCAAACCCTACTCCCCCCCCCCCCTTTACTTTTTAAAAATAGTTTAACACAAAAAAACCCTATACACATGCATTTGTAACCACCCAGAGGGAAGGGGGGGGGGGGGGGGGTAGTTAGTACATTTAACCCGGACAGTCCTTGCACGTGATGAAAAAAAATAAATGGTGGAACGCTGATACCACTTTGGAAAAAAAGGAGAGGTCCAGTCTCATGACTATTCTATCATCAAGCATTTTTAAGTAGGGTTCTCTATAGGACAATACCTGTATCTCCCAAATCCATCTGGCGGTTGTAATGCCTACCAAAAGGCCACTTTGGTGGTTACGGTTTATAGCGATACTGATTGTATGGCCTCATAGGGAGGTTGGCAGAGACTAAGACTAGGTTAAGGTCCCAAGAGGGAATTTCCTAATAAAGAGTTTGAATCTATCTGCTCCATAGAGAAGTCGGCGGACCCACTTGTTCTCTATTAGCTGGGTGACAAAGAACTAAGAGCTGAGACCTGTGCCTTCAAGGTTTTAGGACTTAAGCCTCTTTAACACGCAAACACGATAGCTCAAAATTTGCTCAAAAGATAGGGAGAATGACAGTATGAATGATCATTTTAAATAAGCTGCTAATGGGCACTAATGCCCATTAGTAGCTTATTAGCTTCATTTGCATGTAAATGAGGCTCTTTTAGCTGTATGCAGATGACAGACCACCTGCTGTTATCTGCATACACCTGCTTTGTTCTGCTGGGGAACAGAAGCTGAAAAAAATGTTATAAGCGCTTCTGTGGAGAATCACAGCCTGCAGTCCCTGCTATCAGCTGCCCAGCCGAGAAATGGATTTTAAACTTAACATAAAATAATCGTTTGGCTAAAAAGCAAACAATGGTAGCATTTACACACAAGGATTATTGCTCAAAAGACATTGGTTGAGCAAATTTTGATTGCTATTGTGCCAATGTAAATGGAGCTTTAGTCCTTTATGTAGGCCTTCTTGTAGAAAATCTAGAATTTTCGTAAAGTCCGGCCCATTCAGATCTGGTCTATGGGGCCACGAAGATTACCCTGGTTTAGCAGTTTCAAATTTTTTGTAGGGCTTGGGAGATTAGGGGGAAAAGCATATACCAAGTCCATGTCCCATTCTCCTTGAGTCAGAGAGGTGTATCTGGGGCTGTTCCCACTGAGACGTTAACAGATTGAACACAGAGGTTTCCAGAGACCATTCTCCTGGGTCTGGTTTCTGTCGGTTTAGAAAGTCTGCCATGATGTTTTAGGAGCCTTTTAGATGAATGGCTGATAAGGACTTTTTTCCGGCCAGGAGAATAATCTTTGTAACAGATGGTGATGATGAGGATGTCTGGTGCTGCCCAGATGGCGAATAAAAGACACCGTTGTAATGTCTGAAAATATTTTAATATGTTTCTCACATATGTCCTCTGTCTGCATCAGCATCTCCCATACTGCTCTTAGTCCTCTAGTGTTTGGGAATTGAGAGCGGACGTGGAATGGTCAGGAACCCTGAAGTTACCCATCTGCCACCTGCGTCCCCCAACCAGGCTGACTAGCATCGGTGCTTACCGAAATAAATGGTGATCGGGACCACTGAACCACTTTTTTTTTATTTGCATTTCTCAGATTACAGACATGAGTATACATTTCCACTTTGTCAACATGTATGATTGCATTTGGACAATAATTTTGTAATAAATTTGCATTATCAAAGTTCTCTTTTTCTTGTCCGTATTCTTCTTTATATTATTACAGATGTTCTGGTTGTGTTCCTGACTCATGCTTAATCTTTCCATTTTCCTGAACCACTTTTTTATGGTTTCGGTGTGACAGCCACCATTCTAGAAATCTTTTCATTTGGGTGGACAATTTAAGCTTTTTGTCTAACGACGATTGCCTCCTAATCCGACAGGATTTCCTGCTGGAGGGGCCTAGAGTGGAATAGCGCCCAAGGGACCATCTGCAGACAGGCGGTCATCTGGCTGAGGATCCTCATGGCTTCTCTTATGGAGGCAGAGTCTTTCTCCTTAAGACTGGGGTCACACGGGATCGAAATCCTGCGGAAATCTCGCGGAATGACCGCACGGATATACCGCAAGATTTCCGCGGGAGAAATGCAGCTTTAAAAACGTCTGCTTTTCACCGCCTGCATTTCGCTGCGGCCATCAATACCCATAGAGAGAAGAGCGTCTGCTGTGGAAACAGGGAGAGGATTGACATGTCGCGTCTATGAATTCTGCGCAGCATGTCAAATTCAGCGCGGTTTGGCTGCAACAGATCGGCCACAGCATGTGGACAAGATTTTTACAAATCTCATCCACTTTGCTGCTTTATCCCGGGATAAAAAGCTGCGGACAGAATTTCTGTGCAGAAAGTCTGCATGGAAATTCTGCGGCAATTACATCCCATGTAAAACCAACCTAAATCTTTTAATGGAAAGGATGATATCCTCCCTTTTTGTTTGAGGTGAAAAGGAATAACCTTTTGAGGAGTCGAGGAGTACACCGAGGAAAAAAATGTTTTCTAGAGTTTAGACTGGATTTTTTGAAGTTGATAAGCCAACCTAACTCAGATAGGAGTTTACCTGTCTGGCCCAGGTGACTCTCCATAGAGTCCGAGCGATCTGAAATAATCTAGGTAAGGAATGTTATTTCCTATTCTCCTGCGATAGCCTATAGCCTCAATCATATCCCTTTACCTGTAATCTCTACTACATGGGGTATAGAAGGCATGAGGACTGTAGAATACCCAGTAATACTCCCCTTACCTGTAATCTCCAGTACATGGGGTATAGAAGGTGAGAGGTCAGTATAATACCCAGTAATACCCCCTTACCTGTAATCTGCTCTACATGGGGTAGAGAAGATGTGAGGTCAGTATAATACCCAGTAATACCCTCTTACCTGTAATCTCTAGTACATGGGGTATAGAAGGTGTGAGGTCAGTATAATACCCAGTAACACCCTCTTACCTGTAATCTCCAGTACATGGGGTATAGAAGGTGTGAGGTCAGTATAATACCCAGTAATATCCTCTTACCTGTAATCTGCTCTACATGGGGTAGAGAAGATGTGAGGTCAGTATAATACCCAGTAATACCCTCTTACCTGTAATCTCTAGTACATGGGGTATAGAAGGTGTGAGGTCAGTATAATACCCAGTAACACCCTCTTACCTGTAATCTCCAGTACATGGGGTATAGAAGGTGTGAGGTCAGTATAATACCCAGTAATATCCTCTTACCTGTAATCTCTAGTACATGGGGTATAGAAGGTGTGAGGTCAGTATAATACCCAGTAATACCCTCTTACCTGTAATCTCTAGTACATGGGGTATAGAAGGTGTGAGGTCAGTATAATACCCAGTAATACCCTCTTACCTGTAATCTCCACTACATGGAGTATAGAAGGTGTGAGGACAGTATAACACCCCAGTAATACCCCCTTACCTGTAATCTCCACTACATGGGGTATAGAAGGTGTGAGGTCAGTATAATACCCAGTAATACCCTCTTACCTGTAATCTCCACTACATGGGGTAGAGAAGGTATGAGGACCGTATAATACCCAGTAATACCCTCTTACCTGTAATCTCCAGTACATGGGGTATAGAAGGTGTGAGGTCAGTATAATACCCAGTGATACTCTCACCTGTAATCTCCAGTACATGGGGTATAGAAGGTGTGAGGTCAGTATAATAACCAGTAATACCCTCTTACCTGTAATCTCCAGTACATGAGGTATAGAAGGTGTGAGGACAGTATAATTAATATCCCAGTAATACCCTCTTACCTGTAACCTCCAGCAGGTATACCCGGGTCTCCTCACTGACTGGGTTTGTGACCCGGACACGGAGTCTCCTCCCGGCATCTTCTCTCTGAGCATTCGGGATAATCAGCGTCCTATTGTCATCCATCAGCCGGTATCTGTCAGGGAGAGACCCCCCGTCCACCTCCCAGGTCACAGCCGCCTCCTCTCCAGAGAACTGGACCCTCACAGCAATGTCCTGACCGAGCCGGCTGGAGTTACTGGTTACGTTGGAGATGACAACTGGATCTGGAAGTATCAGGACAAGGTCAGTGACCGTCAGTAATGTGACATCAGCATGGACATAAATGTAGGTGCTGTATAGAGTGCTAGCTCTGCTGTCATTATCAGACCCCAGTATCTGCCCCCTATACTGACCATCAGTCATGTGATCTGCAGCCCCCTCCCCATATACAGTCACCAGTGACTACTGATCCTCTGTTATCGGCCTCTATTACAGGAGGACAGAATTCAGGTTTCCCATTGAGGACAATAGAGAAATGTCTCCTGTGATCCACCAGCTCTTACCTAGTACAGTGATGGTTGTAGAGTTCCAGAAGCCCCCCGAACGGTTGTGACGCCAGAGAACATACTCACAGGAGTCGTCCTTCCTGGCATCTGTCAGCCTCCAGCACCCGCTGCTTGTGTTTAGGTGGAGTCTGGGGCCAAAGTGATTATAGGACCAACTATTATCACACCACAACTCCAGTAGTTTAGTGTCTCCAGCTCCACATTCTCTGTACAGATCCAGGATACTTTCTTTATCAGTACATTTCATGCCGCAGTCAGTGATGTCTGATCCTCTCCGCACATAGACTGATGAGACAGATGGCAGGATCTGGATGATGAGGACAACTGTGAAGACACAAATATGGAGACATCTGTCATTGGAGCAGAGTTCCTCCTCTCTGGAGACATCCTTGTACATTTCCTCCAGGCTGCACTCAGTTCGCTCATTACTAAACCTTGGTTAAAGCAAAATAACTGCCAAAAAGACTCCAAGGAGCAAAAGTAGTTCAACTGTATAAATCAGTAAAAGGATCCAAAAATGTAAAAATGCCGACTGGTTCTGTCCGCACTCTGATCAAGAAGTGGAAGAATGATGGGGTCTGGTATTACCAGTTAGACAAAGCAAGAGAGATCTCACACCGCTGCCAAAAAAATGCTAAGAAAATGTAGTAGCCCTGAGTTTGGGGTCCCTCCAGCACCTCAGAATACATGTTTTAGGTTTGTCTTGTATTACTGTCTTAAATGTGGAATGCATCAGATTTATGTGTATTGGAGTTTGCAGACATGGAAGGGTTAATGTCTTAGTGCTGTCTGGAAAATGTATCAATCTGTTTAGCCGTCTATTGGTCTGTGTGCGCATCATGTAGAGAGAGAAGTCTTAAGAGGAGTAAGGCCCAATGTCCACGGGCACGCACAGATTCACAGTGCCAAATCCTGCAGCTGCTTCCAGCCGTGCCTGCGGACATAAGGGCAAACAAGACATTTTCTCACCTGCACGAACGCAACGCATCCGGGCGCGCCAGCATCGTGTTTTTTACTTTTCAAATCTCCTGCTTTCCCGTGGATCCTCGGCATGGCCGCAGTGTCAGCTGCAGCTGTGCTGCAGATCGGACGGCTTTCATTGACTTCAATGGGAGCCATCCACATGGGAAACCACACAAAATGGAGCAGGCTGCATTTTTTTCCCCCGTGCGTGTGATCTCCACGCCGGGAAAAATGACATCCACAGGTATTTAATTACCTGCGGATACCCAATGAATGTCTACTGGCATGAACTGCAGATCATCTGCGCAGGTCACCCACACAGATTCCACAAGTGAATTATGCCCGTGGACATGAGGCCTTAGTTGGTGAGAAGAGGGGAGAAGGAAGAGTTCAGTCAAGTTTGTGAGAGTTAGGGCTCCTGCACACTTACATTTTTCTTGTGTGCTTTTTTTCACGCGATATCGCTGTGTTTTATTTTACATGATTGTCAATGGGATTTTCTAATGTTAAAAACGCATCACAAGTTGGTGCTCCTGCGATCTTTGTGTGATGCGTTTTTATCATTAGACAGTCCCATTGACAATCACGTGAAAAAAAAACGCGCAAGAAAAATGCAAGTGTGCAGGAGCCCTAAGGCCTCATGTCCACGGGGAAAATCGGGCCCGCTACGGATTCTACATGTAGAATCTGCAGCGGGTCCCTCCTGCCCCGCGGACATGAGCGCCGAAAATACAAATAAATGAGAATAAACTTACCTCCGATCCGCTCCGTTTCTTCTCTTCGCGGCGGCGTCATCTTCTCTCGTCGCGGCCGGATCTTCATTCTTCGGCTCGGCGGATGTGCACGATGACGTCGGTGACGTGCCCCGCGCATGCGCCGGGCCGAAGCAAAATGATCCGGCCGCGGCTGAGAGAAGATGGCGCGGCGCCGAAGAGAAGAAACGGAGCGGGTGAGTAAAATATGATTTTTGTGTCCCGCGGATCCGGACGGCTTCCATAGGCTTCAATAGAAGCCCGCGGGAGCCGTCCCCGCGGGAGACCCGCATGAAAATGGAGCATGGTCCAGATTTTTTCATGCTCCATTTTTTTTAAAATCACTTTTATTGACGATCCGCGGGTATTTATCTACCCGCGGGTGGTCAATGCATCCCTATGGGGTGCGGATCCGCGCGCGGGAGAAGAGTTAAAATCCGCTGCGGATTTTAATTCTTCTTTTCCCCGTGGACATGAGCCCTTAGTCTGTGGATATACAATGCCCCGAGAATCCTCACTGCTTCAGCACTGTACAAGTTGTTTTTTGTGCGAGAACTGTTTTATTGTTACTATATCAAGCGTTTAAGTAAACAGACATGACGGAACGTTCCCGGTTCTCATTCAGTAAATACCCTCTGTGTGTGTGGACTACTTTATTCTGTCTGGGTGATCTGCCGCAGAAGATGGAACGTTGGTGTCATGGTGACAAACCAGGACTTAGGCCTCATGTCCACGGGCACACACGGATTCTGAGTGGGGAATCCAGCAGCGGATTCCACCCATGAGACATGAGTCCTAAAAAGACATTTTCTTACCTCTCCAGGGCCAGCGCGGGTCCCCTCCGTCGCGGCCGGTTCTTCTTTCTTCTGCACGACAGATGCTTTCCTGCTGATCCAATGGAAGCCATCCCTATGTGATCAACAGAAAAATGCAGCATGCTGACAATGGTCAGGCCGTATAGTGGTGGAGTTGGTATGATTGCAAGTGTCGGTTGATTACGGCTAGCAGGCATTGCAGTCGGTAGGACAGGGAGCATGTTATCAGGCGGAGTACAGAGGGGTTTGGTTTAGGGAATATGGTATGCCTCCCTGAAGAGGTGCATTTTTAGAGCACGCCTGAAGTTTAGTTTGTCAATGATTGCCCGGATATTTTTTGGTAGCGCATTCCAGAGGACAGGTGCAGCTCTGGAGAAGTCTTGCAGGCGGGAATGAGGGGTTCGAATTAGAGGGACACTTAGTCTGATTTCATAAGCAAAGCGGAAGGTCCAGGCTGGGTGGTGGATTAAGATGAGCGAAGCAATGTAGGGCAGCACGGTGCTATGGAGAGCTTTGTGGATGAGGGCAGCGAGTTTAAATTGTATTCTGTATTTGACAGGCAGCCAGTGCAGTGACCGGCACAGGGCAGAGGGTAGTGGCTGGACAGGAAGGTGAGACTGGCTGCCACATTCAGGATGGATTGGAGAGGGTAGAGTCTGGGGCCAATAATACTAATGAGTCAAAAATGACATAATATCTGGACAACAATAACTGTAAACAGACAAACCAGGAGAACGACTACAGCTCATAATACATACAGCAGGATGTGTGCTGTGAGGCCAGTATCCCCAGGAGTAGCGCTACACCAATCCTTATTCACGAGGCAGGCAATTCCGCAGCAATGTCCGTCCATAGCATGCAATGTTAAATGATCCTTCCCTGCACACGAGCGGAAATCAATCACTTGCGTTTTCCGCTCACGGGGGAAGAATCCGAGCATGCTCTATTTGGTGCTGGAAATTGCACAGATGACTTCCATTGCAGTCAATGGAGGCCATCCGATCCATAGCGATCCATAATTTTGAAATCGACGCAAATCCACGTCATCATCGACACATCATGCCCTGCAGTGCGCATGCGTTTTGGCTGGGACACTCGCAGCGGATCTGAACAGGCGAGTATAAGTCACTGGCCATGGGCAGAAGGCCTTACTCATCCCTATTAGCGGAGTGCGCATGCACATCCGCTGGTCTCAACACCTCCTAACAGTCCGGTTGGAACGGCCGGTGGGGGACAATTCATTGATACGACCACCCAGCTTCTCCCATCCCAATAATGCGCCCCTATCAGACTCTGACAACGGGGTGAAATCTCTTCTCTGTGTTGTAGAGGTGTCTAGTGGCCAACAAGCTCTACACAAGCGGAAGAAGAGGTCACTACACACAAGGGGCCTCCGATAGCCTCTTATAGGCCAATGGGGGAACCACTTTTAGGGCCTCAGATGACAAGACCGTTCATCTAATCACCACAACTCTCATCATTTACATATCTGCCTGAGATGGAACTGCATCTATTATTACGGATAACCTCCCTTCTGCCGGCTCAGCGTCTCCTTCATGAGGTTGTCTAGATGTTCCAGAGAACAGCAGCTACAGTTGCGACACAAGGCAGGACTGAGCATCCTGTACCGCTCCTGCTTCTAGCCCTGCGCTGTCCGGTGGGCATTAGGGGGGCCATGGACCTGGCAGTCAATGGAACAGTCTCAAAAGCTGAGCCTGCGCTATCGGCAAAGGGAGTGGGCTGTGACTGACAGCCGCCTCCTGCTACAACAGTGAGAATTGGTGAGCACACATATCTCTGCTGTTATCTTTTACATGCCATGATCAATGATGATTGTGATGTGTAAAGGGTTCACTCAGGGGAGGTCATCGGCCGCTGCAGCAACTGGACACCAGACATTGGCCTTTGATCACTAATGATAGCAATAATGCACTGCAATACAGAAGAATTGCAATTAATTCTACAGTGAAGTAAAAAATAAATAAACAAATCAATTAAAAAGAATACTTTTTAATAGTGTAGAGTAATAGTGTAGTGGCCCAACAGGTCCTACAGAACACTCACGGTACACTTGTCCTGTCTCACCTGTCTAGATGCTGTCCCTGGATCCAGAAGGTTACGTCTGTGGGAGAAACCCTGTGTCCCCCCCTTCTGCTCTAAGCATAGAGCTCAGCCCTGATGTCAGCCGGTCTCGCATTGGTTGACAGTCAGGTTTAATCTTATTGGTGCAGAGCCCAAGAGCGGGAAGCAAAGATATAGGTCCCTATGTAAGAGTGCAGGAGAGAGAGAGGCTATGAAAGGAAGTGACGCAGAGCCGTTAATCAGATTCAGCCAGGTGTGAGTGAGGAGAGGTTGCAGTTCCGTAGTCAGAAAGGAGGAGGAGTTCAGCAAGTTATTGTTTTCCAAGGTAGAGTGTGGTAAACAACCTGCTCCCTTAGCATCACACAGCAGAGAAAACAGAAGATTCTTTCAGAGATTCATTTTCATCTAACAATGAGTTATAGCTAACCAGTGAAGTACAAGCCAGGATTAGCCATACAGCCACTTGTCTCTCTGCTTCATAAAATCCCACAGTCAAATCCAACTAAATTGTTTCATCCAAGTTCCATAGTGGGGTAATGGTCTGATAAATCAATCTTCTTGAATACCTGCTATAAATACGTTTTCAAAGGATTGTAAAGTTAACCCATTGCTGCAAATACCAAAATTAGTAAATCTTCTTACTCTCAGATTACAAAATTAAACTGGATTCAGTTATTTCTGCGACATATCAGCCGGAGTGTCCAAGTTAGAGTACCGCTGTGATAGACATGATGATTATTTATAAAATGTCTATCGATTAATATAACCCAAATGTATTTTGCTGTTGTAATGACTTTCAGCTCTGAGGAGTCTAAAGGACACACACAATCTAATCATGGTATTTGCTAGCCAATGGATGGGTGATGTATTTGCTCTAAGTACATAGAAGTTGCTCAACCAGTTTCTAAGAGTTAAGGGCTATAGTGTTATGTGTATATCCTGTGTTCAATACTGAGTGTTTACCTAGGCCCCCTTCCTCTTCTCACCCAGGCTAGGTAAACAATGATTCATCACTACACGGAGCTGTCTGCATGCTAAAGAGGACAAAGTCCAAACTACACGGGACTTGGAAGGGGGTGGGCAGAGAGGTGGGGGATTCTATATGATCCGACAAATGAGAATCCTATATGTTACTGATGTAACCTGTTGCACGCCCATTGTGTGTCTGTACAATAAAAGGCCCTGTCTGGCTGTTTCTGGGCAGAGAGCCATTTTTAACATGAGATTCATACCTTGTGTTTGACTTGGTCAGTGTGCGCATACTGCTTCCACACAATTAGGAAAGCGACAAAATACCCCAAAGCCTGCTGGAGAAATCATAATCCAGATCAGTGGAGTCCCTGGGTGAGCGAGTGGATCTGTGAGGTCACAGCCTGGAACGTACAGAGATCGGCAGATGGCACGCAGAACTCAGGGGCCCGAAAATCTACAGAACACGGTAAGATTGCCTTATCTACCTGTGTCAAAGCTGGGTTCTGACTGCTTTTCTGCCTGTTCCTGATCCAGACTGGACCTTCACTGAAAGACAGGTAATAACTCTAGTTCTGTCCACTCGGGAAAATCACCACGTTACCTGTCTAGGGGTATTTTGTATGCTGTGTATATTATGTCTGAGACGGTTAAAAATTGTGTATGCAAGACCAAGAGACAAATTCTGTGAGGGTTAATGTGTCGGGAGGGCGGACTCGGCTGTTTACGTCTGAGGGAACACGCCAGTGACATTTTCTCCTAGGTAAAACTAGTGTGAGGTTAGGAAGATTTATGATACGTATACTTACCTTTTATGATTGAGCGTGTTATGTTCTCATATGTGGAAAGGTATATACTGTGAAGTATAGCCGTGCTTTGTGACGGCTGATTTCTCCAGAATATTGTTGAGGGTTTGGTCATTGAAAATAATCGTCAGTCTCTGTGTATAGCTAAAATGTCCTGTCCAGACGGATTACTAGTAGAGGTTGGTTGTTATAAAGGTAGATGAGAGATATATATATACCTTGAGCCCTTGTGGGTATTCTCCAGTAATCCCGTCTGTTTGGTACTATAGAAAGAATGTGCAGTGTTGATTATTGGGGGAGGGGTGCTGGTAAGAGAGTGAACTGAAAGCTTTTTCAATTAACCCTTTCTGTTTCCTTAGTCTTTTCTGAGTGGGAAAGAGGGGTTATATTGGAAGGATTTGAAGAAAGCAGATTTTACAAGAGAAACACTATTGTGTCCAGAAACTTTGAATAGAATAGAGTTGAGCAGATTGAGAAGGTTCAGGCATAGACGCAGGTTGTTTAGAGAATGGGGAGCAAAGTGAGCAAGGACAAAGGTCATAGAGCTTGTGATTTGGTTGCTGATGGGAAAGGATCAGGAAAAGTTGCAGAAAGAAATGTTAGGTCATGGACAGGTAAGATAGGCTGTAGAAAGTTTTCAGAAGATGAGCAGGAAGCCTAGCAGAAAGAAAGGTGTTTTTAGATTGCTAGGAGGAGGTATAACATAGTTAAGAGATTGAAGAGGGGAAAGCATGTAGTGGGGTATGTGTATTGCTAATGAACAATGTAATGCCTTTGTGTTGACTACAGCCCCTCCCTGTAATGGCGGCCCTGCTTGCAATGTTTACAATCCAACATAGTGTGACTCTGCAGTAAATGTAGTGAGGCCTGC
The DNA here is from genome assembly GCA_035609135.1 of Eleutherodactylus coqui. Taxonomy (NCBI): domain Eukaryota; kingdom Metazoa; phylum Chordata; class Amphibia; order Anura; family Eleutherodactylidae; genus Eleutherodactylus; species Eleutherodactylus coqui. The sequence continues at coordinate 37,703,714 of CM069408.1, forward strand.
CCCCACCCTGAAGTTACTTCCCCCCATGTGTTCAATTTCAGGGTGTGTGATGTTACTTCCGGTCCCTCCCCATCCGGGACAGGACCTGGCCCCGCCCCTTCCTCCTCCAGCGGCCATCTTGCCTCACCTGGAAGTGCTGCTACTCAGCAGCCATTTTGCCTCACCTGGGAGATCTGTAGCCCCGCCCCTTTTTGCCTTTGGCGGCCATTTTGCTGCATTTGGGAGGCCTATATTCCCCAATGCCACTGTATCCAGTGCGAACAGCATGATTGTCTGAAGTAAGGTTTTGTTTGACCAGACTTTGTTACGCTCCAAGATGTGGCCACTTTGGATGTGTGATAAGTTCAGGGAAACAAACCTTCATGAAGATGCAGCTTGGGACATAGTAGATGACTAAGCTGGTTTATAGTGTATGGAAGATTGGAGTTGATGCATGGGGGGCAGAGGCCGGGAATACATGACAGGGGACGCTCTCTCATGTTCCCAGGGGCTCTGTTTTCCACTGCCCGCTTCTCCAATGGATACTCAGACAGATGATGTTACGGAAGGCTCCTACAGATGAAATAATTTCCCTATAGTCACCCAGCGAACTTTTTCATGCAATTTGGTGAAGTAATTTTACTTTTTATGTGAAGAAAGAGGGACTGAATTGCCCAGAGTAGGATGTTAATTCATCCGTATTCTTTAGTTTTTCTTTAAGTCTTTTGTATATTCTAGTGTCAGTCTACACTGAAGCTATAATTATATTCCGACAGGAGAGTAAAAGCTAAACGTGGCCATTCCCTGAAATACTATTACACTGGGTGACGTAAAATTTGAATCGTGTGGCGCCCCCTTGTGTTAAAAAATACTAACTGCGACCTGAAAGGGAAAAAAAATTTTTTTAAGGAGATTTTCGCTCAGACTTCGCTGCATACAATGTCACCTTGACCTACAAAGTGCTTGTTTTTGTACCTCTTCACAGTTTAGACAAAGTGAAATTAAAATCAATAAACTTTAATAGATATATTTAAAACCAAAAACACAAATAGGGCACTACACACACAGCCTCTATATATCAAGAGGTTTACAAGTCTCTATGACAAAAGAGACTATCACCACGATTTACTATACATCCGGAGGCCCTTATATGGGTACACTCCTGGTACGTGGTGAAAGGGAAACGCAGGAACTAATAGATCAAAAAATTCCTTTTCAGATTATTTTTTTCACACTTTTTGTCCTTGCTCTACACGTGTTCATATTTGGGAATATTTTCTTGGGGTAGATTAATTCTCATCATTACCCCAAAATTTCCTCTAATACGTGTTTATGAAAAGATGCAAGGTAGGGAAGTATTTTTTCTCCTTTATTTTAGGATTATGGAATTATTTAGGTGATAGTATGGTAGAGACATTTATTATGAGATGTTATATTGTCTCCAAATATCTCAACACTATCACCTCATATACTTCCGTAGTGTACAGAGAAGGTACAGACAGTAATCTACTTTTTGAACAGAATTACTCTTATGAACAGCACTTTTTGTTTTCACATATACTTCAGATGTCAACTAGTAGTACTATATATAATCTCGATCTAGGTCTTAGTTTTCTCTCTCTCGACGCGTTTCACCGTTCATGGAACGGATCATCAGGAGATCTTATTAGTTAGTACCATCTGTATTTAGTCGTATCTGTTCCAGTATTTTAAAGAACAGTAACATAAATCAATATCTGTTCCGGCGTTTTTGAGAACAGTGACATATATCATATGTTACACTTCTACATCCCTTCAGTTATAGGAGCAGAAAGACAGTGGCCGATGTCGTCACTATACTGTTTGGTTGTTTAAGCAAGTAACCACCAATCACATAAGTAATATTCGTTTATCGAAATATTCGTTTATCTGAGTATTTTCTGTGAGCTAGAGAAGCAGCTATACAGTGCACTGTAGTAGCGATTCGTATATTGTGCACGTAATTTTCTTTAGGCTTTCTTTTTTATATATATATAGCTCATAAGTAACTCTGCTATCTAATAAGGAAATTTTCTTATGTATAAGGGGTATTGGATGTATTGTCTCTTTTTTATATATTTTTTGCATCCAGCTGGCCAGGGTAACAAGACCCTATAATATATGCGATTGCTGTACCAATTGAGGAGTGTGGCCTATATTTCATTGGCATCTCCTTAGTAACCCAATCGCATCTATGTTCGTTGTGAAGCTGCAAAGTGTATGCAGAAAACACAGTATGCTAGGACGCAAGCAAAATCAGAGACTAGCATAAGTAGATTGTCATTCTGACTAGAGATATAGTTTTCCTTGCTATAGGTTGTATAGTCTTTTCTGCTATGCTATAGAAGTGTCCATATGTATAGGATCAGAGAGGTAGCGCCTCTGGCCTTAGTGGTAGGTCAGGGCTATCTGTGTGGTGTTGGATTGTTCAGCCTTATAAGGCTAGCTTCTTCCCTCCTCTAGGGGAGGTGTCTCAGGTCTTTGGCCAATGGTTATGTGGGTGGGCGGGAGTCTTTCTAAACTATCATATTTCTTCACTTTATATTTCTATATTCCCTCTTATGGGATATCAATATTGTTAGTTCAGTCCTCAGGGAGAGGGGATATATGGGTCGATCGTTTGTATCTTTGTTTCGATTGTATGTATTGCTATCGCCGTACTCAGTATTGTGTACATAACATTCCCCAGCATGAGGTTGTGCCGTATTTGCCTTCTTCCTATAGGTTGATGAAGGGGGCGCTGCCTCCGATGCGTTATAGCAGCGCCACACTGCCAAGCTTCTCCTCCCATTCAAGTGCGCGGCATACAGACCTGGCCCCGCTCGATAGTGCAGCGCGTCATATGACGCGTCAGGAGCGCGTCGCTTAGCATAGACGCTGCCGGGACTGTTTTGTCATGTGACTCAGTAGCGTTAGTGACGCGATGACGTCATGCAGGCGTCACTACGTTCATAGTCATGGTGTTCTGTATTGATGCAGCGTTTGATAAAGTTGCAGAGTGGAACGCATAGTCACATGACTTAGCTATGATTGGCCCATAATGCTCTGAGAGATTTCTAAAAGAAAATACGGTGTAATAAAGGTCTAGTGATCGCTCAGCACCACTAAAACGGGAAAGGTATAGCTTGGCATTAGTCATATGGGGAAGATATGAAAACAACCAGTGATATATTAAAGGTTGCTATAATTAAAGTATCGTCTTTATTTTTTATATACATATATGTTGTTTTTCAGCCTTCATCTAATTGAAAATGTCATTATGCAGGATGTTTTAATATGATTTATTGAACGATTATGCATAGTTAATATGCCCGTCGATAGTCCAACCATTCATCTTAGGAGGATGGGACCACTTTTATGGCTCCGCTATTTAAAGGAATAAAGCGTCATAGCTGCATTATTCACATGAAAAAAATCAGGACAACCAGTAATAAATTAAAAATATATTCTAGTTAAGGTGCCGTATTTATTTTTGTGGTTTTTCAGCCTTCATCTAGTTGGATATTTGACTGTACATGATATTCTAATATGATCTATTAAGCGGCAAATTGGTAACGATATGCATAATTGGTATATGTATTAATAAATTAGTAACGAATATGCATAATTGGTATGTATATTGCCAGTCCAACCATTCATCATAAAAGGATGGAACTAAGTAGGTCATAGTTATAGGTCGTGATTTGCAGAATTTGGTAGAATATCAATTATTGTATTTTCCTCCCTTTCTTTTTTATTTATTTATTTTCAATCATATTTTATCGATCCTTTTTATATATCCTTTTTAATAGTTTATAAGTCCCAATCTCAGTATATGGCCACATGTTCTATGGTCGAGCCTATTATGTTAAGCCAGATTAGTCGCTTTGGCATTCTCTGTTTATCCTCAAATAAAACAATTAAAGGTAAGTTGTTCGTTTAGCCCATTAGGCTGTACTGTTTCCATCCTATAGATCCACTTAGTTTCTTTCTGGAGGAGTAACTTCTCAAGATTTCCTCCTCTTATATCTCTCTTTATCAGTTCTATCCCCTGAAACTTGAGACAGAATTCGTTGCCTTTATGTACATCCCAGACATGATTTGATACTGGAGTTTTCTCCTTTCGCCTAACATTACCAATATGTCCAAGAATCCTTCTTCTGAATTCTTGTCGGGTTTTACCGACATATTGTTTTTTGCATTCACAAGTTATGAGGTAAACCATGTTACGAGTAATGCAATTAAAGAAGTCTCTTGTCATATATGTTTTACCCGTTGTGTTAGACATGAAAGAGTTGCTTTTTTCAATGAAATCACAGGCGGTACATTTGGAGCAACGAAAAGTGCCATTGGGAAGTTGTCTTGATAACCAGTTTCCATCGGATTTTTTTCTTTCAAAATGGCTCTTTATGAGGTGGTCTTTTAAATTCATACCTCGTCTATAGGTAATTCTTGGACCTTCAGTGATACTGTCCTTTAGATCTTTGTCATGAAAGAGTATATCCCAGTATCTCTTGAGTATTTCTTTTACTTCAGTATGGGCCGTATCATAAGTGCCTACAACTCTCATGTTGGGGATTTCTTTTCTTTCTCTTGGAATCAGTAACTGCTGTCTGTTCTGTTCTGCGGCAAAGTTATATGAACTTTTTAATACTTCAGATGGGTATCTTCTCTCTTTAAACCTATCATGTAGTTTTTTGCTCTCATTTTCAAAATCTGTTGTCTCAGAGCAATTCCTTCTTACCCGCAGGTATTGTCCTTTGGGTATTCCCCTTTTTAGGGGGTATGGGTGGAAGCTATCCCATCTTAGTAGGTTGTTCGTTGCCGTTGGTTTTCTATATAAGTTGGACGAGATGGAACCATCTTGTTGGATTTCGATGGATACGTCTAAGAATTCAATAGATTGTTTACTGATATTAGAGGTGAACCGCAGATTTAGCTCATTTTGATTCAGGAATCTCACAAAGTCGTTGAATTTGTCTTCGCTGCCAGACCATAGAATCAGTATGTCGTCGATGTATCTCGTCCACAGGACGACATATTGAGACCAGATGTTATTTTCTTCAGCAAAGACGATCTTTTCCTCCCACCAGCCCAGGTACACGTTGGCGTACGACGGGGCACATGGTGTCCCCATCGCCGTGCCCCTGAGCTGGTGGAAGTACTTCGAATCGAATATGAAGAAGTTATGGGTTAGAATAAATTCTAACAGTGCAAGCACAAACTCCGTGTGTCTGGACATGTATCTACCTCTTTGTGCAAGAAAATGTTTAGTTGCTCTGATGCCACCCTGGTGTGGGATAGAACTGTATAGTGCTTCCACATCCAGGGTGGCAATCAGGGTGCCAGGGTCAACCGAAATATTTTGTAGCTGTCTTAGAAGATCCATAGTATCTCTGGCAAATGATGGTAGAGATGAAACAAAAGGCCTTAGAATCCTATCTATATACTGACTTGGATTCTGGGTCAAGTTGTTAATGCCCGATATGATAGGTCTACCTTTCAATGGGTTCAGGCCTTTGTGCACTTTTGGGAGGGAATAAAAAGTAGATGTCCGCGGAGTGTCATTGAGCATGAATCGATATTCTGATTCACTGATCAAGTTATCATTTTTTGCTTCGCTTAGGAGATTTCTGAGCTCGGTCCAATACTTTTGTGTGGGATCGGATGCCAGTTTGGTGTATGTTTCCCGATCTTCCAACAGTCGGTTGCACATTTGTATATATTGTTCAGTTTGCATAAGGACTATATTACCTCCTTTATCTGATGATTTAATAACCACGTTGTCCAAATTTTTGAGTGTATTAAGTGCCTCAAGTTCCTGTTTTGACATATTAGGGAACCTGAAAGTCCGAGGTCTCAGAGTCTTCAAATCCCGAAGGACAAGTTGTTCAAACATGTCTAGCTCTGGACTGTGGACTTCTGGTGGGGAGGTTTTGTTTAATATTTTTAAGTCGGTAAAAGGCCCATTCCCTATTATTTCATTTTCCAGGGACTCCAAAATATCAATAGCTTGGAGATCACTAGGTTCTAGGCCTAACTCTTGTGCTTTTGTTTTATCCTTTAATTGTTTTATTTGAGGATAAACAGAGAATGCCAAAGCGACTAATCTGGCTTAACATAATAGGCTCGACCATAGAACATGTGGCCATATACTGAGATTGGGACTTATAAACTATTAAAAAGGATATATAAAAAGGATCGATAAAATATGATTGAAAATAAATAAATAAAAAAGAAAGGGAGGAAAATACAATAATTGATATTCTACCAAATTCTGCAAATCACGACCTATAACTATGACCTACTTAGTTCCATCCTTTTATGATGAATGGTTGGACTGGCAATATACATACCAATTATGCATATTCGTTACTAATTTATTTATACATATACCAATTATGCATATCGTTACCAATTTGCCGCTTAATAGATCATATTAGAATATCATGTACAGTCAAATATCCAACTAGATGAAGGCTGAAAAACCACAAAAATAAATACGGCACCTTAACTAGAATATATTTTTAATTTATTACTGGTTGTCCTGATTTTTTTCATGTGAATAATGCAGCTATGACGCTTTATTCCTTTAAATAGCGGAGCCATAAAAGTGGTCCCATCCTCCTAAGATGAATGGTTGGACTATCGACGGGCATATTAACTATGCATAATCGTTCAATAAATCATATTAAAACATCCTGCATAATGACATTTTCAATTAGATGAAGGCTGAAAAACAACATATATGTATATAAAAAATAAAGACGATACTTTAATTATAGCAACCTTTAATATATCACTGGTTGTTTTCATATCTTCCCCATATGACTAATGCCAAGCTATACCTTTCCCGTTTTAGTGGTGCTGAGCGATCACTAGACCTTTATTACACCGTATTTTCTTTTAGAAATCTCTCAGAGCATTATGGGCCAATCATAGCTAAGTCATGTGACTATGCGTTCCACTCTGCAACTTTATCAAACGCTGCATCAATACAGAACACCATGACTATGAACGTAGTGACGCCTGCATGACGTCATCGCGTCACTAACGCTACTGAGTCACATGACAAAACAGTCCCGGCAGCGTCTATGCTAAGCGACGCGCTCCTGACGCGTCATATGACGCGCTGCACTATCGAGCGGGGCCAGGTCTGTATGCCGCGCACTTGAATGGGAGGAGAAGCTTGGCAGTGTGGCGCTGCTATAACGCATCGGAGGCAGCGCCCCCTTCATCAACCTATAGGAAGAAGGCAAATACGGCACAACCTCATGCTGGGGAATGTTATGTACACAATACTGAGTACGGCGATAGCAATACATACAATCGAAACAAAGATACAAACGATCGACCCATATATCCCCTCTCCCTGAGGACTGAACTAACAATATTGATATCCCATAAGAGGGAATATAGAAATATAAAGTGAAGAAATATGATAGTTTAGAAAGACTCCCGCCCACCCACATAACCATTGGCCAAAGACCTGAGACACCTCCCCTAGAGGAGGGAAGAAGCTAGCCTTATAAGGCTGAACAATCCAACACCACACAGATAGCCCTGACCTACCACTAAGGCCAGAGGCGCTACCTCTCTGATCCTATACATATGGACACTTCTATAGCATAGCAGAAAAGACTATACAACCTATAGCAAGGAAAACTATATCTCTAGTCAGAATGACAATCTACTTATGCTAGTCTCTGATTTTGCTTGCGTCCTAGCATACTGTGTTTTCTGCATACACTTTGCAGCTTCACAACGAACATAGATGCGATTGGGTTACTAAGGAGATGCCAATGAAATATAGGCCACACTCCTCAATTGGTACAGCAATCGCATATATTATAGGGTCTTGTTACCCTGGCCAGCTGGATGCAAAAAATATATAAAAAAGAGACAATACATCCAATACCCCTTATACATAAGAAAATTTCCTTATTAGATAGCAGAGTTACTTATGAGCTATATATATATAAAAAAGAAAGCCTAAAGAAAATTACGTGCACAATATACGAATCGCTACTACAGTGCACTGTATAGCTGCTTCTCTAGCTCACAGAAAATACTCAGATAAACGAATATTTCGATAAACGAATATTACTTATGTGATTGGTGGTTACTTGCTTAAACAACCAAACAGTATAGTGACGACATCGGCCACTGTCTTTCTGCTCCTATAACTGAAGGGATGTAGAAGTGTAACATATGATATATGTCACTGTTCTCAAAAACGCCGGAACAGATATTGATTTATGTTACTGTTCTTTAAAATACTGGAACAGATACGACTAAATACAGATGGTACTAACTAATAAGATCTCCTGATGATCCGTTCCATGAACGGTGAAACGCGTCGAGAGAGAGAAAACTAAGACCTAGATCGAGATTATATATAGTACTACTAGTTGACATCTGAAGTATATGTGAAAACAAAAAGTGCTGTTCATAAGAGTAATTCTGTTCAAAAAGTAGATTACTGTCTGTACCTTCTCTGTACACTACGGAAGTATATGAGGTGATAGTGTTGAGATATTTGGAGACAATATAACATCTCATAATAAATGTCTCTACCATACTATCACCTAAATAATTCCATAATCCTAAAATAAAGGAGAAAAAATACTTCCCTACCTTGCATCTTTTCATAAACACGTATTAGAGGAAATTTTGGGGTAATGATGAGAATTAATCTACCCCAAGAAAATATTCCCAAATATGAACACGTGTAGAGCAAGGACAAAAAGTGTGAAAAAAATAATCTGAAAAGGAATTTTTTGATCTATTAGTTCCTGCGTTTCCCTTTCACCACGTACCAGGAGTGTACCCATATAAGGGCCTCCGGATGTATAGTAAATCGTGGTGATAGTCTCTTTTGTCATAGAGACTTGTAAACCTCTTGATATATAGAGGCTGTGTGTGTAGTGCCCTATTTGTGTTTTTGGTTTTAAATATATCTATTAAAGTTTATTGATTTTAATTTCACTTTGTCTAAACTGTGAAGGGCTTTTTTTGATTGATTATTAGACAATTCTGCCTCTGTGACTGATCTATATAGACTATGGCAGGTTTCCTTTCGTCGAACCTAAACCCTAACGAATGGCTAACAGAAGCAAGCTCTGTATTCTCTGGAGATGTATACAGTCCCAGTAATCCTTATCCTACAATTAATTCCTGCTTCAAAACCCTCACTAAGAACTATAAAGAATACGCCCGCTGTTGGTGGGAAGTTCAGGGTCTCCAAAAATACGCAGAACAGAAGATTGTTCCTAGAGGTCTGCGTAACCTAGTGTCACCCCCACCAAGACTTAGAACTGTAGAATTTATGAGAAAATGGGAGGAAACATCTACTGAATCCTCCCTTAAGTTAATACAACTGTTACTCGATGAGGAGAGGAACACTCTTGTGTTAAACCAAAAGACACTAGAGGAGAGTATAGAACAAGCTAAAAAGTTTGCTGCAGACCCTGACTTCCCATCAAGAGAAAAAGCGTTACAAAATCAAATTGAGAAGTACACTCAACATATAAAAGAACGAAAGCATTCATTGTTTATGAGGGATCTCCAAGACTTTAGAGATCAAAAAGCCTATGAGAACGCAAAAATTCCCTCTGAGACAGAAGCGAGTTCTTCTGATATCGAACCATCTGATAGCGAGGCAACTTCCAGTAGAAGAACATACCTCCCACCTCGACATAATAGAGGTCGTCGACCCCAACAGGGAAGAGGAAGAGGTAGACAGAATACCAACAACTTTCTTGATCAACCAATATCAAGATATTTTTTGAGGGGAGGCAGAGACACCTACACACAACGGTAGAAATGGAAATCCCCGATACAAACACGGCTTCCACAGTTCGGCAGCATAATGAAAATTTGCAAATAATTAACCTATCGACACATATACTTACCACGGCTGAGTGTTCTGTACTGGAGAGGGGGATGTCCTTCGTCCCGACGACCCAATACGATCCGTTCGTCTGGGCGAAGGACATCTCCCTCTTCATCAGAAAATTAAGGTGGAGGAAATACTTCATCCAGAAGGATAAAACAAAAGCACAAGAGTTAGGCCTAGAACCTAGTGATCTCCAAGCTATTGATATTTTGGAGTCCCTGGAAAATGAAATAATAGGGAATGGGCCTTTTACCGACTTAAAAATATTAAACAAAACCTCCCCACCAGAAGTCCACAGTCCAGAGCTAGACATGTTTGAACAACTTGTCCTTCGGGATTTGAAGACTCTGAGACCTCGGACTTTCAGGTTCCCTAATATGTCAAAACAGGAACTTGAGGCACTTAATACACTCAAAAATTTGGACAACGTGGTTATTAAATCATCAGATAAAGGAGGTAATATAGTCCTTATGCAAACTGAACAATATATACAAATGTGCAACCGACTGTTGGAAGATCGGGAAACATACACCAAACTGGCATCCGATCCCACACAAAAGTATTGGACCGAGCTCAGAAATCTCCTAAGCGAAGCAAAAAATGATAACTTGATCAGTGAATCAGAATATCGATTCATGCTCAATGACACTCCGCGGACATCTACTTTTTATTCCCTCCCAAAAGTGCACAAAGGCCTGAACCCATTGAAAGGTAGACCTATCATATCGGGCATTAACAACTTGACCCAGAATCCAAGTCAGTATATAGATAGGATTCTAAGGCCTTTTGTTTCATCTCTACCATCATTTGCCAGAGATACTATGGATCTTCTAAGACAGCTACAAAATATTTCGGTTGACCCTGGCACCCTGATTGCCACCCTGGATGTGGAAGCACTATACAGTTCTATCCCACACCAGGGTGGCATCAGAGCAACTAAACATTTTCTTGCACAAAGAGGTAGATACATGTCCAGACACACGGAGTTTGTGCTTGCACTGTTAGAATTTATTCTAACCCATAACTTCTTCATATTCGATTCGAAGTACTTCCACCAGCTCAGGGGCACGGCGATGGGGACACCATGTGCCCCGTCGTACGCCAACGTGTACCTGGGCTGGTGGGAGGAAAAGATCGTCTTTGCTGAAGAAAATAACATCTGGTCTCAATATGTCGTCCTGTGGACGAGATACATCGACGACATACTGATTCTATGGTCTGGCAGCGAAGACAAATTCAACGACTTTGTGAGATTCCTGAATCAAAATGAGCTAAATCTGCGGTTCACCTCTAATATCAGTAAACAATCTATTGAATTCTTAGACGTATCCATCGAAATCCAACAAGATGGTTCCATCTCGTCCAACTTATATAGAAAACCAACGGCAACGAACAACCTACTAAGATGGGATAGCTTCCACCCATACCCCCTAAAAAGGGGAATACCCAAAGGACAATACCTGCGGGTAAGAAGGAATTGCTCTGAGACAACAGATTTTGAAAATGAGAGCAAAAAACTACATGATAGGTTTAAAGAGAGAAGATACCCATCTGAAGTATTAAAAAGTTCATATAACTTTGCCGCAGAACAGAACAGACAGCAGTTACTGATTCCAAGAGAAAGAAAAGAAATCCCCAACATGAGAGTTGTAGGCACTTATGATACGGCCCATACTGAAGTAAAAGAAATACTCAAGAGATACTGGGATATACTCTTTCATGACAAAGATCTAAAGGACAGTATTACTGAAGGTCCAAGAATTACCTATAGACGAGGTATGAATTTAAAAGACCACCTCATAAAGAGCCATTTTGAAAGAAAAAAATCCGATGGAAACTGGTTATCAAGACAACTTCCCAATGGCACTTTTCGTTGCTCCAAATGTACCGCCTGTGATTTCATTGAAAAAAGCAACTCTTTCATGTCTAACACAACGGGTAAAACATATATGACAAGAGACTTCTTTAATTGCATTACTCGTAACATGGTTTACCTCATAACTTGTGAATGCAAAAAACAATATGTCGGTAAAACCCGACAAGAATTCAGAAGAAGGATTCTTGGACATATTGGTAATGTTAGGCGAAAGGAGAAAACTCCAGTATCAAATCATGTCTGGGATGTACATAAAGGCAACGAATTCTGTCTCAAGTTTCAGGGGATAGAACTGATAAAGAGAGATATAAGAGGAGGAAATCTTGAGAAGTTACTCCTCCAGAAAGAAACTAAGTGGATCTATAGGATGGAAACAGTACAGCCTAATGGGCTAAACGAACAACTTACCTTTAATTGTTTTATTTGAGGATAAACAGAGAATGCCAAAGCGACTAATCTGGCTTAACATAATAGGCTCGACCATAGAACATGTGGCCATATACTGAGATTGGGACTTATAAACTATTAAAAAGGATATATAAAAAGGATCGATAAAATATGATTGAAAATAAATAAATAAAAAAGAAAGGGAGGAAAATACAATAATTGATATTCTACCAAATTCTGCAAATCACGACCTATAACTATGACCTACTTAGTTCCATCCTTTTATGATGAATGGTTGGACTGGCAATATACATACCAATTATGCATATTCGTTACTAATTTATTAATACATATACCAATTATGCATATCGTTACCAATTTGCCGCTTAATAGATCATATTAGAATATCATGTACAGTCAAATATCCAACTAGATGAAGGCTGAAAAACCACAAAAATAAATACGGCACCTTAACTAGAATATATTTTTAATTTATTACTGGTTGTCCTGATTTTTTTCATGTGAATAATGCAGCTATGACGCTTTATTCCTTTAAATAGCGGAGCCATAAAAGTGGTCCCATCCTCCTAAGATGAATGGTTGGACTATCGACGGGCATATTAACTATGCATAATCGTTCAATAAATCATATTAAAACATCCTGCATAATGACATTTTCAATTAGATGAAGGCTGAAAAACAACATATATGTATATAAAAAATAAAGACGATACTTTAATTATAGCAACCTTTAATATATCACTGGTTGTTTTCATATCTTCCCCATATGACTAATGCCAAGCTATACCTTTCCCGTTTTAGTGGTGCTGAGCGATCACTAGACCTTTATTACACCGTATTTTCTTTTAGAAATCTCTCAGAGCATTATGGGCCAATCATAGCTAAGTCATGTGACTATGCGTTCCACTCTGCAACTTTATCAAACGCTGCATCAATACAGAACACCATGACTATGAACGTAGTGACGCCTGCATGACGTCATCGCGTCACTAACGCTACTGAGTCACATGACAAAACAGTCCCGACAGCGTCTATGCTAAGCGACGCGCTCCTGACGCGTCATATGACGCGCTGCACTATCGAGCGGGGCCAGGTCTGTATGCCGCGCACTTGAATGGGAGGAGAAGCTTGGCAGTGTGGCGCTGCTATAACGCATCGGAGGCAGCGCCCCCTTCATCAACCTATAGGAAGAAGGCAAATACGGCACAACCTCATGCTGGGGAATGTTATGTACACAATACTGAGTACGGCGATAGCAATACATACAATCGAAACAAAGATACAAACGATCGACCCATATATCCCCTCTCCCTGAGGACTGAACTAACAATATTGATATCCCATAAGAGGGAATATAGAAATATAAAGTGAAGAAATATGATAGTTTAGAAAGACTCCCGCCCACCCACATAACCATTGGCCAAAGACCTGAGACACCTCCCCTAGAGGAGGGAAGAAGCTAGCCTTATAAGGCTGAACAATCCAACACCACACAGATAGCCCTGACCTACCACTAAGGCCAGAGGCGCTACCTCTCTGATCCTATACATATGGACACTTCTATAGCATAGCAGAAAAGACTATACAACCTATAGCAAGGAAAACTATATCTCTAGTCAGAATGACAATCTACTTATGCTAGTCTCTGATTTTGCTTGCGTCCTAGCATACTGTGTTTTCTGCATACACTTTGCAGCTTCACAACGAACATAGATGCGATTGGGTTACTAAGGAGATGCCAATGAAATATAGGCCACACTCCTCAATTGGTACAGCAATCGCATATATTATAGGGTCTTGTTACCCTGGCCAGCTGGATGCAAAAAATATATAAAAAAGAGACAATACATCCAATACCCCTTATACATAAGAAAATTTCCTTATTAGATAGCAGAGTTACTTATGAGCTATATATATATAAAAAAGAAAGCCTAAAGAAAATTACGTGCACAATATACGAATCGCTACTACAGTGCACTGTATAGCTGCTTCTCTAGCTCACAGAAAATACTCAGATAAACGAATATTTCGATAAACGAATATTACTTATGTGATTGGTGGTTACTTGCTTAAACAACCAAACAGTATAGTGACGACATCGGCCACTGTCTTTCTGCTCCTATAACTGAAGGGATGTAGAAGTGTAACATATGATATATGTCACTGTTCTCAAAAACGCCGGAACAGATATTGATTTATGTTACTGTTCTTTAAAATACTGGAACAGATACGACTAAATACAGATGGTACTAACTAATAAGATCTCCTGATGATCCGTTCCATGAACGGTGAAACGCGTCGAGAGAGAGAAAACTAAGACCTAGATCGAGATTATATATAGTACTACTAGTTGACATCTGAAGTATATGTGAAAACAAAAAGTGCTGTTCATAAGAGTAATTCTGTTCAAAAAGTAGATTACTGTCTGTACCTTCTCTGTACACTACGGAAGTATATGAGGTGATAGTGTTGAGATATTTGGAGACAATATAACATCTCATAATAAATGTCTCTACCATACTATCACCTAAATAATTCCATAATCCTAAAATAAAGGAGAAAAAATACTTCCCTACCTTGCATCTTTTCATAAACACGTATTAGAGGAAATTTTGGGGTAATGATGAGAATTAATCTACCCCAAGAAAATATTCCCAAATATGAACACGTGTAGAGCAAGGACAAAAAGTGTGAAAAAAATAATCTGAAAAGGAATTTTTTGATCTATTAGTTCCTGCGTTTCCCTTTCACCACGTACCAGGAGTGTACCCATATAAGGGCCTCCGGATGTATAGTAAATCGTGGTGATAGTCTCTTTTGTCATAGAGACTTGTAAACCTCTTGATATATAGAGGCTGTGTGTGTAGTGCCCTATTTGTGTTTTTGGTTTTAAATATATCTATTAAAGTTTATTGATTTTAATTTCACTTTGTCTAAACTGTGAAGGGCTTTTTTTGATTGATTATTAGACAATTCTGCCTCTGTGACTGATTTTTGTACCTCTTGGTTTACTAGTTTGAACGCAATGACTCTTTTTCCATTGAGTATTGCGGTTCAAAAGGGGGGAGGCATAGGTGATCTGGGTCATAGATGATTTAGGTGTTGTAGATCAGCTATTGGGTTTGAAAAAAAAAATATATAAATGATTTTGTGCTACAAGATTCTGAGCCATGTGAAATAGAACATCAACACGATTATTTAGTACTAATACAGTAAGAAACTGCAGGTATGCAAACAGTTATCAGAATCTCTGTTGATAATGCATATGTTGAGCTTTTTGCAGATGGTACCAGGGTGAGGATTGATGACTCCACATCGGATATGCAGTGGTCACACAACAAGATGTCCTAGAAGCAGAAGCTCTGCCTCCGCATGTCACAGTACAATAAGCGGAATTGAAGGCCCTCACTGAGGCGAGTAGAGTGGCGAGAGGTAAGACGGCAATCCTTTACACTGACTCCTGGTATGCATTTGGCACAGCTCATGATTACGGCCCAATATGGAAGGCCAGACAGTTTTTACCTTAGCAAGACAACCAATTGAGAATGGTGCAGCTGTACAGAGTCGCATGGAGGCCCTACTTCTACCTGACAAAGTTGAGAGTTCGCACCGATTCCTACACTGGAGAGGCGAGAGACGACACCCTCGCTGACAGCGCAGCAAAGGCAGCGGCCCTCAAGCCGTGGAAGAAAGAAGAAAGATACTGACAGCATGAGTCAGTGGTAAAAACTTTGGACATTGACAAAAATTTGGACTTTGATATGCTAAAGACTTTTACAGTTACCAGCCAGCAAGGAAGGAAAGAATAAATGGACTAATATGGGAGTAGCAGAAACAGGACAGCGTGTGGTGAACGGTCAACAGCACTTGCCCACCACAGTTCCTGTATCCCATGATGGCCCAGCTGATGGACGGAAAGACCCACCTAGTAAAGCAGTAATGACGACGACGCTTGAAAGAGGTTGGGCGACTTCTAGGTTCTCTGTAGCTGCTGCATCATTTGTCCGGTTTAGCATGATCTATGCCATAGGTGAGTCAGGGCAGAAGTAAATTTGCCACATCACACTTGCCGGGACCACTCTACCCATTTCAGGGATTGCAAATTGACTACGTTCAGCTCCCACTTGTTGGGAAGTATGAATACGTGCTTGTTGTTGTTGATGTCTTTGCAGGTTGGAGGCTGACCCTGTTACCAAGGCAAACAAGTAGGTAACCGCAAAGAAGCTCATGAACGAGGTAAACTGTGAATATGGGGTACCAGAGGTGATTCAGAGTCAGACAGAGGTATAAACTTCGCAGGTGAATGTAACATGTCATGTCTGCTCTGGGTGTATCCCAGGCCTTTTACATACTGTACCACCTTTAGAGTAGTGGCAAGGTGGAGAGACGTAGTGGCACGCTAAAAGTAACATACTTGAAAATGACGCCACTTTGGAAGGACTGTCATCCAATAGCCTTATACAGTGTTAGATATGAACCCAGGGGGGATTATACATTATCTCCCTACGAGATTGTTTGGGCTAGCCCCAAGGCTAGGTCTTTACTATCCTCAGTAGTTACAATTACAATCTGATGTGTTGACTGAGTATGTGATTTCCGTTGTTAAAGAACTAACCAAAGCCTATGTACAGGTGTTCTCTTCCAGACTCAGAGGCAGACACTGGGACACATATCTTGCAGCCTGGGGATTGGGTGTGCGTCAAGAAGTTCCTTAGGAAGCACCCTCTTGAGCCCCGATTTGATGGCCCCTACCAGGTGCTTCTGACTACTGCCACAGCTGTGAAACTAGCCGAAAGACTTACATGGATCCACGCTTCATACTGTAAGAAAGCTTCAGATCCGGGAGACCAGTCTTAGTTGTGCCAAAGACATTACTCTGGTTAGGGCTAGTGAGAGAGGAGGGTGGCAACTGGAATCCTTAGTCGGAAGAATATGGGGGTATGGTTACCTTCTAGTATAACTCGTCCAATGCTCAAGTAGCTGCATATTTCTTCGACTATTGTACTGTGGTCCCGTGTCTAGGCGCAAGATCCCACCGCAGGCCAGATTTAGCTCAGTCCAGCTGGTTATATGACTTATATACCCGGGGAATACAATATGTTTGCGCCACTGATAACGTCTGGGGAGAAGACTGCCGTTATTGGGGATTAGTGGGATGGAACACAGGAATAGACTAGTCCTATAAACCGCGAAGTGTCTTAAATAAGAAAAATAAGAGCGGGAAATCCCTAATTAGTCATATAACCCTCCTTGAGAGTAATAAGGACAGCAGGTATTGGAAGGCTGAACTTAGTATGTTGCTTGGTTTTAATGCGGTTTTTACATTAACCATGGGAGATCCAAGCCCGGGGGACGGGGAGACTTATAGTCTGGGGACATACCGGTACGGGAGGACAGATCCCTTAGGGAAGTTTAAAATAAGGGGTATGGTAGATGCAGCCGAATGGAAGCCTTCACTTAGTCCCGTGCCCATAATTAACCCCCTCCGCCGTAAGATAAAGACCTTGACGAACATGATGATCATAGCCGACCCTACCTTTTGAGGACACCTTGACAGTAGCGACTGGCTACTCTGACCAGAATCTCTGGTTGGAGTTGATGAGGTACAATGCTAACAGGAGCAACAAGTCTAACTGTTGCGTGTGCGGTAGTGCCCGACCACACTCGGGGATGGTCCCCCTAAATCTCCCTGTAGATGCTGAAGAGTGGTTTATTAGTCTCTTCACGAACATTTCCGCTAATTACACTGTCCGTGAGAAATGGAAGAAGGAATACTCTATAACTACTTAAGTGTTTTGCACCGGAGAGAGTATTACTGACTACCCTGGAAACTACACCTGCCAGGCAATTAGGCAGGGTAGAGGGAGATTTTTGGGGAACTCACCAATATTTCCCTTGTTTAAAAAAGATGAAGAGCCAGTTCCGATAATGCCAACCACATACGCTACCAAAGAAAAGGAGAAATGTACTAGTACTGTGCCTGCCCCGATCTCCTAAGATGGATTGTCAGTGGAATTCCCATTTGCCTAGGGATAGTGCAGAAGACCTTAGGTTCCGGCGAGGGCACACCCTGTGGGGTGTTAACTTGTACAGATAGAGGGTATGGATGCCCGGAAATGAGCCCAGGGAATCCATGGCCTCCCTCTGAGGTGAGGTAGGGATCCCCCCCCCTCCTAGGAGTAGGGACTTACGGGCAGTGGGAAAACCCTGACGCAAGGGTGAGGCGACTTGGACGTGTTCACCATTAGGACTATCTCCAGGAGGGACATTGGTGTGGGTGAAGATTAGGGAGTCCCACGCCGTGCGTACCTGTGCACGCTACTAGTATTGTAACATTATGCTAGAGCGAGAAGAGAGACCCCTGGTGGTAGTTTTGATCTACACGTGTACATTGACGTTATAGGATAGCCAAGGGGGGTACCTGACAAGTTTTAAAAATTAGAGACCAAGTTAAAGCTAGATTCGAGTCCATTTTCCCAATCATTACGGTAAATAAAAACGTTGACTGGATTAATTATGTTTATTATAATTAGCAGTGGTTTATAAATTATACTAGAGACGCCTTATAGGGACTAGTCGACCAATAGGACCTACCTCGACTATGACTTTTTTTTAAAATAGAGTGACCTCAGATATGACTTTAGCTAAAAAGGGGAGTGTCTGTAAGATGATAGGGGAGTCTTGTTGTACCTACATCCTAGACGACACGTGACCCGCGGGTAAAGACGCAGTTGTCATTAAGAAGCTGACCGCACTAACTAAAAAGAGCTAACTTTTGGGACCAGCACTCGCCTTGGATGAGCGGGTGGTAAAGGATCCTGGCACAGACGGGCGTTGCTGTTGTATGTGAACTGATGGTTACCTTTTCTGTTCTAGTCTGCTGTGTTATTCCCTGTGTCAGAGAGACCTGTGAAACTGATGCTGGAAAAGCCGCCCCCACCATGAGTTTGCTGGATGCATCCCCAGAAGGAGTGGACAAGTCCTACACCCCCTTGAAGACCCTAAAACGAACCTTCAACGCGCTCCAGTTATAGGCTCATGCGCAGAAAACTGTGAAAATTAGATAGAGAATTAGAGAATAGACATTTTAAGGGGGGATTGTGATAGACATGATGATTATTTATAAAATGTCTATCGATTAATATAACCCAAATGTATTTTGCTGTTGTAATGACTTTCAGCTCTGAGGAGTCTAAAGGACACACACAATCTAATCATGGTATTTGCTAGCCAATGGATGGGTGATGTATTTGCTCTAAGTACATAGAAGTTGCTCAACCAGTTTCTAAGAGTTAAGGGCTATAGTGTTATGTGTATATCCTGTGTTCAATACTGAGTGTTTACCTAGGCCCCCTTCCTCTTCTCACCCAGGCTAGGTAAACAATGATTCATCACTACACGGAGCTGTCTGCATGCTAAAGAGGACAAAGTCCAAACTACACGGGACTTGGAAGGGGGTGGGCAGAGAGGTGGGGGATTCTATATGATCCGACAAATGAGAATCCTATATGTTACTGATGTAACCTGTTGCACGCCCATTGTGTGTCTGTACAATAAAAGGCCCTGTCTGGCTGTTTCTGGGCAGAGAGCCATTTTTAACATGAGATTCATACCTTGTGTTTGACTTGGTCAGTGTGCGCATACTGCTTCCACACAATTAGGAAAGCGACAAAATACCCCAAAGCCTGCTGGAGAAATCATAATCCAGATCACCGCGTCACCGTGACAAAGTCTAGGCCTCCGGCCATACATACAGTAGATTCTTTGGGGCGTTACAATAGGCCATCTGCACACGGCAGGTTCGGATTCCAACAGTGGACTCTGGCCCTGACTGTAGCCGGTGACTCCACATACCCTTAGGCCTCATGTCCACGGGGAAAATATGATTTAGGATCCGCAGCGGATTACCTGCACGCGGATCTGCACCCCACAGGGATGCATTGACCACCCGCGGGTAGATAAATACCCGCGGATCGTCAATAAAAGTGATTTTAAAAAAAATGGAGCATGAAAAAATCTGGACCATGCTCCATTTTCGTGCGGGTCTCCCGCGGGGACGGCTCCTGTGGGCTTCTATTGAAGCCTATGGAAGCCGTCCGGATCCGCGGGAGACCTAAAATAGGAATTTAAAGAATTTACTCACCCGCAGCGGACCGGGAAGGTCTTCTCTTCCTCACGGCCGCATCTCCCTTGCTTCGGCTCGGCGGATGTGCCCGGCGTGAGGAATTCATCCGCCGGCCGAAAAAGAAGATCCGGCCGAAAAAGAAGATCCGGCCGTGAGGAAGAGCAGAGCTTTGCCGCCCGCTACGGATAGGTAAATTCTTATTTATTTGTATTTTCAGCGCTCACGTCCGCGGGGCAGGAGGGACCCGCTGCAGATTCTACATGTAGAATCCGTAGCGGGCCCGATTTTCCCCGTGGACATGAGGCCTAAGTTTTCTTCTGTGCTGCATATGGTCCGGCCGTCGCACATGCGCAGTGCAGATTTCCCCGCACTGTTGCTAGGCGGAATAGCTGCGGGTCAGACGGAGCCGGCATGAAAATGGAGCATGCTGCGATTTTTCCTCCGTGAGCAGAAATTGCAATGATTTCCGCTCTTCTGCAGGAAGCAGCGGATCTCCATAGGCAGTAATGGGTGGTATTTGCTGCGGATTTGCCTGTGTGCAGGCGGATGTAAACAACTGCTTTTTTTGCAAACTTTCCCCTCTCTGCTTATAAAAATATTAATTAAAAAAACAAAACACACACATTTGGTATCCTTGCATCCGTAACGAACTGTTCAATGAATTGAACTCACTTTTTATCCTGCAAGGAAAACAAAATTACAAAAAACAGCAAAAATACTTATTTGGTTCATTTTTCCTTGTTATTTCATTTTGCCTTATTTTGTTCAAATTGCCATAAAAGGGATAAAAAAAAACGCTTGTACCCCAAAAATGTTACCAAAAAAACTACTTCTGGTTACACAACAAAAAAAATCAAGCCCCCACGGAGCTCCGTTTATGGAATAATAAAAAGTTATGGTACTTTGAACGCAGCAATGCAAAAACATAACTTCCAAAAAAGAAGGGGTCTAATTGTGCAAAAAATATATATAAATAATTTTGCTATTATTGTAATTGTACCAACTCACATAAAAAAGATTATCATGCCATTTATACTGCATGGTTAACGCTGCAAAAAAAAACTGTTGCAGAATTGTAGAAATGTTTTTTTCTCCCTCCCCCCAAAAAATAGCACTTTTTCTTCTGTCCAAAAGTCATGCAGCTGAGTGGGAACCAAATGGACCCCATTATAGTCACTCTGTTCAGTTCTGTCCTGAGATAAATCCCTTCTGAATAGGGGGTTCCCATTTTCTGATTCCTGAAGGGATGTAAAACCACCTGAAGCCATTAGAGGGCGTCACATCTACAGGATCAGTGTGTAGAGTGCATTCACCCCCAACACCCCTCCCCGCTGACGACAACCTGGGGGGCAGTAGGGAGCAGGAGCACTTTATAATGAGGGACAACCGTGTACTGCAGGTGATCTATAACTGACATGCAGATATAACTCCGCCTCCTGGCCCCGCCCACTGACAGAAGCCACTGCCCATAGATTACCATGTTAGTAATGTTCTGGGAACACCACCTACAGGCTTGTCAGTGTTCTGTGATGTCTGTGTGACTTTTCATTCCCCTGCTGACTGCCGTCTTGCACCGTACTACTGGGATGCTGACAGATGTGCTTTAAGGCGGCCGGGGTCGGGGGGTACCTAGTTATTTGTATACCTTTAGGCTGGGTTCACACAGGGCGGATTTGCCGTGGTTTTGCCGTAGCAGATCCGCCCGCGGCCGCTAATCTAAGGATTAGCCAGCCATGTGGATGAGATTTCTCCGAAATCTCGTCAACACGGGACGGCTAATCTGCTGCGGTAAATCCGGTTGAAACCGCGGCTGCGGCCGCCGCAGCCGCGGTTTCAAAAGAAGTAGCATGTCTGTTTACTTTCTTTTTTTGTTCATTTACGTCGCGGCCGCGCTCTCCTCTATAGGAGCGCCGGCCGCAACGGAAAAGCAAGCGGCCCGGCCGCTTCAAAGCCGCCGCGGCTTAAACCGCGGCGGTTCTCCTGACGGAAATCTCGCAGTTTTTGCTGCGGCCAAACCGCGAGATTTCCGACGGGAATACGCCCCGTGTGAACCCAGCCTTACTATGTTATTATACTTTAAAGGAGTATTACAGGCATTTATTACTGAAGATGGAGCCTCGGGGGCGTGGCCTGGCAGCTGAAGGAGAAAGTCGCATGGTAGATTGGCTCCAGAGGAAACCCACATAAATCCTCTACTCCTGCACTCCAAAAGGCTCCCTGTCTGCCACTAGAGACTGCTCAACACACCTAAAGGGGAGAGGTACATGCAGGGTGTCTGCCAGCTCCCTGGGGCAGCTTTAGAACATCGTGGCCTACTCACCACAGGGGGCTGCAGGCTCCCCTGGAGAGGGCTTCACTTCCGGTCGGCAGGCACCTTATCAGAAGAGCTAGTGAGGCTTCCATCTGCCATTGGGGAGGGAGAGAGCTCCTGCCAGAGACTCAGACACCTGCTGTGCATATACCTGCGCTTCCTTATCTCTGCCAGCGACACCTTCCTTATCTCTGCCTGCTGGAGGGTCCCGCAGCCGAAAGCCTCATAAATTAACCCCTGCTGGTCCAGGTCTGCAGAGGCTCAGCTGGATCCTGGCAGTAATCATCAGCCTGCACAGTTAGTATCCTCACAGACTGCAGCCCAAAGCTCCCTTCACTGTGGTCACACACTTACAACTTTACAGCAGAACAGGACCAGGAAGCCAACAGATAAAACAACTTGTCATAAAGTAAATAAGCCACCAAGGGTTGTGCCATCTCAAACTGCCCTAAAATCTCTGCAGGAGCAGCAGCAACCTTCCCAGCTCTGCTACATTCTAGATCACTCCTGATACTGTGCCTCCACAGCTGTGGGGGGCTGGGGAGGAGAGGAGAAACTAAAAGGTGGTGCAGGGAACCATAAACTCACACATGCAGCCTTTTCTTCTATAATCCACAAAGTCTGCTTCATTTGCACCTAATTATTGACTTTTGACCTGCTCTCTACCGACACCTACTGGTGGTGTAGTGTCAGTCCACTGGCATCACTTCACTATGACTATTCCTCAACAGTTATGCACTAACCACTAAACTACATGTGAACTCCCCCTGCGATACATTACAAGCTCGGGCCGACGGATATCTCTGACTGTACCCCTCCGGCAAGATGGCTCCCATTAAACAAAATAAAATAGCCAACAAGCTGCAACAGTATGCTCGACCCAGCGGCTTAGCGGACACCCGATCTAACGAGCCCTGCAGCCCACAAGGCACATCCCCTGCGGGAGCTGCCCCAGTTTCGCCTCCTGTGTCCGTCCCAACCATTGCTGATGTGTTGAAAGCAATTACGGAGTCCCGCTCTGCCCTGACAGAGAAAATCGATGCCTTGCAATCAGACTTTAGTCTGCTGAGAGCGGATGTTCAAACGCTGCGGGAACGCACGACCGAGATTGAGACCCGAGTCTCTGACCTGGAGGACACCACTACACCGCTCTCGGACCGGGTGCAGACCCTTAGTATCAGCTTTACAGCACAGCAGAAGAAAATCGATGACATGGAGAACCGTCTGCGTCGGTGCAATCTCAGGTTCGTGGGACTGCCGGAGGGAGCAGAGGGCAAAAACCCCTGCGATTTCTTGGAGTCGCTCCTCAAGCAGGCATATGGCCCAGACTCCCTTTCGCCTCTGTTTTGTGTGGAAAGAGCCCACCGTATTCCATCTAAAGCCCCGCCACCTGGAGGACCCCCTCGTACCTTCATAGCTAAATTACTCAACTATAGGGACAGGGACAAAGTCTTGGCGCTCAACCGCATGAAAGATCCACTGAAGGTCGGAGGGCAAACAGTCCGTATCTTCCCAGACTTTTCCCTGGAGGTGCAGCAGAGGCGACAAAAGTTCACAGAGGCAAAGAAAGCTCTGCGCGCTAAACAGCTTGTCTACGCCATGTTGTACCCTGCTAGGCTAAAAGTGATTAAGAACAATCGCTCCCATTTCTTCGAGAGTCCTGGAGATGTCCTAAATTGGCTCGAGCAAAATTGAATCCTGTTTGTGAGACATTACAAAATTGTTGCCGTGGCTGGCCTACTATCTCTTCTGTATAGCAACAACTGAATAAGACTCCTACCCCTTTTCTCACCGCTTCCCATCCTTTCTTGCTTCCTTTCCCCTTTCTCACTTCTTCCCCCCTACCCACCTCCTTAGGCTCTTGGGCCAGCCACTTATGATACAACCGTTTTTGATATGTGATGTGGGTTGTTGTCAACTATGCTATTCCTCTCCTCTGATTTTCCCGATGATTTGGCGATATTACTCTCTGTGGCCCTTCCCTGGTGGACCCCTCTTCGTGGCCAATGGCCTGAGGGAGCTCCCCTCCTAGGGCAATCAGCCTACATATCAGTAGCCTGTATTAAAGCCGGGTATATGCGAGCTGTGATACAGCCCACACCTACACAATTGTGTCGCATGCTCTTTCGCAGGGGGACCATATGACTATATTTGCTCTCTTTGTCTTAAGTTTCTCTGTTGGTTTTCTGGGGCAGGCCTAACGCCCCTCACAAAGTTTTGTATTATGGGATCCAAACCTGTCCTAAGTTCGGGGGGATGGGTAGGGTGGGAAGGGGTTTTTGTTATGGTTCACACATCTAAGATAACTATTCTGCTTTATTGTCCTTTTCTTTGGCGCGGCTCTTCTTTCAGTGTTATGCGGGTGTTCTGCACAAACAATGTCCAACTCTATGACAATGGCTAGTACGCATCTCAAGTTGATCTCCTGGAATGTTAGGGGCTTGAATTCCAAATTTAAATGAGCCTTGGCTTTCAACTTTCTGAAAGTTCATTCTCCCCACATCATACTATTCCAGGAGACGCATTTGCAGGGCTCAAAGATACTGGCTCTTAAGAGGGCCAATATAGGCTCTGCGTATCACGCTACTTATTCCAACTATGCCAGAGGAGTTAGCGTGCTGGTAGCTAAATCAGCCCAATTTGTATTCCGACAAATCCACATTGATTCTGGGGTTCGGTTTCTGATCCTTCAGGGCACCTTTTATGGCCGGCTCCTCACGATAATCAATATTTATCTGCCGCCCCCCGCTGATGTTAAAATCCTTACTGACATAATGACCCAGGTGGTCTTGCTCGAACCCGCCCCAATAATATTTATGGGGGATTTCAATCTTATTTTAGATCCGGTGCGGGACCGTTTCACTCCAGCTGCTTCTATATCAACCAGATTGCTTA
The DNA here is from genome assembly GCA_035609135.1 of Eleutherodactylus coqui. Classification (NCBI taxonomy): domain Eukaryota; kingdom Metazoa; phylum Chordata; class Amphibia; order Anura; family Eleutherodactylidae; genus Eleutherodactylus; species Eleutherodactylus coqui. Next base: position 37,729,203 of record CM069408.1, read on the forward strand.
TGTGGGCTGACTCCTACTTGCTGCAGGAAATATGGCGCCTGCGACACCCGCATGACACTGCTTATTCATGTCACTCCCTAACATATAATTCCTTTTCCCGTATCGACCTGTGTTTTGGCTCCCTGGACTGTCTCCCTATGGTGCGGGATGTGTCCTACCTGCCCAGAGGTGTATCAGACCATTCCCCACTCCAGCTGGTCCTCGACCTTGGTGTGGAGGGCTCTCGCCCTTTGTGGAGACTAAGCCCCTTGTGGATGGCACAGGGAGAGATACATGAGTATGTTGAGCAGGAGGCAGGGATGTACTGGGAGATCAATGAGGGGACTGCCTCAGAACTGACTGTGTGGGATGCCTTTAAGGCCTTTACCAGGGGGTCTTTTACATCCGCCATTGCTGAATATAGAAGATCTCTGCAAGCTGCCCGATTGGACCTGGAATGCCGCCTTGTTGCAGCGGAAGCCAGGCACATAGCAGATCCTTCCCCAGAAGCCTATCTGGACTTAAATAACCTACGGTGGGAATACAAATTACTACTCGCTGAGTATACCAAAAAGAAGCTTGTTTACTCCCGTCACCAGGTCTTTGACCAGGGAGATAAGAACGGTCATTTGTTGGCCTATTTAACAAAGGAGGATCAGACATTGCCGCCAAACACGGTGGTGCGCGATGCTTCGGGGACTCTGGTGGATAATCCCAAACTGATCAATCTAACGTTTGCCCACTTCTATAGTAATCTTTATACTTCCAAACTTAGCTGCTCGGATGAACAGCTAATAGCTTACCTTGGTAATATCCCCTTCCCAGTGCTGAGCCAAAGTAGTGCCACTTATTTGGATGGGGACTTGAGTATAGATGAGGTAATGGATGCTATCATATCACTCCCCAATAGGAAATCGCCAGGGTTGGATGGACTTCCTGGGGAATGGTATAAAAAGAATGCGGATTTCCTAGCTCCCCGACTTCTAACGCTATATAATTCTATTCTGCGTGATGGTGCCCTGCCGGACACCATGCGCAAGGCCATAATTGTCATGATTCCTAAAGCTGGAAAAGATCCTGCAGATTGTGGTTCCTATAGGCCCATCTCGCTTCTTAACAACGACGTTAAAATTTTGGCAAAAATACTAGCGATGCGCATAAACTCCATTCTTAAAGAGATTATACACCCTGACCAATCTGGCTTCATGCCTGGCAAAAGTACAGACATGAATCTAAGGCGGCTTTTTGACCATCTGACATATGAACACTCTAACTGTGGGAAACGCACCCTGGTATTTATAGACCAGGCAAAGGCCTTCGACTCAGTAGAGTGGAGGTACTTGTGGGCAGTGATGCAACGGTTTGGATTTGGGCCAGCATTTATTAGGTGGGTAAAGATCCTATATGACTCCCCAGTAGCCAGTATCAAAACCAATGTCCATGTTTCTGCCCAGTTCCCCCTCGGTAGAAGCACACGACAGGGTTGCCCCCTGTCCCCTGCCCTGTTTGCCCTTGCTATAGAGCCCCTTGCAATTTGGGTCCGGACCTCGCCGGTAATAAAGGGATTTAAACTTCACAATTATGAAGAGCGCATAGCACTATATGCTGATGACACCCTCCTCTTCCTCCAGGATCCAGAGTCCTCTCTTGATTCTGCACTCGCCATTTTTGACACATTTGGCCTACATTCTGGTATTCGGGTCAATTGGGACAAAACCCATTTAATTGCAATAGACCCTGCAGCAGCTGAGCTCCCTTTGCCCGCTCCACTAAGCTGGACAGCTCAGACAAACTATTTGGGTATAAGAGTGTCGGTGGGGGTTTCTACCTTCTTTGACCTTAATTTAGCTCCCCTCCTTAAATGGGCTGAGGGAATGGCAACGCGTTGGGCCTCTCTCCCGCTCACTCTAGTGGGCAGAGTCAATTTGTTAAAGATGAAGCTACTACCAAAATTTTTGTACGTCCTGCATAATTTCCCTGTCCTGGTCCCAACCAGATTCTTTGCCACGCTTCGTGGGATTGTACTGCGTATCCTGTGGAGAGGCTCCACCCCCAGGATTAAATTGGAGACCTTGTGCCTCCCAGTGAGCTGGGGAGGATTAGCCTTACCCCACTTCTACTACTACTATCTGGCCAGCCAGCTGGTGTATGCTGGGTGGTGGCTGACTTCATCGGATTACAATCCGGCGGTGGGACTGGAGCACAGGGTGGTGGGCTCCACCCTAGGATTGAGGGGTCTGCTGATGCGTGGCCCCTCCTCTCCTATTGCCCCCTTACCTGACCCCATGCTGGTAACACTTAAAATATGGCACAAGGCCTTGCAGCTGACCCCTGTAGTGGAAGTCACATGGTCCCCACATACTCCTTTGTGGGATAATCCACACTTGCCGCACCTGCAGCGCTTTACAGAGTCTGCATTCTGGAGAGCTCATGGTATTAATGTACTATCGGACATAGTCAGTGAGGGCATCTTCTGCACTTTCCTCCAGCTTCAGATAATCTACAACCTGCCTGAGCACTCCTATTTCAGGTACTACCAGCTACGACATGTGATCAGGGCTCAGTTTCAGGGCCTGTCCATACCGATGTCCCTGACTTGGTTGGAAGGCTTGGCACAGATGTGCAACCTAGTAAGACCACTGTCCAGTTTCTATGCCCACCTGATGCAGTGTCTTGCCCCGTTGAGGGAGAGGGCGACCCAGAAGTGGGTCATTGACATTCCTGATCTGTTAGCGGAGGAGAGTGAAGACATATTGGTGAGCTCTGGTCCTCCTTTGATTAGTGCTAGAGATAGGCTTATCCAGGTAAAGTTCATACACCGTATATACTACACCCCATCCAGGCTACATGTAATGGGTCTGCTCCCCTCAGCGACCTGTCCCCGATGCTTAATTGCTGATGGGACCATCATGCACATGTTCTGGGACTGTGGTGTCATGCGAGACTACTGGGGGGACATTCTTGTATTTATGGAGTCTCACCTGGGGGCCCCGAGGATCATGCACCCTGGGGTTTGCCTCTTTGGGCTTGTTGGAGACCTACCAGTGGCAGCCGCAACCCGCACCTTATATAAGCTACTGTTTTTTTATGCTAAGAAGGTGATTTTGTTAAATTGGAAGCACCCTGGTAGGCCAACCAGAAACGCATGGATCCAGGTGGTGAACTCTATGCTTCCAATGTACAAACTGACTTATATGGCGAGGGGATGTCCTGAGAAGTTTGACAAGGTTTGGGGGCACTGGATGAACTGTCCGGCAACAGCAGCAGAGATGCCTGTCTAGATACTGGGAATGGATATGGTGAGGGATACTCGCTTGAACCAATCTACTGTTTAGGCTAATTCTTTTTTTTTTTCTTTAAGAGTCGCGCAGGGTTGTTGTTTAAGGTGGGAGGGGAGGGGGGGGGTTGTTCTAACTATTTGTTTGTCCCTTTTTTGGTTGTTTTGTCTTGTTTTTTCCTTCTTTTTTCTCCTGGTGTCTTGGGGCTCCAGACTAGGAGCCCTCCCTAGTTGGGTTTGTTCCATTATGAGTAGTTGATAAATGTGAAAATGAACAGCCAAGTATTATGTTTTACGAGAAATGCACACGAATATGCGAGACACTCAGTGTTTTCACTTTTGTCTTTTTTTTTCAGTTCTCATGTACTGTAATGTATCAGCAAGGTGTGCATTCTTTATGATGTCTGCTGTTACTGTATATTTGTCTTTTGGCTAAATAAACGTTCCTTTAAAAAAAAAAAGAAGATGGAGCCTCAGAATAGTTGATTGCCCCGTCCGCCCGCCGGTCTGCCCGGAATACCCGCAGCTTCTCTTCAGGCTCTGATGCCGTTTTTGAAGTGAAAATCAAATATGCATCATCAAAGAAGGGGGAGTATAAAGGGCGGAAACTGCGACACTACTGAAACAACTGCTGGTTTAGGCTTCAGAACCTGAAACACCCGTGTGACCACTACATGTATACAGGCAGCCTAGTGTATGCAGAATATGCTATATATAACATACAATTAAGACCTCCTGCAAACGGCCGGATCGGATCGCGCTGCGAGGATTCTCGCAGCGGAATGCGAGCCGTGCCTCTGCAGTGACCCCCGCGGCTCACCTCCACTCTTCGCCGCATACGCAGAGCGGAGCCGGCGCATCAGTGGTAATGTTTGTGTGCAAGGCTAGCAGAGAAGTGGGGCATGCCGCGATTTGTTTACCGCGCGAGTTTTCACGCGGTCAAATCATGGCTGTCTGCATAGGATTGCATTATCTAATGCAATCCAATGGCAGCGGGCATGGGCGGAAATTCTGTGGCAAATGCAATTTCCAATGGGTATTATTGTATCTTGACGCCACTATAAGCTAGGGGTTTGACAGGAGGAACGTCCCTCTCATACCCCCAGCTCCCGATAGGGTCAAGAAGCAAAGGTCCTGGAAGGAGATAAACTGCATGGGAAAGCGCCGTGGTAAGTCTGGGAGGAGGGCTCTGTGTCTGTTATCCACCACTCACTGGCAGTGCTGTTACAGCAGCTGAGCGGCTGTCCCCTGGGCTCCCAGCTGTCCTCCTCCTTCTGCTGTCTGCAGCCCGGTGGCTATAAAGAGGAATTCCTCACCGCTGTTGGCTGCCTGCTCTACTAATGCAGTGTGTCGGGGGCGCATGTCAGAAAGTCTCGCCTTCTGCTGCTGCTGCCTCTCTGCTGTACTGCTGCTGTGGCAGGACGGCCCGGCGCTGTGTCCTCGCTGTTGCCAAACTGGAAAAAGGAAAGGGAGTAAGGCGGGGGGGGAGCGCCTTCAGCGGTGCGGTGTCAAAGGCGCTTCATGGCCCTGTGACCTCCCTCATGCCCACCCCGCTCTGTGCTGTAACACAGAGTGGGGTGCGTTGTTCTGGCCGGCGGAGAGGGCGTTTCACCTGCGGCAATGCGTGCCTCCAGCGGGGGCCGGGAATGAACGGAGGTGCAGCCCTCCTTGGATTGCAGCGGGTGCCTTCTTCTGGCCGCCCGATGGGAGGGGGTTTCACCTGGTCCAATGCTCCCCTCGGGAAGGAACAGATTTGAAGGGCTTCCTGGATTGCAGCTGCAGCATGAGAGCTTACTGGGCTGCCAGGACCTGCAGGCCATCCAGCTCTGCAGCCAATCAGCTCCAGGGGGCATCATCCCCCCGTTAATCTTAACTCCATCAGTTTTTCCTGGTGGAGTCGAGATACAATAATACCGGCCCAATGCCCATGGACGGAAATTCCGCGGTGATTTTTCCTGCAGAATTTTCTCTGTGGCACGCTGTACATAGGATTGCATTAGTTTATGCAATCCTATGTTTACAGCCGCGATTTGACTGTGGGAAAATCCACGCGGTAAACAAGTCGCGGCATGTTCTATTTCTGTGCGAGCCTCACAGAGGTTCGCACAGAAACATCACCGCTGACGTGCCAGCTCCACCTTGCACATGTGCGGCCGTGCAACAGCTGGCACATTGCAGAGCGGAGGAGAAGTCGGTAAGTATAAGGTCAATGCCAGGGAAAGGGTCACATTCTGCTGCGTTATTCTCGCAGCGGGATTCTGACCCGGCCGTGGGCATGAGGCCTAAAGGCTTACTCACACAAGCGTATATCGGACGCCGTTTTCACGGCTAGCCGATATAGGCTATCATCTGAGCTGTCTGCCTTTTCCCTCTCACTTGCTCTCTGCCTCTCTCCTTCCCTCCGGCTGTTTGCAATGGGAAGCAACGGAGCTAATCTCCACCCCATTTTTACATCCAAAGAAACAGTCGGAATCCGCACCATTGATCCAGATTTCAACTGAAAATCAGACGCATTTCCGCAGACGCTTTCATACAATACGGCGCTCCGCCTCACCTGCTACATAGTCTTCCCGCTATCAGGCTTGTTAAAAAGTTTGAGCATCTCCTACAATAAGGAGAAACGTCCCGCTATTACAACAACATCCCCCGTATTACATGGGGTAATAACTCCCTGTGAGGTGCGGCTCCGGATTATCAGAACCCCGGGGAATATGTCAGATAGGAGATGATCCCATCCTGCCCAGAAGTACTGACCGCTCCATACCCCAATTGTAGGAGATGGGATTTAATTTTTTTTTAAATCTTTATTACCTCTAAGATGTTTCACTCAAAAATAATTTTCATTTCCATCTAGTGATTTTATTTATTTTACTTAATTTGATACTAAAATCTACAGTTTTTCATATCTTTTGTATTAAAAAACCATCCTGGGATGTAAATAATTGGATAATCTCATCCGGCCCTGGACACATCAGCATGTAGAGATTAGTGACAAATCCACTCCCCACCAGATACTATCAGTAATGACCTCTGACCCCCAGCGCTATAAACCGTCACTAATAAACTAAAAAACGTCACTAATAAACTGTAAACCGCCAATTAAATAAAGAAAATTCTCTTACAGTGAAATCCATCAGAGACTACTTCTGAAATTACAAATGACTGAAAACCAATAAGGCCTAATGCACACGAAATCTGCGGTGTTTCACTGCAGCTATTAGGTTCTATTGAAACTAATAGCTCAATGTACATGCTGTGGAATTCCACCGCGGAATTCCGCAGCATGAAATTACCCGCGGCGTGTCCTATTTGCTGCGAGTATACACGCGGACGGCTTCCATTGTAGTCAATGGAAGCCGCCTGTTATGCTATACTTCTACTGTAGCACAGCAGAAGAATAGCGTGAATACGTGCAGCGCCCACCGCTGGCCGTGTCATATGACGCTGCCAGTGGGTCATGTGGCACTGCCGGCGCGTCATGCACTGTACTGCGCATGCGTGCCGGAGCGTTATGCGGGACTTCAAGCAGCGGATCCGGAGGAGAGTATAGGGTCTTTGGGGGGGGGGGGGGCCATGACGGACTCCACTGCGGTATTCCGCTTGCGGAGCCCGTCACAGCCGTGTGCATTAGGCCTAAATGGTAACTCCTGGGTTAATTGAAAACATCCCAGAAACATTCACATCTCTTACAAAGTATCTAAGGGAAAAACTCAGCGAGATCGGAAAATCAAGCTGCCCATAGGGATGCATTATCATCCACAAAACAATTAAAAGCATGCGGATGTCATTTTTTCCCAGCGTGCGGATGGGGGGTGGGGAGAATTGCAGCATGCTCCATTTTCTGTGGACTCCCACATAAACGGCTTCCATTGAAGTCAATGGAAGCTGTCTGATCCACAGCACACTGGGAGATAGAAGGGGGAGCGGAGCTACAAGGATCTCTTACATATTTCCCCATATGGATCAGTCCTCTAGCCCCTACCTCGCTCGGGGAAGCCCTGGGAAAGTCCTCTAGCCCTGCGCCCATCTCTTCAAATATGGGGAGATATGTAAAGGCCCATTTCTAAAGATGTCTTTTGAGCGATAATCGTTGTGAAAAGTTTACAGCGCAAGGTGATCGCTCAAACGCTGAGCAATCCCCTTGCATTCTGAGCGGAGGATGCAGAAGACAAGAAGGGTGGCCCCGCTTGTCTTCTGCATCCAGCTGTTCTCTGCACGGAGCGCTCCTAGTGGGGTATGGAAAACACAGCTGGACCGCTCTGTTCTCCATACCCAGCCTGTCATCAGGGAGCAGGATATACTGTAGATGAATTAATAAAATCAGCTGTATCCCACTGTGTATCCCTGATAAGGCTCATCGTTGTCTTTCAGCATGCTAAAAGACAGCGATGAGCGACGGCTTAACGAAAACTGCGCGATGTTAGCGCAGTTAGACACAATGATTATCGTTCATAAGACGGCTTTTGAGCAATAATCGTTGTGTCTAAATGGGCCTTAAGAAATCTCCTATAGCTCCTCCCCCAACTCTCCCTGCTATGGAGGATTCCAAAGCTCTTTCGCGACCTTCCCCCATTGATTTCAATGGGGCCAGCACTGCTGCTGCCGGCTCCACTGAAAACAATGGACGATATCGCAAGTTTTTTTTTATAGCAACTTGCAGTGAGTGAAAACATCACAAATGAGAAAGAAAAATCAAAATTCATTGGCTTCAAACTCATGCGTTTTTACTCACTCTCACATCGCTAGAAAATCTATCGCCAGTGGGGAAGAGCCCTCAGGAAGGGTATAGTTTCTCCTTGGGGAGAACATCTAGAAAGTCTGAGAAGGCTTAGAAAGCCATCCATGCTTCTCTGGGAAATATGCAAATGCAAAGATGAAATAATACCTCTATAGCGCCACTTATTGGAGGGCAGCATTCCTGCAAGTCAATGTCAGCAAGGTCACTAAATCATTACCATAAATTAATTTGACAAAATGTATAATCAGGAGAGCATTGCCCTCTGACACACAAAAAGGAACTTATCCCTGTAATGTAAGGAGCTGTAAGACCTGCTCACATGTACTGACTGCGGACAGGATACGGATCCCCAACACACAGCAGGACTATAAGATCCCGGGGACATTCACATGTTCCATGTCTGATGTTGTGTACCTGATCCTGTGTAGTAAATGTTCTTTTGGGGGTCTTTACGTTGGAGAAACAGGACAAAAACTGAAAGCGAAGATGAAATTGCATCGCCACATGATTAAAGAGAAAAAGACAGAATTACCTGTGGCAATTTTTCTAGTCACGGACACAACATAGAAGATATGAAAGTTATTACACTTAAAGGCAATTTTAACTCCTAACATCACAGAAGAATTTGGGAATCTGAATTTATAACTACCCCTGTACTATCAAAAACGGTATGAATCTCAGAGGGGAGGGGAGGGGGGGGGGAGGTTGACATCAGTGGAGATTATCAGAATGTGAGAAACCCAGAGCAGAGGTAACAAGCTGGCCTGTTGACCCTCTAACATCAATTTAGAGACTATAAACCTTCACATTCCTCGTCACTGAATTATTTACTGTTATCCCTCCCTGGTATTTATCTAAGTGATATTAATCACAACATGTCTGTGCCCTCTTTTCCTGTCTCTGGTATCTAAGTGCCCTCCCATGTGATCATGTGTATGTTTTTATAAAAATGTGTTTTTAGGTTTGTTCCATTATGCCTGAGGAATTACCCTGTGTAGGTTCAAAAGCTTGCTATAACATCATGTATTTTTGTTAGCCATTAAAAGATATCATGTCTACAAGATTACTTGGTTTCTTACTGAGAACAATCACAACCTTGCAACACTGAGATTCATTGACAATATGGAAAGCAGTTTGCTGCTCACTGAGCGGGCACTCGCTGGGGTAGATGTGGGGGTGGGTGGTAGTTCAGGAGAGCAGGCAGATAGCTGGGTGACAGTTAGGAGGGGTAGAAAGAAGAGAGCCAGGGAGGCTAGTTCTGAACTGGCACACCCCAACAAGTTTAGAAAAGTTGGCAGATAAGGGGATGCTATTACAGGGTTATCACTGCTGCAGCAGAACATGCCCTCTGACTGCCAGGGGAATGACTGCTCCGGTAAGAAGGGGAATAGGAGCGCAGGGCAGGCTAGACCAGTCCGGTATTAGTGTATCTTGACGCCACCAGGAAGAACTGGTGGAGTCAAGATTGACAGGGGGGGTGACGCCCCCTGTACCTAATTGGCTTGAATCGTCGGCTGTGCTGCAGGTCCTGGCGACCCAGTAAGCAGTGGCTGTTGCTGCAATTTTGGGAGGCCTTGACCTTGCTTCGTTCCTGAGGCACACTGTCGCCCAGTTTACAGCTGCTTCCCATCACCCGGCCAGAAGAAGGAAGCGTGTTGCAATTTAGCCTAGGATAAATCCCCTCCCCGATGGCCAGGCACAAGAAGGCACTACGCTGCTTCGCCTCCCTGACCTACGAGCCCCCGCAGGAGGCGTGCATTGCTGCCGATGACATTTCCTGGTCCCCCGGCAAAAAACAAGTACGCACCACTGCCAGGACAGAACAACGCAGCCCGCTGTGCGTTACATTGCTGACCGAGGTGCCCATTAGGGAACCCACAGGCCCATGAACTGTGTTTGAAGGCGGCGGCGCTGAAGGTGCTCCCTCCCCCCTCACTTTCCTTACCCCTGGTCAGCATAACGCAGTACACAGTGGCCGACAGTCCAACGACATCTGCAGTAGTACAGTGGAGAGCCAGCAGTGGAGGGCAACACATGCGGCTGCTGCACTCAGCATTAGGAGAAGAGGCAGTCTACAGCACTGAGGGATACAGTCTTCTAGCCATCATCCCACCGACACCAGAAACTGGAGGACAGCTGGGAGGATGGGGGACAGCCGCTTAGATGATGTAACAGCACAGCAGGTGAGCGGCCCATTACTGACACCGAGCCCTCCTCACTCACTGACTACAGCGCTTCCTCATGTACTTTAGCTAATTCCAGGACCTTTCTAGCTTGACCCTATCAGGAGCTAGGGGTGTGGCAGGGGCGTTCCTCCTGTCACACCCCTAGCTTCCGGTGGCATCAAAATACACTAATACCGACAGGCCCTAGTGGGGGGAAACTCAATTATCAGGAGGACAGACAGGGCAATCCGGGATCGGCGAACGCTGTGTTGTCTTCCTGGCACTCGAGTTTGACACATCGCGGATTGGGTAGACAGATTACTGGGAGGGACTGATAGGGATCCAGCGGTCATGGTGCACATTAGCACCAATGACAAAGTTAGAGGTAGGTGGAGGACCCTCAAAAATGATTTCAGGAAACTAGGATGTAAGCCTAGGGCGAGCACCTCCAAAGTAGTATTTTCTGAAATACTAGCTGTACCACAAGCCACACCAGAAGAGTAGCAGGAGATTAGGGAGGTCGATAATAGCTCCAGAGTTGGTGTAGAAAGGAGGGGTTTGGGTTCTTGGAGAACTGGTTGGATGAAAGCTGTGATTGAGCGGTGAGCTAAGAGGGTTACAGTGGGTTCAGAAGGGATCATAAAAACCAGAAAGGGGAGAGGCTTGTCTCTATGTAAAATCCTGTTTAACCCCTTAGTGACGGAGCTTTTTTGCTTTTTTCCATTTTTGTTTTTTCCTACTCCCTTTTAAAAAATTGTAGCTCCTTTATTTATCCATTGACATCGCTGTATGAGGGCTTGTTTTTTGCAGGACGAGTTGTATTTTTCAATGGCACTATTTATTGTACCATATAATGTACTGAAAAACTTTTTAAAAATTCTTAGCGGAGAGAAATGGAAAAAAACCCGACATTCCACCATCTTTCGGTGCGTCCTGTTTCTACGGCGCACAAACTGCAACAAAAACGACCTGATATTTTTATTCTATGGGTCAGTATGATTACTACATTACCAAACTTATATAGTTTTTTTTTGCTGTAGTACTTGTATTTTTTTTTTTTTAAGATATTTAATTTTTTTCAATTATTTTCTGCGGTCATTTTTTGCGCGCAATAACTTTTTTATTTTTCTGTCGACGTTGTTGTGCAAGGGCTCAATTTTTGAGGGATGTCCTGTAGTTTCCGATAGTATCAATTTGGAATACATACAACTTTTTGATCGCTTTTTATTGCATTTTTTCTGGAAGACAAGGTAACTAAAAAAGTGTATTTCTGGCATTCTTTATTTTTTTTTTGGACGACGTTCACCGTGCAGGAAAAATAATGCGCTACTTTGATAGATCGGACTTTTATGGAAACGGCGATACCAAATACATATTTTTATTTTATGATTTAGATTTTTTAGTAATTGATATGGCAAAAGGGGGGTGATTTAAACTTTTATAACTTTTTTTTTTTTTCTACAATTTAAAAAACTTTATTGATCTTTTTTTTTACTTTACTTTGAAGTCCCCCTGGGGGACTTTAACATGTGATACTTTGATCGCTCCTGCAGTATGACGTAATGCTATAGCATTACGTCATACTGCTTTTTTACAGGCAGTCTATCAAGCCACCCTGTGTGGATAGCTTGATAGGCAGTCTGCTAAGGCAGCCCTGGGGCCATTCATTAGGCCCCCGGCTGCCATGACACCTGCACGGATCCCCCGATATCACCGCGGGGGGGCCATGCGGGACCCCCAAACAGCGTTCGGGGCATTTAAAGGGTTAATAGCCGCGAACACCCGAGCGCGGCTTTTGCCCGCGGGTGTCAGCTGTAATAAACAGCTGACGCCCGCGCTGTATAGAGGGAGATAGCGGCGCTACCTCCCTCCATACACGTCCTGCAGCTGCAGGACGTAAAAACACTATAGGGTGGTCACTAAGGGGTTAAAGCCCACATTACGGGAAGATATATGGAAGGGAGATGAACATGTGGGGTCTCTATGGGTGGAAATACACGGAGGGAAAAGCAGCAATAAAATTCCTATGGGGGTTTTCTGTAGACACCAAATATTACAGAAGTTATTCCTGAAAATAGACAAAGCAGCAAATCCCAATGAGGTAATTAGTATGAGAGACTTTAACTATCTGGATATAAACTGGGAAGCCGAAACCTGCGGATCTCAAAAAGGTAACAACTTCCTGTCAATTACTAAAGATAATTACCTTCCCAACTTGTTCAGGACCCGACTAGGGGGACGGCCATTGTGGACTTAATATTAACCAACAAACTTGACAGAATAACAGGGGTGCAGGCTGAGGGGCTCCTGGGAAATAGTGACCGTAATAAAATAAATTTCAACTTGCCGTTTTAGAGAGTTTATTAGGGGAATTACAAAAATACTAGACTTTAGGAAGGCCAAGTTCAATCAGTTTAGTGATGTCCTTAACCTTATTGAATGGGACTAGAGATGAGCGAACGTGTCCGTTACGGACACATCCGCACCCGGACACCGGCTTTAGCGAACACTGCAGTGTTCGCGCGTAAGTGTCCGGGTGCCGCCGGGGGGCGGGGAGATGCGCGGCGGCGCGGGCGGCAGTAGCGGGGAACAGGGGGGGGCCCTCTCTCTCTCCCTCTCCCCCCCACTCCCCGCCGCACCCCCCCGCGCTGCCACGGCGGCCCCCGAACTTTTTCGCCCGAACACCGAGGTGTTCGCAAAGTTCGGTGTTCGGGCGAAAAAGGGGCGGGGCCGAACGTGTTCGCTCATCTCTAAATGGGACAATGTTCTCAAAAATAAGAGTACAAACAATAAATGGGAAATGTATAAAAACATCCTAATTACTTACTGTGAGAGGTTCATACCTTACAGAACTAATAGACTTAGGTCCAATGTCCACATGCAGATTTTATTTATAAAATTCGCGCATGGCCCCCGCTACGAGAGATCCGTGCGTCTTGCTGCCCATAGGGATGCATTAGCATTCGTAGGGCAGCTAAAAGCATGCGGATGTGATTTCTTCCCGACGCGCAGCTCGCATGCACGGGAAGAAGTCACAGCATGCTCCATTTTCCTGCGGATCTCCCACACGGACGGCTCCCGCATCTTCCATTAAAGTCAATGGAAGCCGTGCATATCCGCGGCACAGCCATATCTGTTTTTGTGCTGATACGTGGGAGAGCAGGAGATTAAAAAAAAATAAAAATTGTGTGCACGGCGCATGCGCACAGCACGCTGCTGGCGTGCCGAGCACAACCACCTGGCAGAAGAAAAGAAGATTCAGCTGCGACAGAGGGGAGACCTGCAGCATCCGGAGAGGTAAGAAAAATGTCTTTTCCCTCTCCATGGCCGCGGGCACACACAGACACTACTGCAGGAGTCAGCAGTAAAATCCGTGCGTGCAAGTGGACATGAGGCCTTAGTAATAGGAGAAAACCAATATGGCCTAATATAGATGTAAAAAGGGCCAATAAAGGGCAAAAATAAAGTGTTTAAACTACTAAAAGAAGAAGGCAGCGAAGAAGCACTAAAAACCTATAAGGAAGAAAGTAAATTATGTAAAAATCAGATAAAAACAGCAGAGATGGATTTAAAGTTGCTTCATTGCTGGGATGTTATTGTATAGATTTTTACATTCACCCATAAGGTGTTTATTTCCAAAATGCTCCGTTCTCCTCTCTCTTCTATGGAAAGAAATAGCAGAGAAGGCCGGCGCTCACGCACTTCTTTCATCCTAATCCGGTGGCGGGGATCTCAGTGCATGCGCAGCACTTATCAGCCAGACCACCAAATACTGTTGTGCTGAACTATATCTTTCTATAGAAGAGGTGTTCTGTTTCCCCGGCAACAAGCAGTAAATAACCAGAAGATAGAGGAATCAACATCTGGAGAACGGAGCATTTTCGAAATAGACATCTTATGGGTGAGCGCGTTGTTTAGTGAGTTTTAATACATTGAAACAGGATACCCAAGTTCAGAATACCCCTTTAACCCCCAACAGTTTTATATGAGCTCAATTCATTGTGCAGGAAAAGGACATTACGGTTTTGGAAGAACGGAGCTTGTTGTAAGCGGCTGCGGCTCTGGTTCCATCAGTGCTATTGTCATGCTTTGCTCTTGGCTTTAAATGGACACCAGGAGCAGGTCGTTAGCACAGAAGGAAGAAAAGTTGCAAATTCTTGTATAAATACCTGCTTGCAAAAATGTTTTTGACTTATTTTACGCCAGAAACTGGCAAAATTGTGTGCTCGAATAAATAAGTTGATCGGCCAACTAACGCCCATTTGTCCGCTGATCATTAGTCCCTTTACATGACCTGATTCAAAATGATTGGACCTGGTTATTGGCCCCATGCAACAGGATGAATAGTATATCAAACAGCAGCTACAATGAATCACCGGCTGACAGGAAGTGCTAATTAAATGATGATTCAACATGGGGGGAAATTCACTAAGGCCAGAATCTGAGGTGCCGGCTTAGTATGATTTCCCACCATGTACAGAATACATGAAGAGGCGCAGGACTCTCCATATATTCAGTGTATCGGTTGGGGTGGCCATGCCCCACCTGTCAAAGCTGCCTGAAACGATGGCGCCACCTGCCTCTGGAAACAGCTGAAGCTTGTCAAACAATCAGATGATCCTCTCTACTGGTGGTCTGTTGGGGGGTCCTAAACCCGGTCACCTTGTGTCCTCATGCATCCACTGATCCAAACACCCCCCTAACAGTCAGAATGGCCCAGTGGAGGTAATTCATCGCTATGGCCATTCAGCTTCTCGCATCCCAATAACGCGCCCCTCTCAGACTCTGGTAATGGGTGAAATCTCTTCTCTGCGTCGTAGATGCGTCTAGTGGTAAACAATCTCTACACAAGCGGAAGAAGAGGTCACTACACACAAGGAGCCTCCGAGAGCCTCTTATAGGCCAATGGGGGAACCACTTATAGGGCCTCCGGTGACAAGATCATTCAACTAATCCCGCTATAACTCTAATCATGTCTGCCTGAGATGGAACTGCATGCTGAGTTTTGCAGACAACTTCTTCTGGGACGGGATTATTTTTTGACAGAATATATACACCTATACATAGACACATTACAGATAACCTTCCTTCTGCCGGCTCTGCGTCTCCTTCGTGAGGTCGTCTAGAAATCCCAGAGAACAGCAGCTCCAGTTGTGGCAGAAGGCAGGACCGAGCAGCCAGTACCGCTCCTGCTTCTAGCCCTGCGCTGCCCGGTTGGCATTACGGGGAATGGGCCTGGCAGCTGTCCAAGTGGATCCCGCACGGATGGCTTCCATTCAAGTCGATGGAAGCCGTCCAATTCGTGGCACGCCTGCAGCTGACACTACGGATCTGCCGCGGATCCGTAGGAAAGCAGGAGATTTTTATTAAAAATGCAATGTGAATGTGTGTGGCACGCCGGTCAGCGCCTGCGCGCTTCGCAGTGCAGAAGAAAAGAAGATCCGTCTGAGACAGAGAAGACCCGCACCACATCCGAACAATTGAGAAAATATCTATGGCCGCGGGCACGGGTGGATTCTGCACTTGGACTCCGTGCGTGCCCGTGGACATGAGGCCTAATGGTGTTTTAAAAAAATGGTAAAATTGATGTTTATTCTCTCTGCCTTCCCAAAAAATGGAATTGAAGTTCTACAATACACTATATGTACCCTAAAATAGTACCAATAAAACTACAGCTCGCCACGCAGAACACAAGCCCTCGTATGGCCGCGTCGACGTTATGGCTTTTGATAAAGTTATGGCTTTTGAAGAGTTAAGATTACCCCCCCCCCCCCCGCAAAAAAAAAAAAAAAGCCACGTTATTAAAGGGTTAATGGAGTTGTGTGGTTTTATAGAAAAAAAATTCTGTCTGGTGTGAAAATAAAAACAGATTACATATTAGAAAAAACAAATTGATGGGATGAAATCTGCTGCAGAGCCGCACAAAACCCGTGTAAACTGCAGTAAATCAGAGATGTGTGAGCGCCCCCCTGAGGCGTCATTCACATCTGCACCGTAGGTTCTCTTTTCGTGATCCCTTACAGCAGCAAGAAAATAGGGATCCAGTAATCAACTGCATCCGTGTTATGATGGAGCCGAACGGAGCTGAATGGAATTTACCGACTATAATGAGGTCTGGTTGTCTTCTCTTTGGCCGGCTGGTATTTTCCAGGATGAAATGGCGCAATACGTAGAAATATATCATCCTATATCTCTACGGAATTCAGTGATGGAGAATTCAAGGCCCCCTGTCCACGGCCGAGGGGGAATATCACTAGCAATATTCCGCCACGGGGGAGGAGTGGGGAGCGATTTTAATCCTGTGAACGGAGAATTGCTATGGTTCTTCACTCCTGGACGTCGGCGCTGCACTTTCCATAGTAATCCTATAGATAGCTTTACGGAGTGTGAGCTGCGGGCGATTTATCGTAAGCATATCATCGCCCGGTGACAGGCAGCCGAAGAGGAACCTCCAGCGCCGACAGGAACAGACTAAACGCAGGTCGGTCAAATACACATTACAGCACTGTCACAAGGCGATGACACGGGTACCCCTGACCTATCCGCAAAGTCAATCACGGATGGGCCACGGTTCACACGGCTTCCATTGACCTCGATCGGAATCCACATAAAAATAGGACATACTGCAATTGTATTTCTGCGAGCGAAAATCGCAATAGCTGCGCAAATGTTCTGTTGTTTGTATTGATGCGGAATAGCACAGATCATCCACGCGGGTGACGATCGTGTATTCCACAATTCAAATCCAGTCTCGTGAAATGGGCCTTAACTAGAGATGAGTGAGCATCGGTCTTTTCGAGTAACTGCATACTCGTCCGAGAAAATTCAGGGGGCGGACGGATTTTCTCGGACGAGTATGCAGTTACTTGAAAAGACCGATGCTCACTCAAGTAATTGCCTTAACTGAGCATGCTCGTTCATCTCTAGCCTTAACCCTTTTGTGACGACCCCATAGTGTTTTTACGTCCTGCCATTGCAGGACGTTTATGGAGAGATGTAGCGCTGCAATCTCCCTGTATACATCACGAGTGTCAGCTGTATATTACAGCTGACACCTGCGGGCAACAGCCCCAACAAGTTGCGCTGCTGATCGGGGCTGTTAACCCTTTAAATGCCACTATCAATTCTGACAGTGGCATTTAAATCCCCACCAAACGATGTTTGGGGGTCCTGTACAGCCCCCCAGCGGTGAGATCGGGGAATCCGTGCGGGTGTCATGGCAGCCGGGGGCCTTCTGAAAAAGGGCTGTCTTGGCAGTATGCGTATCAAGCCATCCCCGTGAGGTGGCTTGATAGACTGCCTGTTAGAATGCAGTATGATTTAATGCTATAGCATTACATCATACTGCAGAAGCGATCAAAGAATGACTAGTTGTGGTCCCTCCTGGGGACTAAAAGAAAGTGTAAAAATTAAAACAATAAAGTTTTACTAATTATTTTTTTAAAAAGTAATAAAAAAAGGTCAAAAAACACCCCTTTTGCCATATTTACAATAAAAGAACCTAAATAATAAAGCAAAAATACGTATTTGTTATCGCTGCGTCTGTAAGAGTCTGATCTATCAAAGTAACACATTATTTACCGCGCACGGTGAACGTTGAAAAAAAAAATGAAGGACGCCAGAAATGCACTTTTTTGGTCACTATGTCTCCAAGAAAAAATGTAATAAAAAGGAATCAAAGGGTCGTATGTATTAAAAATGGTACCAACAGAAACGACAGGACGTCCCGCGCACAATGAGCCCTCGCACAACTATGTCAACGGAAAAATTAAAGTTATTGTGCGCAGAAAAGGGAGACAGAAAATAATTCGAAAAAATGAAATATCTTTAAAAAAATACAAGTAGTACAGCAAAAAATAAATATTAGTTTGGTATCGTAGTAATCGTATTGACCCAAAGAATAAATTTATCTTGTAATTTTTGTTGCAGTTCGTGCGCTGCAGAAACAAGACGCACAAAAAGATGGCAGAATGTTGTTTTGTTTCCCATTTCTCCCGACTTGGAATTTTTAAAAAGTTTTTCAGTACATTATATGGTATACTAAATAGCACCATTGAAAAATACAACTCGTCCCGCAAAGAACAAGCCCTCATACAGCAACATTGATGGATAAATAAAGGAGTCACGATTTTTTAAAAGGGAGGAGGAAAGAATGAAAATGAAAAAAAAAAAAAACTCCATCACTAAGGGCGCATTTAGGCGACCGTATATTGGCCGCCGGACGATATATGACATCTCTCTCTGCAGGGGGAGGAGGCTGGAAGAGGCGGGAGCAGTGCACTAAGCTCCCGCCCCCTCTCTGCCTCCTCTCCACCCCCTCTCTGCCCCTCTGCACTATTTTCAATGAGGAGAGGCGGGACGAGGGCGTTGCTAATTCTCTGAATTTAGCCCCGCCCCTGTCCCTCCTCCTCTCATTGCAAATAGTGCAAAGGGGCAGAGAGGAGGTAGAGAAGGGGCGGGAGCTCAGAGCACCACTCCCGACTCTTCCAGCCTCCTCCCCCTGCAGAGAGAGACGCCGTATATCGGCCAATATACGGTCGTCTGAATGCGCCCTAAGGGGTGAAACACTCCCCACTCATAGGAATGTGAAACACTGAGGGCTCCCACCCACTGGCGTTTTTTTCTCCACTGCGATGAGATTCTAAAGTTAAAGTCTCGCATCGCAGTGCGAGAAAAACGCAGGCAGATATCCCAAAATCGCTGGGATATCGCTGCAACATCGCCAGTCTTTTCGATGGGGCCAGCGGCAGCAGCGCTAGCCCCATTGAAAAGATATGGAGAATGCCGTGGACTTCTGCCACAGCTGTCACAGCTGTCACAGCTGTGGCAGAAGTCAGCGGCATGCTATCCCATTGCTATCCGGCTGGCTCCCCGACACTGCTACTGAACTCTTTCAGCAGACAGGGATTTAAAAATCCCCACCTACTGAAAGGGCTGTGCAGATTGGCTGAGGGCTCAGCATATAGCAGCTACTGCTTAGCTATTGGCTGAGCGCTCAGCCAATGACAGATAGCTCTTAGCTATTCATTGATGAATAGCTAAGATATTGTTATTCATGAATGAATAGCTAAGAGCTATCTGCCATTGGCTGAGCGCTCAGCCAATAGCTAAGCACTAGCTGCTATTGGCTGAGCCCTCAGCCAATCCGCACAGCCCTTTCAGGAGGCGGGGATTTTTAAATCCCCGTCTGCTGAAAGAGCTCAGTAGCAGTGCCGGGGAGCCAGCCGGAGGACGCGGCTGACAGCAGGAGAGGTGAGTAACTTTTTAATTCTTTTTTTAACCACTTTTTGATGATTATCGGGGAAGGGCTTATATTTCAAGCCCTTCTCCGATAATCATTCTGCAGGGCTTGTCAGAAACCACTGCTTTCAATGGGATCGTCAGCAGTGCCGATCCCATTGAAAGCAATGGGATAGCATGCCGCTGACTTCTGCCACAGCTGTGGCAGAAGTCCACGGCATTCTCCATATCTTTTCAATGGGGCTAGCGCTGCTGCCGCTGGCCCCATTGAAAAGACTGGCGCAGCGAGCGATTTTCTGGCACTGCTCTGCGAGAATTTTCACTTACTCTCGCAGCGCAGTGGAGAAAAAAACGCCAGTGGGTGGGAGCCCTGAAGGAGAAGTGAACCATTATCAACCATGAACGCACAATCTGCTGGGAGATGGGAGAGCGAACACTTACCGAGCACTGCCGGCATCACAGGGGAAGACACTACACTGCTCACACCGGGACTGTCACGGCAAGTCAGGGCAGGAGCGGACCCAGTGCACGGCCCCGGCAAGAATCGTCATGGAGAGGATACTTCAGTCTGCAGTCACACGGTGCTTTCCAAATATGCAGAGAAAAGCGAACCGAGAATAAACCGCCCTGTTATGGGAGGAGCAGCCCGAGAACATGCGCTGTCAGGGGGAACAGATAACACGGGGGATCTCCGGGGCTGGTGGTTGTGAATCATATAGATATGGTTGTACTGGAGAAACAAGGACAGAAAGTATATAACTGCAGGAAGAAGGAGTATTGCAGAACCAGTAACCGAGCAGTGCAGGAAGTGAGCTGGCGACACAGAACTTCCTCACACTAATTTCTCTTCTCTCTCTTGCAGTATTTTTAACCCCTGACTGCTGTGAGGCTAATTTCACACGGACAAGTGCGGTAGTGAAACACGGCCCGATACCGCGCTCGCCAGCGTGCGATTTTCCCGTGGATGCAAGGTGTTTTTGTATTACAACCGCCTCGCATCACTTCGGGGAAGTAGCGATCCTCCACTGCGGCGGTCAGCCATGACAGAGGATCGCGGAGTGTCTTCCATTGTTTTCAATGGGGAGAGCTTGCATCGCACTCGCATACACCTAGCACATGGTGTGATGCCGCCGCTGGCCCTGTTGAAAAACATGGGCAATGCGAGGGCACACCCAAAGATAGGGCATGCCATAATTTTTCAACTCATGTGCGCTGTGTTGCGGGGGGGAAGGGGGGGGAGTTGGGGGGAATCACTCATGTATGTGGCCGCATTTAGTTTCAATCATTTCTTATTAAACATTTTCAATGTTGGGGTAGGGAGGTGGGGGGGGGGAGGGGGGATGGTCTTGCTTACAGGCTTCTGAGAACCCTTAAGGGTCCAGAGTACCTGTATTTAACCAATTCTCAAAGGGTTTTGATGCTCTCATGGCAATCCATGGGCTCCAGAGATTATAGGACTTTTTGCGGTCCTTCTCCTCCTCCGCTCCCTCCACTTCATATCTCATAAGTGTATTAAGTTTTTCTGTCCACATAGTCCTTGTGGGGGGACCGTGGAGCGCCACAGGCCAGGGACAGACATCCTAACCGCCAGGATAACCAGTCTCAAAAGCTCTGACTTGATCCTTGCCGTGGACCCTGGAAGCATTAGTAGAAGGGCTGAGGAACAGCAAAGTGTCTAACGAAGCTGTGGGGGACTGGGAGGCGGGGCTAACAAGATGGAGAGGAAGGAAGCGACCAAGGGAAGGGTTAGAGGGATAGGAGAGAGAGAGGGAGGAAGAGGAGGAGTCAGTGCTCAGAAGGAGAAAGAAGAGAGAAGTCGCCCACCCACCCGCCCTTTAGGGAAAAGGGAGGTGAGATAGATCTTAATATGGGGAAGTTAAGTTGATTAGGAAGTTGTCACAGCTTGAGGTTAGGCGGTAATTTTTTTTCCATGCCAGCAATGGATGGAAGGGCTGTACAGGCCCATTATGGGGCTTTCTTATGCCTGGTAGTTTTCACGTTTAAAAGTTTAAAATTTCATAAAGCAGTTTTAAGCGGCATGGAAGATGGGTATAAAGTGGAGTAAAAGAGAAAATTAAATAAAGCTGTGGCCTACCCATGTAAAACGCCAGCAGGTTGTTGTGTTTTTATTTCATAGATAGTGGGGAGCTAAGGTGGGGAAGGGGAGTCCTCCCAGTCCATTCTCGCTGTGATGGACACCGTCGATCTGGTCATGCTGTTGTAGAGAAGTTCTACATTTTTCCACAGTTCAGCTACTGGGGGGCATTCCCACCAGATGTGAAGCATTGTTCCTATGCTACCCTGACATCTCCAGCATGCAGCGGGGACCTGGGCGTCCATTTGATGCAGTCTGTTCTATACCAGCGTGGTAGAATTTAAAAGTTTTGTTCTTGTATTCTACCAAATTTGGTACTCTTATGGCACATAAGAAAGGCCCTCTTCCAATCAGCGCTGGTAAATGTTACTCCCATTTCCCTTTCCCATTGTTATGTGGCCGCATTAAAAAGAATGGGTTTTATATTCCTGTGTCTCACAGCGCACAAATCTCACGTGCGAATCTCTGCCGTATGAAACCAGCCTAATATCTTTGACTTGTGTCTTCACTCCCTTGCTGACTGCCATCTGCACCCTCCACCATAGCAGAGCTGCCTGCTGTCACTCCTGGGGGCTGTTAAGCATTTTCCTGGGGGGCAATTACCCCCCAGTGTATACCGGGGCAGTTAATCTATTACCCCCCCCCCCCCCCCCGTGAATACGGGGGCAGTTCATTTATTACCCCTCAGTGTATACCGGGGCGGTATTAGTGTACCTTGACGCCACCAGAAAGCTGGGTGTCCACACGGGGAAGGCAGTTTGACATCCAGGTGACGCCCCCTGTGACTGATTGGATGCAGGGCATGCTCCCCGGCGTCTGCCTTACAGGTCCTCCCACTGACTAGCTGGCACACCGGCTCGGGGAGCTGCTAATGGGACATATCATACCGCTGTGAAAGCGCCGGCGGCTACACTTACAGCGGCAGCAGCATCACGGCTGCCTCTGCAGAGCATTGTTCTTGCAGGAAGAAGTCCGTTTGAACGGCGCTGGTCACTACAGTGACTGCGGGCTCTGTAGCTGCAGCGCCGCAGCACTTGCAACCTGTCGCCGCCTATAGTCACACCGGGGGCCAGGAGCACGGTCGCCTCTGCCGACGTTTGCTGTAGAGGACAGGGCGCCGGCGGCTAAACAGAGAGGGATGCCGCTCTTTTGTTCCTGTTGTGCAGCGCAATTGTACTCTTATGTTGTGGGAGTGCGGGCCGCTTCACGGCATTGCGGCTACTGAGTAATGAGGAGGCCGCTCAGCGCTGTTACACAGAGCGGTGTCCCCGCTTGTGTTACAATGGCAGGGAAGGCTTACTACGCTGTCGCAATCCTCCCCTGAGACCCCGCTCACCTCTTATACATGGAGCGGGGTGCCGGCTTCTGCTGTGCCGCCAGAGAAAGGGGGTTTCAGATACCGCAATCCTCGCCTGCAGTAGTGGAGGAACCAAAGAGCCATAGCTGCAGCCCGCTGTGCCTTCAAAGGGCTTTCAGTTGCAGCATTATTTTAGTGGGCTGCCAGGACCTAAGAGGACCTGAGCTGTGCAGCCAATCAGTTACATGGGGCATCACCCCCCCCCTGTCAATCTTGACTCCACCAGGCCTTCCTGGTGGCGTCAAGATACACTAATGCCTACCAGGGCAGTTCATCTATTACCCCCCAGTGTATACCATGGCAGTTCATCTATTACCCCCTAGAGTATACCAGGGCAGTTCATCTACTACCACCCAGTGTATACCAGGGCAGTTCATCTATTAAACCCCAGTGTATACCATGGCAGTTCATCTATTACCCCATAGTGTATACCGGGGCAGTTCATCTATTAGCCTCCAGTGTTTACCAGGACATTTTATCTATTACCCCCCAGTGTATACCTGGTGGTTCATCTATTACCCCCCATTGTATACCGGGGCAGCTCATCTATTACACCCCAGTGTATACCGGGGTAGTTCATCTATTACCCAGCAGAGTATACTGGGCAGTTCATCTATTACCCCCAGTGTATACTGGGGCAGTTCATCTATTACCTTCCAGTGCTTTCCAGGGCAGTTCATCTATTACCCCCCAGTGTATACCAAGGTAGTTCATCTATTAACCCCCAGTGTATACCGGGTAGTTCATCTATTACCCTCCCCCTAGTATATACCGGTAGTTCATCTATTACCCTCCCCCCAGAGTATACCGGGGCAGTTCATCTATTACCCCCAAGTGTATACCGGGGCAGTTCATCTATTACTCTCCAGTGTATACTGGGGTAGTTCATCTATTACCCGCCATTGTATACAGGGGCAGCTCAACTATTACCCACCAGTGTATACCGGGTAGTTCATCTATTACCCCCCATTGTATATGGGGCAGTTCATCTATTACACACCAGTGTATACCTGGTAGTTCATCTATTACCCCCCATTGTATAACGGGGCAGTTCATCTATTACCCCCCAGTGTATACCAGGGGAGTTTATCTATTACCCCCCAGTGTATACCAAGGTAGTTCATCTATTAACCCCCAGTGTATACCGGGTAGTTTATCTATCACCCTCCCCCTAGTGTATACCGGTAGTTCATCTATTACCCTCCCCCGAGAGTATACCGGGGCAGCTCATCTATTACCCCCCAGTGTTTACCGGGTAGTTCATCTATTACCCCCCATTGTATATGGGGCAGTTCATCTATTGCACCCCAGTGTATACCGGGTAGTTCATCTATTACCCCCCATTGTATACCGGGGCAGTTCATCTATTACTCTCCAGTGTATACTGGGGCAGTTCATCTATTACCCCCCAGTGTATACCAGGTAGTTCATCTATTACCCTCCCCCCAGAGTATACCGGGGCAGTTCATTTATTACCCGCCAGTGTATACTGGGGCAGTTCATCTATTATACCCCAGTGTATCCTGGGGCAGTTCATCTATTACCGCCTAGTGTATACCAGGGCAGTTCCTCTATTACCCCGTAGTGTATACCGGGGTAGGTCATCTATTACCCCCCCAGTGTATACCTGAGCCGTTTATCTATTACCACCCAGTGTATACCGGGGTAGTTCATCTATTACCCCCCAGTGTATACCGGGGTAGCTTCATCTATTACCCCCCAGTGTATACCGGGGCAGTTCATCTATTATCCCCCAGTGTATCCTGGGGCAGTTCATCTATTATCCCCCAGTGTATCTTGGGGCAGTTCATCTATTACCGCCTAGTGTATACCGGGGTAGTTCATCTATTACCCCCCCAGTGTATACCTGAGCCGTTTATATATTACCCCCCAGTGTATACCGGGGTAGTTCATCTATTACCCCCCAGTGTATACCGGGATAGTTCATCTATTACCCCCCAGTGTATACCGGGGCAGTTCATCTATTACCCCCCAGTATATACCGGGGCAGTTCATCTATTATCCCCCAGTGTATCCTGGGGCAGTTCATCTATTACCGCCTAGTGTATACCGGGGCAGTTCATCTATTACCCCCCAGTGTATACCGGGGCAGTTCATCTATTATCCCCCAGTGTATCCTGGGGCAGTTCATCTATTACCGCCTAGTGTATACTGGGGCAGTTTCTTTTATTACCCCCCAGTGTATACCAGAGCAGTTCATCTATTACCCCCAAGTGTATACCGGGGCAGTTTATCTATTACCCCCCAGTGTATACCGGGTAGTTCATCTATTATCCCCAATTGTATACCGGGGCAGCTCATCTATTACCCCCCAGTGTATACCAGGTAGTTCATCTATTACACCCCAGTGTATACCGGGTAGTTCATCTATTACCCCCCATTATATACCGGGGCAGTTCATCTATTACCCTCCAGTGTATACCGGGGTAGTTCATCTATTACCCCCCAGAGTATACTGGGCAGTTCATCTATTACCCCCCAGTGTATACTTGGGCAGTTCATCTATTACAACCCAGTGTATACCAAGGTAGTTCATCTATTAACCCCCAGTGTATACCAGGTAGTTCATCTATTACCCTCCCCCTAGTGTATACCGGTAGTTCATCTATTACCCTCCCCCCAGAGTATACCGGGGCAGCTCATCTATTACTCCCAAGTGTATACCGGGGCAGTTCATCTATTACTCTCCAGTGTATACCGGGGTAGTTCATCTATTACTCTCCAGTGTATACCGGGGCAGTTCATCTATTACCCTCCAGTGTTTACCAGGGCAGTTCATCTATTACCCCCCAGTGTATACCAAGGTAGTTCATCTATTAACCCCCACTGTATACCGATAGTTCATCTATTACTCTCCCCCCAGAGTATACCGGGGCAGTTCATCTATCACCCCCCAGTGTATACCGGGGCAGTTCATCTATTATCCCCCAGTGTATCCTGGGGCAGTTAATCTATTACCGCCTAGTGTATACCGGGGCAGTTCCTCTATTACCCCGTAGTGTATACCAGGGTAGTTCATCTATTACCCCCCAGTGTATACCTGAGCCATTCATCTATTACCCCCCCAGTGTATACCAAGGTAGTTCATCTATTAACCCCTACTGTATACCAGGTAGCTCACCTATTACCCTCCCCCGAGAGTATACCGGGGCAGTTCATCTATTACCCCCCAGTGTATACTGGGTCAATTCATCTATTAACCCCCATTGTATCCTGGGGCAGTTCATCTATTACCGCCTAGTGTATACCGGGGTAGTTCCTCTATTACCCCGTAGTGTATACCGGGGTAGTGCATCTATTACCCCCCAGTGTATACCTGCGCTGTTAATCTATTACCCCCCAGTGTATACCGGGGTAGCTCATCTATTACCCCCCCTGCATACCGGGGCAGTTCATCTATTACCCCCCAGTGTATACCGGGGTAATTCATCGATTTACGCCCTGCTTCATTGATGAGATCTCTGCTCTCCCCTCCCGTTGTCACACATGACCCGCACTGAGAGTAATGGGGGTCTCCTAGAAAGTGACTTCTGTAGCATTAAGCGGGTCACCTTGGAGTCCTGAGGAGCGGACCGCTGCCGATATCTCAGTTGTAAAGCAGCGGATACATGGATTAAAGGAGGATTCCCAATATGGACCTTATGGCACTTGTACCTGTGGGAACCATAAGAAGCTCCTCGGAGGGGCTCTAATCCCTTAGGTCAGGGGAGTAAAACTCAATCATCGCTAATGTGAAAGAACCCATTGGAAACCATGGGCTTCACATTGTAGCGAGAGTTTGTAGCCGTTCGGATACAGCCTCAGGCTTCTTTCACACGGGCTACAAATCGCATGTATGTGAAGCTCAAGGTTTCCAAAGAGTTCTTTCAGGTTCCAAACATCTCATGTGAAGGAACCCGATGGAAACCATGAGCTTCACATACATGTGTTTTGTAGCCCGTGTGAAAGAGGCCTTCTGGTTGTCTTCAAAGGGCCAATTACAATTGTAAGATTGTATAGTAATACTGACCTCCATAGTGGCCCCAGAAGTAATAGTGCCGCGGCAGTAATAGGGTCCCCCATGGTGGCCACAGTAGTAATAGTGCCGCAGCAGTAATAGGGTCTCTCATAGTGGCCCCAGTAGTAATACGGTTCCCCATAGTGGCCCCAGAAGTAATAGTATAGTGGTTCCACCGTTGGTGGCAGCCGCTGTTGAGTCTGTGGCCGCTGACACCTGAGGCTCTGAGGGGAAGAGATCAGCGGTAACAGACTCTGCAATGCCGCCGCCGGACTGCTGCTGGGGGGCGGGAATTCTCTTTAGATTCGCTGCACGGCTGGCTGGCAACATAAAATATGGTGGTGGGCTCGATTCGCACCGCTGGCTTTGTGTTTTTCTTATCCGTGTCCTAAGGAGGCAGAGGAGCATGGACGGCCTTATAAGTCTCCTCACACCTTCTAGATGCTCTCCCTGAGGAGTAACGATACCCTCCCCACCCCAGTCAATAGGCCCCTCACAAGCCGAGCCAGAACCCTGCTGCACACTGATGGGGGGCAATCCCACCCCCCACCCCCCGACACAGCTGTCTGTACATGGTGGTCTTCTCCTTCTGGGGACTCCGGCTTTGGCTCATATTCCTATTTATTGTTACAAGGCTTGTTAAAAGGTCAGACATTGACTAGCAGGAATTTTGCCTTCCACTAGGTGGTGCTGTAGAGGCGTTGTTCCATCTTCCCATGTGAAGTGCAAGCAAGACATCTCCCTGCAGACAAGAAAGGGGGAGGATGACAGTGGGGGCGTATTGTAAAGAGATATTTCCTTTCTCTCCCTGCCGGCGGGCAGCTGAGAATCAGCATGTTAGGAGGAGGGTGCATCTAGGAGGTAGGTTGCGATGTAGTAACGCATAAGTGCAAAACAGGCATGCCAGCGACTACATGGAGCGATAGTCTGCCTGATGGAGGCGGAGCCTGCAGGAGATCTTTTCCAGCCGCCTCCATTCACATATTGATCGACTCCTGTTTACGCTGAGCGAGAAGCCGCTTAGTAAGTCTTTTCAGTGCTGGCGTGGGCCGCGTGAACGAGGGCCTATAGTTGAGCGATTTATCGGCCCGGGTAAAGGTACTTTTAGTTCTGCTGTTTTGGGAAGTGATGGGGCCGGGGATATATTTTTTCTAGTTGCCCTCTCGCTCGTTCATGCACTGTTTGCCAGTGAAGTACATGCGAGGTCTGATAAGCAAACACTTTTTTTCAGACCGCTTTCCACACTCCTGTAGACTTTAGAGCACGGAAGTGGGTGAGCATAACAAAAATACACCCCGGCTCTCCGACGCCTCCAGAGCAGCGTGCCAACTTAGTTCATGGAGCTGCTCAGAGGTTCCCTTTAAAAAGTTTTTCACAATTTTGGATTCAGAAATCGAGATTCCCAATTGGACATTTCGGCAGGCCTCCCAGCTGTCCCAGATTCAGGTCCCCTCCCACAACATGTTAAAAAATATTAGTAATTAAACTCCCCCTTTC
The DNA here is from genome assembly GCA_035609135.1 of Eleutherodactylus coqui. Classification (NCBI taxonomy): domain Eukaryota; kingdom Metazoa; phylum Chordata; class Amphibia; order Anura; family Eleutherodactylidae; genus Eleutherodactylus; species Eleutherodactylus coqui. Next base: position 37,757,569 of record CM069408.1, read on the forward strand.
CGCTGCCTCTTTCGATCCCGCTGATCTCCCTGCAGCCGTTCACATGCTGCTGCAATCACTGGCCTCAGCAATAGCAGGACTGAGGCCAGTGATTGGCTGCAGCGGTCATGTGCCATGAATCACATGACCGTCTGTTGGGACTGAGGCCAGGGGAGAGTTAAGGTCCATTTACACAGGACGACTGCAAACAATGCCCAACACTTGTTCCTGTATTTCCTGGCTGGTTCACGGAGCGGCCAGCAGGGGGCCGGGACAATGCAGGAAATTTCTCTCCCCTTGCTCCCCCGCCCCTCTCCATTGACATAACACAGCGGCCGTTCATTACAGAACAGACGCTAGTTATACTGAATGATGAGTGATCAGCTGATCGTCCATTGTTTTGCAGCATAAACACTGATCGCTCCTTGTTCAGTTTAAACAGCGGCTGTTCAGTAATGAACGTACGCTGTGTAATCTCAATGGAGAGGGGAGGGGGAGCAAGAGGAGAAAAATCTCCTGCACTGCCCCACCCCCATGCTGGCCACTCTGTGAGCGAGACAGCTCTGCTAGCTCCCATGTGACAGCACAGGAGTGCGGACACACAGGGACGATTGTCAGGCATTGTTTGCCCGACAGTCATCCTGTGTAAATGGACCCTTAGAGCGCGACCATACTGGTGCTTTCATGTAAGTTTCACGTATGCGAGAATCATACAGGAAAAAAAAACGTGTAAAAATGTGTGAATTACGACTGGAACAGCTATGGGGTCACTACTATGGTGGTGGCCGCTAATGGGGTCACTATTATCATTGGGGCCACTAAGGCTGTATATACCGTGGCCCCACACATTGCAGGTCCTATTCTCATGTGAAGAGGTCACTGAAGGGCAGTATACGGTCTCACATACTTTGTGTCGGTAAAACGCTGCATTTCAAACGTATCACTCAGTTCTACATTGTGATGAGTGATGAGGTGTGACATGAAAACGCACGAAAATGGAACAGACAGCACTCGAAAAATGCGTTTGAATGCTGGTCTGCGAGGCCCTATTAAAATTAATGGGAGAGTTGTACCACTAATTGTGGTAAAAAGCGTCCTGTGTGAGAGCAGCCTGCAGAGGGGGCGTGGCCTGTCATAAAAACGTGCCGCGGCGCACTGAGCATGTCACAGCATGTTCTTCCTCCTTTCACTGCTGAAAATCTGCCAGTTATGTATTTGCGGCTGGCGAGGGCCAAGGGGAGTTTTTATACCATCTTGCAAACTGTTAAAAAAAATCAGAGGCAATAATCTATTCAAAATATAACCTACCCCCAAAAGAGTTAAAATGGTATACCATACTGTTCCCGGTAAGATCTACGTGACTAAGTGGATTATTGGGCATGATCCATAAGCTTTGGATTGACCGTAATGATCCAAATGCATTGAAAAAGTAGAACTGGCAGTGATCTACTCTCTATCAATATTCTGTATTCATTCTCTAATCCCAACAGCAAGGGAATAAGTCTACTTCCTGATGAACCGCATTACTAGCGGGGAAACGCGCCAAAGTTTTATGAAGCTGGATATGAAGTACAGAAACTGCTGCATTATGAAATGAAAAGGAACATTACTTGTGTCCACGAGAGAACAGCGGGAAGAGATATGAAACACAGGAAATGATGGTTCGTGAAATGAAAACGCCGCACAACTTGTGTTCATGAGAGAAGAGGGGAAGCTAAATAGGAAGTACAGAAAGCGCCCTTTATGAATAAGACATTCCACTACTTCTGTTCACTAAGAACAGTGCAGGCGGCGCGATATTCACCCGATCACTGAGTATTCAGCAAACGTTATTAGAGGTGGAAGCACGGCTAACAATGGCTTTAGCTCCACTCATACTGATGGGGGAGGCCTGCTGGTATGAAATTAATAGGGTAATCACGCCCCACATAGTCCTGAGGGCTGTAAGAAGTAACGGTTGTTGTCTGCTGTACCCTAGGGGGTCGTATTTTAGCGAATCATAATAACATTTAGTTTTAGTTTAATCTATACTGTGAAGGATCTTGCAAAATGCTAGCTGAGCTCACAGTGTGAATGAGGGTGGAGTCACACGGGCGAATACGATATCCGAAAAACACAGACCAATGTCGTATTCTGAAACATGCAATTCTGACCGTGAGTACGATGCGTTTTTGCTTAAACGTGTCGCATCTCCGCGGTGTAGTTACGATTTTCACTTTCATGAAAAAGAAAATCACAAGCGCGTCCAATAGTTTCAGTGGTAAAAATCCCATCGCTCCTACATGCAGATTTCACGGCCCGCGAGTGCGATGTGATTTTTCTTAAAGATCCCCTGGGAAATAATGGAAGATTCCTTGTGAGCGATCATCCAGAAATAAGACATTTGAATCTCGCTGCGAGAGATAAATCTCACGTGTGAACAGACCCGCTGGGTACATTCCAGTCCGAGGGAAACTCTCTGGTGTGACCACCACCTCCGCCATGAATATTCCTAATTCATGACCTTCCCCTACAGCCGGGGGGGTCAAACTCATTTCCACTGAGAGCAACATAAGGCTTAGGCTGCCTACACACGGGCGAGTGCGATATCAGTCCTGGTACTGCGCTGATGAACGTGCGATTTACACGCAGATGTGAGGCGATTTTCAGGCAAAAACACATCAGATCTGTGGAATTTCGATGCTCTGGCAGGAGTTTCACGCTTGATAGACGGTCGGAAGTGTTTCCTATTGATTCCAATGGGAAACCTCACATCACGCGGCATGCAGGAGTCATGTGATGCATTAAGGGTCCCACTGAAGTGAATGGGCGATGCGTTCCGAGGAACACGAAGAGACAGAACGCGCCTCGAAGGAAAGACCAGCAACCATTTATCTCAGACGAAGTGGAATCCGGATCTCACTGCACTCGGTAGTAAATGGGTTGCTGGTGAATATACACTTTGGTCGTTCACCACAATATGGCGGCCGCAGAATGTTGCTGGGATTGGGGGCTCATTCACACGGGCGTATGCATAAGACGAGATGGGTCTACCTGCAGTGTTTTACACAGTAGCAGCCATAAGCTCTGTCAACAGGACCCGGCAGAGACCCGGTATAGGCTGTGAGTGCATTACGAATGTCCGCCTACCACTCGCTCACGGACGGGCGCAGGGTGACGTTTTTTTTTCAATTCCCTGCTCTGTTCAGAGTGTGAATTAAAAAGCTGCTGATGAGCAATGCATTGTGTATGGGCATCGTATGATACGCTGCCCATACCAGGTATAGGGCTCACGCTGCGTCCGTATGCAGAGAAATAGAGCATGAGCAATTTATTTCTCTTGTGTATTGATACGCAGTGTCCGCACCGCAGTGTGCAGGGATCAATGAACATTCATTGACTCCATTCACCTTGTGTTACCCGCGGTGACAATACGCCCGTGTGAACGAGCCCCAACCCACATCCGCTGTCAGCTATCCGGCTGCCGTCATCAGCTGCACTTCCTGCTGGTTTGTTGGCCGCACATTCACAGAAGCTGAAGGAACCCTCCTTGTGTCACATGATGGATCCAAAATGTGATTGTTCTCTGTAAGAGAAACCAAGTAATCTTGTAGATCTGATACCTTTTAATGGTGAACAAAAGTACATGATGTCACAGCGAGCTTTCGGGCCCTCAGGATTCTTCCTCAGGCTTCAATGGAATAGATCAGAAGAGGCATATATAACATACACATGAAAGGCACAGACATGGTGTGATTAATTTGTACTTAAAACAATACCTCCGCCAAGACCTCATCTACATGGAGCGATGGGGGAAAGGCTGTGTGCCACGGGGGAGAGATGCTCTGCGCAGCAGCTTATCTCCCTGGTCAATCTAACCCTTCCCAATGCAGATTAAAGGGAGCCTATCACCAGGTTCATGCTGCCCAAACTACGAGCGGCCTGACCTGGGACAGGGATTATAAAAACACACAAAAAACACACAAAAAACACACAAAAAACACACAAAAAACACACAAAAAACACACAAAAAACACACAAAAAACACACAAAAAACACACAAAAAACACACAAAAAACACACAAAAAACACACAAAAAACACACAAAAAACACACAAAAAACACACAAAAAACACACAAAAAACACACAAAAAACACACAAAAAACACACAAAAAACACACAAAAAACACACAAAAAACACACAAAAAACACACAAAAAACACACAAAAAACACACAAAAAACACACAAAAAACACACAAAAAACACACAAAAAACACACAAAAAACACACAAAAAACACACAAAAAACACACAAAAAACACACAAAAAACACACAAAAAACACACAAAAAACACACAAAAAACACACAAAAAACACACAAAAAACACACAAAAAACACACAAAAAACACACAAAAAACACACAAAAAACACACAAAAAACACACAAAAAACACACAAAAAACACACAAAAAACACACAAAAAACACACAAAAAACACACAAAAAACACACAAAAAACACACAAAAAACACACAAAAAACACACAAAAAACACACAAAAAACACACAAAAAACACACAAAAAACACACAAAAAACACACAAAAAACACACAAAAAACACACAAAAAACACACAAAAAACACACAAAAAACACACAAAAAACACACAAAAAACACACAAAAAACACACAAAAAACACACAAAAAACACACAAAAAACACACAAAAAACACACAAAAAACACACAAAAAACACACAAAAAACACACAAAAAACACACAAAAAACACACAAAAAACACACAAAAAACACACAAAAAACACACAAAAAACACACAAAAAACACACAAAAAACACACAAAAAACACACTGCACCTGTGTACCTCTTGTACTGAGACACTGCCGCATTTCAGAATAAACATACTTTGAAATTTGACAGCGAAAGGCGCTCTCAGTCACAGGATGGACCGTGGCGGCCTCTCCCCACTGGCAGCATCTAGTGTGACAGGCTTCTGCCCAACCTCTTTGGAGTGGAAGTCTCCACGCTGACCTTCCATGTAGTGGACGGCGCTTGTAACTGCAGGCACAACTCCTATTGATTTCAATGAGAGCCATGCCTGCAGTTACAAGCGCTGGCCACTACAAGGAGGTCGGCGTGGAGGTTTCCGCTCTGATCTCTATGCATTTGTGGCGCTGACTGCATGCACCCACACAGCTGATTGGTCGGGGTCCAGACCAGCGGACTCCGACCGATCAACTATTGATGACTAGAGATGAGTGAGCATACTCGTTAACCCCTTAAGGACCAGGTTGTTTTGTACCTTAAGGACCAGACCCTTTTTTTCAGTTTTTTAGTTTTATTGGGGGTAAAATGCTAAAAAAAGATTTTTTTAACATTTATAGTTTTTTTAAAAATTATTTTTCTATTAACACTAAAATAAAGTATGGGAACGGGTTCCTCTATTTATTTCGGACGTTTTGATATATAGTATGTATGGTTTTGGTTTACAGGGCGCATACGGCGACGTTTTTTGTTGGCGTCTGCTTTGTGTTATTCTCTTTCTTATGTATGTATTGTTGTTTTATTCTGTTGTTTTGTTTTACTGATGTATGTAATTGTGTTTTTTACTATCTGTGTCCCCCATGACGTCAAGACCTCTGGGGGACATTCACATATTTTTTTTCTTTATTTGACACTTTCCCACTGTAGCTGGGGCGTCCATAGGAGCCCATTGTTATAGGGGAAAGCAACCCCTGTGGTGACATTAGTCACCTGCAGAGCTGCCAGGGTCTAGTGTGACCCTCCAGCTCTGCATAGCAGGGAATCCCGGGAGGTCACATGACCCCCCCTTCCCGAGGCTCCCGTAGTGAAAGTACTTTTTACTTTCACTTTGCCCATACAGTGAGCACTGTATATCGGGGAAGCAGAAGGTAGGAAGGGTTAAAAACCCCTCCTGCCTTCTGCTCCGGGTTATCAGCTGTCACTAACAGTCACTGACTGATTGCAGAGGCAGGAGACTTAGAGCACCTCCGTATTTTTACTATCGGCGGTCCTCTAAGCCCAGGATCAGCTGCCGTATATATTACAGTGGCTGGTCCTAAATGGGTTAAGAACAAATACTCGAGCGAGTATCAACCTTTTCGAGTATCTGCCTGTTCGTCCGCAAAGATTTGGATGCTGGCGAGGGGCAACGGGGGTGGGGGGGGAAGAAGAAATCTCTCTCTCCCCCCCCGCTCCCTCCCACTCACTCCCGCAACCTACTGCTCACCCCCCACCGGCACCCGAATCTTTGTGGACGAGCAGGCAAATACTCGAAAAGGATGATACTCGCTCGAGTATTTGTCCTTAACGAGTATGCTCACTCATCTCTATTGATGACCTATCCTGATGACAGGCCATCAGTAGCATTTAACTGGAAAACCCCTTTAAACATTATTTATGCTGCATGGTGAACACTATTAAAAATACAAAACGCGACAGAACTGCAGATTGTTAATTTCATCCTAGAAAAAAATAGAGCAAAAAGCAATCTAAAGGTTATACAGTTCCAAAAATTAGATACATGACGACCAGAGTTCATCCCACAAAAAACTAAATGTTCCGCAAAATGTTAATCAATGTTAAATTTGTATGTCTCTGAAACGGTTAAAAAAAAAGTTTTCCAATGTGCTTCCAGAATAGAGCAAACAAATGGAAATATATATAGCTAGCTCAATAAAAATGTGTACGGTATGTTTGCACATATTGCAGTTAAAAAAAAAATTTTTTTCAAGATTTTTCCCATCTTGGCGCTTTTAATAAATATACACAAATTCTGTATATTTTTGCCACCTAAATGAAGTACAATATGTGGCGAAAAAACCATGTCAGAATCACTGGGATATGCAAAACCTTTAGGGCTCAGTCACACGAGCAATTTGTACGTGTGTAAAAAAAACATCGGACTTCGCATGTAAAAAAAAAAAAAAAAAAAAAATGCATGACGGCGTCCATTGACACCCATATGTTCAATCTTTTGCAGGTGTGAATTTTAAGCACATAAAGTTAAAAAGGAAAAAAAAAGTGCACGTGTGACCGCTTTCATTGGAAATCACTGGATTTCTATAGATGTGATAAAAAAAAAAAATCACACCTATACATGCGTGTGACTGAGCCCTCACGGAGTTATTCAATGTAAATGGGGCTGCATTTTCCAGTGTTGTCAGCAGATGTCACTCTTGTGCAGTTTCTCACTTAGATGCTTTAAAGAAGAGGTTCCCAAACTTTTTTGCAGCAGACCACTTGCTGATTATTCTGCTGGCCCAATATTACATTTTCCTTAACTTAATAAAGTCATACGGGTTTTCCCAGCTGACGCGGCGCTGCTCATTTAGTTGGGTTTTGTAGAGCGGACAATTGTAAAAAAAAGTGAACCCCCTGTACAGTTTGTAGTCAGATCTTTATTAAAAAGACACAAAATGAAAGTAAATATTTGGAACGGAAGAAAATCGGAACCTCATAAACTTCTTACATAAAATGACTCCACAGATAATGCAGTTAGTGGGCCGGACGGGCCGGACGCTCTGATGGCGATTGTTCAGTATCTGGCTTCACATTAGTAAGGTTTAGTGTCAGATCTCCACAGTCAGTGCTTTGCAATCAATTTTTTTCTTTCGTAAGGAGATTGGCGCTAAACCCCTTTCCGTGAGGAATGAAGATGGAAAAGCTATCAAAAGCTTTCTCTTAACAGTCAATAATGCAGGATAAGTCACAGATACGCCCACGATGAGTTGCTGCTGCCGGTATGAAAACTTGTAATAACTTGTACATGTACACAACACACCACAAAGCAGATGGGTATAGCTTGCGCAAAACTTCCTGGGCTCTGGAGGATCACGTGACAACGATGTGAAGCACAAACTTTATAGGTAAATCAGTTCCTGCGCAGGATTGTTGCGTCCATCGCCAGAGACCAAAAAGTTTTGCACGAACTCTGCATAAGCAATTCTATGAAATATCAGAGGTAAGTTATTTCTATGTCTATTATAAGTATTACCTCGTTTCCCTGAAAATAAGACCTAGCATCATTTCTCAGGATTTTTGAGGATGCTTGAAATATAAGCCCTACTCCAAAATTGAGCCCTAATTACAGTTAATAAACAGGATGTAAACCGCGTCCAGGCAGCGTTATATGTCAGAAAGTGAAATCTTGTAGAGCAAAATGAATATAAGACCCCGTCTAATTTTTGGGGATTCAGAGTATGTAGATATAAAAATCTACCCCTGGGAGTCTATATAGACCACTTCGGGAACCTCTGCTTTAAAGAGCGCCTTCACACTTGCAATAAAATCACGCAATGCGAAAGTGAGTGAAGACGCAGAATTATGAAACCAATGGTTTTCAATGGCTTCATTCACATTTGCGATGTTGCATGAAGAATAAAAAGCAGCCTGCCCCATCTTCCTGCATCTTGCCTTGTTTTGGTTTATCTCCCATGTTCCCCTATGAAGCCTCCTTTTTATCGCATCACAAAGCACGAACTTGCAATTTTCAGGCGATGTGATGTATGTTTAACATTAGAAACTCTGATTGTTTATTGCAAGAAAAACCTGCGAGAAAAAAACAGCCGAGCGTCTGGGATGTTCTAGAAAGAAGAAGCATCGCCGGCGCTCAGACGTCTTAACAACAAAATTGCGAATTTGCTGTGATTTCTCGCGGTGATATCGCGATCGCCAGTGTGACGGAGCCCCAACAAATCAGATTGTATCGGGGATGTTTTCTATTAACCCCGTGTTACCTTTTACTGGTTTCCGGTCATTCAGAATTTCCTGATTTAGTGGTTTCTGATGGATTTTGCTGTAAAAGGATTTTCTTTATTTATTTGACAATTTGTTGTCCAGAGATCATTACTGATAGCATCTGGTGGGAAGTAGATTTGTCACTGATCTCTGCATGCTGATGTGTCCAAGGCCGATCAGATTATCTAATTATTTAGAACAGATGTTTTTTTAATTCTAAGGCCTCATGTCCACTGATAAAACCTAATTAGGAATCCGCAGCGTTTTTCCCCGCAGCGTGATCCGCTCCCCATAGGGATGCATTGGACACCCGCTGGTAGTTAAATAACTGCGGATGTCATTTTCCCCTGAGGCGCGGATTTCGTGTGCGGGAAAACACCCGCAGCATGCTCCATTTTTAGTGCGGGGCTCCCGCAGGTTTCTATTGAAGCCTATGGAAGCCGTCCGGATCTGCGGCACACCCGTACCTGAAATTCTTCTCTCCAGCGTAGGAGAGCAGGAGTTTAAAAAAAAAATGGCGTGCCCGGCGCATGCGCGTGGTACGCTGCCGATGTGCCGAGCACATCCACCGGGCTGAAGAAAGAAGATCCGGCCGCGACGGAAGGAAGATCCGCAGCGTCCGGACAGGTAAGTTAATCTTTTTAGGCTCATGTCCGCAGGAAAGCAGGGACCTGCTGCGGGATTCTGCATGGAGAATCCGCGGCGGGCCTGATTTTGCAAGTGGACAGGAGGCCTAAAATCCAGTGTTTTCATATTTTGTGTCAAATTAAGTAAAATAAAACAAAACCTAAATGGAAATAAATTGAGTGGAACATCAAAACAAAGCTACAATCCCATCTCCTACAATTGGGGTATGAAGCGGTCAGTACTTCTGGGCAGGAGTGGGATCATCTCCTATCTGACATATTCCGCAGTCCCCGGGGGTCTGATCTTCCAGAGCTGCACCTCACGGAGTTATTACCCCATGTAATATGGGGGATGTGGTTGTAACAGCCCCAAATCATTACCGTAAACTAATGATACTTCATACTAATATTTACAGAGTGAATTAAATTAAGAATCCCAGAACAGAGCGGAAAACTGTGAGGGAGCGATCACAGGACGGCTTTCATCGGATCTAAGCAGCGATGCTGTGAGATAGAAGGATCGCTGCATGTTCCCAGAAAATACATCCACTGCAGATAACGGGTTGTATAAAAAGATTTTTAAAAATCTTTTACCATTTTTCATATTAAAATATTAAACAATTAAAAAAACTTTTTCTCCCGCACAGCGAGGCCAGAAAAAAGCCAGAATTGCAATTTTTATTTGGAATCTTGTCTCCCAAAAAAAGTTGTATAAAAATTGATCAAAAAGATGCAACCGCCTCATAATGGTGATCGACAAAAAAATTAAAAAGCTCTGGGTCTCAGAAAATGGCAACGGAAATTTTTTCTTTTTTTTTTAATCATATTTACACTTCACAAATTGAAAAACCTTAAAAGTGATATAAATATATCACCGTAATTGAGCTGCCCCTTAGAACGGAGCTCATGTGTCATTTTACTGTACTGTTAGGCCTCCCTCACACAGGGCGTTTGCAGAAACGCAGCATTTTTCAATGCTGCATTACTGCAGATTCCGCCCCGTTTCAGCAGCGCTGGCATACTTTATGCCAGCGTTTTGGCTGCGTTTTCAGCTCGGCTGAAAACGCAGCCAAGGATGCTGAAGAGAAAAAAAAAAGTAATACTCACCTAGCCGCAGCAGTCCGGGTCGCGGCCGCTGGTCTGTGCCGCTGATTCAGGCTTCCTCTGCACTCACAAGTCTATTGCCGTAGGCCAGGTTTGAGAACCCCGCCTCCAGGAATAGAGTGCTGTGATTGGTTGTTGGCGCTTGCTCGATGCCCAATCACAGCCCTTCATTGACTGTCTCAGCTAATCAGAGCTTGCCGGCGCTGATTGGCTGAGACAGTCAATGAAGGGCTGTGATTGGACATCGAGCACGCCGATAACCAATCACAGCACTCTATTGCTGGAGGCGGGGTTCTCAAACCTGGCCTATGGCAATAGACTTGGGAGTGTTGGAGAAGCCCGGATGAGCGGCAGAGACCAGCAGCCGCGACCCTGACTGCAGCGGCTAGGTGAGTATTACTTTCTTTTTTTTTCTACCTAGCTGGGACTGATTTTCAGGGTAGGGCTTCTATTGCAAGCCCTCACCCCGAAAATCGGCGAGCGGTTAACGCTGCCAAAAACGCGGCACCAAGTGTTGCCGCGTTTTCAGCAGTGCTAAAACCACTGCCCATTCATTTCAATGGGCGACGCAGGGCTGAAAACTCCCCAAAATAGAATTTGCATCGCTGTCAAAGTGCAGCGTTGGAAGGCGCTGCGTTTTCAGCCCTATGTGAGCAGCCCCATTGAAATGAATAGGAGTGATGTACAGCGTTTAGCGCTGGGCAGAAAAGGCAGCGTTAAATGCCGTACAAAATGCCCTGTGTGAGGGAGGCGTTAAAGATGTAAAAAGTAAACCCACCAAAATAACGCAGTTGCATTTTTTTCACATTTCTTCTCACTTAAAATTTTTGTAAAGGTTTTTCTGTACATTATACTTTACATTAATTGGTATTAAAGCCAAATTAGAGGCCAGAGCGGTCAGATGCCGATCTCCTGGTATATCTCATCACGGCCCGAGAGATCAGCATCTGACTGCTGGCACTTACTGTATGAGGCCTGCAGGGAGGGGGTACTGTGTGCAGCACCATGGGGGACATTATTACTGGATGGGGAGATTCTGTAGAGATTTGGGAAATAAAGCCAAGAGGCTGAAAAACTGAGGTCAACGATGTCAAATTGTGTAGAGACAAGTTGTAACCGGGTCTGTACGGGCAGAAAATGTCACCACAAGACCCAAACTCCTCCCAGCTACCCATCCTGCAGCTAATAACTACACTATATACATCTCAGATGAACGATGTATCCACAAGATGGAGCCATTCATACTCCAGAGATACCGGAATCATTTGTCTGCACAGTGGGCCAGCAGATCTTAAAAGTTGGACAAAAGTGAAATTTACAAATTTAATGGTGAAAATTGGTAGTTTTACTAATTCAGGGATGCCGAATAAGAATCTGATTAGCTTATTACAATCTTACAGATCTGGTTGTTATGTTATAATCTTACGGAAATATATTACGAAAAATTATACAATGCTTACTGTTCAGTGCTGCGTGGCGCAGACAGATACGCATTTGGCACATTATAACACTCGTCATTATCGGAGAAAGTACATTATAACTCGGTATTATGCAAGAATCAGCAAAAATAAACGGCAGTATCATTTTCTATACATATTAATGGTTATTTTAATAAAAAAATATAACGCCGGACTCGTCCAGACTCATTTTGTTGTTCTAGTGGATAAACAAGTATCCATATGTAAGGAGCTCTTGTTTTTCGGTCCACTTTCCCTCATGTTTTTTAAAAACGGATAATTTTAATAGCAAACTAATAAACAGAATTCTGAAATCCATCCCTTAATTACCGGTAACTGTTCTCAGTAATCCCTTCTTCTATAATAGATAAATAACCGTATTACACAGAGATCGGGCAAAACGAAGAATAAAAACAGCAAATTCACAATCAGAAATATAACAAGATGCGACTTGAAACGATTGCATCAGACGAGTGGTGAGCGAAAAACAACCTGACCCTACCCGTCGGAACAGACTGTTCCCTCATCTTCATTTAGGCCTCATGTCCACGAGAAAAATATGATTTTAAATCCGCAGCGGATCACCCGCACGCGGATCCACATCCCGTAGGGATGCATTGACCACCCGCAGGTAGATAAATACCCGCCGATGGTCAATAAAAGTGAATTTTAAAAAATGGAGCATGAAAAAAAATGGACATGCTCCATTTTCGTGCGGGTCTCCCGCAAGCTTCTATTGAAGCCTATGGAAGCGTCCGGATCCGCGGGAGACCTAAAATAAGAATAACTTACCCGCAGCGGACCAGGCAGGTCTTCTCTCCTTCACGGCCGGATCTTCTTTCTTCGGCTCGGCGGAGGTGCCCGGCTCATGACACGCTGCCGGCGTGCCGAGCACATCCACCGGCCGAAGAAAGAAGATCCGGCTGTGAAAAAGAGAAGACCTGCCCGGTCCGCTGCGGGTAAGTTATTCTTATTTTCAGCACTCATGTCCGCGGAGCAGGAGGGACCCGCTACGGATTCTCCATGGAGAATCCGTAGCAGGCCTGATTTTCCCCGTGGACATGAGGCCTAACACACAGTTATTAGCTTCATTTATAAAACCTGATTTTTTGGATGTTTGACCACTGTATAGGAATTCTGGCCCACAGCTGTCTGGAGGGAACTCTGGGGGTCCAGAAATTCTTTGGTAACATCAGGAGGATCTAGAAGGAAGCAGTTATATCATCAGTATGACGGTCATACAGTATATTCTGGGGTCAGTAGCTGCAGGCAGGGGGGTCACTTACTAATCACAGCAGTGGATTAGGAGCATGCCGGCTGTACAGAGCGATGGAGATCAGTCCTGTTATAGTGACATTTCCTGCTCGTTTAACCCCCCGCACCTCCATTCTTCCATCCACATTTCTTTGGGTCATGAATTGTATGGTTTCTCCTTAGGGAGAGCACCTAGTGAGGAGACCTATAAGGCCACGCATGCTCCACTGGGAAATTTATGCAAATAGAAAGATGGAACAATGCCTCTGCAGCGCCACCTATTGGAAGGCAGCAATTCTGCAAGTCAATGTTACACTTTTTGTATTCCTGCATGTACATTTCCTGTAGTGGTTTTACAGATGTACTTCACCTGCTGCTCAACACTTGTAAAGTACAACACTGAATATAACGGCACCTGATTGATCGCCTCTTGGAGGATGTCCATTCTCTTCTCAGTGACCGTCCATCTGCTTCATCTCTCCATCCTTGGACGCTGCCATGTTCTTCCTCCTACAACACTAATAACAGAACAGATTACAGATCTTGTAGATTATGTCTCCCTTGGAGTTTTCTGTCATATAGTAATCTTATATTTATATGAAGGAGATAAAAAAAAACAAAAAACTGACTTACAAGAAAGATCCCAGCGGAGAGAAGAATCACTACAGCCAGAGCAGCAGCTACAAGGGAAAGACGTAATGTGAGAGTCCGAGGACCTGCGGGAACATAAATGACACAAATCAGAGAGGGTGCGACCTGGAGAAATACACCGGTATACCCACAGGCATATACATATATGCTATCTGATAGTACAGTGTATATGCCTGTGGGTGATATAATATCCAGTGTGCCCCTCTATAGTCTGCGATAATACTATATACCGTATATACTCGAGTATAAGCCTAGTTTTTCAGCACATTTTTTATGCTAAAAAAGCCCCCCTCGGCTTATACTCAAGTGAGGTAAAAAAGCAAAAAAAAAAAAAAAAAACTGCAATACTCGCCTCCCAGCAGGTGTCTGTGTCCGTGGCACGATTGTCTCCCCAGCGGTGCGGCAAGCTGCTTGAGAATTCTTACCGCTGTCATATCCCTGCTCAGCTTTGAATTCCCCCGCCGTCAGCGCTGTGTAAGTAAGCGTTGTAATTGGATCGAGTGCCAGCAAATCACAGCCAGAGCTCAATCATTCACAGCCATTCAGTGAATGAGATAATTAAATGGCTGTGATTGGTTTATTGAGCGCCGGCTGTGATTGGCTGGCGCTCGATCCAATTACAGCACTTACTTACAAAGCGCTGAAGGCGGGGGATTCAAAGCCGAGCAGGGAGATGACAGCGGCAAGAATTCTTAAGCAGCTTGCCGCACCGCCGGGAAGATTATTGCGCCGGGGACACAGACGCCAGCTGGGAGGGGAGTATTGTAGTTTTTTTTTTACGTAGTATATACTCGAGTATAAGTTCTACCAGTTTTTTGTGGTAAACCTTATTGACTTGGCCTATACTCGAGTATATATGGTACTTAAATGTTTGTGTGCTAAACAGTATACATAATATCTATTTAATAATATAAGATGTATCAGTCTATAGTCTGGGTGATTATATAATGCATATAAGGTAGCGGGTCTTTGCATGCTATAATATCCATATAATAATGTACGATGTACCAGTCTTTGCTCCGGCATACTGCAGTACATATAACAGTCCCTTGTAAGATCTCCTTCTCTGCTCTCCTCTAATCTGTTCATCACACCATTGTCTCCAGGGTTTCTCCCGTGCTTCCCTCATACTCTGGGATTCGCTACCTCAACACATCAGACTCTCCACCACCTTGGAAAGCTTCAAGAAGAATCTGAAAACCTTCCTCTTCAGAACAGTCTACAAGCTCCAGTAACCCTGCGGCCACCACAACATGAGCAGCTTCTACCCTCCCCGGCCGTCTCCTTCCCCCTGTCTTGTAGGCTATAAGTTCTCGGGGCAGCATCCTGTCCCGCTGTATCATTTAGTTCATGTACGCTGTTCCTGATTATCATATGTAATGTATTAACCCCTTGTTCTCATATGTACAGCAGCGGGAATTCATGGCACTGTATAATATATAATAGTAATGGTGGATTACTGTGCTTGCTGTCTTGGGCCCGGAGCGAGGAGCGAGCGGGACCAGACTGTCACTAAACTGAAAACTGCAAACCGAATTTATATTCAGGTCAACAAATGCAACGAGCGCCGCGCCGGCAGCATCAACGAGGGGCAGCAAAACGAGACCCCAGTGCTGGGACAGATGTAGCAGAGTCTAAGATGACTTGGGGCCCTTTTACTGTTATCATTCATCGTTCAGTTGTGAATGCATTTAGGCTGAACTATAAACTCATTCGTCATTCAGCTTCTGCATGTATAAAAACTGGACAGATTGACCCGTGTAAACAGCAAGTTCTTAATTTATGAACAACACCCATTTACTATAAATGAAGGCAGGCTGGAACGATCCATGACCCATTCTGCCTCCATTCATTAGGAATGATCATTCTTATATAAAAGCATGAGAACAATAATCACTGATGACTAGAGATGATCGAACATGTTCGGCCCTGCCCCTTTTCGCCCGAACACCGAACTTTGCGAGTACTTCCGTGTTCGGGCGAAAAATGTTCGGCGGTCGCCGTGGCAGCGCGGGGGGGGTGCGGCGGGGAGTGGGGGGGGGGGGGGGGGAGAGGGAGAGAGAGAGGGCTCCCCCCTGTTCCCCGCTGCTGCCGCCCGCGCTGCCACGGCGACCCCCCGAACCTTTACGCCCGAACACTGAAGTGTTCGGGAAAGCCGGTGTCCGGGTGCGTAAGTGTCCGTAACGGACACGTTCGATCATCTCTACTGACGACCTGTTTAGCATCTGCACCCCTCTGTATAATCACCCTAAAGGGCCTTTTACACGGGATGATTGATCTTTCAAAACCCTGTACCGTGTAAAAGCATACAGAAACTGAACGACAATTGTGCAGTCCTTCAGTTTAAGCATGCTTAAAAACTGAACGATACACCAGAGTAGGTAACATCTGCTGCATCTGTTCTTCTGTAGTCTTTGGTTTAACTACAGGAGCAATGACCGGCCATATGTGTGATGCGACCGCTGGAGTCAATGATTGTCTGCAGTGGTGACCGTTATGTACAGATTGGCTAGCTGAGCTACTTTATATCTGTCCCTCAGCTATATGTCCAACTTAATGGGAACAAACACAAAACTACAGCGCTGCTACAGATGGGGGCGAGAGAAGAGACAGCTTTATGGTTTATTACTGGGTAAAACACTAACTACACTGCTGTGCCCGGGGCATAGAAAGTGTGAGGTCAGTATAATACCCAGTATTACCCTCTTACCTGTAATCTACAGTACATGTGGTATAAAAGGTGTGAGGTCAGTATAAAACCCAGTATTACCCTCTTATCTGTAATCTCCACTACATGGGGTATAGAAGGTGTGAGGTCTGTGTAATACCCCAGTAATACCCTCTTACCTGTAATCTCCAGTACATGGGATATAGAAGGTGTGAGGACAGTATAATACCCAGTAATACCCTCTTACCTGTAATCTCCAGTACATGGGGTATAGAAGGTGTGAGGACAGAATAATACCCAGTAATACCCTCTTACCTGTAATTTCCAGTACATGGGGTATAGAAGGTGTGAGGACAGTATAATACCCAGTGTGAGGGTTATGAACATATTAATTTATATATGTATGTATCTTTGATATACGTTTCCAGAGGCTGTAGGCCTAAATTGTACACTCTATTCTGTGTCCTATGAAAAGCTCTGCTAAATGCTTGTACATTTAGGTTAGTACTTAATTACATTAAGTAGAGGTGTAATCTTAAATGTCCATCATGTCTCCAAGATCTTGTTTACCTCGTTACACTGATCAAAAGGTTGTGTGGAATGCTTTGTTCTTGACGGCTGTCTAGGTAGGGCATGTGATTAAAATGTAGATTGTGATGATAATCAGGGTACCAGACACGATGTCTACATACAAACAAATAAAGCATTGTTTATAGAGAAGACACAATTATTTACCAGTAAAACAGGTCGACCTCTGTAACACTAGCCTACTGATACGCCTACTATTTTTGTATAAGAATAAGGCAATGTACACAATAAACTCAGATTGCTCTAAGACACGACTGTGATGCCTGGGTCTATTGCTTTCTCACGGTGGCCGCCATAACCACCTCTGATTTGGAGCCTCACAGCATATTAACGTAACATGGATTTATCCCTAACAGTAATTGGCGCCCGAACGCGGGGCTTGATGGAACAAGAGGACCACCTACACCTCGAACCCCCCCGGACCCAGATGGGATAAGGAGCCACTCGGAACCACGGATTGACAAAAACTGCGCAGTAAGGTAAGGTTTTATCTTGCCACAATCTATCCGTGCTTCCTGGCTGCTCCTTTCCTGTCCGAGGGGTAAGAAGTGCATGCCTCTTATAAATCTTCAAGCTTTTAAGAATCCATATGGTGGGCTGAATATGCTGTGCGGGTGTTTAACTGTTATTGTCTTTATTTGTTACTTTGCATGGTCAGTGTACAGAATATGAAACCCTCTTGCCGATCTCTGGAAGGCATGGTCTAAATTGTACCAGGGAAGCCTAAAATTTTCAGGGGATAAAATCCCTGATGGGAGCCTCTTATAGGTATAAGAGAAGAAGTTGAGACGGGGGGAAATAAGCAGGGTTGGGAAGTACCGACACTTTTAGACAAGTGAGGAAGTACTGACACTTAAAAAGTAGTAACTGACATGCAAATGTTTTTGTCTTTATGTGTGTGTACAAATGGAAGGACCTGTATGAGAGTTAGACTGTGTTATATGGTGTATACTGTCCGGTAACCAGAAACGAAATGAAGCAAAAATGACCAAATGCTGAGCCAGACCACAGGGGGTGGAGCTAGGTGATGTAAGGAGATGGGAGGGAAGAATAGGAACAGGTCTTGCTCCACCCTCCACACAGTCCAGCCTAGGTGAGAAGTGTGTCTCCATTTTAAGTGGATGTTGGTGTATATATATATATATATGTATATTGTGGTAATGTATAGAGTGAAGGTCACTCTTAGACTCCATGTTAAGTCTCTCACTTGAACAAATGGAGTGACCAAAGGAGGGGCATCTAATTTTATTCCTGAGACTAGTTGTGTGAGATAATAGCCCAGGATTACCACAGTGTATATATGTATATACAGATTCGTGGAATATGTGGAATTCAAAAATATTGAGTTGTGTTAATTTGAATATTATTGAATTAAGATATTAATATGAGATAATTGTGTACTTCAAACACCTGATAAGTACTTTAGTCAAATTAATAACAAAAGTTCTATTTAAAGTGTAATTCATTTTCAATTAACAACAGTATTCTATTTGAAGAGTGTATAAAGAAAATAATAAAAATAATAAGCCTCTTGGTGTACATAAGCCGCCAGCCATTGTCCATACTGCTGGTAAAGAGGATAAGGTGTGAAAGATAGCTAAAGAAATTGGCAAATGAATATTGGTCCCCATCCCACTTATTAGGGTCCCAATCAACTACAGTATGAACCTTTTATAGTGTCTAACTCTCTTTAAAGCGTAATTTGAACTAAGTCTTGCTCCTTGCAGCAATATATATTAATGGCGCTGTGAACAGGATTACGCAGAGAGTAATACACTAGTTTGTTTTAAAGGAAAATTTTGATAAACTGATAGTTGAAGAATTTCTTGTGATAATCTTGCATAGTGTGAAAATGTCGCCTTTTAAGAAAATCCGCAATAGTACGAAAATGTCGGTAGCTAAGAACAAAGAAGTGTTCGATGAATTGTTAATTATGCCAGGGCGGAATAAAGCCCCCTATAATATATTGGCCGCTGAGTGGTCGCAGTGTGGTGAATATCAGTATGTGGGTAGAAATGGGCATAAGTTGTATTGTGTTTGTCATTGGGTAGCCTATTCTGAGCGAATTGTGTAAAAACCGCGGTACTAAGAGTTTTTCTTATCTATACATAATTCGCTCATTATTGGAAGTCTGGTGTACAGTAAATACAATCCCAATTTCTACTTCACATATTATCAGTCCGTATAGGAATGAATAAAACCCCCTTAGTGAGTGTGAATTTGCAGTTTAGAAGATGTTTACAGGCAGTGGAACCTGTTATACAGCTTTTGCTATCTGTCTGGAGAAGTTTCTCTGTAGACTAGAGGGCCTACTTGTCTTTGCAAAGAAATGTGAATTGAGAATTGGTTATATTTGGCTGCACAGGAAAAAGGCCCGTATGTTGTATTATATGAAGTATATATATACTGTTCAATAGCAAAGCACAGGTATATAATGTTCTCCCATTGTCGGGTCAGTTCCCTCTTTCACCTCCACCCCCTTCATCTCAATTCCAATCGTCTCCTCCCCCACCCTATGCCAAGTCATCCACTCCAAGGTCAAACAGTGGACTGGAGGGATGGACCTGCTGGCATTGTGGACTACAGAACCCGGATTGGAGAGAGAGCTGCCCTGCTTGCGGAGCTCCTCGGTGCAAACCAGTTATGCCTATGCTCACTAGATCCTAGGCTAGTGAGTGGAAGCATGAGAAGGAGGACAAGGAGGAGATGCAGGAGTATATGTAAAACAGGGAAGGCAGCGGGAACTATAATCTAAAATTATGTGAAAGACTATTGTGGCACAGATTGGGATAAAATTAAACATGGAAAATTGAGAAGTGGTAAAATATTTTTAATTTGTCTGAAACATTGGGGAAAAAGAAAAAAAACAAAAAGTGAGAGAATCCTCCTTGTCTCTTTCTAATATCACACAAAGAGAAGGAAGAAAGTGTAAAACAATTCTATGCCCGCCTTCAACAACGTTTGTCAGATCTGGGATATAGGGGCATAGAAGAGATGGGTAAACATGTACTTAGTATGGCCTTTGTAGAAGGTCTATTGAAATCCCTAAGGTCATAGATAATAAGCCAGAGTGGAGACAGTCTGAATCTCCGGCCCTTTTTTTTCCAGACAAAAGGGCATTTATGTACAGCTTAAAAAAAAAAAAAAAAAATGCTTGGACAAGTTCTGGCACCAAGGGTGCGCAGAATTCTCCAAACATGTACAACCAGGCATTCCAGTCTGTCCTGCAGGCTTGGACTCCGCCTGAGGGGACTGTGCTGTTGCAGTATGTTAATGACCTTCCGCTTTGTGCTGAGGATCTGAAACATGTCAATCTGCATCCATTTCTCTTCTAAAAAAAATTTTTTTTTTAGCAGAAAATGGCTGCAAGGCTTACAAAGGAAAAATTACAGCTTTGTAAACAAAAGGTTGTTGTCTAGCTCAAGAAGGCAGACATCTCACAGAACGACGCAGGGCTGCAGTTCAAGCCATTTCTGTATCTTCTTCTGCTGCCAAAGCTTCGCACCTTTTTGGGACTTGTCTCATACTGCCGTCCCTGGCCTTTCATGCGACAGCAGTATTGACGCAAAAACATGGAGGACGTCCACGGTCACTTGGGTATTACTCCATGAGATTGGATCCGGTAGCCCGAGGAGCCCCCCTCCTGTGTCTGTGCGGTGGCAGCAGTACAAGTAATGGTTGACAAGTCTTCTGAGTTGGTCCTGAACTACCCCCCCTAGTGGTTCTCACCCCTCATGACATCCAGAGTATACTCACTCAAGTACAACCTAAACATCTGTCTCTAGCTCGTCAAATAAGGTTGCAATGTGCTTTGCTCATGCCCCCCCTTTAATATTTCTTTTCAATGGTGAACCCGGCTACTCTTCTTCCAATCGAGTATCCTGTTTCAAATGGGGGAGGGGGAGGCATAGGTGATCAAATGGGGGAGGGGATGCATAGGTGATCTATGTATTACAGATCAGCTATTTTTAAAAAATTTTTGCAAATAAGAACGTGATCTATTTGGAATAGAATATCAGCATGATTGTCTAGCATTGATGCAACAAGAAAGTTTAAGTTTTAAAGAGTTACTGAAACCCCTTGTTAATACATATTTTGAGTTGTTTTTTATAGATGGTACCAGGGTGATTGACAACTCCATGCCAGATATGCAGTGTTCACACAACAAGATCTCTAAAAGCAGAATGCCTCCGCATGTCTCAGCACAAGAAGCGGAACTGAAGGCCCTCACTGAGGCGTGTAGAGTGACAGAAGGTAACCATTTACACTGACTCCTGGTATGTATTCGGCATAGATCATGGTTACGGCCCAATATGGAGGGCCAGACATTTTTAAACTTCTGTAGGACAACCCATTAAGAATGGTGTAGCAGTACAGAACCTTATGAAAGCCTTACTCCTACCAGACAAAGTAGCAATCCTGAAGGTGAAAGCTCATACTAATGCCAACACTGCAGAAGCAAAAGGCAACGCCCTCGCAGACTTCACAGCAAAAGCAGTGGTCCTTAAGCCGTGGAAGAAAGAAGGAAAGAAGATACTGACCGCATAAGTCAGAGACTATGATTTGGACTTTGATAAAAATTTGAACATTGACAGTCACAAGCCAGCAAAGAAGAAAAAGATAAATGGACTAATATGGGAGCAGTAGAACAGGGTGGCGTATGGCAAACAGTCAGTAACTTGCCTACCACGATCCCTGTACCCCATGATGGCCCAGCTGATCCATAGAAAGACTCACCTATCGAAGGCAGCTATGCTACTGACGCTTGAGAGAGAAAGGGTGGCCCCTGGGTTCTCTATAGCTGCTACATCATTTGTCCAATTTTGCATGAGCTATGCCGTAAGCAACAGGGTAGAAGTAAATTGACCACAAAGGCACTTGCCAGGACCACTCTACCCATTTCAGGGATTGCAAATTGACGACATTCAGCTCCCACATGTTGGGAAGTATGAATATGTGCTTGTTGTTGTTGATGTTTTTCAGGTTGGAGGCGTACCCTGTTACAAAAGTAAATGAGCAGGTAACCGAAAAGAAGCTCATGAATAAGGTAATCTGCAGATACGGGGTACCAGAGGTAATCGAGTCAGATAGAGGTACACATTTCACAGGTGAAATAATGCAACACTTCATGTCTGCCCTGGGTAACTCCCAGGCATTTGACACCCCTTATCATCCACAAAGAGCCAGAAAACCATTGTGCATTATAATATTTCTCTTCAGGCAATGAAACCCTGCACCAGAGGAAAACGAAAATGGTATGATACCCTATTAGGGGGAATTGGTACAGGTGTAGGGGTTCTGAACTCTATAGATTTAGAGGTGATGAAGAATAAAATGGCTGGGGTAGGACAGGATGTTTCTAGATTGATAAATGTTCAGGCACAATGCATGCCTTCCTTGTTCCTCCCCCGATGTCTTGCATTAGGATATGATAAGGATGTATTAACGCTTTTTAATCTGGTTTTGCGGTTTAAAAGGATTTGTTTGTAAATATGAGTAAATTCATGAACTATACACAATGTAGCCTGCAATATGTATATATGATTCACGAGAGGGACAAAGCAGTCAGATGTGATGACAAATAATGAAAAATTGTGGAGAAATATTCTCAATAATGTAATTCCAGTAGCATCTTGGATACGGCCCCGGGCTGATAGTGTAGAATGCTCTGATGAGTATAGCACTGGGGAAATGATTTTATGATGTAAAGGACACAAGCCTGATGTGTAAGTCTGTAGTACTACCTGTGGTGTTCGGACCGCCTCTATATGCTTTACAATATTGGTTGCCCAAGTTCGCAGGTATGATGATTTATAGTGAAAATAAAACCCATGGTATAGAGAACTGTGAAGAAACACTGGATGGCCTAGCATGCGGACGGAGTACAGCCGCATATGAGCCATGTTTCCAGCAGCCTTCAGTCAGCATATGTGATTGGACGGTGTTACCTGCTTCATCTATATGCTGATAGAAGTTGGCCCCCAATATATATGCTTTGTTACCAACCAAACTAAAACCACCAGTATGTATAATCTCACCACTCCATTGTCTGGATGTATACAGAACATGTCAGTGATACATTGATTTACAGAAACTTACACCTTTTTTCCAGATGCTGAAGCAACATTAAGGTACTACTGGCACCCAGATGCTATCCCTATGACAACTCTGACTGTATCCTTGGGTAGAATTGTAAGACTAATGAAAGACACCGAACACCTTTAAAAGAATTTGGATGTTACTAACCTCTCCCTTATGGAATTAGAAAAACATGTATGGGTAGGAGATAAGTTGGTCAGCATAGGTACTAAGATCCAGGTAGACACAGAGTATAACTTGTATGATATTTTTACTGGATGGTCACCTACAGCAGGAAAGATGATGGATTTTATGTTTCACCCATTACTAATACTGTTTCTTTTGTTCATTCTTTTGAGTGTTTGCAATTTATGGACATTCTGTGGGATACGGAGACAAGCAAATTATCTGGAATCGCTCCCTCTACGATATCGTTAAAACAGTCATACGTAAAAGAGCAACAACAGTGGGGATCCGGCGAAGAGGATAGAAAGACCGGCAGGGGTGGCTTAGCACCCCTGATAGTACCACAACAAAGGCTCTTTTCAAGATGGACTGTTTCAAATGGGGGATTGTGAGGGTTATGAACATATTAATTTATATATGTATGTATCTTTGATATACGTTTCCGGAGGCTGTAGGCCTAAATTGTACACTCTATTCTGTGTCCTATGAAAAGCTCTGCTAAATGCTTGTACATTTAGGTTAGTACTTAATTACATTAAGTAGAGGTGTAATCTTAAATGTCCATCATGTCTCCAAGATCTTGTTTATCTCGTTACACTGATCAAAAGGTTGTGTGGAATGCTTTGTTCTTGACGGCTGTCTAGGTAGGGCATGTGATTAAAATGTAGATTGTGATGATAATCAGGGTACCAGACACGATGTCTACATACAAACAAATAAAGCATTGTTTATAGAGAAGACACAATTATTTACCAGTAAAACAGGTCGACCTCTGTAACACTAGCCTACTGATACGCCTACTATTTTTGTATAAGAATAAGGCAATGTACACAATAAACTCAGATTGCTCTAAGACACGACCGTGATGCCTGTGTCTATTGCTTTCTCACGGTGGCCGCCATAACCACCTCTAATTTGGAGCCCCACAGCATATTAACGTAACATGGATTTATCCCTAACACCCAGTAATACCCTCTTACCTGTAATCTCCAGTACATGGGGTATAGAAGGTGTGAGGACAGTATAATACCCAGTAATACCCTCTTACCTGTAATCTACAGTACATGGGGTATAGAAGGTGTGAGGTCAGTATAATACCCAGTAATATCCTCTTACCTGTAATCTCCAGTACATGGGATATAGAAGGTGTGAGGACAGTATAATACCCAGTAATACCCTCTTACCTGTAATCTCCAGTACATGGGGTATAGAAGGTGTGAGGTCTCTGTAATACCCCAGTAATACCCTCTTACCTTACTCTGTAGTATATGGAGGATGGAAGGTGTGAGGTCTCTATAATACCCTCTTACCTTACTCTGTAGTATATGGGGGATGGAAGGTGTGAGGTCTCTATAATACCCCAGTAATACCCCTCTTACCTTACTCTGTAGTATATGGGGATGGAAGGTGTGCAGTCTCTATAATACCCCAGTAATACCCTCTTACCTTACTCTGTAGTATATGGGGGATGGAAGGTGTGAGGTCTCTGTAATACTCCAGTAATACCCTCTTACCTTACTCTGTAGTATATGGGGATGGAAGGTGTGAGGTCTCTATAATACCCCAGTAATACCCTCTTACCTTACTCTGTAGTATATGGGAGATGGAAGGTGTGATGTCTCTAGAATACCCCAGTAATACCCTCTTACCTTACTCTACAGTATATGGGGGATGGAAGGTGGGAGGTCTCTATAATACCCCAGTAATACCCCTCTTACCTTACTCTGTAGTATATGGGAGATGGAAGGTGTGATGTCTCTAGAATACCCCAGTAATACCCCTCTTACCTTACTCTGTAGTATATGGGAGATGGAAGGTGTGAGGTCTCTAGAATACCCCAGTAATACCCCTCTTACCTTACTCTGTAGTATATGGGAGATGGAAGGTGTGCGGTCTCTAGAATACCCCAGTAATACCCCTCTTACCTTACTCTGTAGTATATGGGCATGGAAGGTGTGAGGTCTCTGTAATACCCCAGTAATACCCTCTTACCTTACTCTGTAGTATATGGGAGATGGAAGGTGTGAGGTCTCTATAATACCCCAGTAATACCCCTCTTACCTTACTCTGTAGTATATGGGGATGGATGGTGTGAGGTCTCTGTAATATCCCAGTAATACCCTCTTACCATCTTACTCTGTAGTATATGGGGGATGGAAGGTGTGAAGTCTCTATAATGCCCTCTTATGGCAGCTTCACATGAACAGATTCCTATAGTGGAATCCGTGGTCGGCGTCCGCACAGAGGATCCGCAGCAAATCACATGCAATGAAAGGTAAGTTAAAAATTTTCCTTCACAATCGTGGAAGCGAATTGCATATTCCACAAGCGGACTCTGCGTGGACGGCCTCTATTTAAGTCAATGGAGGCTGTGCGACCCACAGCCCATCCGCAATTGATGTTCTCAGTCATCGCATAGCAACATCGCGGTAAAATACAAACTTTTTTTTTATTCTGTATTACGCATGGAGAGAGATAGGTATGAGTTGGAGACACCACCCCACACTGAAGGTTGCTCTGGCTATGCCTTAATGAAACCAGAGACTATGTTTGATCTTGCTGGACTGTTGATTTAACCCCTTAATGACGCGGCCCTTTTTTTTTCCATTTTTGTTTTTTCATCCCGCCTTTAAAAAATCATGAGTCCCTTATTTATCCATCGGCGGCGCTGTATGAGGGCTTGTTTTTTGCGGGACGAGTTGTAGTTTTAAATGGTGCTATTTAATGTACCGTATAAATTGTACTGAAAATTTTTCGGCCATCATTTTGTGCGCGCAATAACTTTTAAATTTTTCCGTCGATGTAGTTTAGCGAGGGCTCATTTTTTGCGGTATGTCCTGTATTATCTGTTAGTACTAATTTGGAATACAAACGACTTTTTGATCGCTTTTTATTTTTTTCTGGGAGACAGCGTGACTAAAAAAGTGCATTTCTGGCGTTTTTTTTTTTTTTTCGGACGATGTTCACCTTGCAAGGAAAATAATGTGCTACTTTGATAGATCGGACTTTTACGGACGCAGCGATACCAAATATGTATTTTTATTTAAAGGGGTTGTCCCGCGCCGAAACGTTTTTTTTTTTTTTTTAACCCCCCCCCCGTTCGGCGCGAGACAACCCCGATGCAGGGGTTAAAAAAACAAACCGCTCAGCGCTTACCTGAATCCCGGCGGTCCGGCGTCTTCATACTTACCTGCTGAAGATGGCCGCCGGGGTCTGCTCCCTCCGTGGACCGCAGCTCTTCTGTGCGGTCCATTGCCGATTCCAGCCTCCTGATTGGCTGGAATCGGCACGTGACGGGGCGGAGCTACACGGAGCCGGCATTCTGCACGAGCGGCTCCATTGAAGAGAGCAGAAGACCCGGACTGCGCAAGCGCGGCTAATTTGGCCATCGGAGGGCGAAAATTAGTCGGCTCCATGGGAACAAGGACGCTAGCAACGGAGCAGGTAAGTATAAAACTTTTTATAACTTCTGTATGGCTCATAATTAATGCACAATGTACATTACAAAGTGCATTAATATGGCCATACAGAAGTGTATAGACCCACTTGCTGCCGCGGGACAACCCCTTTAATGATTTAGATTTTTTAATTACAGATATGGCAGAAGGGGGGTGATTTAAACTTTTACTACTTTTTTTTTGTTTTACAAGTAAAAACTGTATTGATTTTTTTTTTTACTTAACTTTTAAGTCCCCCTGGGGGACTACAATATGCGATGCTTTGATCGCTCCTACAGTATGCCGTAATGCTATAGCATTACGTCATACTGCATTCCGACAGGTAGCCTATCAAGCCACCCCACGGGGATGGCTTGATAAGGCAGTCTCTCAAGGCAGCCCTGGGGCCTTTCATTAGGCCCCCGGCAGCCATGACACCTGCACTCCCCCGATCTCACCGCGGGGTGGCCGTATGAGACCCCTGAACATCGCTCGGGGGCTTTAAATGCCGCTGTCAGAATTGACAGCGGCATTTAAAGGGTTAATAGCCGGAAACAGCTGAATGGCCAATCAAGGCTATTGCCCGTGGGTGTTAGCTGTAGTAAACAGTTGACGCATGCGTTTTTTTGCATAGAGGTCGCCCAGGGACCTCTCTTCATACATACCCCGATGTGCCAGGACATAAATGTACGTCCTGGAGCGGGAAGGGGTTAAAGAGGACTTTCCTTATCATGGAGAATGCCAGTGTTTTTCCGTTACATTATGCAAGCCTGAATAAAAAGAAGACGCTCAGCGGTTTGGCCGTGGCCTGCTGTGTTTTCCCCTGCACTGCTACACCATGTATCATCGGCTCTTGTACATTTCCATTCACTTCAATAGCCTATTTTAGTCGGTAATACAGACCAAACAGGACATGCGGCGTATTCTGTCATGAAACTGAAAATCACACATATGTGAATAAATGGAAATCAGTGGGTTTTATTCACTGCATATTACGGTGCCTATTTACACCCTTGTGAATGAGCCCTAAGGGTACGTGTACGCAGGCCGGCTATAGGTAAAAAAATGCTCAAATAAGCAATTCTGACCGACAGACGCCCCGTGTAAGAGCGGGACCCTACAGGGTACAGAGTGAGAAATCACTCATTAGTCACTAGTCAATTCATTACAGCTCACTGAAACAAAGCGACTAATGGGCAACTCTTTGCTCAGTGTGCACAGGCAGTCATCTTTGCGGGACTACAGGTTCACAGTGGATGGATATGTGAAAACACAGGAGGGATAGTTGTCGGGATGGCTGGCAGACACTAAAGCCCCCAACAGTCTTCCATGTACAAGTACCCCAACTCTATCATTCCCTGAGTCTTACCCTAATCTATCCTTGTGCTGACCCTAACACCAGACATACTAATGGAAACTCTACATGATACACTGACCCTAACAATCAATGAGAGGAAACTACGACCCAGAGGCAAGAAAACCAAACAGAGAAGAACAGAACTAGAAAACAAGACATTTACCAACAGGGAGGAGCAAACAGCAAATTACCAGGCTAAGGGCTCATGCCCACTGCCGGGTCAGATTCTGACAGCAAAATCTCGCAGCGGAATCAGACCTGGTGCCCCCCTGAAATCCCATACTCACCTTTCCGGATCGGCCACAAGCATCCCGGCCAGCGAGCCAGCGCGCATGCCCAGTGCAAGACGCTTCGGTGCTGGGAGGCGATGCGATTTCCCATGATACTCCCGCTGTACGGAATATCGTAGGACAGATGGCTTCTATTGACTGCAATGGAAGCCATCTGTGCGATTTTCCAAACAGAATAGAACATGCTGCGACTCTCCCCCACGAGCGGAAAATTGCAGTTGATTTCCGCTTGTGGGCATGGGAGAATCTATTACCACAGCATGGCTATGGACAGACATTGCTGTGGGATTCGCGACAGGCATCTGGCCACAAATTCTGCAGCGATAATCTGTCCATGGGCATTGGCCCTTAAGCTTCATTCACATCTGTGTAGGAGGTTCTGTTTAGAACCCCCATCGCAGATTTCTGTTAAAATGCAGAATGAAATAGCATAACTTGTAAAATGCAGAAGGGCATAATGGAAGCCAAACTGACACCAAGAGAGCCAATGAGGTCCACTGATTCTGTCATAGGACGCATCTATTTTGTCCAGGGAAAAAGTTTTCTCTATGATGGAACAGAAGAATGGACTCCGTAGCGCAGGTGTGAACAAGCCCCAAGAAACAAGAGCTGGAATAGAAATACAAGAGCAAAACCTCACTGATAAGAAAGCAAGGTAGCCTAGGAACAAGATAATAGAAGCATACAAGGAATACTGGATTTAAACGCACAAAACTTACGCTATAACCAGCAACACATTACAGAAGCCAGAATACTATGAACCTTTTCAGATGAGCAGATTTCAAATCCATATTTGGTTTGTGTTGCGCAGATTGTAAAAAGGAGCTAATGAAAATCTATTTATCAAATACACATATTTGGAGGAAAAAAACAAAACAATACCGCGCACAGTATGCACTAGTTAATCCGATTTACAGTTGTAATATGCCCATTAAAGTTTATAAGAAGTAATTAAAATACAGATGCATCCATATTTCATCATCTTTTCATCTGTATTTGCATTCATTTGTATTTCCCGTAGGGTATAGAAGGTGAGAAGTCTCTAGAACACTCAGTAATACTCCCATACCTGTATTCTCTACTACATGGGGTATAGAAGCTGTGAGGTCAGTATAATACCAAGTAATACCCTCTTACCTGTAATCTCCAGTACATGGGGTATAGAAGGTGTGAGGTCAGTATAATACCCCAGTAATACCCTTTTACCTGTAATCTCTAGTACATGGGGTATAGAAGGTGTGAGGTCAGTATAATACCCCAGTAATACCCTTTTACCTGTAATCTCCAGTACATGGGGTATAGGTGTGAGGTCAGTATAATACCCCAGTAATACCCTTTTACCTGTAATCTCCAGTACATGGGGTATAGAAGGTGTGAGGTCAGTATAATACCCAGTAATACCCTCTTACCTGTAATCTCCAGTACATGGGGTATAGAAGGTGTGAGGTCAGTATAATACCCCAGTAATACCCTTTTACCTGTAATCTCTAGTACATGGGGTATAGAAGGTGTGAGGTCAGTATAATACCCCAGTAATACCCTTTTACCTGTAATCTCCAGTACATGGGGTATAGAAGGTGTGAGGTCAGTATAATACCCCAGTAATTCCCTTTTACCTGTAATCTCCAGTACATGGGGTATAGAAGGTGTGAGGTCAGTATAATACCCAGTAATACCCTCTTACCTGTAATCTCCACTACATGGGGTATAGAAGGTATGAGTTCATTATCATACCCAGTAATACCTTTTACCTGTAATCTCCAGCAGGTATTCCCGGGTTTCCTCACTGACTGGGTTTGTGATCCGGACACGGAGTCTCCTCCAGCCATCTTCTCTCTGGGCACTCGGGATAATCAGCATCCCACTGTCATCTATCAGTCGGTATCTGTGGGGTAGAGACCCCCCGTCCACCTCCCAGGTCACAGTCGCTTCCTCTCCAGAGAACTGGACGCTCACAGCAATGTCCTGA
Organism: Eleutherodactylus coqui; assembly: GCA_035609135.1. Lineage (NCBI taxonomy): Eukaryota > Metazoa > Chordata > Amphibia > Anura > Eleutherodactylidae > Eleutherodactylus > Eleutherodactylus coqui. The sequence goes on from CM069408.1 coordinate 37,787,965, forward strand.
CCGAGCCGGCTGGAGTTACTGGTTATGTTGGAGATGAGAACTGGATCTGGAAGTACCAGGAGAAGGTCGGTGACCATCAGTAATGTGACATCAGCATGGACATGAATCTGGGTGCTGTATAGAGTGCTAGCTCTGCTGTCATTATCAGACCCCAGTACCTGCCCCCTATACTGACCATCAGTCATGTGATCTGCAGCCCCCTCCCCATATACAGTCACCAGTGACTACTAATCCTGTGTTATCGGCCTCTATTACGAGGACAGAATTCAGGTTTCCCATAGAGGACAATAGAGAAATGTCTCCTGTGATCCACCAGCTCTTACCTAGTACAGTGATGGCTGTAAAGCGCCGGAAGCCTCCCGAACGGTTATGACGCCAGACAACATACAGACAGGAGTCGTCCTTCCTGGCATCTGTCAGCCTCCAGCACCCGCTGCTTGTGTTTAGGTGGAGTCTGGGGTCCCAGTGATTATAGGACCAACTATTATCACACCACAACTCCAGTAGTTTAGTCTCTTCAGCTCCACATACTCTGTAGAGCTGCAGGACATCTCTTGTATGAGGACAATTCATGCTGCAGTCAGTGATGTCTGATCCTCTCCGCACATAGACTGATGAGACGGATGACAGGATCTGGATGATGAGGACACCTGTGAAGACATAAATATGGAGACAAGTGTCAATAAAGTAGAGTTCCTTCGCTCTGGAGACACCCTTGTGCTTTTCTTCCAGGCTGCACTCAGTTTGCTCATTACTAAACCTTGGTTAAGTGCCAAAAAGAGTCCAAGGAGCAAAAGTAGTTCAACTTTATAAATCAACTAGCTGATATACCCAGCTTCGCCTGGTTACTTTAGAGTAAATGAGCAATAAAATATGTATACATATAGAGGAGCGTTAGATTCTCCTCAGGCTGCATGTACCGATGTCCCTCTGTAGAATTTGCTACCCTTTCCCACCCTCCTCATTTACGACTTAAAGAATGCTTGCACGAAATTTCACGCTTGTACTGAGAAGGTACAGGTCCATAAAAAATAAAGAATCTGTCTCAAAATGGCCGCTAGATACAAAATGGATCATTATAAGATGTAAATAAGCTTGTGCGTAGTAAAACAATAATTCAAGCAGAAATAACTTTAGAGCAGGAGATATGGTACAATGTTTCTTGACATTTGTTTCTATTTTTCCGAGAACCAAGCCTGGTACAATCGTTATCAGAAGAAACTCCCCCACGCCCTGAGGTTGTGAAAAAGAACGAATCGTGCTAATAAGACACTGCGACCATCCAAACTCACAAGGGAGGAATAGATAACGTCGGGAGAAATAAACATTTGAAGGACATTTTATATATATATTCTCATGCTATGCTGCTGCTGAACAATGCATGATTCTTAATGTTTTTCTAAGCCAATGAGATTAACGCCGTGATTAATGACGCATTCCTTTCCTGTATTGAAAAACCTATGCAAAGTTAATGTACGCGTGCTTTAAGCATAGTGAGCTGTATACTTGCCGTGGCTTCACTCTACGTATCTGAGGAGAACTGAAAACTGACTCTTTGTGTCTAGTTCTTGGCCTCCCTGGTGCACCCAGATACGAACTAATTTGGAACCCAAGGCCTGAAAGGTTATGTGGCCGTGCAGCGGTCCTTAACAGTACAACATGTGAGGGAAGTTACATTAAATAAGAGTGCAGTTACTTTTGCAGTTAGTATTGAATAATCGAGTTGCGACACCTTTACTTTTCTGGTTTAGGACCTTAAAGAATGGTTGTGGCAAAATTTCAGGTACGAAACTGGGAAGTTAGAGAATTAGATCAGGTGCATTACAAAGGGGGTGCCAATACTTTTGCACTTAACATTGAATTTTCAAGTTGTGACCTCTTTAATTTTCCTTTTTAAACACCCAAAGAATAGTCGTGCCAAATTTCATGTTTGAACGACACCAGGAAGTTACATTACACAGGGGTGCAAATGCTTTTGCACTTAGCATTGAATAATCAAGTTGTAAGCCCTTTACTTTTCCTATTTAGGACCTAAAGAATGCTCGTGCCAAATTTCATGTTTGTACGACACCAGGAAGATAGAGAATTAGTGGCAAGTCAGTGAGTCAGTCAGTGAGGGCTTTTACCTTTATATATATAGATAAATGGATCCAAAAATGTGAAACTGCAGACTAGTTCTGTCCGCACTCGGTTCAAGAAGTGGAAGAATGATGGGGTCTTGTATTATCTGTTAGATAAAGCGAGAGATCTCACACCGCTGCCAGGAGAATGCAAAGAAACCCCAAAAGTAACTTCCCCGGAGATGCCGGCTTCTCTGAGACACAGTCCTATATACTGAAACACTGGGCTACATGGTAAACGAGCCAGAATACACTGCTGCACCAACACCGCAGAACTGAGGATTCCAAAACACCAAACATCATTGGGAGACGCCTCAAGACTTCTTGCAGATATAGATTCCTCTGCTTTCTAATTTTTACTGCTTGTTGCCAAAGAAACTGACCCCTTCTTGTATGGAAAGAAACAGCAGTCATTGGTTAGACTAAATAAAAGAATCAAAATCATAAAGCAAAAATACGTATTAGGTATCGCTGCGTCCGTAAAAGTCCGATCTATCAAAGTAACGCATTATTTACCCCGCAGGGTGAACGTCATCCGAAAAAGAAAATTAAGAACGCCAGAGATGCGTTTTTTTTGGCAAGAAAAAAGTACAATAAAAAGTGATTAAAAAGTCGTACCGTATATACCGGCGTATAAGGCGACGGGGCGTATAAGACGACCCCCCAACTTTCACCTTATACGCCGGTATTACAGTGGAGAAAAAAAAAGTCAGTACTCACCTCCCCCGGCGTCCTGTCGCGCTCCGGCAGGATGTCGCTCGCTCCTCGTCCCCGGCGCAGCATTGCTTTCTGAATGCGGGGCTTGAAATCCCCGCCTCCAGAAAGCTAATACACACGCCGTCAGCCAGTTACAGCCATTCAATGACAGCATTGAATGGCTGTGATTGGCTAAAACACACGTGGCTTCAGCCAATCACACTATTCAATGACATCATTGAATGGGTGTGATTGCTAACACACGTGCGCCTTCAGCCAATCACAGCCATTCAATGATGTCATTGAATAGTGTGATTGGCTGAAGCCACGTGTGTTTTAGCCAATCACAGCCATTCAATGCTGTCATTGAATGGCTGTAACTGGCTGACGGCGTGTGTATTAGCTTTCTGGAAGCGGGGATTTCAAGCCCCGCATTCAGAAAGCAATGCTGCGCCGGGGACGAGGAGCGAGCGACATCCTGCCGGAGCGCGACAGAACGCCGGGGGAGGTGAGTAATGATTTTTTTTTTACACTTTTTTTTTGTATTACCGGCGCATAAGACGACCCCCGACTTCAGAGCAGATTTTTCGGGGTTCAAAAGTCGTCTTATACGGTACGTATTCCAAAATGGTCCTAACGCAAACAACAGGACGTCCCGCAAGAAATGAGCCCTCGCACAACTATATGGACAGAAAAATAAAAAAGTTATTGCGTGCAGAAGATGGCGGCAAAAAGTAATTAAAAAAATGTCTTTGAAAAAAAATAAAAATAGTACAGCAAAAAAAAAAAACCTATACAAGTTTGGTATCGCAGTAATTGTACTGACCCATAGAATAAAGTTATTAGGTCATTTTTGTTGCAGTTTGTGGGCTGTAGAAACAAAATGCACCAAAAGATAGCAGAATTTTGTGTGTTTTTTTTTCATTTTACTCCACTTAGAATGTTTAAAAAGTTTTTCAGTACATTATATGGTACCACTGAAAAATACAGCTCGTCCTGCAAAAAACAAGCCCTCATACAGCGACGGCGATGGATCAATAAAGGAGTTACGATTTAAAAAAAAAAGCTTGGTCACTAAGGGGTTAAATAACTTGAAAATGAGATGTGCCGCTATTATTCCGTTTTACCAGTGGGATCAGCAGGTTTTAATTTTACAGAAACGTATCAATTACTCTGTGCAACAAATTTTTTAAAATTTTTCCGTAACAGTGTCATCGTTCCATGTAGAAGGGCCATAATTCATGGTATCCTCAGGTCAACAAAACACCACAGGTTACCCTTCCTGACTACACTCCCATCTTGGCTTGTCACATCTTGTCTGTTATTCCTTATTACTGAGGCCGCTCTCACACGGCTCACTTTTTACTGTGGCTTTTAAAACGTGGTACAATGCTTCCACCGATTCCAATGGGGCTTTGCAGACTAGCGCTCGAACGTGGCACCATCTGCTCTCTCTTCCTCTGGTTTAGCGCTACCTCATCAGCCTTTACAATGATGGGTGTGTTATAACCCGCTGTCAAATGCTCTGCTCATCCCCGACAGTGGACCTCACATGCTCTACTCATCGCCAACAGCAGAGCACGCATGCTCTACTCATCGCCAACAGTGGACCGCACATGCTCTACTCATCCCCGGAAGCAGAGTGCGCACGCTCTACGCATCCCCGACAGCGGAGCGCGCACGCTCTCCTCATCCCCGAAAGCGGAGCGCGCACGCTCTCCTCATCCCCGAAAGCGGAGCGCGCACGCTCTCCTCATCCCCGACAGCGGAGCGCGCACGCTCTCCTCATCCCCGACAGCGGAGCGCGCACGCTCTACTCATCCCCGACAGCGGAGCGCGCACGCTCTACTCATCCCCGACAGCGGAGCGCGCACGCTCTACTCATCCCCGACAGCGGAGCGCGCACGCTCTACTCATCCCCGACAGCGGAGCGCGCACGCTCTACTCATCCCCGACAGCAGAGCGCGCACGCTCTACTCATCCCCGACAGCAGAGCGCGCACGCTCTACTCATCCCCGACAGCAGAGCGCGCACGCTCTACTCATCCCCGACAGCAGAGCGCGCACGCTCTACTCATCCCCGACAGCAGAGCGCGCACGCTCTACTCATCCCCGACAGCAGAGCGCGCACGCTCTACTCATCCCCGACAGCAGAGCGCGCACGCTCTACTCATCCCCGACAGCAGAGCGCGCACGCTCTACTCATCCCCGACAGCAGAGCGCGCACGCTCTACTCATCCCCGACAGCAGAGCGCGCACGCTCTACTCATCCCCGACAGCAGAGCGCGCACGCTCTACTCATCCCCGACAGCAGAGCGCGCACGCTCTACTCATCCCCGACAGCAGAGCGCGCACGCTCTACTCATCCCCGACAGCAGAGCGCGCACGCTCTACTCATCCCCGACAGCAGAGCGCGCACGCTCTACTCATCCCCGACAGCAGAGCGCGCACGCTCTACTCATCCCCGACAGCAGAGCGCGCACGCTCTACTCATCCCCGACAGCAGAGCGCGCACGCTCTACTCATCCCCGACAGCAGAGCGCGCACGCTCTACTCATCCCCGACAGCAGAGCGCGCACGCTCTACTCATCCCCGACAGCAGAGCGCGCACGCTCTACTCATCCCCGACAGCAGAGCGCGCACGCTCTACTCATCCCCGACAGCAGAGCGCGCACGCTCTACTCATCCCCGACAGCAGAGCGCGCACGCTCTACTCATCCCCGACAGCAGAGCGCGCACGCTCTACTCATCCCCGACAGCAGAGCGCGCACGCTCTACTCATCCCCGACAGCAGAGCGCGCACGCTCTACTCATCCCCGACAGCAGAGCGCGCACGCTCTACTCATCCCCGACAGCAGAGCGCGCACGCTCTACTCATCCCCGACAGCAGAGCGCGCACGCTCTACTCATCCCCGACAGCAGAGCGCGCACGCTCTACTCATCCCCGACAGCAGAGCGTGCATGCTCTACTCATCCCCTACAGCACAGCACGCATGCTCTACTCATCCTCGACAGTGGAGCATGCATGCTCTACTCATCCCCAACAGCAGAGCGCTCATGCTCTACTCATCCTCGACAGCAGAACGTGCATACTCAACTATAGCTGCAGTTGTCAGCGTCTCAGCACACAATAGTCTTCCTTCGGTAAACCCGACCAGCGGTTACTTCCTGGACGTAGCAGGCGTGGGCATACAGGTGGCCACCACTATTGGTGCTCTGAGTGAGATAGTAGAGGTGCCTCCTCTCCGCCTCATCCTGTTCAGCAGTTGTAATTTGTGGATCACCTCCAGATCTGCAGCGGACGTTGACCTGAGCACTTTTCATTATGTTTAACTCCTTAGTGACACAGGATGTACCTTACATCCTGTGTGTTTGGGGTATGTATGGAGGGTCAATCCCGTTCCATATACAGCGGGTGTCGGGCTGTCTCTTATAGCTGACACCCATCGGCAACAGCTACAATCACGCCTGTTAACCCTTCCAACGTCGCCGTCAATTTTGACAGCAGCATTTAAATGCCCCGATCTACGTACAGATATCCCATACAGCCCCCTGCGATGAAATTGTGGGGTGTCATGCGGTTACCATGGTAGCAGTGGACCTTCTGAAATGTCCCAGGGCTACCAGGTCACAGTATAATGTAGTACTATGGTATTACATTATACTGCAGGAGCGATCAAACCATCGCAAGTTCATGTCCAGTTTGGGGACAAAAAAAGAAAAAAAAAACATTTTTACATTAATAAAAATATAAAAGTAAAAAAAAAAAATCTAAAAAGAATCTAAATATTTAAAAAACATATTTGTTATCGCTGCATCCATAAATGTTGCATCTATAAAAGTCATGCCTTATTTATGCCACACGGTGAACGCAGCATGAAAAAAAAATACACAATCGTCAGAATCCAAGAAAAAAAGTGTATTAAAAAAACAGTCAATCTAAAAGTCGCATGCATTTCAAAATAATACAAATAAAAACTACAAGCCGTTCAGCAAAAAATGAGCCCCAACACAGGTACGCTGGCAGAAAAATGATTTTAAGTAAAAGTTCTGGCTATCAGCAGATAGTGGCGGAAAAGAATTTCATTTTTTCCAAAGATATTTTATGTTTTAACCCCTTAATGCTCCAGGACATACATTTACGTCCTGCAGCATCAGGGTATGTATGAAGAGAGATCGTTGGGCGACCTCTCTTCATATAGCGCGGGCGCTGGCTGTTTACTATAACTGACACCCGCGGGCAATAGCTGCAATCAGCTGCGCTGCTGATCAGTGCTATTAACCCTTTGAATACAGCTGTCACCGGCGTTTAAATCCCACAAATGATGTTTGGGGGTCCCGTACAACCCCCCGCAATGAGATCGAAGGGAGCCATGCAGGTGTCATGGCAGCAGGGGGCCTTCTGAAATGCCCAAGGACTGCATTAGCAGACTGCCTATAAAGCCATCCCCGTGGGGTGGCTTGATAGACTGCCTGTCAGATCGCAGTATCATTTAATGCTATGGCATTACATCATACTGCAGGAGTGATCGAAGCATCGCTAGTTGTGGTCCCCTAGGGGGGGCTAAAAGAGAAAGTAAAAATAGGATCAATTAAGTTTTACTAATTGTAAAAAAAAAGCTTAAATCACCCCGCTTTTACCATATTTATAATAAAAAAATATAAATCATAAAACAAAAATACATATTTGGTATCGCCGTGTCCGTAAAAGTCAGATCTATCAAAGTAGCGCATTATTTACCCCACATGGTGAGCGTTCCAAAAGAAAAAGAATACCAGAAGTGCACTTTTTCAGTCACCCAGAAAAAATGCAATAAAAAGCGATCACAAAGTCATATGTATTCTGAAATGGTACCAACGTAAACTACAGGACATCTCGCAAAAAATGAGACCTCACACAACTACATCAACGGAAAAATAAGAAAAGTTATTGTGTGCAGAGGATGGTGGCAGAAAATAATTTTAAAAAACTAAATGTTTTTAAAAAAAACTAAAGGAATACAGCAAAAAAATACTATACAGGTTTAGTATCGTAGCAATCATACTGACCCATAGAATAAAGTTATCAGCTCAATTTTTGTTGCAGTTTGTGCGCCGTAGAAACAAAACGCACTGAAAGATGGCAGAATGTTGGGTGTTTTTCATTTTACTCCACTTAGAATTGATTTTAAAGTTTTTCAGTACATTATATTGCTCCGTTGTGAAATACAACTCGTCCCGCAAAAACCAAGCCCTCATACAGTCGGCGCATGCGCAGACCGGAGCCGGCGGCCAGGTGAGTGACGTTTCTGTGCGAGGCTCTGCGAGCCCCGCACAGAAATAGGACATGCCGCGGTTTCTTTGCCGAGCGATATTTCGTGCGGCCAAACCGCGGCCGTCTGCATAGGATTGCGTTTGTTAATGTAATTCTATGCAGGCTTTGAGCGGAGGAAATCCCGCCGCCGGATTTCCGCCCGTGTGCAGGCGGCCTAACCCTTTCCAATCCAATTTTGGATTCAGGGTTTCCTAAAAGGCTCTCTTTTTGCTGTTATACAACGGTGCCATCTGCTGGCTAAAGCCAGTATGTGTGCGCCAGAGAGGCTCCGACAGCGGAGTGGCTGACAATAGACGGTAAGAATACCCTGTCGGACGTCTTCTGACATTGGAGCTGTACAAGCTTCAATCAGAATGTAGGAAGACGCCAGACAGGATTGGAAAGGGTTAATGGTAGTACAGCAAAAAAGAAAAAAACTCCAAGTTTGATATCGTAGTAATCGTGCCGACCCACAGAATAAACATATCATGTCGTTTCTGCTGCAGTGTGTACGATGTAGAAACAAGACCCCCACAAAGATGGCGGAGTTGTAGGGCTTTTTCCACTGAAAAATACAAATCTTCCTGCAAAACAACGAGCCCCCCGACAGATCCGCTGGTGGAGAAATACATGAGTTATGAGCCCCCCGACAGATCTGCTGGTGGAGAAATAAATGAGTTATGAGCCCCCCGACAGATCCGCTGGTGGAGACACTGGATGATAAGTGATGGATTCCGATGATTCGCCGGTCTGTACATTCTGCAGGAGTGCGTACGGCCAGCGGTGACGTCGCTCCTCGTTCAAACATGAAGCTGCTTGTCCAGAAGGGCCATCAGCTCTCCTACGGTGTTTCCCCGAAAATAAGACAATGTCTTATATTAATTTTTGTTCAAATAGCTTTAACTTTTTTACATGTATAGCTGCCTGGACACTATTTAAATTGACTTTTTTAATTAACTGTTAGCAGGGCTTAATTTTGGAGTAGGGCTTATATTTCAAGCATCCTCAAAAAAGCTTGAAAAATCATTTTGCATCCTCAAAAATTCTGGAAAATCATGCTATGTCTTATTTTCTGAGAAACAGGGTAGTTCCCCGCACCCCCCCCCCCCCCCCCCTCACCACCACTACCACTACCTTGATTGTACTCGTATTGTGATGCCGTATTTACACCTGACGACTGTCATCTGAATGAGCGGGTGACGTCACCGCTAGTTGTTCGCGCTCGTGCAGAGCGTTTAGACAGGCAGATCACCGCTGAGGAAAGCTAATGCTCCATTTACACGGAACGAATATTGCGCAAAATTCATGAGCGAAAATGTCCAATAATCCCCATGTCTAAATGCAGAGCCATCGTTTACTGTTTGTTTACTGCTGGGGGGGGGGTCTCATAAATTTTAATTGCAGAATCCGCGATCGCCGTCCGTGGTAAAACGCGAGCATTGAGAGGCATCCATCTTTGATCACACTCACGGGTACGAATTCCGTATTTCACGAGCAGAAGAAAAATCTCAGCTCTGTTGTAGTGCGGATTCTGCGTGGACGGCCTCCATTGAAGTCGCTGGATGCGAGGGTTCTGTTGCCCATATGCAATAACATCGTGTATGAGCGACTGAAACGCTCGCAACTTCAAAAGAAAATCGATAGAAAACCCAGAATGGCGGCCGGAGGGGAGAGCTTTTTTCCGTGCGGACGATGCACTGTGCATAGATCCCTGTGAAAACACGTTCCCATCCGCGATCGACCGCAATTACTTTCCATCAATGATTGGAGGTTTCCCGCTGTAGAAATCTACATGCTGAATCCGACCCGTTCGCGTGAGACGCCCTTCGTTTGTGGCTCACTTTTAGCCCGTATAAAAACAATGGCGGTTCGCTCACTTCTCGCTGCGACTAAACGCTACCGCTTGGCGTTTCACACTGAGTGAGAAGTGGGCGATATTCAGCGGTGATCTGCCGGTCTAAACGTTCAGTATGATCGTGGACAGCTAGCGGAGACGTCACCCGTGCAGATTGTTCAGCCGGCAGTCGTCTTGTGTAAACGGGGCATAACGTCCCGCTCAGCGCTTCACATTCTGTGTTATTACACGGAGCGTTTAGACGCAGCGAGGAGTCAGCGAACGGCCCTGGGGTTTTATGGTGGTTGTAAGTCAGCGACAAACAGATACCAACCGAATCCTGCAGGACGGCTTCACGTTTACATGTAACGATTATCACACGAGCTTTGTGTGACAATCATTACCTGTAACCGGCCCGTCAGCCCTACAGGAGGGTGGGAGAGCCGGTATAATGCTGCACGGAGGAGCGAGACAGTAGAATGTTATGAAGAACAGCGCCACCTGCAGGCTTGTCCGGTGTACTGCAGGCTTCTTCCCCGTGCACTGTATATGAATGGGACCATAGGCGTAGCGTCAGGGGGCCTGCCGCCCTCCGCCATACCCACATTGCCCCTCCCCTCCCCTCCCCCTCCCCCCTCCCCCCCCCCTCCCCCCCATGTATACCCACATTGCCTCTCCCCCCCCCCCCCCCCCCTCTCATTACTCACCTCACCACAATCTGCAACCTCTCCCTAACCTCTGGCACTTTTCCCTCCTCATTCAAACACTCCATTATATCCCCTCTGCTTAAAAAACCAACCCTGGACCCGACTAATGCTGCTAACTACCGACCCGTCTCAAACCTCCCCTTTATCTCCAAATTACTGGAACGCCTGGTCTACTCCCGGCTTACTCGCTTTCTCTCTGACAACTCGCTCCTCGACCCCCTCCAGTCTGGTTTCCGCTCTCTACACTCGACTGAAACTGCCCTTACAAAAGTAACAAATGACCTGATGACTGCAAAGTCGAGAGGTGATTACTCTCTACTAATCCTCCTTGACCTGTCTGCTGTATTTGACACTGTCGACCATAATCTCCTCCCCACTATGCTCCACTCTATTGGTCTAAAGGATACTGCTCTCTCCTGGTTCTCCTCCTACCTCTCTGACCGCTCTTTCAGTGTTTCCTTTGCTGGTTCGATCTCTGCTCCACTTCCTCTCGCTGTCGGGGTACCCCAAGGCTCGGTCCTTGGTCCCCTTCTTTTCTCTATCTATACTGCCCCAATTGGACAAACCATCCACAGATTCGGCCTCCAATACCATCTCTATGCTGACGACACCCAACTATACACCTCCTCTCGTGAGATCTCTGGACCATTCCTCCAAAATATCACCGACTGTCTGTCCGCTGTCTCTAACACTATGTCCTCCCTTTTTCTCAAACTAAACCTCTCTAAAACTGACCTTGTCTTTCCACCTTCTAACCGACCTCCCCTCAACATCTCCATTCCAGTGTCTGGCACCATCATAACCCCCCGACGGCATGCCCGATGCCTTGGGGTCACACTGGACTCTGACCTCTCCTTTGCCCCCCATATCCAATCTCTGGCCCAAACATGCCACATGCACCTCAGAAATATTGCTAAAATACGTCCGTTCCTAACCACGGACACGCTAAAGACGCTCGTGGTTGCACTCATCCACTCCCGGCTTGACTACTGCAACTCGCTACTCATTGGCCTCCCCCGCACTAGACTCGCTCCGCTCCAATCCATACTAAATGCAGCAGCTAGACTCATTTTTCTATCCAGTGGTTACTCAGACGCCTCTGCATTATGCCAGTCGCTGCATTGGCTGCCCATCCACTGCAGAACTAAATTTAAACTCCTCTACCTCACTCACAAAGCTCTGCATGGCGCTGCGCCACCATACATCGCCTCCCTACTGACAGTACACCACCCAGCCCGCTCACTCCGATCGGCTAACACACTCAGACTAAACACCCCTGTAATACGAACCTCTCATGCTCGCCTACAGGACTTCACCAGAGCAGCACCCATCCTCTGGAATGCTCTACCCCAAGGCATCCGGACAATTCCCGATGCACGAAATTTCAGACGTGCCTTAAAAATGCGCCTCTTCAGGGAAGCATACCAAATCTCCTGACCTAGTCCCTCGCCCCTCCCTATGGTACCCCACCCTGGTTGCCTTCTGATAAATGATCTGTACATAATATTTCCTATGTTCCCCACCCCCTGCACCACCCTCAACCCATTTGTGTCTAACCCAATGTACCTTATATTGTAATTGTTGTATTGTTTTGCATTTATCCATGCCTGAAAGCGCTGCGGAATAAGTTGGCGCTATACAAATAAAGAATGAAATCATCATCATCATCATCATCATCATCCTTAGCCCTACATGCTCCAGTCTACTAACATGGAACAAAATGTACAGAGAAGCGCCAAAAACCAAACAACGAGAGTCGAAGGTACTAAAACCATGCCTAGAATGTCAGTGTCTCCAATGACATCCAACACCCCACTTTCTAATGTTATGAATGCATCACCAGTTTGTGTTTTGTGATTTTTGTGCGTTTTTAACCTTGGAAAGTCCCACTGAGAATCGCACTAAAAAACCGCAGCGACATCGCGATGACAAGTGTGAGGCCCCCTCACTGTACCTAGGATTATTAAGGGTTTTCAGTACATTATATGGTGCCGTATATCGTACCAGTGAGAAACACAACTCGGCCCGCAGAAAACATCTACGTGGGTGGAGAAGAAAAGGAGTTTGTTTGAGTGTTTAACCCCTTAGGGATTCCTTAAGGGGTTAAAAAAATCACAGAGGTGAGGAAAAAGAAAAAAAAACACATTCACTGAAAAAGCCAAAAAATACAATACCTGAAGGTCTGCAAAGCAGACACAGTCGCCATAGGCACGATCGCCATAAGGCAGGCACAATTGCCGTAGGGCAGGCGCAATGGCCTTAAGCCCTGAAGATATGTAGTCAGCCAGACAATAATGTGTGGAGGAGCAGCTTGTTCCTGGCAAGCTAATATGCAGTCACCCACTCAACCCAGCCCAGAATGGGGAGGAGTGACTGCATATACTAATAGCCTGCACATGCGAACGATACCAAAGATGTCAGCCATAGATGGGTGGTGACCCACCATACAGGATATCAACCCTGGCTGATATGACAGCGGGTTGCCCTGTATCTCCAAGGTGGGCCACACTGGCTGACATCTTGGGCTCCCCCACCAACTAGCAAACTACATACAAAGATACAGACAATAATGTGTGGAGGAGCAACTTGTTCCTGGCAGGCTAATATGCAGTCTGGCTGACTACATATCTTCAGGGCTTAAGGCCATTGCGCCTGCCCTACGGCGATTGTGCCGGTGGCGATTGTGCCTGCCTTATGGCGATCGTGCCTATGGCGACCGTGTCTGCTTTGCAGACCTTCAGGTATTGTATTTTTGGCTTTTTCAGTGAATGTGCCTTAAAGGGGTTGTCCCGCGCCGAAACGGGTTTTTTTTTTTTTCAACCCCCCCCCCCGGTCGGCGCGAGACAACCCCGATGCAGGGAGGTAAAGGAAGCTTACCGGAGCGCTTACCTTAATCCCCGCGCTCCGGTGACTTCAATACTTACCGCTAAAGATGGCCGCCGGGATCCTCTGTCTTCGTGGACCGCAGCTCTTCTGTGCGGTCCATTGCCGATTCCAGCCTCCTGATTGGCTGGAATCGGCACGTGACGGGGCGGAGCTACACGGAGCCTGCATTCTGCACGAGCGGCTCCATAGAAGATTGCAGAAGACCCGGACTGCGCAAGCGCGGCTAATTTGGCCATCGGAGGGCAAAAATTAGTCGGCACCATGGAGACGAGGACGCCAGCAACGGAGCAGGTAAGTAAAAAACTTTTTATAACTTCTGTATGGCTCATAATTAATGCACAATGTACATTACAAAGTGCATTAATATGGCCATACAGAAGTGTATAGACCCACTTGCTGCCGCGGGACAACCCCTTTAAGGGGTTAAACACTCAAACATGTGAAACCCTGATGGAGAAGTGAACGCTTGAACGATGATCTGCCGGTCTGTAGAGCCGGGAGATACCGTAGAGCACTGATCACATGACGGGAGATCGGACACTTACCGAGAACCACCGGCATCACCGAGAAAACAGGTCAGTACACACTGCAGGACTGTCACATCAGGTTAGGGGTTGAGCAAGAACACGGCTGTCAGGGAAAACTGTTACACTGGGGAGTCAGCGGCCTGGGGCTGGGGGTTTTGGATAGCATTATAGAGAGGGTTGTCTGAGAACAAACAGTGAGGATACAGGATCTGCAGGCAGGATATCTGACCAGTGACTGAGGAGGCAAGAACAGAGTTCAGTAATCATGGGTGCAGGAAGTCAGCGGGTGACACAGAACTATCTCACACTTCTCTCTCCTTTGTAGGATTTTTAGCCACTGACTCGTTAGGTTAATTTCACACGGACTAGGGTGATATCAGGCCAACATCGAGCTCGCCAACATGCGATTTCCTCGCGGATTTGAGGCGTTTTTGCATTAATCAAATTACTTCAGGGAAGTACCTACCACACGGTGCGATGCTGCCACCGGCCCAAAACATTGGGCAGTGCGAGGGCACGCTCAAAGATAGGGCATGCTGCAATTTGTTTCACACCACATGGGGTTTATATTCATGCAAGAATCTCAGCTCTATTACCCCCAGTGTATGCCAGGGCAGTTCATCTATTACCCCCTGCCCCCCCCAGTGTATACCGGGGCAGTCCATCTATTACCCCCCCCCTCCCCCAGTGTATACCGGGGCAGTCCATCTATTACCCCCCCTCAGTGTATACCGGGGCAGTTCATCTATTACCCCCCCCCCCCTCCCAGTGTATACCGGGGCAGTCCATCTATTACCCCCCCTCAGTGTATACCGGGGCAGTTCATCTATTACCCCCCCCCCCCCCCAGTGCATACCGGGGCAGTTCATGGTATGCGCAGACCAGCTCTCCGGCGCGAGCACGCCGGAGCGGCTCCATTGAACAGAGCAGAAGACCGCACAGCGCAAGCGCGTCTAATGGAAGGAGAAGACAGCGTTAGACGGCACCATGGAGACGAGGACGCCAGCAACGGAGCAGGTAAGTGTATAACTTCTGTATGGCTCATATTTAATGCACGATGTATATTACAAAGTGCATTAATATGGCCATACAGAAGTGTATAACCCCACTTGCTTTCGCGGGACAACCCCTTTAAGGCAACAGAAATGCAGTCCTAAGCTCTCACTCATGACCTGAAGGTTGCAAGTTCAATCTCCAATTGGGTCAGTTAGCCGGCTCAAGGTTGACTCAGCCTTCCATCCTTCCGAGCTCGGTAAAATGAGTAGCGCTGTGGAATTAGTTTGCGCTATACAAAAAAGATTCAATGAGGATTCCCGAAATTGGCTTTTAACCATTCCAATATGGACTTGATGGCACTTGTACCTAGGGGAACCAGAAGAACCTTTCTTGGAGGGGCTCTAACCCCTTAGGTCAGGGGAGTCAAACTCTTTTTTACCAAGGGCCACATCAGCCTTATGGTTATCTGCAAAGGACCAATTATAATTGTAAGACTATATGTAGTAGTGACCCCCATAGTGCCACAGTAGTAATAGTGGCCCAGTAGTAAGTGTCCCCTATATTGGTGGCCCCAATAATAGTAGTGCCCCCCGATAGTGACCCCAATAGTAATAGTGTGCCCTATATTGGCCCCAGTAGTAATAAGTAACCTCCATAGTATTTCCAGTAGTAATAGTGACCCCCATAGTGCTGCAGTAGTAATAGTGGACCCAGTAGTAAGTTTCCTCTTTACTGGGGGCTCCACTAGTAAGTGTCCCCTATATTTACCACAGTAAGTGCCCCCCATAGTAGTTGCAGTAGTAATAGCGACCCCCTATTGGTTTCTGGTCGAGCAGCATCCCTACAGACATTCCACTCATCAGGCCTACAGCCAGCCCGGCGGTGGCAGCGGCCGCTGAGTCTGTGGCCGCTGACATCTCAGACTCTGAAGGGGAGAGATCAGCGGTTACAGACTCTGCACTGCCGGACCGCTGCTGCAGGCTGGGGAAGGGGAATGCCTCTCAGGCTCGATGCATGGCCGGCGGGCCACATAAAATGAGGTGGTGGACTGGGTTTGCCCAGCGGGCCTTGTGTTTGACATGTGCTATAAAACCGTCTATGCTCCTCTGACTCCTTAGAAGTCTTCTCACACCTTCTAGATGCTCTCCCTGAGGAGTAATAATACCCTTCCCTACCCCTGTCTATAGGCCTCTCACTAGCCGAGGCAGAACCCTGCCGCACACTGATGAGGGGCAATCCCCCCGACACAGCTGTCTGTACATGGTGGTCTTCACCTGCTGGTGACTCCGGCTTTGGCTCATACTCCCAATTATTGTTACAAGGCTTTTTAAAAGGTCAGACATTGACTTGCAGGAATTCTGCCTTCACATAGGTGGCGCTGTAGAGGCGTCCTATGTTCCCACGTGCAGTGCAGACAAGACATCTCCCTGCAGACAAGGAAGGGGGAGGTATAGTGGCCCAGAGTTAGTGGGGCCCCTCCATAATGTTACATGTCTGTCTCGTGCCATTGTCTTGTCAGTGTCTTATATTTAGTATGCATTTGAGATGCACTTTTGTGAGAAAAATCACGTTTTAATTGGATAGAAATAAAAATATCTCATTTGCATGAAGCTCACAGATACATACTAGTTTCAGATGAGTGCGATGCAATTTTTACCCCGTTTATAGCAAATAATGGGCAAATTTCCTGCAATCTTGTGGGAAAATAGGACATACTGCAAGAGGAAAAACACCTGGGAAAATGAACTCATTGGAAACGATGGGTTAATACATCACACGAGTTCAGTGCGTCGCACAAATGCATAGAACTAGTGCAGTTTTCTTGCCCGTGTAAATAAGCCATTAACCCCTTCCCGCCCCATGACATAAGGGTACTTCATGGGAGCGAGGTACTTCCTGCAAAATGACGTACTCTTACGTCATGGGGATAGCGCGAGATCATAGCAGATCTCGCGCTATCCCGCAGCGGGAGCCGACTGTCCCTAGTAGCCGGCCTCCCGCTGCGACAGAGAAAAAAATGCAATAAAAAGCGATCAAAAAAAGTCATACGTATTCCAAAAAGGTACCAACGTAAGCTACAGGACATCTTGCAAAAAAAAAAAAAAGAGCCCTCGCACCACTAAGGCAGCAAAAAAATAAAAAAAAGTTAGAAGATGGCGGCAAAAAATAATAAAAAAAAAATAAACCGTCTTTGAAAAAAAATAATAAAAGCACTACTGAAAAAAAAAACTATACACGTTTGGTATCGTAGTAATTGTGCTGACCTATAGAATAAAGTTAGCATTTTTGTTGCAGTTTGTGCGCCGTAGAAACAAGACGCACTGAAAGATGGCGGAATGGCGTTTTTTTTTCCATTTAACGCCACTGTTGCAGCGGGAGGCCGGCTATTAGTGACAGTCGGCTCCCGCTGCCGGATAGCGCGAGATCTGTCATGATCTCACGCTATCCCTATGACGTAAGGGTACATCATTTTGCGGGAAGTGCCCCGCGCCCATAGCGTACCCTTACGTCATGGGGAGGGAAGCGGTTAAACAATTTAAAAAACTCCCATATTTGGGATCGCTGTCTACATAAAAGTCCAAACTATTAAAATGTTACAATATTTATCCCACACAGTGAAGGCCAGAACAAAGAAAGGGCCAGAAATGTGATATTATTTGTATAAAAAGTGATCAAAAAGGTGTATGTACCCTATAATGGTAATCAACAAAAAGAATTAAAGTTACGAGTCTCAGAAAATGGCAACAACAAATGTGCTTTTCTTGAACATTAAAAATTTAGATAAATTTATCATCATAATTGCGCTGCCCCATAACACTCATGTGTCATTCTTATGTACTGGGAAGCTCTAAAAAGTAAACCCACCAAAAATGGCGCAGTGGCATTTTTTTCCATTTCTCCCCTCTTAAAAATGTTTGTAACAGTTTTTCTGAACATTATCCTTGTATATATACATCCCGGATGAACTATGTATGCACAGGATGGAGCCATTCATACTCCAGAGATACCGGAATCATTCGTCTCATGGGAACTCTGGGAGTCCAGAAGTTTTTTGGTCACATCAGGAGGATCTAGAAGGAAGCAGTTATATCATCAGTAGGACGGTCATACAGTATATTCTGGAGTCAGTGGCTGCAGACAGAGGGGTCACTTACTAATCACAGCAGCAGATTAGGAGCATGGCGGCTGTACAGAACAATGGAAATCAGTCCTGTTAAGGCCCATTTAGATACGATTATCGCTCAAAATCCGTCTTTTGTGCGATAATCGTTGTGTCTAACTTCACTGACATCCTGCAGTTTTTGTTAAGCCATCGCTCATCACTTCAGCATGCTGAAAGACAACGATCAGCCTTATCAGAGATTCACAGCGGGATACAGCTGATACTATTGTTTCAGCTGTATCCTGCTCCCTGAACATAGGAAGAATATGAAGAACACAGCGGTCCAGCTGTGTTCTTCATACTCTGATCAGCTGTATAACAGCTTGGTGCTCCGAGCAGAGAACGGCTGGATGCAGAAGACAAGCGGCCCCACTTCTCTTCTGCATCCCCCGCTCGGAGCGCAAGGTGATCGCTCAACCTATGAGCGATCGCCTTGCGCTGTAAAAGGACACAATGATTATTGCTCAAAATACATCTTTTGAGTGATAATCATTGCGTTTAAATGGGCCTTTATAGTTACATTTCCACTAGATTAACCCCTGCAGGTCCATCATTCCATCCACATTCCTTTGGGTTAGGAAGGGTACGGTTTCTTTTTAGATAGAGCACCTAGTGAGGAGGCTTATAGGACAACCCATGCTCTGCTGGGAAATTTATGCAAATAGAAAGATGCAACAATGCCTCTGCAGTGCCACCTATTGGAAGGCAGCAATCCTGCAAGTCAATGTTAGGGCCCTTCACAGTTTAGACTGATTAAAATAAATAATTTTATTATAGAATGCTAAAATACATATACCACTCTAGGGTACACCTGACATAGAACAAAAACAAAACCAACAGCGGGTAGCATGCTAGATGGGTTGGTGGCCAAATTAGATTGTAATATTGGCGACCAACTCACATATACTCCAAACAGGGTTACTGTGGGGCCGTGCACTAATGCCCCCAGTGGCCAACTAGTGTAAATAGCTCTCCCTAAATTAATAGGCTCAATATGGATGTCAGTAGCCTATTATGTACCAAGAATATTTGTCAAGGTGACAGTGGGGAATGCACAAAGCCACCTCGTAATAGTGTGGTACTGGAATTAGCGGGAGCGTGTAAGACCTCGTAAATAAAGATGTACAAGGGTCCTATTTGTTATTACACTAAATGTAAGTTCGGGTTTGGTTCCCTTTATAGGATTGATTCTCCTATTTACTTTAGATGTGAATTAGGGTTTCATTCCCTTTTATAGAATAAATTCTTCGACACGTTTCCCCGTGAATGACACGGATCATCAGAAAGTGAGTATTTCAGGAATGCACCAAAAGAAGCATAAAATGCTATCCACGAGAGGCAGATCGCGTGGTCAGTGATATAAGCATGCAGCTTAGCGAGGATAAACTGACCATACCATAGGGGAGGATATAGGGTAGAGGGTTAATATATACCATAGAGGGAGTATACTATGTCAGCCCAGTATTGTATAACACAAGCACATGGGTGCATAAGTGTCAGGCTGTGCACAGTATTATGGAGGGCTATTGGGTGGATTCACCAGGGTTTTGTATCCCCTGCTCAATCAGAAGAAATATATATGTCTCTGGGGTTCTTAAGCGACACAAAAAATTTGAGCTATGTCGCTCGTCGTAGATCTTTTTGACAGGGCAGTAGCCCCTGGATATGCTTGCAAACAATGTGGGAAAGTGACGCCTTAATGTCCCACAAACAGTTGGAGCAATAACCCACAGAGAGACTCATAGGGGGTGTAGTCATCAGGAGCCGAATTGCATATAGCGTAGATACGCTGCTCGCAAGAGTGCTAGCACCCACTCTAGAGGTAAAGCATTCTATAGCTACTATTTGAGTTAAGCCATTGCTATAAGACCCCCCATACCCTCTTTTGCCCAGCTCAAGATGAAAATAACAAAGTGCTCATAGCCCTGATGGTGGACATAGAGCAATGTTAGACCTAACTATTTTAATCCCGTCATGTACATTTCCTGTAGTGGTCTTACAGATGTACTTCGCCTGCTGCTCAACACTTGTAAAGTACAACACTGAATATAACGGCACCTGATTGATCAGCTCTTGGAGGATGTCCATTCTCTTCTGAGTGACCATCCATCTGCTTCATCTCTCCATCCTTGGACGCCGCCATGTTCTTCCTCCTACAACACTAATAACAGAACAGATTACAGATCTTGTAGATTATGTCTCCCTTGGAGTTTTCTATCATCTAATAATCTTATATTTATATGTAGGAGATAAAATCCCCCAAAACGGACTTACAAGAAAGATCCCAGCGGAGAGAAGTATCACTACAGCCAGAAGAGCAGCAACAAGGGAAAGTCGTAACGTGAGAGACAGAGGACCTGCGGGAACATAAATGACACAAATCAGAGAGGGTGCGACCTGGAGAAATACACCGGTATACCCACAGGGATATACATATATGCTATCCGATAATACAGTGTATTAGTCATATAGGTGGTGTCATAATACAATGTATAAGGAACTGCCGGAGCCGAAAAACCCAGGGTGTAGGCGGGAGGCAGGCATGACGGGGTTAACGGGGAGTGAAAGGGTTAATTGTAGAAAGCTGGGAGTAAGAGAAGGAGGGGTGAGTGGGGAGAGAAAAGAGCGGCAAGAAAGAGGAAGGGGAGGGGTTAAAATTCAAAGAGGAGCAGTTGGAGCCGAGACGTGGAAGAGTGAAGAAGCAAGAAGAACAGCGACGACCAGACCAAGAGGGAAGAAAAAGGTAAAAAGGTGAAGAGGGAAGACCGGGAAGAAAAGGAGAAGACTAGGAAGGGAGAAGAGGGAAGACCAAGAAAGGTGAAGAGGGAAGACCAAGAAAGGTGAAGAGGGAAGACCAGGAGCCGGGAAGAGGCAGCGGGAAGTGAGAAGAGAAGCCATAGAAGAGGAGCGGAATATCGGCGGGGAGAGAAGAAAGGCAGCGGGGCGAAGATTGCAGAAGAGAGTCCCGACGTCCACTTACCGGGTGAAGAAATGGAAGAGATGCTGAGGAGGATCCGGGCTGAAGCGGAGGAGAGGGACCTCACCTGGCTGGTGAGGCTGATTGACGGACCCGCGGGAGAGGCTGCGCCGGCCCCGGCTGCAGCTCCGATGTTTCCAATGCCGGAGGAAAGCGGGAGAAGACCGAGGAGGGCTCGGGTGCCGGTCAGGTTGAGCCCGGAGCAGGCGCCTGCTCGGCGGCGCCGCGTGCGGAGCCCCTCCCCCGCCCCACCACGAGATGTTCCTCCTGCAACCCCTACGGGCAGGGGAAGGAGGCCGGGGGGGGCGGCTGCACGCCGGAACATCAGAGCAGCTCCGGATGTAAGGGAGCAGGAGAGGGCGAATGTGCAGCAAACAGCGGCAGCATCGGAGAGGAGGCAGGGAGCGGGGGGAGGTGCACCCGGACATGTGCCGGTCGGGGCACCCGCCAGACGCAGCAACAGGCCAGACAATGGGGGCAGCAGACAGCGCCCCATCAGGCAACAGCAGGCCGAAGATGGGGGCAGCAGGCAGCGCCCCAGCATCACAGAGGCGGCCAAGCGCGCATCGGCGCCACGAAAAGCGGCTGGGACCAGAACAGAGCGGTTTCAGCCAGGAGGAGAGCTACCAGCAGCAAGGATCGACGACCCGGAGGACGATGAGAGTCAGCAGCAGGACGTGGGAGCAGCGGCTGGCGGGTACACAGCCCCCTCGCAGCCAGGTGAGAGATCTATGTCGGTATTGTCCAATGCGCTCAGCCATGTGGCGCGTACGGGAGTTAGGTCAGGGGCGCAAGCAGGCGGTGGCGCAGCGACGGTTAACGTGCCGGGCGGGGGCGATATGGGAGCGTTGCTGGGTGTGTTGTGTGGGTTACTTATGCGTCAGGGGGGGGAGGGAGTAGGGCAAGCCACGCCGCCTGTGGCGGCGGACATAGCGCCGTGTAGAGCGTCATCCAGCGTCACGAGCGGCCCAAGCGGGAGCTCGTCTGGGGGGACTGGGGGTGAACAGGCGGTGTGGGGAGCCATAGAACAGCCCTCCCCTTCAGTGGTGTCAGCATGGAGCTCGGACATAGGCTCGCAGGGGGACAGGAGACAGGCAGCAAGTGGGGGTGCGGGCGTTAACCAGTCAGTAACGGTAGCGGTGCAGACGGAAAAAGATGGGGACGGGGTTAGATTGGATGATAGAGCCAGGGGGGAGGTGTACGTCTGCTTCGAGGGCCCCCTGGGGGCCCATCTGAAGAAAGAAGTTAGAGAGAAAATATGGAGGGACGAATATGTCGAAATATTCTCCCTCCTCCCCTTGGAGAAATTTAACCTTGACAAGGGGAAGAGAACCGAATTCAAAAAGGAGGAAGAGGAGAAGCGGAGGTGGCGTCTGATCCCACAGACGTTCACTAACTGGCTCCAAGCGTTCGCCATTCTGGCAAGCGTGATTGGGGAAAAAGCGCCGGAAAATTGTTCCGGCCTTTTTTGCTACCTAGACTCGATTGGCGAAGCCTATCGGGTTTACGGTGGACAGACCTGGCTGCGATACGACGAGCAGTTCAGGCAACGTAAGGCGGTGCGTCCCTCCATTCGGTGGGACCAAAAAGATATCGGGCTGTGGCTGAGGGTGATGGCCCCGGCACGGCTAGGACATCCCTTTCAAGGAGGCGCCGGGTCTTCGGGCTCGGCCTCTACTTCCGGATCAGGACAAGGAGGGCAGGCTGGAGGGAATCGGCCCGGATTTTGTTGGCAATTCAATGAAGGCCAATGTAAATTCGGGGCGACATGCAAGTTCAAGCATGCATGTTCCCATTGTAGCGCCCAGTCCCACGGGGCGGTCAGATGTTTCAAAAAAGGTCGGGGTAGAGGTGCAGGGGGTGTTCCAAAAAGGGATGACCCCAGTGAGGGTGGCAGAGATGGCACCCTTTCTAAATAAATATCCAGATAGGGAAAAGGCGGAATTACTGTTGAACGGTTTTTTTTAGACGGTTTTGTTATCCCACCCCCGGCTCACGCGGTCCCCTTTTCGGTTAAAAATTTGCGTTCGGCGCGGGAGCACCCGGGGGTGGTGGGGAAGAAGCTCGCGAAGGAAGTGAGGCTAGGCCGCATGGCCGGCCCCTTTTCCGAACCCCCTGTTCCAGATTTGGCGGTGTCGCCACTTGGAGTGGTGCCGAAAAAAGAGCCGAATGGGTTTCGGCTAATTCACCACCTATCCTATCCAAAAGGGTCCTCGGTGAATGACGGAATTGACCCTGACATTTGTTCAGTAGTTTATACGTCATTCGATGCGGCCGTTCGGTGGGTTAGAAAATACGGTAGGGGGGCTTTGTTGGCAAAGGTCGATATTGAATCGGCCTTTCGCCTACTGCCGGTGGCACCTGAGAGCATTAGACTACTGGGGTGTTTTTGGGAGGGAGAATTCTTCGCGGATCGCTGTTTGCCTATGGGATGTTCCATCTCATGCGCATACTTCGAGGCCTTTAGCACATTCCTCGAATGGGTGGTAAGGGATACCGCGGCAGTACAATCGGTCATCCATTATCTGGATGACTTCTTGTGCGTTGGTCCCGGGGGGTCGCCACTTTGTGCGACCCTACTGGGTACGGTCCAGTGGGTGGCAGAGCGGTTTGGTGTACCGCTGGCCCCGGAAAAAACGGAGGGCCCCACAACCTGCCTTAGTTTTTTGGGCATTTCCATCGATACAGATGCAATGGAGTGCCGACTGCCGGAAAATAAATTGCGCGATTTGCAGGGGGAGGTGCAGTTTGCGCGTTCCGCCAAAAAAGTCACGTTGCGACGTTTGCAATCCTTGCTGGGCAAGCTTAACTTTGCCTGCAGAATCATGCCTATGGGCCGGGTCTTCTGCAGGCGGATGGCGGCAGCGACGGCAGGGGTGAGCGCTCCCCATCATTTTATTAGGTTAGGATCAGGACACAAAAACGATCTGGCGGTTTGGGACGCTTTTTTGAAGCGTTACAACGGCAGGTCGGTTATGATGGCCGAAGTCAGCGAAAACGCAGACTGGGAGCTGTTCACGGACGCAGCTGGGGGGGCAGGTTTTGGGGCCTATTTTCAGGGCAAGTGGTGTGTTGGCGAATGGCCAGAACAGTGGAAGCGAGAGGGCCTGGTTCGGAACCTGGTGCTATTGGAGCTATTTCCAATAGTTGTAGCGGTGGCGCTTTGGGGGGCTCACTTTCGGGATCGAAAGGTGAGGTTTCACTGCGACAACTTGGGGGTTGTGCAGGTCATCAATAATATGACGGCCTCATCTCCCCCAGTTGTTAATTTATTGCGGCACTTAGTACTTGAAGCGCTGGCACTGAACATCTGGATAGTAGCGGTTCACGTTCCAGGAGTCCATAATTCAATTGCGGATGCTCTCTCTCGCTTTCAGTGGGAGCGGTTCCGGACGCTGGCGCCGGGAGCGGAGCAGACGGGGAGGCGGTGCCCTCAACAGCTCTGGAACGTGGTAAGCGAGCAGTGGGGGACTTGATTTCACAATCACTGGCTCGGGGGACAAGAGCGGCGTATAGCGCCGCGTGGACGGAGTGGGAGGATTGGATGGATCAATGTGGGGGGGCTTATTCGACGGATGATAGGGTAGGAATGTTATTGAGTTGGTTGGGAAGGGGTTCCAGGGAAGGGTGGACACTGGGGCGGGTTAACAGGTTTATGGCCGGGGTAGCATTTGGCTGTAAACTAAAAGGGGTAGTAGACGTGACAAAAAACTTTATTGTAAGACAGGCGTTAAAGGGTTTTAGGAGAGGGAAGGGGCGGCCAGATACGAGAAGGCCAGTGTCTTTTGGCATCTTAGAAAGGTTGGGGGGGGCCATAGACTCGGTTTGCGGGGAAAATTTTGAGCGTTTGTTGTTTAAAGCGGTTTTTTCCCTGGCGTTTTTTGGGGCTTTTCGGGTGGGAGAATTAGTTTCACCAAGCAAGGCGGTAGGGGGAGGAGTGCAGAGGGAGGACGTTAGGTTGGTGAAGGATCGACTGGAAATTTTTGTGCGACGGTCTAAGACAGATCAGGAGGGGAGGGGACAACTGGTACGGTTGGGAAAGGTCGCAGGGGCTGTTATGTGCCCGATTAGAGCTTTCAATAACTATAGTCAAGTTGCAGGGGGGGGTAGCGGTCCATTGTTTCGACACCGGGACGGGCAATTTTTGTCGCGTTTCCAATTCACGGCGGTTTTTAAGAGAGCGTTAGAGGAGGCGGGTTTTGATAGCTCGCAGTTTGGGTCCCATTCCTTCAGAATCGGGGCAGCGACGGAGGCCACGGTTCAGGGTATGGACGAGCAGGCGGTGAGAAGGATAGGGCGTTGGGATTCGGCACGATTTAGGTCATATGTACGACCACACCTGTTATAATTAAGAGTTGTAAGGTATTTAAAGAAATTAATATTAAAAAAAAAAAAACAAAAAAAAAAAAAAAAACAAAAAAAAAAAAAATAGATATATATAAATAAATTTAAAAAAAAAAAAAAAAAAAAAAAAAAAAAATAATAAAAATTTTGTTTAAGAATAAAAAAGTGGATTTATTTGTCTGTGATTGGTTCTGTTTTGTTTTCTTTCAGGTTGTCCTCAAGCTTTAGTGTGGATATTAGGACACTCTTTTGTTTTTTGGGGGGCTGAGCGGGCTAGGGTTAGGTCTAACGGGAGACAGCTTCGGTTTGCTAGGAGTGAGGCGTTACTCAGGTGGATTGGGATTAGGGGGATGCTGTGGGGTAGGGTGATAGAAGAAGTGGAAAGAGGAATAGAGTTGGATAGAGTGCCGGACGTACTGGTCCTGCACGCCGGGGGGAATGATTTGGGGCAGAGACCGTTTAGAGACTTATCTAGGGACATTAGGTATGACATACTTAGATTGATGTCGTCATACCCGGGATTAAAAATAGTCTGGTCGGAGATAGTCCCCAGAAAAACGTGGAGGGGGGTGAGATCAATTAAGGGGTTAGACAAAGCCAGAATCAAATTGAACAGGGAAGTTTCACGCTTCGTTGGGCAGCGAGGGGGTTTGGCTATTAGGCATATTGATTTGGAACGGGGTATAGGCAACTACTGGAGGTCGGATGGGGTCCATCTGAACGAGATAGGGACAGATTTATGGATGGAGGGGATTCAGGAAGGAATCGAACGAGCGTTGTTGTTGTGGCGGGCGGCGCAGGCTTGAGGGGGTCAAGCCGTGCTGGCAGTGGAGGGGTCCCGTGGAGTCAGAAAGTGGGGGTAGTAGGGGGTAACAGGGAGCTGGATAGCTTCCGTTCCCCTCGGTAAACTGTTTGTTAGAACTGTCGCCTATGGGAGTAGCAAGGCGGTGCCTTGCAGTGGTTTTGGGATGGGTTAGCCAGGTTATGGCTAGCCGTCCTCAGGGTCCGGATGTGGCGACCTGAGACGAAGTGGAGAGTGCCGGGCCCCCGTGTCTGTCGACTTGCGGCCGGGGCACTTGTAGGGAAGTAGTGTTGCCCGAGTCCGCCATGCGACGGGTGACAGGCACAACTACTTCCAGTTTTTCTGGTAAGGCGACAGTCCGGGGGTAGGGCTCCATGGGATCCCTTCCCAGGTTATCTGCGGTTAAAAAATTGGTTATTTTACTGTTGATGTTTGTTGTTTAAATAAATGTGGCTGCTGTGGCCATTAATTAATCCAATATTGGTGTTGCGTGGTTTGTAAGGTATGGAGGTAAAGGGAGGTGGGGATAGGTCACAGTGCCCGGCGACTCCGTAATACCCTAGTCAAGGAACTGCCGGAGCCGAAAAACCCAGGGTGTAGGCGGGAGGCAGGCATGACGGGGTTAACGGGGAGTGAAAGGGTTAATTGTAGAAAGCTGGGAGTAAGAGAAGGAGGGGTGAGTGGGGAGAGAAAAGAGCGGCAAGAAAGAGGAAGGGGAGGGGTTAAAATTCAAAGAGGAGCAGTTGGAGCCGAGACGTGGAAGAGTCCCACCCGCCCGCCCTGGAAGATAGGGGTTGGGGAAGGGGGGGAGCAAACTGTCATGGCAGCAGGGGGATGGAGGGGTCCCGTGGAGTCAGAAAGTGGGGGTAGTAGGGGGTAACAGGGAGCTGGATAGCTTCCGTTCCCCTCGGTAAACTGTTTGTTAGAACTGTCGCCTATGGGAGTAGCAAGGCGGTGCCTTGCAGTGGTTTTGGGATGGGTTAGCCAGGTTATGGCTAGCCGTCCTCAGGGTCCGGATGTGGCGACCTGAGACGAAGTGGAGAGTGCCGGGCCCCCGTGTCTGTCGACTTGCGGCCGGGGCACTTGTAGGGAAGTAGTGTTGCCCGAGTCCGCCATGCGACGGGTGACAGGCACAACTACTTCCAGTTTTTCTGGTAAGGCGACAGTCCGGGGGTAGGGCTCCATGGGATCCCTTCCCAGGTTATCTGCGGTTAAAAAATTGGTTATTTTACTGTTGATGTTTGTTGTTTAAATAAATGTGGCTGCTGTGGCCATTAATTAATCCAATATTGGTGTTGCGTGGTTTGTAAGGTATGGAGGTAAAGGGAGGTGGGGATAGGTCACAGTGCCCGGCGACTCCGTAATACCCTAGTCATGCTGTGGGTGATATAATATTCAATGTGCCAGGCTATAGTCTGGGATAAAGTAATATATTAAACAGTGTATATAATATCCATTTAATAATCTAAAAATGTATCAGTTTATAGTCTAGGTGATTATATAATGCATATAGGTGTGCTATAATATCCATCTAATAATTTACGATGTACCAGTCTATGCTCTGGGATACTACATTATATAACAGGTCCTTGTAGGATCTCCTTCTCTGCTCTCCTCTAATCTGTTCATCGCACAACTGTCTCCAAATGCCCATTTAGACGGGACGAATGCTGGGCAAACGATGCCTGACACTCGTCCCCGCCCATACTCGCTCTTCTACTGCTGCACAGGAGCTAGTATCATTGGCTCACAGCGGGGTGGCTGGAGATTTCTCTCCCCCGCCCCTCTCCATTCACTTAACATAGCGTACGTTCAGTACTGAACACTCATTGTTCAGCTCATCGTCCATCATTTGCGCTGCATCAACGATAGACGATGAGCTCATCACTGATCGCTCAGTGTAAATAGCAGCCGTTCAATACTGAACAGCTGCTATGTTAAGTGAATGGAGAGGGGCGGGGGAGCGCGAGGAGAGAAATCTCCTGCAGCCTTCCTGCCGGCCGCTCTGTGAGTGAGCCAGTGCTTCTAGCTCCTGTGCAACAGCCTGGGAGTGAGAGTATGCGGGGACGAGTGTCGGGTATCGTTTGCCCAACATTCTTCTGTCTAAATGGGCACCAAGATTTCTCCACCAGAACATGAGCAGCTTCTACCCTCCCCGGCCATCTCCTTCCCCCCATCTTGTAGGCTGTAAGCCCTCGGGGCAGCATCCTCTCCCGCTGTATCATGTACACTGTGCCTGTTTATCATATGTAATGTATTAACCCCTTGTTCTCATACATATAGCATCAGGAATTAATGGCACTTTATAATATATAATAACTAGCGTACCCGTCGCGCGTTGCTGCGAAGACAGACAGACATACATACATTCGTTTTTATATATCTAGATGATTGTAGGCCGCTGCTTCCCCCTTGCAGGCTGAATAAAATAGCCGTTGTGTGGGACATCCAATTTATCCGGCTGCTGTGGCTTCTTGGGAAGATAGCCTAGTACATGTTTGCCCACTTCCAACTCCAATGGAGACTGACTGTAAATGGCTGGCGTGCTCTAGTATTTATGGTTCCAAGCTGTACGTGTCATTGCATACAGTCTATCTATCTATCTATCTATCTATCTGGGTTATTGCGTACAGTCTATCTATCTATCTATCTATCTATCTATCTATGACATCAGGAAATGAGAGAATTAGATTCCGTACGTAAAATTTGAACGCTAATTCTTTGGCGCTTTGAATTGAATAATCGAGTTGGGACCCATTAACTTTTCCTATTTATGACATAATCAATGCTCGAGCCAAATTTCAAGTTTCTATGACATTGGGAAATGAGAGAATTAAATTCCGTACATAAAATTTGGACGCTAATTCTTTTGCGCTTAGAATTGAATAATCGAGTTGGGATGAGACATAAGGCCTTGCCCATAAGCATTCCCCAACCTCCAAGAACTGAACCTACCTACCTGAATGAGGGAGTGTCACTATTATTACTGCTGTGGGATGTCACTATTATCGCTGGGGTGAAGGTGTCACTATTACCGCTGGGGTATGTGTACATGTGGCAGAAATGGGCAGGGCTCTTTCAGAATAGACCGGGTGCAGATTTTGACTGCTTTTTAGATGCGGAAATGCTGCAGAATTTTCCACAGAAATCTCCGCTGAGCACATTCTGCAGTATTTCCGCGTCCAAAAAGCAGTCAGAATCTGCACCCGGTCTATTCTGAAACAGCCTTGTCCTTTTTAGAACGACGGGGGTAAAATCATACGTTGTGATAAGCCCCGCCCCCTGACGTGTTGGCACTTTGCGATACATAAGTGGGTTTTGGGTTGTAGTTTGGGCACTCGGTCCCTAAAAGGTTCGCCATCACTGGCCTACTTGCATACAGTCTATCTATCTATCTATCTATCTATCTATCAGGGTTATTGCATACAGTCTATCTATCTATCTATCTATCTATCTATGACATCAGGAAATGAGAGAATTAGATTTTGTAGGCCGCTGCTTCCCCCTTGCGGGCTGAATAAAATAGCCGTTGGGTGGAACATACAATTTATCCGGCTGCTGTGGCTTCTTAGGAAGATATCCTAGTACTTGTTTACCCACTTCCAACTCCAATGGTAATTGGCTGGCGTGCTCTAGTGGTTCCAAGCTGTACGTGTCATAATAGAGCCTTAATGACATCACAATGCAGCTTTATAGAACATGTTGGGGCATGTTCAAGGGCGTCCGATGTTGATGACATCAGTGATGACATCACAATAGCAGGTGGCTTACTTATTCGATCTACGTGGGGGGGGGGCGTAACTTTCGACGACGCTCGCGCGCCATTTATCGTAGGATATTTGTACTATGCCTATAATCTTCCCAGGAGTGTACTCAGCAACTTCCCAAAGTTTCATGGCGATCGGATGAATGGTGTAGTAGCGCATAAAGGACAAACAGACACGCACGCACGCACGCACGCAGACACGCACGCAGACAGACATACATTCAATTTTATATATATAGATGGTGGATTACTGTGCTTACCATCTTGGGCCTGGACTGAGGAGCGAGCGGGGCAGACTGTCACTAAACTGAAAACTGCAAACCAAATTTATATTCAGGTCAACAAACGCAACGAGCGTCGCGCCGGCAGCATCAACGAGGGGCCGCAAAACGAGACCCCAGTGCTGGGACAGATGTAGCAGAGTCTAAGATGACTTGGGGCCCTTTTACACGGGCCAAGAAATCCTTCAGTTTCCTGCGATCAGTGAGAATCTGAATGATTATCGTTCAGTCTATAGGCACACGTGACTGAATGACGAACAACAAATTATTTCATAGTTCAGCTTCTGCATAACAACTGGACAGATCGGCTCGTAGAGACAGCAAATCATTCATCTATGAACGACGCCCGTTTACTGTGAATGGAGGCGGGCGGCCGGGCTGGAACAACCGATTCCATCTCCATTCACCAATAATAAGCGTTGCTGTGTAAAAGCACAGGAAGGATCATCACTAGGACGACCTATCGAGCATCTGCACCCCTCAGGTCACCCCTGTAAATAACCCGCTGACATCACCGCTAAGGTCATCAGCACTGGTGCAGAGCGTTTAGACTGAAAAAAATTGTTGGGTTCTCACTGGCTTCACATAAAATGTAAAGCGGGGAGCGTTTACACGTAACAAGAAGCCAGCGATCCAGCGATAGTTTTTTGGCTGACTGAATGTCAGCGATAAACAACCGTGAATTAATAGGGAGCAATTTTTATTTTTATTTTTATTTTTTTTACATTTACACTAAATCATTATCACTCAGATCTGTTTGTTTGAACAAACTTTGAGCAATATTATTAAGGCTGGTTTAGACAACGATTATAGCTCAAAAGATGTCTTTTGAGCGACTTTTTAGCGATAATCGTTGTCTGCCTTTACAGCGCAAGGTGGTCGCTCAAACGTTGAGCGATCACTTTGTGCTCCGAGCGGGGGATGCAGAAGACAAGCGGGGTTGCTTGTCTTCTGCATCCAGCTGTTCTCTGCTCGGAGCGCCCGGCTTTCATACAGCTGAGCGGGAAATAAA
The DNA here is from genome assembly GCA_035609135.1 of Eleutherodactylus coqui. Classification (NCBI taxonomy): domain Eukaryota; kingdom Metazoa; phylum Chordata; class Amphibia; order Anura; family Eleutherodactylidae; genus Eleutherodactylus; species Eleutherodactylus coqui. Next base: position 37,819,368 of record CM069408.1, read on the forward strand.
GAACGCAGCTGGACCGCTCTGTTCTTCATACCCCGCCTGTGTTCAGGGAGCGGGATACAGATGAGACAATAGTATCAGCTGTATCCTGCTGTGAATTCCTGACAAGGCTGATCTTTCTCTTTCAGCAGGCTGAAAGACAAGGATGAGCGACGGCTTCACGAAAACACAATGATTATCGCTCAGTCGGCTTTGAGTGATTTTTGAGTGAAAATCTTTGTGTATAAATGAGCCTTTACTTGTAAATGGGCCATCAATCTGTTATGATAATTTCTTGTACAGCAGTTTGTTTACCCTTTAATTACATCACAAAGGCTTTTGTGTAATAAGAGAACAATAGCTTTTTAATGGCTTCAGATAACTTTCCACAACCAGTTATCACAGAGGAGGTAACATCTGCTGCATCTGGACTTCTGTAGTCTTTGGTTTCACTACAGCAGCAATGACCGGCCATATGTGTGATGTGACCGCTGGAGCCACTGATTGCCTGCAGTGATGACAGTTATGTACAGAATGGCTAGCTGAACTACTTTATATTTGTCCCTCAGCTATATGTCCAACTTGATGGGAACAAACACAAAACTACAGCGCTGCTACAGATGGGGGCGAGAGAAGAGGCAGCTTTATGGTTTATTACTGGGTAAAATACTGTAACTACATCACTGTGCCCGGCGCATAGAAAGTGTGAGGTCTCTGTAATACCCCAGTAATACCCCTGTGAGGTCTCTATAATACCCTCTTACCTTACTCTGTAGTATATGGGGGATGGAAGGTGTGAGGTCTCTATAATACCCCAGTAATACCCTCTTACCTTACTCTGTAGTATATGGGGGATGGAAGGTGTGAGGCCTCTGTAATACCCCAGTAATACCCTCTTACCTTACTCTGTAGTATATGGGGGATGGAAGGTGTGAGGTCTCTATAATACCCAGTAATACCCCCCTTACCTTACTCTGTAATATATGGGGGATGGAAGGTGTGAGGTCTCTATAATACCCCAGTAATACCCTCTTACCTTACTCTGTAGTATATGGGGGATGGAAGGTGTGAGGTCAGTATAATACCCAGTAATACCCCCCTTACCTTACTCTGTAGTATACGGGGGATGGAAGGTGTGAGGTCAGTATAATACCCAGTAATACCCCCCTTACCTTACTCTGCAGTATACGGGGGATGGAAGGTGTGAGGTCAGTATAATACCCCAGTAATACCCCTCTTACCTTACTCTGTAGTATACGGGGGATGGAAGGTATGAGGTCTCTATAATACCCCAGTAATACCCTCTTACCTTACTCTGCAGTACATGGGGTATAGAAGGTGTGAGGTCAGTATAATACCCAGTAATACCCACTTACCTGTAATCTCCACTACATGGGGTATAGAAGGTGTGAGATCGGTATAATACCCAGTAATACCCTCTTACCTGTAATATCCACTACATGGGGTATAGAAGGTGTGAGGTCAGTATAATACCCAGTAATACCCTCTTACCTGTAATCTCCACTACATGGGGTATAGAAGGTGTGAGGTCAGTATAATACCAGTAATACCCTCTTACCTGTAATCTCCAGTACATGGGGTATAGAAGGTGTGAGGGCAGTATAATACCCTCTTACCTGTAATCTCCAGCAGGTATTCCCGGATCTCCTCACTGATTGGGTTTGTGATCCGGACACGGAGTCTCCTCCCGGCATCTTCTCTCTGGGCACTCGGGATAATCAGTGTCCTATTGTCATCTATCAGCCAGTATTGGTCAGGTAGAGACCCCCCGTCCACCTCCCAGGCCACAACCGCCTCCTCTCCAGAGAACTGGACGCTCACAGCAATGTCCTGACCGAGCCGGCTGGAGTTACTGGTTATGTTGGAGATGAGAACTGGATCTGAAAGTATCAGGAGAAGGTCCGTGACCATCAGTAATGTGACATCAGCATGGATATGAATCTAGGTGCTATATAGAGTGCTAGCTCTGCTGTCATTATCAGACCCCAGTACCTGCCACCCTATACTGACCATCAGTCATGTGATCTGCAGCCCCCTCCCCATATACAGTCACCAGTGACTACTGACCTGTGTTATCGGCCTCTATTACAGAAAGACAGAATTCAGTTTTCCCATAGAGGACAATAGAGAAATATCTCCTGTGATCCACCAGCTCTTACCTAGTACAATGATGGCTGTAGAGCGCCGGAAGCCCCCCGAACGGTTGTGACGCCAGAGAACATACAGACAGGAGTCGTCCTTCCTGGCATCTGTCAGCCTCCAGCACCCGCTGCTTGTGTTTAGGTGGAGTCTGGAGTCAAAGTGATTATGGGACCAACTATTATCACACCACAACTCCAGTAGTTTAGTCTCTCCAGCTCCACATTCTCTGTACAGCTGCAGGACATCTCTTGTATGAGGACATTTCATGCCGCAGTCAGTGATGTCTGATCCTCTCTGCACATAGACTGATGAAACGGATGGCAGGATCTGGATGATGAGGACACCTGTGAAGACACAAATATGGAGACATCAGTCAATGAAGTAGAGTTCCTCCTGTCTGGAGACATCCTTGTACATTCCCTCCAGGCTGCACTCAGTTCGCTCATTACTAAACCTTGGTTAAAGCAAAATAACTACTAAAAAGAATCCAAGGAGCAAAAGTAGTTCAACTTTATAAATCAGTAAAAGGATCCAAAAATGTGAAAATGCCGACTGGTTCTGTCCGCACTCTGATCAAGAAGTGGAAGAATGATGGGGTCTTGTATAGCCAGTTATATAAAGCAAGAGAGATCTCCCACCGCTGCCAGGAGAACGCAAAGAAAACCCCAAAAGTAACACCTGAGGTCCCTATTACACGGCTGTAAGCGTTTTTACATGCCTATAGTATGCTAAAACCACACTTATGGGAAGGAGCCCTCAGTGTCCGTGTCCTCTGTGATGTGACTTGCACTCACCCGTGTGAATCCGTCCTGAGGGCTTATTCAGATGGGTTTATTTTGCATCAGTATTTTGTGAGCCAAAACCAGGAGTGGAGAGAAAGTATAATAGAAAGATTTGCCCGTCTTCAGGATTTTGGAACGATCTCTGGTTTTATCTCACAAAATACTGCTCCTTCACACGGGTGCTGCAATCTTCGGCTGCCCGCGTTGCGGCCGAAAGTCGCATGAACAAGAGGTAGTCCAACCTTGGTTGCGGCTGCATCTCCCGCTTTAACATGCCACAGCCCAGAATACCGGTGGGCGAGGGGAGGGAGTGTAGCAGAGCTATTGTGCTAATTTCCCACCACATCCTGCCCCCTCCCTTTGCCGGCAGCCGGTAAGGGGCAAAGAGTGGGAGCCGAGCAGAGCCGCTGCTAAATGTTCTCCCGCCTCCCTTTTCCGTCAGCTCTCATAGGCTACCATAGGAATCTATGTGACTGATCGGCGTATTCCGGCAAAAGATATGTCCAGACCTATCTTTTCCGGTCAGAGTTAAAGCAGCCGTCCGGAATGCACTGTGTTTTCTGGCCGTTCGATTTTACGCACCAAAAAAATTGCCCATCTGAACAAGGACACTAGAATCCAATGCTTCAGATGGTGGCGATTGTCGGTCGGCGTTTTATCATGGCAAAATAGGCACCATAAACAGGCAGCCTAAGACTGTATATACACAGGTGAGGGTAAAGTGAAAAACTCACCATTTTCCATGCTATTTTGGGGCTTATTTACATGAGTGTACATCGCCGGCTGATATATGCTTCCATCTGAGCAGTACCCCCATTCCCTCCCCCCCACTGGCTCTCTGCCTCTCTCCTCCACTCCGGCATTTGCAATATGAAAAGGCGGAGCTAAACTCCGCTCTGTCTCGCCCACTCCTATTGCTGGCTGCAGACAAGGGACAGGGGCTTAGCTCCACCCCGCCCTGCCTACTCCTATTGCAAACCGCTCGGCTGGCCGATATACGCTCGTGTGTTCTACATGTATTTGCAATTTTCATGTGCGATTGCCCGCCTTTTTTAATGCACGTTAAAAAAAGAAAAAAGATAACCACTCGCTTCCTGGATCCCTTTTCATGCGGTTTCCATAATAGCTTGCATGAAAACTGAGTGCGATGGGTTTTTTAATGCTCCCATAGAAAATGATGAACGATTCCTCAACAAGAATCACACAAAAATAGGACCTGCAGCAAGTTTGTGGACTCGTATGGATGCAGGAGAAAAAACTCCATGTGTGCACAAACCCATCTGAATGAATGGGATCTTTTTCTGTGTATCTTGGACATAAGTAGCGCGGGGAAATCCCCCTAATGGCCCTTTTACATGGGCTGAGAATCTCATGATTCTGGTTTACCTGACGGAACGAGCGGATGACGTCATCACCAACTTGTTCGCTCAGGCAGCCCATATAGACTGCACTATTCTCACTGACAATTCTGCAGTCGTCGGACGCTTATCGTTCAGTGATTCACATTCCTATGTGAGTGTTTAAGCGGTATGATAAGAGCCCGAGCGGCGCTGGTTTTATGCCGGGTGAAACTGGGTGACTAACAAGAAGCGCACGATACTTGTTAGTCGTTGGCTTGTGTTTACACTAATGATTATCATTCAGTTTTGTTCGTTTGAGCTTTTATCTGAACGATAATTATAGAATCTTTCATGTAAACGGCGTTACTGATGCAAACCGAAGGAAACGGGTCAAATAAACCAGACTTAGCTTCCATTTGCATCAGTCAGATATCCGCCGGTTTTGTTTGTTTGATATGTAGCTTTTTCTTACAGCTGAACATGGACAGAAGCATCAAACGGATCCGTTAAACAGAAGCACAAAGGATACAAACAGAATCATTTCCCGAGTTACTGTTATTGCTATTCGCCTGTCCCAAGTTTAGTGTAAAAAAAAGACTAATATATATATGTGTATAACAGCATGCCAAGTTTAGCAAATTTGCCTTCCCAAGTTCAGGGCTAATGCCCACGGACGGACCTCTGCTGTGTGTAATGTGGCGTTACCCCGCAGCTATCTGGTTTTATTGATCCTAATAGCGGAATGTTCACGCTGCAGAATTCCAACGCGGAATTCTGCAGCATGAAATAACCCACTGCATGTCCTATCTGCCGCGGAAATTGCATTGTAGTAGCATAGCGGAAGTATAGCGTGAATACGCACCCCACCCGCTGCTGGCCACGTCATGCAGGACTCACACAGTGGATCCGCAGGTGAGTATGGGGTCTTTGGGGGGGGCGCCGTGATGGTGCGGTATTCCACTTGCGGGACCCGTCACGGCCATGGGCATGAGCCCTTAATGGGAAAAAATAAATAAATAAAACGACTAATAGATACGGTTTATATAGATGTGTGTGTATATGTATATATATGTATATATATGATGTATATAACTACATGCCAAGTTTTGCAGAAAAAAAAAATCATCATATAATTTATTCTATGCAGTGAATGCTGTAAAAAAAATAAATAAATAAAAAACAAACTATGGCAGAATCAATGTTTTTTCTCCCCGCCTACCAATCATTTTAATAGACGTTATACAATACACTATATGTACCCAAAGATGTTACCAATATTAGCTACAATGTGCCGCACAAATCAGAAGCCCCCGTGTGGCCAGGAGAGATAAAGTGATGGCTCACGAAAATTGGAGATGAAATCCCCCATAATCGGTGTGTTTTTAGCACTTGGCATCAAAATAGGCAGCGGAGGTGAAGGGCAGTGTGCCAGGATGCCTGGAGTGTCCTGCGATTGGCCGTAGCGATCACCTGATTTCATGTGGCCACCCGCAGCTGAGGAGGAGGTCAGGGCAGGGGAGCCGCTTAGTTGGGTTCCCGGAGCCGCAGACAGGTGAGTGTCCTGGGGTTTAATGTTCTCACCTGTCCCGTGTACTGCATATGAATGGGACAATCCTCCAGCACTCCGCATGGCCAGGAGCAGGACGCCCCCTCCGGCACTGCTGGGCTGTTGTGTCCCGCCGCCCTCGTTATCAGAGCACTTGGTGAGGAGGGTCTGCAGGTATCAGCAGGTCCCGATATGTCAGCTGGAAGAGCCTCAACGAGAGAACCGGGAGGTGGGGGAGCGCCGCTGACATGCCGGGAGATGGGAGAGCCGACACTTACCGAGCACCACCGGCATCACGGAGGAGACACTTCAGTGCAGACACACCGGGATGTCACAGTCAGTGATGGACACATTAACATTTATGGAGAACTAAACTCAGCCCCGGGATCTCCGGCTCCACTGTTGTTAGTTGTGAATAAGATTATAGAGAGGATTGTGGAGTCTGAGGACAAACAGAATACAAGATGTGGAGTGTAAATATCAGTAACTGAGCAAGAACAAATGTTTATTAAGTCATCATATGACACACATCCATCTGTATCTCCCCCTTGTAGTATTCCTCCACCCGCCTGCTGTCCTGTAATGTCTGTGACTTCTCAGTCTTCGCCTCCCCTGCTGACTGCCGTCTTCTATCTCCACCATAACAGAGCTGCCGGCTGTCACTCCTGGGGCTGTTAAAGGAGATGTCCCGCGCCGAAACGGGTTTTTTTTTTTTTTAACCCCCCCCCCCCGTTCGGCGCGAGACAACCCCGATGCAGGGGTTAAAAAAACCACCCGCACAGCGCTTACCTGAATCCCGGCGGTCCGGCGTCTTCATACTCACCTGCTGAAGATGGCCGCCGGGATCTTCTACCTTCGTGGACCGCAGCTCTTCTGTGCGGTCCACTGCCGATTCCAGCCTCCTGATTGGCTGGAATCGGCACGTGACGGGGCGGAGCTACACGGAGCCGCTCTCTGGCACGAGCGGCTCCATAGAAGACTGCTGAAGACCCGGACTGCGCAAGCGCGGCTAATTTGGCCATCGGAGGCCAAAAATTAGTCGGCTCCATGGAGACGAGGACGCTAGCAACGGAGCAGGTAAGTATAAAACTTTTTATAACTTCTGTATGGCTCATAATTAATGCACAATGTACATTACAAAGTGCATTATTATGGCCATGCAGAAGTGTATAGACCCACTTGCTGCCTCGGGACATCTCCTTTAAGCATCTTCCTGGGGGGCAATTACCCCCCAGTGTATACCGGGGCAATTCATCTATTACCCTCCAGTGTATACCGGGGCAGTTCATCTATTACCCTCCAGTGTATACCGGGGCAGTTCATCTATTACCCCCCCAGTGTATACCGGGGCAATTCATCTATTACCCCCCAGTGTATACCGGGGCAGTTCATCTATTACCCCCCAGTGTATACCGGGGCAATTCATCTATTACCCCCCAGTGTATAGCGGGGCAGTTCATCTATTACCCTCCAGTGTATACCGGGGCAGTTCATCTATTACCCCCCAGTGTATACCGGGGCAGTTCATCTATTACCCCCCAGTGTATACCGGGGCAGTTCATCTATTACCCCCCAGTGTATACCAGGGCAATTCATCTATTACCCCCCAGTGTATAGCGGGGCAGTTCATCTATTACCCCCCAGTGTATACCGGGGCAGTTCATCTATTACCCTCCAGTGTATACCGGGGCAGTTCATCTATTACCCCCCCAGTGTATACCGGGGCAATTCATCTATTACCCCCCAGTGTATACCGGGGCAGTTCATCTATTACCCCCCAGTGTATACCGGGGCAATTCATCTATTACCCCCCAGTGTATAGCGGGGCAGTTCATCTATTACCCTCCAGTGTATACCGGGGCAGTTCATCTATTACCCCCCAGTGTATACCGGGGCAGTTCATCTATTACCCCCCAGTGTATACCAGGGCAATTCATCTATTACCCCCCAGTGTATAGCGGGGCAGTTCATCTATTACCCCCCAGTGTATACCGGGGCAGTTCATCTATTACCCCCCAGTGTATACCAGGGCAATTCATCTATTACCCCCCAAGTGTATAGCGGGGCAGTTCATCTATTACCCCCCAGTGTATACCGGGGCAGTTCATCTATTACCCCCCAGTGTATACCGGGGTAGTTCATCTATTACCCCCCAATGTATACCGGGGTAGTTCATCTATTACCCCCCAGTGTATACCGGGGTAGTTCATCTATTACCCCCCAGTGTATACTAGGGCAGTTCATCTATTACCCCCACAGTGTATACTGGGGCCATTCATCTATTACCCCCACAGTGTACATCGGGGCAATTCATCTATCCCCCCTATCCCCAGTGGATACCATGGGAAATTAATCTATTACGCCCCCCCAGTGTATACAGAGCAATTCATCTATTACCCCCCAGTGTATACACAGCAATTCATCTATTACCCCCCAGTGTATACAGAGCAATTCATCTATTACCCCCCAGTGTATACCGGAGCAATTCATCTATTACCCCCCAGTGTATAACGGGGCAATTCATCTATTACCCCCCAGTGTATACCGGGGCAGTTCATCTATTACCCCCCAGTGTATACCGGAGCAATTCATCTATTACCCCCCAGTGTATACCGGGGCAGTTCATCTATTACCCCCCAGTGTATACCGGGGCAATTCATCTATTACCCTCCAGTGTATACCGGGGCAGTTCATCTATTACCCCCCAGTGTATACCAGGGCAATTCATCTATTACCCCCCAGTGTATACCGGGGCAATTCATCTATTACCCCCCAGTGTATACCGGGGCAATTCATCTATTACCCCCCAAGTGTATACCGGGGCAGTTCATCTATTACCCCCCAAGTGTATACCGGGCAGTTCATCTATTACCCCCAAGTGTATACCGGGGCAGTTCATCTATTACCCCCCAGTGTATACCGGGGCAGTTCATCTATTACCCCCCAATGTATACCGGGGCAGTTCATCTATTAACCCCTGCTTCATTGATGAGATCCCTGGCCCCCCCCCGTTGTCCCACATGGCCCGCGCTGGGAGTAATGGGGGTCTCATGGAAAGTGACTTGAGTAGGATTCAGCGGGTCACATTGGGCTCCCGGGGAGCGGACCGCTGCCGATATCTCAGCCTAAAGTAGCGGATAAATAGATTAAAGAAGGATTCCCATAATGGACCTTATGGCTCTTGTACCTGTGGGAACCATAAGAAGCCCCTCAGAGGGGCTCTAAACCTTAGGTCAGGGGTGTCAAATTCACTTTAACTGAGGGCCACATCAGCCTTATGGCTGCCTTCAAAAGACTGATTAGTTGTAAGACTGCATTGTAATAGTGCCCGCAGTAGTAAGGAGGTCTCCCATTGTGGCTACAGTATTAATATGGTCCCTATTAGTGGCCCTGGTAGTAATAATGATCCCTATAATGGCCCCATTAGAAAGTTTTCCCTATATTGGTGGCCCCAGTAGTAACAGCCAGCCCCCAAATTGCCACTGACACCTCAGACTCTGAGGTGGAAAAATCAGTGGTCACAGACTATGGCGACCCACTGCTGCAGGCTGGGGGAGGGGCATGCCTTTCAGGTCTGCTGCACGGCCGGCAGTAAGTGAGGTGGTGGGCTGGATTCGCCCCGCGGGCCTTGTGTTTGACATGTGTGCCCCAAGGAGTCAGAAGAGTATGGGCGGCCTTATAAGTCTCCTCACACCTCAGGTGGAAAAATCAGTGGTCACAGACTATGGCGAACCGCTGCTGCAGGCTGGGGGAGGGGAATGCCTTTCAGGTCTGCTGCACGGCCGGCAGTAAATGAGGTGGTGGGCTGGGTTCGCCCCGCGGGCCTTGTGTTTGACATGTGTGCCTCCAAGGAGTCAGAGGAGCATGGAAGGCCTTATAAGTCTCCTCACCGCTTCTAGATGCTCTCCCTGAGGAGTAACGATACCCTTCCCGACCCCCATCTATAGGCCCCTCACTAGTCCAGCCAGAACCCTGCCGAATACTGATAAGGGGCAAGCCCCCAGACACAGCTGTCTGTACATGGTGGTCTTCACCTGCTGGAGACTCCGGCTTTGGCTCATATTCCCAGTTATTGTTACAAGGCTTGTTAAAATGTGAGACAATGAATTCTGCCTTCCACTAGGTGGCGCTGTAGAGGCATTGTTCCATTCCCCCATGTGCAGTGCAAACAAGACATCTCCCTGCAGACAAGGAAGGTGGAGGACAGAGAGGGCGAGTTTGTAAACGGATATTCCCTCGCTCTCCCTGCTGGCAGCTCAGAATCAGCACGTTAGGAGGAGGGGGCACCTAGGAGGTAGGTACCCTGTCCGTGAGTGTCAACAGCTGCAGAGTGGATGGACTAGCACCGCTGTCCGCCTCGCTAGCTGTAGAGTTTGTCTCCCGCAGAGCTTGCAGTCTTTACTGTGCTGCAGCGTGTCAGGACCGCCTTATGCTGCGTTTACACCGAACCGTTACCCTTCCAACAAGCGAAACTGAATGTTAATCGTCTAGTTTAACCCCTTCCTGCTATATGATATACATTTACATCATGGAGTCTCTGGGTACGTATGAAGAGAGATCGTGGGGTGACCTCTCTCTTCATACAGCGCGGGCGCCAGCTGTTTATTAGTGATTGTAGCTATTAACCCTTTAAATGCCGCTGTCAATTCTGACAGTGGCATTTAAATCCCCGAAACGTTGTTTAGGGGTCCCGTAAGGCCTCAGGGCTGACTTAGCAGACTGCCTATCAAGCCATCCCCATGGGGTGGCTTGATAGGCTGCCTGTCAGATTACTGGACCGATCAAAGCATCGCTAGTTGTGGTCCCCTAGGGGGTCTAAAGAAAAAAGTAAAAGTCAGATCAATAAAGTTTTTTTTTTAAATTTTTTTTAATTTTACAATTAGCAAAAAAGTAATAAAAGTTTAAATGACCCCCTTTTTGCCATATCTATAATAAAAAAAATGTAAATCATAAAACAAAAATACATATTTGGTATCGCTGCGTCCATGAAAGTCTGATCTATCAAAGTACTGCCTTATTTACCCCGCAGGGTGAAAATCGTCCGGAAAAAAAAAAAAAGCCAGAAATGCACTTTTTTAGTTACCCTGTCTCCCAGAAAAAATGTAATAAAAAGCGATCAAAAAGTCGTATGTATTCCAAAATGGTACCAACGTAAACAATGAGCCTTCGCACAACTACGTCGATGGAAAAAAAAAAAAGGTATTGCACACAGAAGATGGCGGCAGAAAATAATTAAAAAAATTAAATGTCTTTGAAAAAAAAAATATTAGTACAGCAAGAAAAAAAACTATACAAGTTTGGTATGGTAGTAATCGTACTGACCCCTAGAATAAAGTTATCAGGTCATTTTTGTTGCACTTTGTGCGCCGTAGAAACAAGACGCACCGAAAGATGGCGAAATGGCGTTTTTATTTTCATTTTACTCCACTTAGAATTGTTTAATAGTTTTTCAGTACATTGTATACTCCGGGAGCGGCTTCTCCTTCATTTCCTGCAGGTTGAGCTGTCAGTTCCGCCTTCTTCATCCTCCTCCTTCCTTCTCTGTGTGTGTCGCAGGTTCCCTCCGGATCGCTGCAAAAAACTATTCCCTTATTTGCAATTTGGTAGAAAAGGGGTGGAGAAAACCCGGTGTAGTCAAGGGTCTCAAAGAGCTGAAGAGAAAAAGTGTGAATGTGTGTGAAACAAGTTTCACTAGAGAGGCAGCTGGTGATCAGACGGATCCACTAGTGTCTGAAGCCATTCTGGTTGTCATGACAGCCATATATTTAGTGGGCAACAAACCACAACAGCCCCAGTGAGGATCGCTCTGCAAGATTTATGTTAGAGCAGAGAGAGACCCAAGGAGAAAGGGAAAGTGAGGTAAAATAAATGCAAAAACAAAAAAGATTAGCTAATAGGTGGAAGATATCCGGGGGCAGTAATAGGACTGAGTACCACAGGTTATCCAATGGAATGTTAGCAATTAAGCCACAACAGTAATTGTAAAACTTGAATTAAGATATTACATCCATTAGGCAACGACAGAAAATATACAACCTATAACTATGTTGGGAGAACAAGGAGTCCTGTAGTTTGGTTACCCTTGGGAAGATCTCAATGAATGAAAAATCCCAGAAGGAAGAAAGAGAGGAGAGGGAGGGAGGAAGAAAGAAGAAAAGGGGGGGCGGGGAGGGAGGGAAGGCACAAACATTGGAATACAATCTGAACATTTCAGAATATTTCATTTAGACAGTCAAGCTGTAGTATAGGAGCAGTCTTTAGAATTTAGGGGCTTTTATCGGTGGCAGATCCAGTTGCAGGACTGGAAGTCAGCAATGGGGTTGGGGTATGTTGCTGAAGAGTCTTCTGCTATAGTTGGAGGCTCTCAAAACCGCTACGAGCCCCTTTAAGAGAAAATACTGTGTGCACCTTGTCCCGATATTTAAAGGCAAGCTTAAAGGGGAAGCCCCAACGGTATTGAATGTGCTTTTGTTGCAGAACCTCCACTTACGGGTTTAGAGCTCTTCTCTTGACCAGGGTTGACAGAGCCAGGTCAGGAAACAGCTGGTACACATGACCCTGGAACCTGATGTTAGGAGAGGATCCCGCCACCTGGAGCAGTTGCGGTGAAAATGTAACTTAAGTATTATGTCTCTAGAGGGTCCCCTGGTTTACGGGCGTATAGGGCCCTATGGACTCTATCCATTTCCAGCCTTTTGGTTGGAATTTCAGGACATAGCTCTTGAAAAAGGGCAGTCACGGTTCCCTGCAGGTCCTAATATATTCTGGGAGGCCCTGTATTCGTATATTGTCTCTGCAGCCCTTTTTTCCCGCACCCTCCAGCTTGTCATGAAGGAATTGTACTTCTTTATGAAGTTGTTCCACTTCGTTCTCGTGGGACTCTAACACTGTGGTAGCATTGTCCATACATTCTTCCAAGTCCGATGTGTGTTGCCCTAGATCACAGATTTCTTTAGTCAGTTTAGTGGTGATGTCTGCAGATGTTTTGGACAACTCTCTCTGTAACAAGGTTTGTATTTGAGAAAGAAGGGATTCTGATTGGGGAGCATTTGTTGCTTCCAGCAGTTAGGGCTCGCTGGAGTTGAGTCGAGGGTAGGGGAAGCATCCCCAACAGATGAACATGAAGAATCGTCCTGATGGGCTAAAGCAGGTTGTGTTTTAGTGGACCATTTAGCTGTTGCGTCAGCGCTTTGCCTCTGTTTTCCTGTTTTAAGCTGAGGTGGACTCATAATTAATACGTTGTGTTGTTCAGACTAAAAGGGTGAAGGAAAAAAAATGTTTAAATGAAGAGAGGGTCTCTTTATAAAAGTATCCTCATCAAGGCGCTTGGTGTGGGTGCAACCTCACTTAGGTTCCATGTTCTCAGGTAGGCTGCTAGGTTGTCCGCACCTAGCCACAAAGGTGCAAGGAACTAGGTCAGTGGTGAACTTGTTGGCTTTTTTATTGGTTGGGTAATTTTTATATGCATACGGTTCTTTAATATAAGAGAAGAATAGCAGGTTATATAGCTTTAAATGTATTTCAATTACTTTCAATAGCATTAAAGGGGTTGTCCGGCCACACAGGGTAAAATTTTTTATAATGCTGCTGCTTTCCTTTCAGTAAGGATAGTAACACACAGCATACAGGGGTCAGACCGCAGGCAGATCAGCTGCAATGTCAGTTTCTTACCTTAGAATCTGATCTTCACTGCAGCTTTCAAAGATGGCGCCTCTGTGCTGCCTTCCCACAATGCTCTGCGCTCTCCCTCTTCTGTGTGCGCGCTCTCGATGGTAGTAAGAGACATGAAAAGGCAGGATTTCCCTCAGCTCATGTCCTAGCCCCGCCCACGACACGCCCACCTCTATTGAACTGATCTACAGTCTCTCCCCGCCCAGGCCCCATCCCCTGCTGCATACTATAATCAGAGGGGGTGTGGCCAGGGGAGACTGTTATACTCTCATGGTTCACGATAAAATCCTACCATGAGTGTAAACAGCAGCACAGTGTATAGTGAATGGAAAGGGGCGGGGGAGAGCCGAGAGAACTCTCCTGCAGCCCCCCACTGCAAAGCTACCTACTGCCCCCCCACCCTGCTAAAGTAAAACAAAACATTTCCCCACACACACATGCCCTCATAGTGCCCCTCCCACAGCGACCCCTCTCACAATGACCCCCCCCGACTTCTGTCAGCCGGGTCCCTGCACACACACACACACATCACTGCAACCCTTCCCTTGCACACATCCATCCATCCATCTCTCCCTCTCTCCCCCCCCCCCCCCCCCCCGCGAGAGCCCGCCCCTCCACTCATTCTTACCTTGGAGATGAAGAGCCAGCAGCCACGCCTCCCCTGCAGGCAGAACTGAGCTTCCCAGCGGCTGAAGTTCTTCTGCACATGCGCAGAGCTGTGCTGGAGAAGCGTGTCTCCGTCGTTCCGACAAGAAGAGGAGAAGAGACTTGTCGGAACCCATGGCAACCGAGGAGCAACACAGGGGGGGGCAGTCCAAAAGGTAAGTGAATAACTTCTGTTTGCCTAATTTACAATGCACAATGTATATTACAAAGTGCATTGTATTGGGCAAACAGAAGTAATGAGACCTAATGTTTATGGCCGGACAACCCCTTTAAGGTAAATATATAGTGTTTGCAATACCAGATATGGCCACTAGATGGGGGCAGAGTGCTTGACATATAGCCGGCAGCTAAAAGTTCTGCACTGATGTTACAGCGCCCCGTTCAGAGTTTCGGTTTCCCTGCTCACTCCCGGATGCTCTACTCACCACCTTAAGGACACCTGGATGTCCCCTCCCGTGGATCAGTAAGAACCGATCAGCCTCCTGAGCAGAGGTTCCTCAGTGTAGTCTGGCATTCAGCGGGGGAGGGGTGGGGGTGGAGGAGAGAGCTCTGGCTGCGGGTGGGCTCCAGCGCTCTGAACTCCGTGATGGGAGTCCAGAGACCCTCTCTGCAGTTTGCTGCTGACTCCTGCCAACCTCCGGGGACATCTGCTGCCGCCTTCCAGCTGGACCCACGCTGATGTGGGAGTGTAGTCGGTGGCAGCTTATAAATTGAGGCCGCGGCTTCAGGACTGTAATTAGGCTGCGATTTTCCTGGCATCACTGAAGCCCCAGAAAGTGGTTATACCTGCAATATTGACACCAGCGAGCACCCTGGTGTGCACTGTGAGGGTGTAGGGGTGCCACTTATGGGGGAAATGCCCCTTATTCTCCTTTTTGCATAAAGCTGCAGCCTCGTGTGTCCCGCTGCATTGCCATCCAGACCACGCCCCCAGCCTCGTGCCTCCCGCTGCACTGCCATCCAGACCACGCCCCCAGCCTCGTGCCTCCCGCTGCACTGCCATCCAGACCACGCCCCCAGCCTCGTGCCTCCCGCTGCACTGCCCTCCAGACCACGCCCCCAGCCTCGTGCATCCCACTGCACTGCCATCCAGACCACGCCCCCAGCTTTGTGCATTTTAAAACGAACCATAATAATAATAATAAACTTTATTTGTATAGCACCAACATATTCCGCAGCGCTTACATAGACAGCGGGAATACAGAAAGACAAAATACAAACATTACAGAACCATGGTTACATAGTAATCAGCTGATGGAAACAATAGGGGTGGGGGTCCTGCTCCAACGAGCTTACATACTACAAGTAATGGGGTGATACAGAAGGTAAAGGGGCTGGAGATGTGCACGGTATGGCGGACTGGAGATGTGCACGGTATGGGGGGCTGGAGATGTGCACGGTATGGCGAGGTGGACAGTGAGGGATTCTATACATATAGACAATGGTCAGACATTTAGCCGTGTGACGGCAGAAACAGTATGACTGCAGGGGCGGTTAATGGTGGCTAGCAAGCATTGCAGTCAGTAGGTCAGGGAGCATGTTATCAGGTGGCGTACAGAGGGATTTGTTTAGGGAATTCGGTATGCCTCCCTGAAGAGGTGCGTTTTTAGAGCACGCCTGAATTTCTGCGAGTCCTGGATTGCTCGGGTAGCCTTTGGTAGTGCGTTCCAGAGGACCGGTGCTGCTCTGCAGAAGTCTTGGAGGCGGGAATGAGAAGTTCGAATTAAAGGGGCGCTCAGTCTGGTTTCGTTAGCAGAGCGGAGAGTCCGGGCTGGTTGATGGATTGAGATGAGGGAGGCGATATAGGGGGGCGGTGCTATGGAGCGCTTTGTGGATGAAGGTAATGAGTTTAAATTGAATTCTGTATTTAACGGGCAGCCAGTGCAGTAACTGGCACTGGGCAGAGGCGTCCGAGTAGCGGCCGGACAGGAAGATGAGCCTGGCTGCTGCATTCAGGATGGATGGGAGAGGGTAGAGTGGTGCAGGGGAGGCCGATCAGCAACGAGGTGCAATAATCGAGCCGGGAGTGGATGAGGGCGACAATAAGCGTTTTTAACGTCTCCACAGTGAGAAAAGAGCGGATTCTTGCGATGTTCTTGAGGTGCAGCTGACATGTTCGGGCCAGAGATTGGATGTAGGGGGTAAAAGAGAGATCAGAGTCAAATATGACCCCAAGGCAGTGGGCATGTTGTCTAGGAGTTATGGTGGCGCCACACACTGAGATGGAGATGTCAGAATGAGGTCGGTTAGTGGAGGGTGGAAATACCAGCAGGTCAGTTTTAGAGAGGTTTAGTTTTAGGTAGAGAGAGGACATAGTGTTAGAGACAGCGGACAGACAGTTGGTGATGTTTTGGAGTAAAGGTGCAGAGATGTCACGGGCAGAGGTGTATAGCTGGTTGTCATCAGCATAGAGGTGGTATTGGAGGCCAAATCTCCTGATGGTTTGTCCAATAAGGGCTGTGTAGATAGAGAAAAGAAGGGGGCCGAGGACAGAGCCCTGGGGGACCCCAACAGCAAGGGGAAGAGTAGGGGAGGTAGGGCCAGCAAAGGAGATGCTGAAAGAGTGGTCAGATCGGTAGGAGGAGAACCAGGAGAGAGCAGTGTCCTTTAGGCCGATGGAGCGAAGCATACTGAGAAGGAATTTGTGGTCAACAGTGTCAAACGCTGCAGAAAGGTCGAGGAGGATCAGTAGGGAGTAATCGCCCCTCGATTTGGCTGTCAGTAGGTCATTGAATACCCTAGTAAGGGCAGTTTCTGTCGAGTGTTGAGGTCGGAAGCCAGACTGTAGGGGGTCTAGGAACCATAAACTCCAAAGATTGTGTTCACAATTCCCCAGCTTACCTGTGATATAAAAGTTGGTGGTGGCGCCGTGTGTATGTGCGTGGCATTGTAGAGCCCTGGAGTGCATTAGGCTGAATCAGGGGGTTATTTGTGCTTTTGGTCTTCATATGGCAAGGCCCTGTGAAAGCTGTTTACAAATCCAACTGTAGTCTGGTGACTCCACACTCACAATTCGCTAGAGTGATCGATCGAGGCTCAGCCGTGACACGTGGTCATAACGGGGAGGCGCTTGGAATAGTCAATCTCTGACAAATCGGTGATAGAGCTGGCAGGATCTGTTGGGGGTTCCCCCTCTCCATTCCATGACAAATTGGTGGCAGCAGTGGGATATTTAAAACGTTCATGCAATTAATCCTCTACAACAAAAAAGTTAGCGGACTCTTTGCGAAGATCGCCTCAAAACTTTTACAAGGCTTTGACTTAATATATAATTATTTTTTGTTTGGGAGTAAGGCTATACTGTGTGTACCCTCAGACAATCCCCCCTTCCTTTTTTTTTCTATCCTCTTTTTTATTTGGCAAGCAACCATGTAGATGGCAACTAGGAGCCAGGCGACCGCTAAGCTAAAGGGGCAGATGAATGAGTTGCTGGGGAGGACGATGCCCAGCACCAGCTCATTGTGGACTCCGAGCCAGAGGTAGATGACCCCATAGAAGAGCAGACTATGGGTCGGGATGGAGGCCCTCAGGTAGACTCTGACTGGGACTTGTCTACAGTTCCTCACACAGATGAACTGCAGTGACAGATCTCACCTCTATCACCAATTTGTCGCTATGACTACGTGTCACGGCTGAGCCTCGATCGATCACTGTAGAAAGATTGTGAGTGTGGAGTCACCAGACTACAGGTGGATTTGTAAACAGCTTTCACGGGGTCCTGCCATATGACGACCAAATGCACAAATCACACCCTGATCCGGCCTAACGCACTCCAGCGCTCTATAATGCCGAACACATACACTCGGTGCCACCACCAACTTTTATATCACAGGTAAGCTGGAACCCAGACTATAAGTTATGAACACAATCTTTGGAGTTTATGGTTCATTTTAAGACACACAAGGCTCGACTAATAAATTGCAGATTTATTTTTAAAAAGACTAGCACCCTACACATAGGATATACAAAAAGGTCGTTACATGAGAGATCAGCCCGACAGATCCCGCCTTTATCACCGATTTGTCACAGATCGACTATGCCGAACGGCTTGCCACTATTACCACTTTTCACAGCTGAGCCTCGATCGATCACTGTAGCTGCTTGAATGGGCAGATATAAAATGAACTCCAGAGAGTAGACACAGTAGATGGACTCTCCATAACTGAGGTACGACTACTAACTTGGTTACACCCAGATTTGGTGTGGATATTTTCTCTGTTGCTTAAATTGTTCAAACGGACAAAGATATTAGAAGAATAAGTGGGGCCCTTCACTGGAGGATCCTTGAGGGCCCATCTTCCTGCAGTTACCTCCTCGCATAGACATGAAGCCAGAGCTGGAACCTGAGGGAAAAGATGGACAGTCGGGATTCAGAGATACTGAGAGGCCATAATTATTTCCTACAGATACAGCCCACTGTCATCCATTATCTGGTGGACAATGTGTGGAAAACCCTACAAGCTCCAGATATAGTCCCTTGTATTTTGTAAGTGGAGATGACACTTCTTGATGCCTGTTCAGCACAGTCAAAAGCTTGTTGGAGCCTCGTATAAAAACCCATGGAAAAAGAGCCCTTGTGCACATCAACCACTTGTGTGGTACATACTGTCGGAACCCAAGGCATGAAGAGAACTCATAAGGGCACAAGTTCAGGAGCTCTTCTCACAGGGGCCAACAGCCTTCACTACTGAGAAAACAAAAGTGGTGTCTAGACATTGGAGCAGTGATTCCCAACCTGGTGTGCCGTGTAAGAACCTGCCAGGGGTGCGGTGACACCATGGGCAGATTGGCCACTCAGTCCACCGGGAAGTGGCCGGGTGAGGCTATAAAGTAAAAGAAAACAGAATACTTACCTCCTTTGCTTTTTCCCGATCCAGTCCTGCCTGACTACCGGCTGCATTGTCATGTGCTTTGTGGTATGTGACTACTGTCACCCACTGGACACAGCAGTCCCGTGTGACCATACAACCTGGAAGTCGGAAATGACTGAAGTGTAAGGAAGGACCGCCGAAGCAGAGCAGCTTAGACAGTAAAGGAGGTGAATATATATTAATTATACAGCATATGAGGGATCGAGGGAGAACTATTTCTGATGGGGACAAGAAGGGGGCATCATTATAACTGACACGGGCAACAAGGGGGACCATTATTACTGATGGAAGTAACAAGGGGAGAGGGGTTTACTGATGGTGTGCTGCAATAGGCAGCATTATTATTAACAGGACAATAAGGGGAATCATTATAACTGACAGGGGGAACAAAGCAGCATTTTTAATGAAAGGCAACAAAGGGAGCATTTTTAATTATGAAAACAATACGACAGAGCATTTTTAATGATTGGGTAATAAGATGGAGCATTATTCCTGATGTGGGCATAAGAAGGGGCATTATTACTACTGGGGCTACTGAGAGGGGGAGCTATTACTATAGGGGCTACTGGAAGAACGAAGGTAAAATCATACATTGTGATAAGCTACAAACCTAGCTATGCCACCTGACCACACTCCTTTTTTGCTAAGGGTGCCCAGTGGTAATTTTTATTTTCCCAGGGGTGCCCCAAGGCTGAAAAGGTTGGGAAACACTGTATTAGAGGTTCTCTTATAGAGGAGGTTTACAGAACATGTGTGAGGTGATATAAGGGTTAGGGTTCTATCACTGAATCCTGAACAGACACCAGAAACCTATCAGCTCCTTCACCATGAGAGATAACTGATGAGGCTGATGAAGACGTGATGGGGCGACGGACATATTCTTCATCATGCTGCTCCGTACCTGCTTCCCTGTGACTCATCCGCTACCACCAAGGTCTCACTTATTCCTCAGATGATTTGTTCTAATGTATTGTAGTATTATTGTCAATAGGTCTGGTAAGGAAGATGCTGGATATCAGAGTGCAACCCATCTACTACAGTAACTGTCACACTATAGCCCATTAGTTTAGGGAGCTCTAACCACACAGCAGGGCATGCGGTGGCCTTCTGTCAGTTCACAGAAAACAGTGGTGAAGTTACCCATGATTTTTGGGGAACCCTCATCCAATTTGACCTGATGCTGGACCAGCCACAATGTCCACATGCAATGTCCCCATGCATACAAACCTGTGACTGCAGACAGCGGGTTTGGGGTACTTACATGCACTGGACCATCAACTGCACCCTTTCTCTCCTGGACTGGAATCCCTGATATAGTCTGGCTTAACAGAACAAGTGAAGAACCAGGAGCCACAACCAACAGGATACATTCTGGGTGGAGAAGACAATAGAGAAGATTTACAAGAGTCACCTATAGATAACTATATAACATAATAACCAGAATCCCCCTACAAGTGTAACCATTACATATTGTACCCACTGTACCCATATTGTCTTAAAGGGGCACTAACTTTTCAGCTAATGTATGCTTATCCAATAGCCTGAGTATCTCATCAATTGTGTAATATACGTTTGTTAAAAAAAAAATTACCACAGTAAATCAGGTTTAAAGTCTCTGCCACTAGGAGCCTCCCTTCCAACTCCTCTGCAATCCACTACCTGTTGTTAGGTATTGAGCTTCTGTAATTACTGGTATGCTGTGATGTTTTCCTAGCTGTGGACAAGGGGCTATCTTCACAGACTGATCCCGTGCACTCACAGGATAACATCTGTTTACATAGTGTCTGCAATCTCCACATTCCGTGCCTCTCCAGCTATTACAGCAGGTGTGTTTGCACATAATTTTGGGTTTACCAACCATTTTGCTAAAATGTCTTGGAATTCCTGACTCATACAATAATCCTGAGAAAGAAAAGGAGAGGGCATTAAGAAACTGCCTCCTTTCTGATTGGTCCTGAAATAGCACAATGCATCATGGGAAGTGAGGGAAATGAAGTATAGGACAGTGGACTACTGGCAGAATGGTAGGCTTATGACATGCCCCCTGCCTGCAAGTGCATCATAAGTAGCAGGACAACACAAAAATGGGGAAGACAGCCTGAAAATCAGAACTTAAAAACATGAAACAGGATGCAAACAGCAGCAAATGAGAGCGTACAGAAAACTTGGTATATTTTAGAAAACTTGTTGAAAACTCAGATACACTTTACAAGAGATGGTTTCAGCTTCCTTGACCCCTGTCTTGCGTGGCTTTTTTTGCTTTGCTTGGGTAAGCATCTCATTAGAACATTGCGTTCAGCTGCTTCCAGTATCATCACCCTCATCATTCTGCACAGCTTGTGACTATAATATCATACAGATGGATACTCAGCTGCTTTGCTCTGCATTATCTGAAGCCTCCAGACTTTCCAAATGCTTGAGGATCTTTTGCCAGAAATTGGACTCTGTTCTGAGAGAAGAGACCCTGAAAAGAGAGGTGAGAGTTATAACAACTCCATGGAGCAAAGGAAAAGAGGAATACTGTAAACGTGATGGAAACTGAGTCTTTATTTGTTCATGGTATTTGGTCTGGGGTTTGTATTTATTTGGGGGTCTGGTATTTTTTCAGGGGTCTGGTTTGTTATCTATTTATTTCAAGGTCTTGGGTCTGTATTTATTTTGGGGTCTGATCTGAATCTGTATTTACATAAAACCTAAGCAGCCAAAGATATCTGGACAGCAAACTCTATTAAAAGAAATCATGGCTGAAAGAAGTTGTCATGGAGGTCTGGGCCAGACAGAAAAGAAGAAGGAAAATGAACAATACAATTAGGGGCTGGATAAGAGACCAATCATCAACCTTTTACCATTTTTACCAATATACTGAAACTATGTTGGAGACTGTTGTTTTGTTTTGATGTCTGTATATATTTTAGAGACTGTACTTATTTTAGGATTTGAGGTTTATATTTTTATGGGGTCTGTATATATTTTGGAGACTGCATTATTTTTGGGTTCGCAGTGTGTATTTATGCACTTTAGGGACTGCAGCTGGGATCTGTCCTCATTTTGGGGTGTGATGAAGAAATCATATACACTGTTTGTGAAAGCATTAAGTTAGCAGTGTTTGGGGGAAAGGCCGATGTAAATGGTGTAAGTTCTGTACCTGCCTGATGTAACTACTGTAAAGTAGAAAAATATAGTCATTGCCTTTAGTATACAGTCTATACTGCTTACAGTCAGGAGTGTATAGTTTAGAGTGTATACAGTGAGGACTATAGTATGTAGAGTGTATATTATCAGGAGTATGTAGGGTTAAAACCGTCTGGACTATTGAGAGGATATAAGGTCAGATCTATATAAGAGTGCTTGTCAGAAGTATATGGTATAGATTGTATACAGTCAGGGCTGGATAGAGTGTATATTGTCAGGGCTACTGTATATAGATTGTGCACTGTCAGGGCTATATAAAATAAATATTGTCAGAAATGCATAATATATGTGTAGAGTATACACCGTCGGGTGCTTACTGCTAAGAACATATACTCATTGTAAAAAAAAATCAAGCACCGAGCAGGAGTTATTGGAATCTAATGAAACTTTCTATGTGTAAGTAAGTGATTATAATATCAGAGCAAAAAGGATAATTTATTGCAGAAAACTAAACCTTTGAAGGGGGGCTCTAGGACCCTGTTGGCCACCTCTAACTTGGATGTAAGATGTGATACGGGTGGGCATGGAGGCTCTAGAACCCTGTTGGCCACCTCTAGTTTGGATGTAAGATGTGATACGGGTGGGCGTGGAGGCTCTAGGACCCTGTTGGGCTGCCTCTAACTTGGATACAAGATGTGATACAGGCAGGCATGGAGGCTCTAGTATCCCATTCTACTGCCTCTAGCTTGGATACAAGATGTGATACGGGTGGGCGTGGAGGCTCTAGGACCCTGTTGGGCTGCCTCTAACTTGGATACAAGATGTGATACAGGCAGGCATGGAGGCTCTAGTATCCCATTCTACTGCCTCTAGCTTGGATACAAGATGTGATACGGGTGGGCATGGAGGCTCTAGTACCCTGTTATATCACCTCTAGCTTAGATACAAGATGTGATACAGGCAGGCATAGAGGCATGCAGGTTCTCTGTGGTATCCTGCCGCACATCGGTCCACATTTGCTGTAACGGAGCCTCTACATCATGCAAACTCATAGGCTTTCAAAGCTGGCATCCCAGATGGTACCATACATGTTCTATTGATGATAAATGTGGCGATAGGGCAGCCACAGAAGTGTGACAATGTTTTGGAGACATTCCTGTGAGCCCCTTGTGTGTGCAGCCGAGCATTATCCTGCTAGAAGCCTCTTGGAAGAGGAACACATGTGGCTGCAGGATGTCCTGAACATATCGCTGAGCTGTCATTGTCCCTCGTACCACTACTAGAGGGACCGGCTGTCGTATGCTATGGCCCCCCCAGACCATCACACCAGTAGTGTGGGCAGTGCGCCGCTCCACAGCAAAGGCAGCATTGAGTTGCTCACCCCAAGGTCTCCAGACACAAACAAGGCTGTCATCAGTGCCCAAGCTAAACCTGGATTTGTCACTGAAGTCAACCTGGTTTCACTCTGTAGCAGTCCAGTTTTGTCATCCATAACATCACTGCAAATAGAGGCGACGTGAGTGGGTGTTAAAGGCAGAACACGTAATGGGCGTCATAAGACCAAATGTCCTTCAACCAAGCGTCTGGAAATGGTTCTCAGAGACACATAGGCCTGTAGCGATAGTGCCACCTGTCTCTGGATGGAGGACAACACAGTTGGAGCGGCTCATGCTTGTCGGATGATCAGACAAACCTCTCTCCTGGTGGTCTGTTGATGGCATCCTGAGCCCTGTTGCCTTTTCTGCATTACCCCACGCATCCACTGGTCCCAACACCTCCTACCAGTCTGGTCAGATTGGGCCAGGTCGTGGGCAATTTATTGATATGACCATTCAGCTAATCGCATTCCAATAATGTGCTCCTCTCAAACTCATGAGCAAAATCGCTTCCATTGTGTCATAAAGGTGTCTAGTGGTCACCAAGCTCTACACAAGAGGAAAAAGAGGTCCACTACAAACAAGTAGCCTCTGAGAGCCTTTTTATAGGCCAACCACTTTTAGGGCCTCAGGTGGTAAGACCGTTCATCTAATCCCACCACAACTCTAATCATTTGCATATCTGCCTGAGATGGAACTGCATGCCGAGGTTGGCAGCAAAACGACAACTGCTTCTACGGGCTTGACTTTTTTTGGCAAAGAGTATACATAGTATAGGATGTATACTGTCTGATATACATAGATTTTATGCTGTCAGGGCTGAATAGAGAGTACACCTTTGGGTCTGTATACAGTCGAGTGTATATACTGTTAGAACTATGTAAGGTGCATACTGTAAAGGCCCATTTAGACACAACGATTATCGCTCAAAATTCGCTCAAAAGACGTCTTTTGAGCGATAATCGTTGTGTGTAACTACACTTACATCATGCAGTTTTTGTTAAGCCGTCGCTCATTGTTGTCTTTCAGCGTGACAACGATGAGCCTTATCAGGGATTCACAGCGGGATACAGCTGATACTATTGTCAGCTGAGTAGGAAGAACAGAGCGGTCCAGCTCTGTTCTCCATACCTGGCATGGAGCGCTCGGCTGTATAACATCTTGCGCTGTATTTTTTTTATTTGTTGATTACCTATTAGATTGCTAGTTTAATGACAATGTCTTGGCTCTGTCCAGAGTCAGAAAATCATGTGCATGTAAGAGGGGGAGACAAGTCTCGCTCTCTCCCTTTTAAAGTCCTTTTACATGCCATGATTATTGCTCAAAATTCGTTCAAACGGCCGACAGTGAGCGATAATTGTTACGTGTAAATGCGGGCAGTCGTGCACTATTTGTTTACTTGTTGTTTGCCGTTAGCTTTTAGCCCACATTAAAACCATCGTTCAGTCGCTCAAAAGATGTTCCATTTCAATGAAATTTGTCCAGTTTTTTGAGCGGCTTGCCGATTTAAGGGGGACGTGTTTACCTTGCATACACAATGAGACTCATGCCTGGAGAAGACAATTGAATCCTGTTGGCCTCGCATAAACACACGTACACTTGAGTAAACAGCAGCCACTGAGTCCACTTTAGCTAATGAGGGAAATGGAGATGATTAAAAGTCATTATCTGTATGTGTATTTTTATGCAAAAATATCGTCAATTCATTCAGTCGTGTGCCTGTTTTAGCGATAATCATTATGCGTAAGAGGGCCTATACTGTAGCGACCGCTCTGGCCCCATTAGTCTCTTCCCCCTGTCGGACAGGGAAGTGGAGTGAGGGAGAGAGAGCCATGCACCATAATCAAGTTCATGACCGCCTCATGAAATACCAGGAGAGCACAGCGCTTGCAGCGCTGAAGTGAAGCCCACCGTCCTAGGATGACGAGCCCCAAACTTTCTTGGTGCCAGCTCCCGCCCTGTAAAAAGATTTCCTGCTGCACCACAACGACAGAGCCCTGGAGACAGTTGTAAGGAGCTGAGATGCTGCTGAGATATGAAGTGCAGAGGCATAGAGTGAGCTGTAAGTGCTGCTGGTTCTGAGAAGCGCAACAGTCTGTGGAGAGAATTGTTTTCTGCACAGTGAAAGTGCAACATGGGACCTAATTGCAGCCTGTGGGACAAGGAATGGCTTGGAGCATACTTTGTGTGTGCCACATAGAGGAATCGACATCTTCCTGCCACGGGAACTGTCAGAGAGAGAGCAATCAGAAAAAGATCTGCAACGAACTGCTGAGCGATCAGGAGACCAGTTGGAGAAGGAGTCGGAACAGCAACAAGAGCTCTGGGGCACCGTGGGAGAGAAACGCTCCTGACTCCGCATTAGCCTGCATCAGTCAAACTTAGTAATGCTGCACAACGTACGTAAGTGAGGCTGGTCTCAATTTCACTGTAGGTGTGTGCATCGTTAGGCATGTAGATGAATAACTAAAAGGATTGATGTGCAGGATTTGAACTGAGATAGGGCTACAGCGACATGAAACGTCATGATGGTGACAAATCCTTGCAAAAAAAGTGTTAACCCCTAAAAGGAGCAGGCTGCGTGATCTGTGAAGTAACTCTATTATTGTTTTCTGTCCTGCCTTTGTAACATTATGTGTCTAAGGTTTTGCTGTAATCTATTAGTTTGTAAAGTACTAATAATTTCAAGATTTATGTAGATGTAGTCAGCTTTGGGATGAATGCCCACAGACGGATTATCGTTGTGGCATTCGCAGCAATGTCCGTCCATAGATATGCCATGTTAAACGGTTCTCCCCTGCCCATGAGTGGAAATCAACTGTGATTTTCCGCTCGCGAGGAGAATCACAGCATGTTCTATTTTTGCAGAAAATTGGACAGACGGCTTCTATTGTAGTCAATGGAAGCCATCTGTTCCACGATACTTATGCTGTGAGCACTGCGGAAGTATTGTGAGAATCTGCATCACCCTCGAGCGTGCATCAGGCTCTGCACTGCGCATGCGCGCCAGGTCACTGGTCGAGACGTTCGTAGCAGATCCGGGCAGGTGAGTAAGTGTCTCTGGGGCGCCAGGTCTGATTCTGCTGTGAGATTTTGCAGTTGGAATCCGACCCGGCTGTGGACATGAGGCCTTAGAAACAGGAGTGCGTATTGTTAAATTACAAACAGGCACTTTAACTGTTTACTGTAGATTTTCCTATGTTTTCAAACAAATATTGCCCATTTTGTAACCCCATCTGCTACATCATATCCAAAATCTGTAGTGCAATACCACCATCCGTAACATGCGGAGGAAGGCAGAGCCAAAAAGGAGCATAGTTTGCAGAAGAGGATAGGAGAGCAAGGAGTACAAATGATTAAATGGTCTGGTCTGAGGTATAGTCTGGGGTCTGAATTTTTGGGTTTGTATAATGGGGTCTGTGGTCTGAATATTGGGGTCACAGACCATTAGCCCACCCTCAACCATGACTCCATCACAATCATTTCTGCAACAATGGCCCCACCTTCTACCATGACCCCACACTTGGCTATGATGCAACCCTCAGCCATGCCTCCACCCTCCACAATAACCCTATTCTATATGTATTCACCTGTCCACAGCTTCCACATTTAGCCCATTGTGCTCTAGTTCCTTTATGCTCATACAACTGGGATGTTGTGACCGATGGCAGAGCTCCTGATCCACATAGATCTTCACCTGCTGCTGCATCTGCATCCCTGGAAATTATAAAGTAAGATGTAGTATGTTATCATATATTGTATGAAAAAGTGTCAGTTCTGACTGACATATGCATATGCATTGCGTGGCAAAAAGTATGTGATCCCTTCTCATTACTGTCTTCAATTACTCCAGCCATCTTCTTTGCTGCCAGCTTGATAGAATCCAGCACACAGCCCTTTAATCTCCATAGACTCCATCATTAGCCGGAAAAATCATCATAAAGAACTCATTGACTGTTTCTCTGCAACCTCTCCTAGGGGTTATTACATATCTGCCCATCTGGAGCTGCCAAGTGGAAACATCTAGAAGCAACAACAGCTCAGTAATAGAGTGGCGAACGGGCCAAAGAAAGATAAAACCTGCTGAGTGTGTGAAAGTATTGAATTATATTTTATGCAGTAGTGTCATGTGCATAACATTTGCGCCATGTACATAGCAAGACATATATGTGCAAAAGACACGCATTGTAGTGAAATTTTACTAACAGGATCTCAGACGCGGAGCATGCAGCTTTGTCATAATTAACCTTTGCAATGTTCTACTAAGAGAGAAGTATCACACATTATTAACTGTGGGGGAGTCACAGTATATAACCTCTTGCATTGGAACAATGAAACAGAAGAGCTTGGAAAGATTACTTAAGTGTTTTTTATTGTTTTCTTCTCCGATGCATCGAATATTAATTAGACATACCTAAATTGATATGGCTACAATACCCCTTGAGTATAACCTAAATTAAGTGATTACTCTAACAATAGAGTGATATTTTCACAGCCGGCCGATACATGCTGTGATCTGATGTATTGAATTCCAATGCATCAGATCATATAGTCGTATTCCTGAGACATTAAAGCACCCGGCCGGTGGATATAGCGCCGTGCCTTTTTATGTCGGGCCCAAAAGGTAATTCCAGGACTATCTTTTGGGACAGAATATGTCGACCATTGCATGGGCTCCTATGGGAGCTCATGGCAGCGGCTGGAGGTGGGAGTTTAGCAGATAGGCTGCTGAACTTCCTCCCTCTGCACTCCTCCCCCCATGCAGGCTTACCTCTACTCTCCTCCCCGCTTGTTCTTTGCAATGTGAGAGGGCGGGACAGGGGTGGAGCTAAGAGCCAGCCCGTACAGCCTCCTCCCATTGCTGGCTGTGGAAAATGGACAGGACATGGGTAGAGCTAAGCTCCCGCCCCTTGTCCACAGCCATCAATGGGAGGAGGTGGGACGGTTCGGCAATAAGCTCTGCCCCCTTCCATTGCAAAAAAAAAACGTGAGGAGAGCAGGTATGAGCCTGCAATAGGGAGGAAGAGAAAAGGGGCGATGGCATGGTGACGTTGGTGTCGGGCCCATGCGGTGTGAACAGGCGCACAAACGTTAGATGTGTGCGCCCGTTCACGAGCTTCTACGCCCCAGATGATAGCGTATATCAGCTGGCTGATATACGCTCATGGGAAAGAGCCCTGAGGCAGATGTTTTCTGTTTGAAGACTTTCATTGAAGGAAAACACCACCTCCCATGGAAACCTGTTCTACTCATTGATCCTTCGACCCTTAGGACTCCTTCACACTTTCAATTATATCATGCAATGCAAGAGTGAGTAAAAACATAGAATCATGAAACCAAAGATTTTTCAATAGTATCATTCCCATTTGTGATATTTTTACTCGTGCGATGTGAAGTGAAAAGAAAAAAACGTATGTCCTAACTTTCTGCATTTTGCAATTTTTATCTTCCATGTTTTCCTACGGAGCCTCCTTTTTATCGTATCACAAGTCATGAACTTGCGATTTTCATGCAATACATTTTTTAACATTAGAAACTCCTATTGACTTTTGTGCAAGAAAATCGTGAATGGCAATGATACAATGCAAGAATATACTCAGAAAAAAAAGCATCGCTGATGCTCAAAAATCGCGGGAACAAAGATGCTATCTTGCCACGATTTTCTCACGCAAAATCGCAAATGCCAATGTGAAGGAGCCCTCACTATCAGAAAGTTTTTCATATAATCTAATCCGTGTCTCCTCCCTTTCAGTTTCATCCCATTGCTTCTAGTCTTTCCTTGTGCAGATGAGAATAGGGCTGATCCCTCTGCACTGTGACAGCCCTTCAGATAGTTGTGGACAGCTATTAGCCCTTCCCAATCCAGTGTCAGACCTTCTCCGACATTGAGATTTCCTTGCATAGCTCCGCTGCCAGACAAGGCCTGACACGTTTCTTAATGCACACGAAAATGTGGGGGACTCAAAGGCCCACTAGGGTTAATTTGTAACCAATCTCACCCCAGTTTTTGCCATAAGCTGAAAGCCACAGTTGGGTCCCCTTAAAAAGTAACCTTTATTGATATGTAGAAAAATATATTGCAGTAACAATGAATGAAAAAGATCAGTCTCAATATAGTGTGAATGAGTGTAATGTATTAGGCAAAACGAGTGTAAAAGAAACAATATCCTAATATGCACAAATATCAAGGTCACGACTAATACTTGCGGCACATTGTGTGTGCGACCATGCAGCAGCACACTGATAAATAGTGATTAGATCCCTGTATAAACTGCCACCATGTGTGATAAATGCTGCCATATGCACTGAGTCTGACATGAGCATAGCAGGATGGACTACAAGAGGCTCTGTGCTCAGACTCCGCTTATCTGGCAGCATTTATCACACATGGTGGCAGTTTATGGTTACTACAATATATTTTACTACCTGTCAATAAAGGTTACTTTTTAAGGGAACCCAACTGTAGGTTTCAACTTATGGCAAAGGCTTCGGTGAAATTCAGCACGTTTCTAACACTATGCAGAGGAGAGCTGCGATATTGGACCCCTCTCCTGCATAGTGTAATATAGTAATAATCTTTATTTGTATGGCGCCAACATATTCCGCAGCGCTTACATTGACAGGGGGAATACAGAAAGATGAAAGAGATCCGACACCAGAATTCTCCTCTGCACACGGTGATATACAGAAGGGAAAAATCATTTTGCAAAAATCTCATCCACACGCTTTGGCCAAACCGTGTGGAAACGGCCATGCAGCGTGGAAATTAAAGACACAGCATGTCAATTTTTTTCCCACAGCGACCTTTCTCCTCTCTATGGGGAGAGATGGCCGCAGTGGAAATACAGGCGGTGAAGCCGCTCCAAACCGCACAGCTGTGGTTTTCCAGTGGCATTCTCGTGGATTTTCAGTGCGGCCAATCTGCAAGAATTCCGCTGGAAATCCGTCCCGTGTGAACCCAGCCTTATAGTAGACATCCTCCACCTAGATTAAAGCAATTCTAGATATTTATTCTTCAAAATGGATCAATAGATCAATCAACTATTCTAATCCCATAAGCGATATTTCAAAATATATAGATTCTATTCAGGGTTCTTGTATACTACAATTCTTCAGGAACCAAATTCTTCTGATATGCAATGTAACTTCAGATTTATTAAAGAAGCCTACTTGGTATTTTGGTCCTATTATGCAGCCAGCGCCTGGATAGAGTATGCCCTATATAATGCTAATATGCTATAATATAATTTTTGATAGTACTGATGAAATGAGTTCTATTTTGTCACGATTTGAGGAGATGTTACCCGTATTAAGCTGTATTTCATTAATCGCATTAATAGACTGTTTTTCTCTAAAGGTCCATTTACACTGGACGAATGTTGGGCTGCTGTCACTAAAGAGCGAGTATCGCTGGTTCGCTCAGCAGAGGCCGAGGCGGTTGGAGATTTTATGCAGCTTAAAATCCTGAACGATGATCATTCACTCTTCAAGTCATGAAGCCTAGGAAATAAAAATTTCCCCAGATTACGTTTATATGCTAAACAACGAATGTCTGTTAGGACTCATGTCCATGGCCGGCTCGGATTCCGCATGTGGGAGCTTGCATCAGAATCAGACCCTGCCCGAGACAGTACATACCTGTCAGGGTCTTCTTTTCTCTGTACTACAGGTAAGTGCAGAAGTACCAGCGCACATGTGCAGTACAGGTATTTTTTTGTTTTTTTTTAAACTCTTGCTTTCCTGCGGAATCCGCAGGTTGGCACAGATGAGATGGCTTTTATTGACTTCAATGGAAGCCGTCCTCACGGAATCCGCACTAAAATGGAGCAGGCTGCGATTTGTTTTCCACGTGCTGAATCCGGGAAACAAATCTGTATGTTATAATTGAGGTACGGATGCCCATGCTTCCCTATGGGCGACTTGAATTGCAGATCTTCCGTGCGGGTGGCCTGCATACATTCCGCAAGTCAAATCCGCCCGGCGACATTGGGCCTTAAAGTGATGTCCAAACTATTACATTGGACATATTCTTCCAGTTTTTGTTGTGTAATGGTAAGTAAGGCCTCATGAAAATGGAATTTGGGTGTGAGGCATAAATAGGAAATAAATAGACAGAACTGTGTCATGGTCTGACCAGGCGCAAACTATATGGTGGGAGAAAGACAGAAGAGGAAGAGAGTGTTAGTGAGAATCCAATCTAGTCTGGAGTGATGCCTATGGGCTGGGGAATAATAGGTGTAGCCTCTTTTTCTAGAATTACATTCCCCCCAAGTGTCTGCATCTGGAAGGTCCCATTAAAACTGTCTCCCAAGTGCCAGCCAGGGGGTTGAGGAGATGGAGTCTATAGCAGGGCTTAGGGAATAGTTGAAGTCCCCACACCACAGTAGTCTAGTGTAGTCCAGGAGGAGGAGATGGCAGATGGAGAGGAAGAATGCAATGGTTGCATTAGTAGGGGTGTAGGTATTTACTATACGTAATTTTTCATTGCACAGTCCTTGCTGTAGAATTAACGATCTAAATCAACAGTAATGGATTTGTTGACAGTAAATTCATATAATACATATAAAGATTGATACTCCCATACTCTTAGTACCAAACATAGAATGATAATGGGGTCGATAGCATGAGCTAAAGTATGAAGGGTGAGACGTTGGCGTAAAATGGGATTCCTGAATATCAGGTTTATGTCCTTTATAACCCATAGAAGCTTTTTTTACGGTTAATGGGGAGAATTAAAACCCCAGGCATTATGGCTCAAGATTCTACACATAACGACTGTAAAGAATTATGCTAATCATTCGCGAGACGACCCAGGGAAGTCAGGCCCTCCATCAGAGATAAAGAAGAACTTCAGGTTCTTTGGGAAATTAATAGTTGGAACCTATGCCAATACTTCCTATCAGTAGCACTAAGTAAATAAACTCTCTTAATAAAATGTAAAGCAGTATAACAGGAATGTGAGAGTAGCCACAAAGAGGGGCTAGCCTGGCTCGCATTTAAAAGCCGCACAGCATGGTGTCCATAGTGACGGAAGTGAACTAAATGTGTATAGAAATCATTATAAGACAGTCAGCTAGCTGAACACCAAAATATTCTAGGCCTGAGAATAAGGAAATGTGCGGAGCAGCAAGCCCACAGCCTTTGAAAGACTATCAAGGTAGAGCTGCAGCATTCACTCTCATGAACAGGAACATTCTAAAGGTCCATTTAGACAGGACAAACAATGCCCAACACTCGTCCCTGTGTGTCCTCACTCCCATGCTGTTGCACAGGAACCAGTAGAGCTAGCTCGCTCACAGAGTGGCCAGAAGGGGTGCGGGACGGCTGCAGGAGATTTCTCTCCTCACGCTCCCCTACCATCTTCATTGATATAACACAGCGGCTGTTCTGTACTGAAGGCTGTTATTTACACTAAGCGATGAGTTCATCCTTTATGCTGCATAAACGATGGGCAATGAGCCGATTGCTCATCACTCAGCGTAACCCCTTAGTGACGAAGCCTGTTTGTGCTTTAGTGATGGAGCCAAATTTTGGCGTCGTTCAACATAGCATAACTCCGTAAAGGTTTTGCATATCCAAGTGATTCTGACATTGCTTTTTCGCCACATGTTGTACTTCATTTTAGTTGTAAAAATAGACCGATATAATTTGTGAATATTTATTAAAAGTACCAATATTGGAAACATTTTGAAAAAAATTGTCATTTTTTCACATTTTCAACTGTAATATCTCAAATATGTCCAAACATACTGTACAAATTTTTGATAGGATATATATCTCCATCTGTTTACTTTATTCTGAATGCACATTTGAAAAACTTTTTTTTTTTAACCATTTAGATGACGTACAAATTTAACATTACTTTTCAGCATTTTGAGGAACACTTTGTTTTCCTGCACCAAGCCAAGTTTGCAAAGGCTCATGAGTGTCAGCATAATAGATACCCCCCCCCAAATGACACCATTTTAAAAACTACACCCCTTACTGTATTCACTGAGGGGGGTCATGAGTATTTTGACCCCACAGTTTTTTTTCAGTAATTAATTTAATTTAGAGGAGAAAAAAAAATTCATATTTTTGCAAATATGTCATTTTAAAAACATATTTTTTTCCTATAGTGCACATGAAAATGAGGAGTGACACCCCAAAATGGATACACCTGTGTGTCCCGTGTTCAAAGACATACCTCTTGAGGCCCTAATCTTATGTCTGGATGCACAACGGGGCCCAAAACGAAAGGAGTAGTCAGTGTCTTTCAGAACTTAAAATTTTGCTTGAAGGCGTTTTAGGCCCCATAGCACTTTTGTACAGCTCTTGAGCGGCCAAAACCATAGAGAACCCCCACAAATGACCCCATTTTGAAAACTAGACCGCTTACCCAATTTATCTAGGCGTGTACTGCCCATTTTGACTCCACAGTTTTTGAATGAATTCAAGCAAAGCAAAAGGAAAAAAATTGTGATTTTCGTTTTTTTGTAAATTCTGTCATTTTAAAAACAGCTTTTTTTGTACAGCACACACATGAATGAAGACTTGCACCCCAAAATGGATACCCCTGTTTGTCCCCTGTTCAAAGACATACCCATTGTGGCCCTAATCTTATGTCTGGATGTACAACGGGGCCCAAAATGAAAGGAGTAGTCGGTGGCTTTCAGAACAGAAATTTAGCATGAATGTGATTTAGGCCCCAATGCCCACTTGTAGAGCCCTTGAGCGGCCAAAACGACCCCCACAAATGATACTATTTTGAAACTAGACCCCTTAACGAATTCATCTACGGGTGTACTGTGTATTTTGACCCCACAGTATTTAAATGAATCTAAGCAAAGCAGAAGGAAAAAATTACGATTTTCATTTTTTGGGCAATTTTGTCAATTTAAAAACAGGTTTTTTTTGTACAGTGTACATAGGAATGAAGACATTCACCCAAAAATGGATACCCCCGTTTGTCCCGTGTTCAAAAACATACCCATTGTGGCCCTAATCTACTTACAGGAAACATGCCAATGCCTGTAATGGAGGGAACACCCGTTGGATTGCAGGGCACAACTGAATAAATTCCTGGCCTCATCGCGCACTTGTACGGAATAAAATTGGCGCGTTAAAAAATTACACCCCCCCCCTCCGCACCCTTTTCGGCGTTCCCGAAATCTTAGATAAAAGTAATAATGTGAACTGTGTGGTATTTCCGAAGACAGGGGTAATTATGGAGGCTGGTTGGGATGGGTACATGGGGCAATAAAACCGGTTATCCCCCTCTTATGCTTTTTGGGGGGTATTTCGTGACCTCAGTGGCGGGTATGGGGTGTAAAAAGTGGCGCTCCGTGAGTCTTCGTAAGCCGAGGTGCAGCGGTCTCACACAGAAGGCACTCAACAAGGTGCTCCTGGAACTGCATGAAGGCGAGCGTTCCCGGGGCTTCTTGTAAATTACGTATTACAGGTAGCGGTCTGAATAATACCAGGCTCACACGGCCGGATGTGGAATCCGCTTGCAGAGGCCCACACCGGATCCCAGCTGTGAGCCCGGCCGTGGCGCTGCATACGGCCGCGTATTATACTGCGCATAACTGCCTACTCACACAGGCGGTCATTCACAGTACACTTTTTTTTTTTTGTATTTCCCGCACCGTCGCTTAGTGATGACATGGGTACCCGCAGCCCGTATAGAAGGTAGTTGCGTATGGGCAGCGGGTATATCCACGACCATGGAGCACAATAGGCTCTATGTTGCGGATATCCGCAGTAAAATAGAACCTGCTGCGTTCTCTTTTCTGTAAGTGGATTACGCAATTCCGACCCACTAATGTGAGCGGAATTGTGTAATCCAATGCGATTGATCTGCGTATTACCGCGGATCAGACGCATGTGGAATCCGTAATTCCTATCCGGTCATGTAAGACCGGCCTAAGGTAGATCGCTACCTTTTTATCACGTGACTGTGGACCACTCAACGAGGTCACTGCTCCAGGCTCTCGGCGACCATTGGTCACTGGGAGTAAGGAGATTTTAAATTTCCTGGGCTCCCCGTCTTCTGCGCATGTGACCGGTGTTTTGCTGGCGGTCGCATGTGCAGAATCCGGGAAATTTCATGGAGGAAGATTGCGTCGGGGGGCAAATACGGAGGCCTCCGGTAAAAAGTTTCATCTCCTCTCACCGATCGCATCGGTGAGGGGAGATGAACCTTCCCTTTTTTTGACATCAGGCGCGCATGCGCAGAGAGGGACTTCGGGTCCCGGAACACCGGGGACATCGGCGGAGGACCTGAGGTGAGTCTTTTGACCTCCCCTCATGGATCCGATCCATGAGGGGAGGTGAAACTGACACTTTTTAAACTTTTTTTTTAACTTTTTCGCGATCGCCGCTATCCACTGGTTAGCAGCAATCGTGGGCCGCCGCGGTCCCTGGTGACATCTCCTGGTTCCCGGCTACCCTCATTAGCCGGGAGCCAGGAGATTTTGAATCTGCCGGGCTCCCGGCCTTCTGCGCATGCACGTGACGTCATATATCCATTGGATAGCGCCGATCGCAATGCCGGGGGGGACTGCCCGCAGCCCGGGATGACAGCTCCATGCTGTCGGCTACCTGCGGGCACCAACAGCATGGAGCTGTCACGTCCAGAGCCTGAGGGGCTTTAATCCTAAGAGGATGTATATTTCTACGTCCTCTAGGATTAAAGCCCACTTAGGCAGGACGTAAAATCCCTAAGGGGTTAAATAGCAGCCATTCAGTATTGAACAGCTGCTATGTTAAGTCAATGGAGAGGGACAGGGGAGCGCAAGGAGATAAATCTCCAGCCTCCCCGCTGTGAGACAGACATACTAGCTCCCGTGCAGCAGCACGAGGGCGAGTATGTGTGGGGACGAGTGTTGGGCATAGTTTGCCCGACATTCGACCTGACTAAATGGGCCTTTAATTAGATGTGCAAATAAATTATATCAGCTATGTCAAACAAAGTTCCCCTAAGGATCACAAGGACCCTGCACCGACATTAATTGTTTGTGTTGTTTTTGGGAGTTGTGCAGTGCACTCCGACGCCTGTTCTCCCAAAGCCTAAACAAATAGTGTGACACATATTTAGGCATACCCAGTTCATTAGTGTAGAAATGAAAAATTCTGCTTCTCCGCCGAGCAGTATCATTTTCTTTAGATATCTCATGCCACTAAGTCGAGTTTAGTTTAGTAACAAGACTCCTCCATTCGTGGTAGAAGACAATTTTCCCCCATTTAACCCCTTAGTGACCAAGCCTGTTTGCACCTTAATGACCAGGCCAAATTTTGGAACTCTAACATGTGTCACTTTAAGGGCTTATTCACATGGGTGTATTTTTCCTCAGTATTTTGTGAGCCAAAAGCAGGAGCGGGTCCAAAAT
Source organism: Eleutherodactylus coqui (assembly GCA_035609135.1). Taxonomy (NCBI): domain Eukaryota; kingdom Metazoa; phylum Chordata; class Amphibia; order Anura; family Eleutherodactylidae; genus Eleutherodactylus; species Eleutherodactylus coqui. Next base: position 37,856,261 of record CM069408.1, read on the forward strand.
ACAGAAGAAATGCAAATCTCTCCATTATAATTTCTCTTTTCAGATTCCACTCCTGGTTTTGGCTCACAAAATACTGAGGAAAAATACGCCCGTGTGTATAAGCCCCAACATTGACTAACTCAGTAAAGGTTTTGCATATTCAAGTAATTCTGAGTTTTTTCACCATATATTGTACTTCATTTAGGTGGTAAAAATAGACCAATAGAATTTGGGGGAAGGCTTGAAATTTAAGCCTTACCCCGAAAATAATCCATAACTGTAGAAAAAAAAACACTCCACCTTAGTAGCGCTGTCATCTCCGGCACGTCTTCTAGCAGCTCCTCAGCACTCTTCTTCTGCTTTTCTTCCAGGCCGAGGATTGAAAAATCCCCACCTCTTGAACCGCTGCCTCTGATTGGTCAAAGCGCTCAGCCAGAGGCAGCGCTCAGCATTGAATGACAGCTGAGTATTTTGACCCCACCGGTTTTTTTTGAGGAGTTATGAAATTTTTTTTAATCCTCTAAATTGCATTATTTTTGCAATCATCATTTTGAAGACAAGGTTTTTTTTCTATAGAGCACATGAAAATAAGGATTTGAACCCCAAAATGGATACCTGTTTGTCCTGTGCTCAGAAACATGTTCATTGTATCCCCAATTTACTTACTGGACACATGGCTAGGTATGTAATGGAAGGAACACCAATTGAATTTCAGTGCACAACTAAAAAAAATTCAGGCCCCATTGCTCACTTGTAGAGCCATCAAGGTACCAAACCAATAGGACACCCCCCACAATTGACCCCATTTGGAAATCTGGACCCCTTAGCCCATTTATCTCGGTGTATACTGAGAATTCAGACCCCAGTGTTTTGCAAAAAAAATCAATAAATAAAATTATATATATCATGTGTAAAATTAAATAAAATTAAGTTTTTCCCATAAATGTCACTTTTATTACAGTTTCCTTTATTTCAAGCACAAAAAATTCTGGAGACACACTCCAAATTTGATAGCACTAGTTCTTCTGTGAGCCCTCATTGTAGCCCCAATCTACTTATATGACACAAGGGAGAAACATGCATTGGATTTCAGGGCACAACTGAGTAAATTACAAGCTCCATTGCATACTTGTGCAGAAAAAAAAATTGACTCCATAATAATTTGTCTCTGCTATGTTTGGTAGCCAGGCGAAGGGAGATTTTAAATTTCCATGGCAATACTCTGCTTTTGCAAATGTGTCTGCCGTTTTGCAGACAGCCGCATGTGCAGAAGCTAGGGTAAGGTCTGCAGGGGCCTTAGGTATGGATACGATTCTTGAGGGGAGACAAAACGTTGACTTTTATAACTTTTTACGGCCCCCAGTGACTTCTCCCTGCTCTCGGCTACTATTGCTAGCTGGGAGATTTTAAATATCCTGGGCTCCCCGACTTTCTGTGCATGCACAGAAGGCAGTGTCAGGTCCTGGAAGGACCAGAACGCTGTGGGACATTACAGAAGATGGAGCTGAATAGTTTCAGCTCCCCTCATGCATCCGATTCAAGATGAGAGCTGAAACTTTAACTTTATTTCACTTTTTATTCACTGTTGGAAATATTTGCTGTTACCAATTAGAGTCTTGATCAGATACAAGTGTATACATACATATGCACATATACACACACACACAGACAATACATATATACACAGCTAACACCTTGCAGCTATGCAGAAAGGCAATTGTTTACTGCTTTTTGGTCATTCTTGCTTATATACAATTGAAAGTCCTCCACCTCCCATGAAGTAAAAAATGCTGAGCTGACAATTCAACCCATCATCCACATGTTGAAGTTAGCCTTACAATGGAATAAGATAAGGTGTCTAAAGGTTGTTTCTCCAGACACACTAACATTGCTACGAACCATCTCCTCATTGTAAAAAGCTTTATTGAAGGTCAGTGGCTTTACAGACTAAATACACATTAGGAAAACTAAGTAATGATCTCATATAGTATAGTATTGCCTTTGATCTATATATGTAAAAAATTATTTCAACATTCACCTTTATGCGTTCACCGTTATCCATTGGATAACGGCGATCGCGTGACTGTGGGTCGCTCATCGCGGCCCCCGATCACATCCTCAGGCTATCAGCTACCTGCGGCAAACTTTAGCAGGGAGCTGTGACATGCACAGACCCCTGGGCTTTACTCTACAGGGTTGGCGTGTTTTAATAGCCCTGTAGAATAAAGCCCAGCTACCCAGTAAAAGCCTGTATGAATGGTAAGGAAGGAGTTAGGGAAAAATCTTCTTCCTGACTCCAATACTGCTAATCAGAATGATTCTTGGATCAACAACAGGTGGGATATGTTTAAATTTGTAGTTGTATTACAGGATCTAGTGGCCTGATAGAAGAGCTAGTCTGGCTCAGAAACACGTAGCCCAATCAAGGGCTTTGTCTACCCACCACCCCTTTTGTTCCTCCTGACACTTCTTAAGGTCCATCTACACGCAAAGATAATCTTTCAAATGATTGAAAGATTGACAGTTTTAGCAATCATTTTGCATGGTGTTGATAAAGTGTTAATGGGCATTGGAGTCTATTATCTTCATTTGCTTGTAAAAGGGCCTCTGGGAGTTGTTTGCAGAGCCCAGCACGTGGGATGGGCTCTGCACACAACTGCATTGCTATCACACAGGCTGCCAGCAGAATACAATGTAATCTCCTGTCTCCTGCAGAGAACACAAAATAATAAGACAGAAGGTGTCAGAAATTTGAAAGAAAAGATAAAGAGTTTACAAATATCCTAGCACAGGTAGAGCGATACAAGACATTTCTCACGTGTAATATTTACAAAATATTTAATATGCCATTTTATAGCAATTTACAGATCAGAGGGTGCGGGTACAGACAAAATCCGATAACACATATAGTAGTAAACTAATCAATTCAAACAAGAGACCTGATCACAAGAGCTTACATTCTGAAGGAATAGGGCTGAAATAAGGTAAAGTGCTTGTTCTGTACAATGGTCCAACCTCCTCTTATAGTAGATTGAGTATCTGCATGAGCTAGTCACCCGACGGGCACTTCATATCTGTACATATGGATGCTATCAGTGCACTGACTGTAGGCAATACTGTTGGAACAAGAGGTCGGGTTCTGAGAAATGCTATAGAAGAGGAGTACATTGGGAAAAGTTAGATTAGGAAATGTGATAGGCCTAGTTGAAAGGATGGGTTTTTATTGCACTTGACTGGAAATTAACCCCGATTGTCTGGGGTAGCACATCCCAGAGAGCTGGTACAGCTGGCAAAGAGTCTTAGAGCTGAAATGGGAGGTTCAGATCACAGAAGTTAGGCAGAGTTCACTATTAGTATAGAGAGCGGGTAGAGTGGTAGACAGAGATGAAGGAGGAGGTGCAGCTCTGTGGAGTGCTTTATGGGTGAGAGGGACAAATTGACAAATGGAGAGGGCTTAAGAAGAAACTGGCTCTACCTGTGCCACATCAGTATATTTTAGCGAGTGGCGGCCTAAAGCAGTAGTTCCTGTGTGAGGGGCAATAAAGAAGGCACTTTAGGGTCCCAATCCAGGCAGAAAATATGACCACAAAACCAAAAGCTTCTCCCAGTTCTTCATCCTACAACCAATAACTATACAATAAAAATAAAGTTTGGATGAAAAGAATAAAATGATGTATCCACAAGATGGAGCCATTCATAATCCAGAGATCACCAATCCAGTCATCTCATGGAAATCCTGGGGGTCCAGAAGTTCTCTGGTAACATCAGAAGGATCTAGAAGGAAAAGGTTATATCATCAGTATGACGGTCATACAGTATATTCTGATTACCACTGCTGGACGGGTCACCTGCATCCCTGGGGTCAGTAGATTTTGAGGCAGGCTTTCTGCTGCCGATTTGCTGCGGATTGTCCGCTGAGGATATTTGGCTGTAAATCAGCCCCCGTGTACACCTGCCTTAGGAAGGTCTCATGAATGGATTTTAATTGATCGCCGACTGAACGGAAGATCTGCGGTACAATGCGGGCATTGAAAAGCATGCATTTTTGAATTTTCCTTCACACGTGCGGATACGAGTTGCGTATTCCGCAAGTGGAAGAAGAATTGCAACATTTCTATGGATGTGAGCGATCCGCAGTTGACACGGTATGAGTATCGGAAATGCTCGCAACTTAATAAGAAAATAGATAGAAAAGTCGGAATGCCGACTGGAGAGGAGAGTGATCTTTTTTAAACTTGAACTTAGTATCTTAAAAAAAAGACAGAAAAGGCTCACCATATTCCCAGGCTTTAGGAAACCACTGCTCCTTGAGATCCCTGTGTGGAGTCTTGGCCAGCTGCACATCTAAGCAGCAACAGTCAATGAATCCAATATCTGATAAGGTTGCCAGCTTCTACACGAGATTATCTCTTTTAAATCTTTATTTCAAGTAATCGGACACATGTTAAAAGATGCATGTCTCTGCTAACAAGTAGCTGACATGTTTTGGCAGATGCAACTGCCTTTCTCAAAGCTTTGAGAAGGGCAGTTGCATCTGTCGAAACATGTCAGCTACTTGTTAAAACATGTATGTCTCTGCTAACATGTGTCCGATTACTTGAAGTAAATATTTAAAAGAGATAATCTCGTGTAGAAGCTGGCAACCTTATCATATATTGGATTCATGATCTATTTTAACCCCGTGTGGTTGATACATTGTGCATATGCGTACATCTGCACGAAAAATCACATGCATCTGTGATCATTCACAATTACTTTCTGTGACAGATCGGAAATCCGCTCTTGGAATCAGTCTTGCTTGTGTGAGCCTGGCCTTAAAGCCTTTATGTCACTTCCGCTAGTATTTTTTAAATATAGTTTGTAGTAAAAGATAAACAATACAGATAAGACCGCCAATGAGATTTCCCACTAGTTTGACCCCCACAGCTCCCTCATTGCATCAGCTACCTCTACTCTGTACAGAAAGCTTATTGAGCATATTGTATCATCAGATTGACCAGCTATGTCTTCTCTCCTTGGTCCCCCGTAGACTGACACTTGGACACACAATGGCTACCCTTTTGGTTTACTTAGGGTGACCAGATGTCCCGATTTAGGCGAGACAGTCCCTTTGGGACTCTGTGTACCACTATTCCCAGGGTCCGTAAGCGGGACAGCGTTTTGGTCACCATTTAAGTGATTACAATCTCAAGTGCCACAGCTCCCCATATGGCGATTGCTGTAGTGTGATGCACACACCTAAGGTAGTGTGTCCACCCGGGATCCTCCTCCCCTGACCTCTCCTCCTTGGTTGCACAGGAGGAGGAGACAGAGGAGGAGTCTGCATGCACACACTTCTGCCCACAGCAACGCTGAGTGAAGGAGCAGCGGCGCTCTGAAGACCAGGAGGAGGTAAGTATATGGGTCTTAGGGGAGCGCTATTACTACTGGACCACCTTGTGGGTCACTATTATTACTCGGGCTTATCTAGAGGAGCGCTATTACTACTGAGGGACACTATTATTGCTGGGGCGGATATAGGGGAATTCCATTACTACTGGGGCCACTATGTGGGTTACTATTATTGCTGGGGCAAATACAGGGGAGCACTATTACAACTAGGTCCACTGTGGGGGTCACTTACTACTAGTATTAGTGTCCCCTAAATCGGACCCAATTTTAATACAACTGGGGCCAATATAAAGGGAACTATTACTGCTCAGGTTCAAAGGTGTGTTTACATGTGGCAGAAATGCTGCAGGATGTCCCTGACGGAAATTTCTGCATTGAGTATCGCACAAAGAAAAAAAAAGTCAGCAGTTGATTTCATACTATGCGGTGCTCCTACTTACCACTTCCATAGGTTTCCTGCAGTAAGTGCTTCCCAGCTTCCGGTTCCCAGCAACCTGGTCAGGTGATATCAGTAGAGGCCACTACAAGCCACGGAGAACCGGAAGCAGCAAACAGCAGGAAGCCTGTGGAGGAGATGAGGCGGAGCAATAGTGGTAAAATCATACGTCGTGATAAGTAGTCGTCCGTACCCCCCACACCACTCCCCGACCACACACCCCTTTGCCTTACTTTGACCCTGAAAAAATCTGGTCCCCTTAGCTTAATCCTGTATGCACATTTCCTGTAGTGGTTTTACAGATGTACTTCGCCTGCTGCTCAACACTTATAAAGTACAACACTGAATATAACGGCACCTGATTGATCGGCTCTTGGAGGATGTCCATTATCTTCTGAGTGACCATTCATCTGCTTCATCTCTCCATCATCGGACGGCACGTTCCTCCTCTCCTTACGACACTAATAACATAACAGATCACAGATCTTGTAGATCACATCTTCCGCAGAGGTTTCTGTCATGTAATTATCTCATTTTTATGTAAGATAAAATCCTCCAAAATACAAACTTACGGCAATGCTGACAGCAAGTAGAGGCATCAACACAGCCAGAACAGCAGCAACAGGAGTAAGAAAGCGAATCCGAGGATCTGTCAGAAGATAAAGGACATATCAGAGAGGGTGAGACCCGGAGATATGAGCATCTAGTGTATATATGTAATTATCTGATAACATACAGGGTATCGGTCACAGTCTGTGTTATTACACAATACATATGCCTGCGGGTGATATATCCATTTGTAACCATGTACCGCAATGTAGGGGGGGCGCTGGAAGGGCAAGCTCCGTAATAGAGAGGCTGACAGCCGTCACCCGAAGGGTCTTAGACTGGCTTCACACAACAGGGTTGGATTCCATATGCGGCATCCTGGCTGTGAAGCCGCCGGTGACCCCGCGTACCTGTGGTTTCTGCACTGCGTGTGATCGCAGCGACTCGCCGCCGGTCATGCGCAGTACATGTTTTTTTCTTTTCAAATATTTGTATTTCCCGCCCCATCGCTTAGCGATGACATGGGTACCCACGGCCCATACGTAATGTTAATTGTGTATGGGCTGTGGGTCAGACGGCCTCCATAGACTTCAATGGGTGTAGTCAGCAGCAAATTAGAGCATGCTGCTATTTTTCCTCTGCTCACAGAATACGCAACTCATATCCGTGAGTGAGAGCAAAAACCAAAAGTACATGCCTTATAATGCATGCGATGTGCTGATCTGTGAGTGAGTCAATGTACTTTCCATTTACCACATATTGTGCGTGTGTAATACACAATGAAATTGCGCTTGTGTGAGCCTGCTCTAATACTGCGACTACAGTATTCATTAAAAGTGGCATTTTGTGCTGAATTTGGAGAAACCACTTGTTATATCATTTGTATTGAACTATTTAACCCCTTATGGGTGCCTATACATCTCTTGGCAGCGCTGCATAAGCAGCCTGTTGCTGGTCTACTGTGCCAATGGGGCGTGTACTCTGCTGCCTGTTGACAGCCAGGCACCTGCTCCAACATCAGCGACTGAAGAAACCTCGGATCCCAAGTGTTTACCCCTTCACATGGTCCATGCAATCGTGACATGTAAAAGGTTGAGTGCGTCTATAAGCCCATTTAGACGCAACGATTATCGTTTAAAATTTGCTCAAAAGCCATCTATTGAGCGATAATCATTGTGTCTGAACGCGTGAGCTTGCTAAAAGTCAGTGATCAGTCTTATCAGAGTCGCCTGCAGAGTTCTCAGCGAGATACCGCTGACACTATTGCTTCAGCTGGTATCCCACTTGGAGCTCTCAGCTGGATACCGCTGATAGAAGGCCTGCTGCCTTCAGCAAACAGTGGGAGCCTTCATTTACACACCAATAAGCTCTTAAGTAGCTAATTAGCTATTTAAGAGTTTATGCAAAGTGATCGCTCAAAACGGTCACTCAAACTGCCGTTTGAGCGAATTTTGAGCAATCATCTTGCCGAGCCAATTCTTTACCCAGATACACATGTTTTCGCCCAATCCGAGCTGTCTCATTTTATTTATCAGCCTATCATGCGGCACAGTGTCAAATGCTTTAGAGAAATCCAGTTATACGAGATCAATAGACTTTCCCAGGTCCAGTCTAGAACTTACTTAAAGCTTTAAGGACACGGCTGTTTTGTACCTTAATGACCAGACACTTTATGGATTTTACCCGTGTGGTGGTTTAACTACTAGAGATGAGTGACCGTACTGGGTTCGGGTATTTTTGCACTTGAGCACCGCTTTTTCCGAGTAACTGACTACTCGGAGGAAGAGATTCGGGGGGCGCCGGGGGTGAGCAGGGGTTGCAGAGGGAGTGGGGGGGGGGGGAGCTCCCCCCTGTTCCCCACCGCTACCCCCGCTCCACCACGCCGACCCCTGAATCTTTTTGTCCGAGTAGTCAGTTACTCGGAAAAAGCGGTGCTCAAGTGCAAAAATACCCGAACCCAGTACGGTCACTCATCTCTATTAACTACCATATTTTTTCTCTTTCACGTAACAAAATTATTCTTGCTGTGTTTTTTTCCCGTGACATATAGGCCTCCTTCCCACGAACGGATTTACGCCGCGTAAATTCGCGGCAAAAATCCGCTGCGTTGCCCCCTGCTATTAGGTTCTATTGAACCTAATAGCACAATGCTCACGATGCGGAATTCCACCGCGGAATTTCGCACCGTGAAATCTCCCGTCCTCACCCGCGGCATGCTCTATTTGCCGCGGGTGTACGCGCTGACGGCTTCCATTGCAGTCAATCTCCCGCTGTAACACAGCGGAAGATAGCGTGAAAACGCTTCCCCGCCTACCGCCGCCGCTTCATATGACGCAGCCGGCGCGTCACGTGACACGGCCGGCCGCGTCATGTGACGCGGCGGGCGTGTCACATGACGCGACAGCGGTGGGCGGGGAAGCGTCTTCACGCTATCTTCCGCTGGTAAGTATGGGGTCTCTGGGGGGCGCCGTGACGGGCTTCACTGCGGAATATTCCGCAGCGGAGCCCGTCACGCTCGTGTGAAGCCGGCCATAGGGCGATTTTTTTTTGTAATATCTTTTTCACTGACTTTTACCCCCGTTTTTAGTTTTATTAGGGGTTAAAAAGCTAATATAAGCCCTACCCCGAAAATAAGCCCTAGCTACACTACGTGACAAAGGGGAAAAAAAAGCAAAACTCACCTAGCAGGGACTGTCCGGGTCCCTCCCGACATCATTGAATGGCTGTGATTGGTTCAGGAGCAGCACCTCAGCCAATAGCTTGCTGGACACGGGTTATTCAAGCCCCATCAGCAGCAAGGGATGCTCCATCAGGAATGGAGGACTGCACAGAAGCCTACCGGAGTGCCGCAGCCCAGCTCCTGCTAATTTTCACCCCCTTAAAATAAGATCCTGTGCCTCTTTTGGGGAAAAAATTAATATAAGACAGGGTCTTCTTTTCAGAAAAACACGTTAGTAGCAGCCTATCATGCCACTCAGTTCCCTTAGGACCCTTGGGTGTATTCCATTTGGGCCCGGCCATTTGTTGATTTTAATCTTTTTTAGCAGCCCCTGCACTTCCTCCTGCGTTACGCAGGTGATATTTAGCGGGGGATTCATTTTATCCTCCTGCATCGCATATGACATTTTTTTCCTTCCTGAATGCACTTGAGAAAACATGTATTCAATAGATTTGAGACAGGCGGAAGAGATCTCTGCTTCCATTCACTGAATGACTAACTCCAGCATGAATTAGGATGGTTGCCAGATATCCAACTGTCATCCTGTGCCAAAGTAGCCCAATTCTAGCATTCCATGAGTCATACCCTAACCTATCCTTGATGCTGCCCCCAACACTAGACACAACAAACCAAAACCAAGAGGCAACAAAACCAAACTGAGAAGAACAAAACTAGGAAGCAATAAATTTACTAACAGGGAAGAGCAAACAGCAAGTTACCACACTTTTTTGAGCAATGCAAGAGCGAGTGAAAACGCAGAAATACGAAACCCATATTTTTCAATGGTTTCCACATCTGCGATGTTATGAGATTTGTAAATCGCAGCATGTCCTCTCTTTCTGCATTTTTTAATTTATTTTAATATTATTGCCCATATTTCCCCATGGAGCCGCCTTTTTATCGTATTGCAACACATGAACTTGCAATTTTCATGTGATGCATTTTTAACATTAGAAACTTCTATTATCTATCACAAGAAAAAGCATCACTGAGCTCGAACATCTCATGAGCAAAATTGTGATATTGCTGCGATTTTGCGATCGCCAGTGTGAAGTCGCCCTAAAGCTTTGTTCATTCACACCTGTGTCACAGGTTCAGTTTGGAATCCCCATCGTAGATTTCTGCTAAAATGCAGAAGGCTATAATGGAAGTCAAAATGACCCGAATACAGCTCATGGGGTCCATCTGGTTTGGTTATAGAACAGATCTGTTTTGCCAAGGGAATCAATTTTCTTGCTTTTCTGAAGGAACAGGAGAATGGACTCCATAGTGCAAATATGAACAATCCCTAAAGCAGCAAGAGCTGGACTAGTAATACAAAACAAAACCTCACTGATAAGAAACCAAGGTAGACTAAATAATTAGAAGCATACAAGGAATACTGGATTTTAACACACAAAGCTTACGCTATAACCAGCAACACATTACAGAAGCAAGAATACTAAGACCTCCTTCAGTTGACCATATTTCAAATCCATATTTTGATCCATGCTGTGCAGATTGTAAAAAAGAAGCCAATGAAAATCTATGATTCTATTTATAAAATACACAGGAAAAGAAAAAAAAAAGTTACAGCAGACAGCACGCACGAGTTAATTCATTTTTTAGATGTAATATATTCATTAAAGTCTATAAACAGTAATTAGACGACAGATTCATCCATATTTCATCAGTTTTTCACCTGTATTTGCATTCATTGGTATTTTCCATATGGTACAGAAGGTGTGAGATCAGTATAATACCCAGTAATACCCTCTTACCTGTAATCTCCAGTACATGGGGTATAGAAGGTGTGAGGTCAGTATAATACCCAGTAATACCCTCTTACCTGTAATCTCCACTACATGGAACATAGAAGGTGTGAAGTCAGTATAATACCCAGTAATACCCTCTTACCTGTAATCTCCACTACATGGGGTATAGAAGGTGTGAGGTCAGTATAATACTCAGTAATACCCTCTTACCTGTAATCTACAGTACATGGGGTATAGAAGGTGTGATGTCAGTATAATACCAAGTAACACCCTCTTACCTGTAATCTCCAGTACATGGGGTATAGAAGATGTGAGGTCAGTATAATACTCAGCAATAACCTCTTACCTGTAATCTCCACTATATGGGGTATAGAAGGTGTGAGGTCTGTATAATACCCCAGTAATACCTTTTTACCTGTAATCTCCAGTACATAGGATATAGAAGGTGTGAGGTCAGTATAATACCCAGTAATTCCCTTTTACCTAATCTCCAGTACATGGGGTATAGAAGGTGTGAGGTCAGTATAATACCCAGTAATACCCTCTTACCTGTAATCTCCAGTACATGGGGTATAGAAGGTGTGAGGTCAGTATAATACCCAGTAATACCCTCTTACCTGTAATCTACAGTACATGGGGTATAGAAGGTGTGAAATCAGTATAATACTCAGCAATAACCTCTTACCTGTAATCTCCAGTAAATGGGGTATAGAAGGTGGGAGGTCAGTATAATACCCAGTAATACCCTCTTACCTGTATTCTCCACTACATGGGATATAGAAGGTGTGAAGTCAGTATAATACCCCAGTAATACCCTCTTACCTGTAAGCTCCAGTACATGGGGTATAAAAGGTGTGAGGTCAGTATAATACCCCAGTAATACCCTCTTACCTGTAATCTCCACTACATGGGATATAGAAGGTGTGAAGTCAGTATAATACCCCAGTAATACCCTCTTACCTGTAATCTACAGTACATGGGGTATAAAAGGTGTGAAGTCAGTATAATACCCCAGTAATACCCTCTTACCTGTAATCTCCACTACATGGGGTATAGAAGGTGTGAGGTCAGTATAATACCTAGTAATATCCTCTTACCTGTAATCTCCGCTACATGGGGTATAAAAGGTGTGAGGTTAGTATAATACCCAGTAATACCCTCTTACCTCTAATATCTAGCAGGTATTCCAGGGTCTCCTCACTGACTGGATTGGTGATCTGGACAAGGAATCTCCTCCTGGCATCTTCTCTCTGGGCACTCGGGATAATCAGTGTCCTATTGTCATCTATCAGCTGATATCTGTGAGGTAGAGACCCCCCGTCCACCTCCCAGGTAACAGCTGCCTCCTCTCCAGAGAACTGGACGCTCACAGCAATGTCCTGACCGAGCCGGCTGGAGTTACTGGTTATGTTGGAGATGAGAACTGGATCTGGAAGTATCAGGAGAAGGTCGGTGAACATCAGTGATGTGACATCAGCATGGACACGAATCTAGGTGCTGTATAGAGTGCTAGCTCTGCTGTCATCAGACCCCAGTATCTTCCCCTTATACTGACCATCAGTCATGTGATCTGCAGCCCCCTCCCCATATACAATCACCAGTGACTACTGAACTTGTGTTATTAGCCTCTATTACAGAAGGACAGAATTCAGGTTTCCCATAGAGGACAATAGAGAAATGCCTCCTGTGATCCACCAGCTCTTACCTAGTACAGTGATGGCTGTAGAGCGCCGGAAGCCTCCCGAACGGTTGTGATGCCAGAGAACATACACACAGGAGTCGTCCTTCCGGGCATCTGTCAGCCTCCAGCACCCGCTGCTTGTGTTTAGGTGGAGTCTGGAGTCCCAGTGATTATAGGACCAACTATTATCACACCACAACTCCAGTAGTTTAGTCTCTCCGGCTCCACATTCTCTGTTCAGCTGCAGGACATCTCTTGTATGAGGACATTTCATGCTGCAGTCAGTGATGTCTGATCCTCTCCGCACATAGACTGAGGAGACGGATGACAGGATCTGGATGATGAGGACACCTGTGAAGACACAAATATGGAGACATCAGTCAATGCAGCAGAGTTCCTCCTCTCTGGAGACATCCTTGTACATTTCCTCCAGGCTGCACTCAGTTTGCTCATTACTAAACCTTGGTTAAAGCAAAATAACTGCCAAAAAGAATCCAAGGAGCAAAACTAGTTCAACTTTATAAATCAGTAAAAGGATCCAAAAATGAGAAAATTCCGATTGGTTCTGTCCGCACTCTGATCAAGAAGTGGAAGAATGATGGGGTCTGGTATTACCAGTTAGATGAAGCAAGAGAGATGTCACACCGCTGCCAGGAAAATGCAAAGAAAACCCCAAAAGTAAGACCTGAGGGCTCTTTTACACGGCCGTAGGCGTTTTTACATGCCTATAGTAACCTAAAACCACGACCGTGGGAACGGGCCCTTGGTGTCCGTGTCCTGTGACTTGCGCTCACCCGTGTGAATCCGTCCTGGGGGCTTATTCAGATGGGTGTATTTTGCATCAGTATTTTATTTCCAGGAGTGGAGAGAAAGTATAATAATAAGATTTGCACGTCTTCAGTAGTTTGGACCAACTTCTGGTTTTATCTCACAAAACACTGCTCCTTCACACGGGTGCTGCAATCTTCGGCGGCCCGCGTTGCAGCTGCAGTGTGGCCGAAAGTCACATGGACAAGAGGCAGTCCAACCTTGGTCGCGGCTGCATCTCCCGTTTTAACATGCTGCAGCCCGGAATACCGGTAGGCGAGGGGAGGGAGTTTAGCAGAGCTAGTGTGCTAATTTCCCACCACATCCTGCCCCCTCCCTTTGCCGGCAGCCGGTAAGGGACAAAGAGTGGGAGCCGAGCAGAGCCGCTGCTAAACGCTCTCCCACCTCTCTTTTCCGGCAGCTCTCAGAGGCTCCCATAGGAGTCTATGTAACTGATCGGCGTATTCCGGCAAAAGATGCGTCCAGACCTATCTTTTCCAGTCAGAGTAAAAGCAGCCGGCCGGAATTCACTGTGCACGCTATCTTTTCTGGCCGTCCGATTTTACGCACCAAAAAAAGAAAAAAATCGCCCATCTGAACAAGAACATTAGAACCCAATGCTTCAGATGGTGGCGATTTTCAGTCGGCGTTTTATCATGGCAAAATAGGCACCATAAACACTTGGTGTGCAGGGAGCATAAGACTGTATTTACACAGGTGAGGGTCAAGTAAAAAACTCACACTTTTCCCTGGTATTTTGGGGCTTATTTACACGAGCGTATATCACCGGCTGATATATGCTGTCATCTAAGCAGCCCCCCACTGGCTCTTTGCCTCTCTCCTCCACTCTGGCGTTTGCGATGGGAAAAGACAGAGTTCTGTCTCGCCCACTCCTATTGCTGGCAGCAGACAAGGGCTTAGCTCCACCCCCGTCCTGCCTACTCCTATTGCAAACCGCTCGGCCGGCTGATATACGCTCGTGTGTTCTACGTGTATTTGCAATTTTCACGTGCGATTGCCAGCCTTTTTAAATACACGTTAAAAAAAGAAGAAAGATAACCACTCGCTTTCTGGATCCTTTTTCATGCGGTTTCCATAATAGCATGCATGAAAACTGAGTGTGAGAGGTTATTTAATGCTCCTATAGAAAATAATGAACGATTCCTCAACAACAATCACACAAAAATAGGACCTGCAGCATGTTTTTGGGTGCAAGAGGAAAAACTCCATGTGTGCGCAAACCCATCTGAATGATTGGGATCTTATCTGTGTATCTTGGACATAAGTAGCGCGGGGAAATCCCCCTAATGGCCCTTTTACATGGGCTGAGAATCTCATGATTCTCGTTTGCCTGACGGAACGAGCGGATGATGTCATCACCAACTTGTTCGCGCTCAGGCAGCCCATATAGACCGCACTATTCTCGTTATGAACGATAATTCTAGAATCTTTCATGTAAACAGCGTTACTGATGCAAACCGAAGCAAACGGGTCAAATAAGCCAGACTTAGTCTCCATTTGCATCAGTCAGATATCCGCCGGTTTTGTTTGTTTGAAATGTAGCTTTATCTTACAGCTGTACATGGACAGAAGCATCAAACGGATCCATTAAACAGAAGCACAAAGGGATACAAACAGAATCATTTCCCATGTTACTGTTATTGTTATTTGCCTCTCCCAACTGTAGTGTAAAAAAAAGACTAATACATATATATGTGAATATAACAGCATGCCGAGTGTTGCAAATTTGCCTTCCTAAGTTCAGGGCTAATGCCCACGGACGGACTTCTGCTGCGTGTAACGCCGCGGCACTGCAGCTATTAGGTACTGCGGAATTCTGCAGTGTGAAATAACCCGCACAGCGGAAGTATAGCGTGACTACGCACCCCACCCACTGCCGGCTACGTCATGCAGGACTCGCACAGCGGATCCGCAGGTGAGTATGGGGTCTTTGGGGGGGCACTGTGACGCACTCCGCTGCCAGGATGCCTGGAGTGTGCTGCGATTGGCCGTAGCGATCACCTGATTTCATGTGGCCACCCGCAGCTGAAGAGGAGGTCAGGGCAGCGGGAGCCGCTTAGTTGGGTTCCCGGGAGCCACAGACAGGTGAGTGTCCTGTGGTTTGATTTTCTCACCTGTCCCGTGTACTGCATATGAATGGGGCAATCCTCCAGCCCTCCGCGCGGCCAGGAGCAGGACGCCCCCTCCGGCACTGCTGGGCTGTTGTGTCCCGCCGCTCTCGTTATCAGAGCACTTGGTGAGGAGGGTCTGCAGGTATCAGCAGGTCCCGATATGTCAGCTGGAAGAGCCTCAACGAGAGAGCGGGAGATGGGGGAGCGCTGCCGACACGCCGGGAGATGGAAGAGCGCCGCCGGCATGCCAGGAGATGGGAGAGCAGACCCTTACCGAGCACAGCCAGCATCACTTCAGCGCAGACACACCGGGATGTCACAAGTCAGTGATGAACACATTATTATTTATAGAAAACAAAGCTCAGCCCGGGGATTGTGGAGTCTGGGGAGAAACAGCCAGAATACAAGAGGTGGAGTTTGTATATCAGCAGGTAACTAAACATGTGACAAGAACAAATGTTTAAGTCATCACATGTTACACATCCCTCTGGCTCCCCCCCCCCCCCCGCCTGCTGTCCTGTAATATCTGTGACTTCTCAGTCTCCGGCTCCCCTTCTGACTGCCGTCTTGTACCTCCACCATAGCAGAGCTGCCGGCTGTCACTACTGGGGGCTGTTAAAGGGGTTGTCTCGAGGAAGCAGTGAAATTTTTTTTTGCCCAGTCCCCCTTATTAAGCATATATTACTAAGCCCCCCTGTAAATGACTTTTCTAGCTGGTTTCTACTTACAGTTCCAGCGTTTCAGCAACTTATAAAAATTTCCCCAAGATGGCCGCCGGCTCTTTTCCCGTCGCTTGCTGTAGCCCGACGTGCGCGCTCCCGAGACGCTACCAGCTGTGTCTCCCTGACAACCAGACGCCCCGCAGCCAACGACCGGACCCAGCTCCCCGGCGCTAGGCCCCAGTGGTAGGCTCCGGGGCCACAGCGGCAGTCCGTCACTCGTCACCCATCACTTACCTGGGCGGCTTCTCGGCTGGGCGGCTCCAGTTTCTGCACCTTCCTCTAACAGAGGATGGTACAGAATGGCCGCTCCAGCGCGCTCCCGAGAAGATACAGCTCGTCTGCGCATGCGCAAAAGAGCTGTAGCGGCTAGCACACTGAAGCGGCTCGTGCTCAGAGCAGAAGACCGGACTGCGCAAGCGCGTCTAAAAAAGCAAGCCGTCAGCAGAATTAGACGGATCCATGGAGACGGAGACGCTAGCAACGGAGCAGGTAAGTGAATAACTTCTGTATGGCTCATATTTAATGCACGATGTATATTACAAAGTGCATTAATATGGCCATACAGAAGTGTATAACCCCACTTGATTTCGCGAGACAACCCCTTTAAGTATCTTCCTGGGGGGGGCAATTACCTCCCAGGGTATACCGGGCAATTCATCTATTACCCCCCCCCCCGTGTATACCGGGCAATTCATTTATTCCCTCCCCCCCCCCCCCCCCAGTGTATCCCGGGCAATTCATCTATTACCGCCCCCCCCCCAGTGTATCCCGGGGCATTTCGTCTATTTACCCCCCCCCCCCAGTGTATTCCGGGGCAATTCATCTATTTACCCCCCCAGTGTATCCTGGGGCAATTCATCTATCACACCCCCCCCCCCAGTGTATCCCGGGGCAATTCATCTATTACCTCCCCCCCCAGTGTATCCTGGGGCAATTCATCTATTACCTCCCCCCCCCCCAGTGTATCCTGGGGCAATTCATCTATTACCTTCCCCCCCCCCCAGTGTATCCTGGGGCAATTCATCTATTACCTCCCCCCCCAGTGTATCCTGGGGCAATTCATCTATTACCTCCCCCCCCCCAGTGTATCCCGGGGCAATTCATCTATTACCTCCCCCCCCAGTGTATCCCGGGGCAATTCATCTATTACCTCCCCCCCCAGTGTATCCCGTGGCAATTCATCTATTACCTCCCCCCCCAGTGTATCCCGGGGCAATTCATCTATTACCTCCCCCCCCAGTGTATCCTGGGGCAATTCATCTATTACCTCCCCCCCCCCCAGTGTATCCTGGGGCAATTCATCTATTACCTTCCCCCCCCCCAGTGTATCCTGGGGCAATTCATCTATTACCTCCCCCCCCCAGTGTATCCTGGGGCAATTCATCTATTACCTCCCCCCCCCCAGTGTATCCCGGGGCAATTCATCTATTACCTCCCCCCCCAGTGTATCCCGGGGCAATTCATCTATTACCTCCCCCCCCAGTGTATCCCGTGGCAATTCATCTATTACCTCCCCCCCCAGTGTATCCCGGGGCAATTCATCTATTACCTCCCCCCCCCAGTGTATCCCGGGGCAATTCATCTATTACCTCCCCCCCCAGTGTATCCCGGGGCAATTCATCTATTACCTCCCCCCCAGTGTATCCCGGGGCAATTCATCTATTACCTCCCCCCCAATGTATCCCGGGGCAATTCATCTATTACCTCCCCCCCAGTGTATCCCGGGGCAATTCATCTATTACCTCCCCCCCCCCCCAGTGTATCCCGGGGCAATTCATCTATTACCTCCCCCCTCCCAGTGTATCCCGGGGCAATTCATCTATTACCTCCCCCCCCAGTGTATCCCGGGGCAATTCATCTATTACCTCCCCCCCCCCAGTGTATCCCGGGGCAATTCATCTATTACCTCCCCCCCCCAGTGTATCCCGGGGCAATTCATCTATTACCTCCCCCCCCAGTGTATCCTGGGGCAATTCATCTATTACCTCCCCCCCCCTGTGTATCCCGGGGCAATTCATCTATTACCCCCCCCCTCAGTGTATCCTGGGGCAGTTCATCTATTAACCCCTGCTTCATTGATGAGATCCCTGCCCCCCCTTCCCCCGTTGTCCCATATGACCCGCGCTGGGAGTAATGGGGGGGTCTCCTGGAAAGTGACTTCTGTAGGATTCAGCGGGTCACCTTGGACCCCCGAGGAGCGGACCGCTGCCGATATCTGAGCCGTAAAGCAGCAGATAAACAGATTAAGGCTGGGTTCACACTGGGCATATTTTCGTCGGAAATCTCGCGGTTTGGCTGCAGCAAAAACCTGCGAGATTTCCGCTGAGAGAACCGCCGCGGTTTAAGCCGTGGCGGCTTTGAAGCGGTCCGGCCGCATGCTTTTCCGGCTCTCCCATAGAGGAGAGCGCGGCTGTAACATAAATAAACAAAAAAACGAAAGTGAACAGACATGCTGCTTCTTTTGAAACCCCGGCTGCGGTGGCCGCAGCCGCGGTTTCAACCGGATTTACCGCAGCGGATTAGCCATCCCGTGTGGACGAGATTTCGGAGAAACCTCCTCCACATGGCTGGCTAATCCCGAGATTAGCGGCCGCGGGCGGATCTGCTGTGGCAGAACCGCGGCAAATCCGCCCTGTGTGAACCTAGGCTAAAGAGGGATTTTCCAATATGGACCTTATGGATCTTGTACCTGTAGGAACCATAAGAAGCTCCTCGGAGGGGCTCTAACCCCTTAGGTCAGGGGAGTCAAATTAACTTTAACTGAGGGCCACATCAGCCTTATGGCTGTCTTCAAAAGACTGATTAGTTGCACAACTGCATAGTAATAGTGCCCGCAGTAGTAATAAGGTCTCCCATTGTGGCCACAGTATTAATACAGTCCCTCATAGTGGCCCCAGTAGTAAGTGACCCTTATAGTGGCCCCAGTAGTAAGTGACCCTTATAGTGGCCCCAGTAGTAAGTGACCCTTATAGTGGCCCCGGTAGTAAGTGACCCTTATAGTGGCCCCGGTAGTAAGTGACCCTTATAGTGGCCCCGGTAGTAAGTGACCCTTATAGTGGCCCTGGTAGTAATAATGACTCCTATAATGGCCACAGTAGAAAGTGTCCCCTATATTGGTGGTGCCAGTAGTAAGTGTCCCCATAGTGTCCCCAGTAGAAATAGCAAGCCCCAACATTGCCACTGACACCTCAGACTCTGGGGTGGAAAAATCAGTGGTCACAGACTATGGCAGGCTGGGGGAGGGGGATGCCTTTCAGGTCTGCTGCACGGCCGGCAGTAAATGAGGTGGTGGGCTGGATTCGCCCCACGGGCCTTGTGTTTGACATGTGTGCCCCAAGGAGTCAGAGGAGCATGGACGGCCTTATAAGTCTCCTCACACCTTCTAGATGCTCTCCCTGAGGAGTAACGATACCCCCCCCCCCCCCCCCCCGTCTACAGGTCCCTCACTAGCCGAGCCAGAACCCTGCCGCACACTGATGGGAGGCAACCCCCCCGACACAGCTGTCTGTACATGGTGGTCTTCTCCTTCTGGGGACTCCGGCTTTGGCTCATATTCCCAGTTATTGTTACAAGGCTTATTAAAATGTCAGACAATGAATTCTGCCTTCCACTAGGTGGCGCTGTAGAGGCATTGTTCCATCTTCCCATGTGCAGCGCAAACAAGACATCTCCCTGCAGACAAGGAGGGTGGAGGACGACAGAGAGGGCGAGTATTGTAAACGGATATTCCCTTGCTCTCCCTGCTGGCAGCTCAGAATCAGCATGTTAGGAGGAGGGTGCACCTAGGAGGTAGGTACCCTGTCCGTGAGTGTCAGCGGCTGCAGAGTGGATGGACTAGCACCGCTGTCTGCCTCGCTAGCTGTAGAGTTTGTCTCCCGCAGAGCTTGCAGTCTTTACTGCGCTGCAGCGTGTCAGGACCGCCTTATACTGCGTTTACACCGAACCGTTACCCTTCCAACAAGCGAAACTGAATGTTAATCGTCCAGTTTAACCCCTTCCCGCTATATGATATACATTTACATCATGGGGTGTCCGGGTACGTATGAAGAGAGATCGTGGGGCAACCTCTCTCTTCATACAGCGCGGGCGTCAGCTGTTTATTAGTGATTGCGGCTATTAACCCTTTAAATGCTGCTGTCAATTCTGACAGTGGCATTTAAATCCCCAAAACAATGTTCGGGCGTCCCGTAAGGCCCCAGGGCTGACTTAGCAGACTGCCTATCAAGTCATCAGATCACTGGACCGATCAAAGTATCGCTAGTTGTGGTCCCCAAGGGGGTCTAAAGAAAAAAGTGAAAGTCAGATCAATATTTTTGCTAATTGTAAAAAAAAAAAAAATCTGCCATATCTATAATAAAAAAATCTAAATCGTAAAACAAAAATACATATTTGGTATCGTTGCATCCATAAAGTCTGATCTATAAAAGTAATGCCTTATTTACCCCGCAGGGTGAAAGTTGTTAGAAAAAAAAAAAAAGGCCAGAAATGCACTTTTTCAGTCACCCTGTCTCTCAGAAAAAATGCATCAATAAGCAATCAAAAAGTCGTATGTATCCTAAAATGGTACCAACGTAAACAACTTGTAAACTATGAGCCCTCGCACAACTACGTCGACGGAAAAATAAAAAAGTTATTGCGCGTAGAAGATGGCGGCAGAAAATAATTTTAAAAAATTAAATGTCTTTGAAAAAAAATAAAAGTACAGCAAGAAAAAAAGCCTATGTTTGGTATGGTAGTAATCGTACTGACCCCTAGAATAAAGTTATCAGGTCATCTTTGTTGCAGTTTGTGCGCCGTAGAAACAAGACGCACCGAAAGATGGCGGAATGTCGGTTTTATTTTCATTTTACTCCACTTAGAATTTTTTAAAAGGTTTTTCAGTACATTGTATATTCCGGGAGCGGCTTCTCCTTCATTTCTTGCAGGTTGAGCTGTCAGTTCCGCCTTCTCTTATCCTACCCCTCCCGTCTTTGTGTGTTTTGCAGGTTCCCTCCGGATCGCTGCAAAAAACTATTCACTTAATTGCAATTTGGTAGGAAAGGGGTGGAGAAAACCCGGTGTAGTCAAGGGTCCGGGGCCCGGCAGGATGCCCGGGGCCTGGTAAGATGTCCGGGGCCCGGTAAGATGTCCAGGGCTCAGAGGCCTCAAGGAGCTAAAGAGAAGAAGTGTGAATGTGTGTGAAACAAGTTTCACTAGGGAGGATATGGGTGATCAAATGGAGTGAGTGGAGGTAAATACTGGTATTTAGACGCTGCTCTACAATAAATTCTGACAGAGGCCGTCATCAGATAGCCGGGTCGGATCCCGCTGCAAGAATTTTCGCAGACCCCTGCCCCTGCAGAGACCTGTGGCTCACCTGTTCCCAGCGTCTCAACTCCTCTGCTATGTGCCGGCACATGTGCGAAGCGGAGCGGGCCCGTCACTACTGACATTTCTGTGCGGGCCTCTGCGAGATCAGCACAGAAATAGGACATGCTGCGATTTGTTTTTCACGCGGACCAATCGCGGCTGTTCATAGTGTTGCATTATCTAATGCAATCCTATACAAGCGGGCATGGTGGAAATTCTGCGGGAAATCCCACCATGAAATTTCCGCCCGTATGCCGGGGCCAGACAGTGGGATAAAATTATCCAACTTCTCTTTTTATTAGATCAATTAAAACCAGCAGAAATGCGTTTGAGGGTCGGCCCCTTCATCAGTCCGGCTCGGTGAGGCAAGGTTACAGACAGAGAGTAAAGATATCCAGAAATGGGTGGAACAATTAGATTGTCAAATCAGAGGAGAACAAGGCAGAAAGAGGGCAGAAGCGTAATAAAAACTAATGAGCATTAATGTACAAATATTTTACTATTCACATATTTACTATTATTGCTCAAGATTTATGTCATATACCAGCTTTATTTATATATTGACTTTTTATGCATCATTTATTACACACTTATTTATTCGTCTGAGGCCCAATGTCCACATGCGGATCTTATCTATAAAATCCGTGCGTCTTGCTGCCCATAGGGATGCATTGGCATCCGTAGAGCAGCTAAAAGCATGCGGATGGGATTTTTTCCCGGCGTGCGGGTCGCACACATGGGAAGAATTTGCAGCTTGCTCCATTTTTCCCTCAGGTCTCCCATACGGACGGCTCCCACGCTTCCATTGAAGCCTATGAAAGCCGTCCATATCCACGGCACAGACGCAGCTGTTTTTGTGCTGTGAATATGCAGGAGAGCAGGAGATTTTTTAAAAATGGTGCGCATGGCGCATGCGCGAGTGACTCTGCCGCCGTGCCGAGCACATCGTCCGGCCAGAAAAAGTAAGATCTGGCCTGCACAGAGGAGACCCCCGCAGCGTCCAGAGAGGTGAGTATAATGTATTTCCCTCTCCATGCCCGTGGGCATGCACGGATTTCACTGCAGGGCTCAGCACTGTGCGTGCAAGTGGGCATGAGGCCTAAGGGATGTAAAATATATGTTGGTAGAATATCAATTATATACAGTGATGGCTAATATAAAAATGCATAAACAGTACATAAAAAGAACATAAAATCATGACCACTGGCGGTATATCCTAAAACGGTGGATGGCAAGTGACTAGCACTTCGAATGGCGTTGTCCCCTCTGCTATCCCTTTCGATCCCGCTGATCTCCCTGCAGCCGGTCACATCCTGCTGCAATCCCTGGCCTCAGCAATAGCACGTCTAAGGCCAGTGATTGGATGCAGCAGTCATGTGCCATCAAGCATGTGACCGACTGTCAGGATTGATGCCAGTGATTGGCTATAGTGGTCATTTGCTCTCAAGCACGTGACCGGCTGTTGGGACTGAGGCCAGGGGAGAGTTAAGGTCTGACTATACTGGTGTTTCCATGTATGTTCCAAGTATGCAAGAATAGTACAAAAGAAAAAATGTATAAAAACGCATTTTAAGCCTAGGTTTAGGTTTAGAGTGCGGTTCAAGTTCTATACTGTAAACGTTTTTCCCGATCACAAAGTACATGCAATAAGCAGATGGTAACATACGTTTTTTTTCGTAGGACAGATAAATGTAGTCGGCTGTCTTTCAAAGCCACAAAAAAACCCCACAAAACGTGTGCGAAGCAAAGCGGCCCAGAAGAAGCCACTACACTCAGCCAGTGAATAGAGGATGATTAGGCCGCCTCTCATCGCTCTCAGGGCTTCTTCATACTGGTGACAGAATCGCACGAGATTTGTGCATTGTGAGACACACAAACCTTGCACAAATATGAAACCCCTTTCTTTTTGAATGGGGTCACACATATTAGCAATGTTTTCCTGCAAAGAGACCGTGCTGCGATGCTATGCAGGAAAAAAAAATCAGTGTCAAAACTTTCTGCCGCAGCAGCGCCGGCCCCACTGAAAACAATGGGAGAACTCTGTGATTCTCTGCCGCAGCCATGGCAGCCGCGCTGGAGGATTCCTTTGTAACACCCCAATACACTTACAGTTGGTATGGTCGGAGGCCTTTTCTTGTCACAGTGATGCCACACTCTATTTGGATATTCCGGATGATGATGACGCAGAAATAACGGAGACCAGTCCAGTATAGTGTAGTAAACTGAGAGTGAGTAGTTTTACTAACTTTGGTATCGGTAAACAACAGGTTAACTTTACAACTTTCTGTGAAGGGCTTTGTCTCAGCTGAACAAGGATACAATATAAAAGATGTGAAAAGAACTGGTATGGAGGCGCAACCCTCTAAGCTACTAGAAGATGTCCAATGTGTGATGGTGAAAGCACTTCTTTTTTATTTTTTCACAAATTAAAAACCAGCAATAGAATACGCGTTTCGGGGAAGAACCCCTTCGTCAGTTTGGCTGGATAGGACTGTGTCATACTCGGGTGCGCACAATACTAGAGAAATATTGGCCAGTATTGCTCCAGGACCCATTCCTTTCCAGTCACTTACCACCTAAACCACGCATTACGTTCAGAAGAGCGCGCACCCTCGAAACCTCCTTAGCCCCCAGTAACCTTAAAACCAGCAGACCACATCCATTACAGGAGAGAACCTTTTTTCCTAAATTAGTTGGATGTTTCCGATGCGGCAAGAGAAGCTGCATGTGTTGTGACAATATCTGCCACAAAAGATCTAGCTTTACGAGTTGTATGACAAAAGAGACATTTTCTATCAAATCGTTTCTAAACTGCTCATCTACGTATGTAATCCATCTACTAGAATGTCCCTGCAAGCTTCAGTATATTGGACGCACCACCCAGACCTTGACAAGTCGCATTAACAAGCATAGATCAAACACCAAGAATAGCTATCTAAACCATAGTGTTTCCAGGCATGGGACCGCAGTCCATAATAATGATTTTAACCCCTTAACGACCAAGGACGTACCGGTACGTCCTGTGGCGGCGGGGTATGTATGAAAAGAGGTTGCGATGCAACCTCTCTTCATACAGTGCGGGCATCAGCTGTTTATAACAGCCGACACCTGCGGGCAATAGCCGATCGCGGCCGCGCGGCCGATCACGGCTATTAACCATTTAAATGCCGCTGTCAATTCAGACAGCGGCATTTAAATCCCCCGAACGCTGTTTGGGGGTCCCGCACGGCCCCCCCGCGGTAAGATCGGGGAAGCCGTGCAGGTGTCATGGCAGCCGGGGGCCTAATGAAAGGCCCCAGGGCTGCCTTAACAGACTGCCTGTCAAGCCATCCACACAGGGTGGCTTGAGAGACTGCCTGTCAAAAAGTAGTATGACGTAATGCTATAGCATTACGTCATATTGCAGGAGCGATCAAAGCATCGCATCTTAAAGTCCCCCAGGGGGACTTCAAAGTAATGTAAAAAAAATTCAATAAAGTTTTTTTTAATTGAAAAAAAAAAAAGTTGTAAAAGTTTAAATCACCCCCCTTTTGCCATATCTATTATTAAAAAATCTAAATAATGAATTAAAAATATGTATTTGGTATCGCCACGTCCGTAAAAGTCCGAACTATCAAAGTAGCACATTATTTTTCCCGCACGGTGAACATCTTCCAAAAAAAAAAATGAAGAACGCCAGAAATGCACTTTTTTAGTTATCCTGTCTCCCAGAAAAAACGCAATAAAAAGCGATCAAAAAGTCATATGTATTCCAAAATGGTACAATCAGAAACTACAGGACATCCCGCAAAAAATGAGCCCTTGCTCAACTACGTCGACGGAAAAATATAAAAGTTATCGCGTGCACAAAATGACGGCAGAAAATAATTGAAAAAAATTTAATGTCTTTGAAAAAAAAAAAAGAGTATAGTAAAAAAAAAAACTATACAAGTTTGGTATCGTAGTAATCGTACCGACCCATAGAATAAAGTTATCATGTAGTTTTTGTTGCCGTTTGTGCGCCGTAGAAGCAAGACGCACTAAAATATGGCAAAATGTCGTTTGTTTTTTTTCATTTTACTCCACTTAGAATTTTTTAAAAGTTTTTCAGTACATTATATGGTACTTTAAATAGCACCATTGAAAAATACAACTCATCCCGCAAAAAACAAGCCCTCATACAGCGACGGCGATGGATAAATAAAGGAGTTACGATTTTTTTAAAGGGGGGAGGAAAAAACGAAAATTGAAAAAGAAAAATGGCCGCTTCATTAACCCCTTGAGTGGCACGCCCGGAAATTTTCCGGGACGAGCTCCACTGCTCATAGTGACATAGCCCGGAAGATTTCCGGGCTATGTATCACTATGGGAGCTGCAGAGCACAATGCCAAAGCTGTGACAGTGTGCTCTGCCTGCACAGACCCACACAGAGCAGTGCAAGGGCTTTGAAAAACCAGCAGAAGATATTGCCGATATGTCGGCAACCTCCTGCTTTGTTTACAGGTTGCCATAGAGACCATCGGCTTGTCAGAAGCAAGCTGATGGTCTCTGTGGCAGGGAGAGCTTGGTGCTTGGCTGTCAGAGGACAGCTAGGTACCAGCTCTTACAGCAGAGATCAGAGAAAACCTCCGATCTCTGCTGTGTTAACCCTTTACATGCTGCAGTCTATGTGACTGCAGCATGTAAAGGGCTGTCACTGCAGCATGTAAAGGGCTGCCACCATCGGACCCCTGGAATGTGATCAGGGGTCCTGATGGGTCCCTGTGGAAGTCCCCTAAAGGGACAAAAAAAAAAAAAAAAAAAAAAAGGTAAAAAATTATTAAAAAAAATAATAAAAACACTTGTCTCCCTTTACTTTGTAAAAATCAAAAATACAATCACACATGTGGTATCCATGTGTCGTAATGACCCAGAGAAGGAAGTTAATACATTATTTAACCCCTTAATGACATGGCCCCTTTTTTTCTTTTTTCCCCATTTCTTTTTTTCCTCCCCCCTGTTTAAAAAAATCACAACTTGTCCCACAAAAAACAAGCCCTTATATGGCCATCTCAATGGAAAAATGAAAAAGTTATGGCTCTTGAGACGCAACTGCAAAATTAGTTGAAATTCAATGATTAGACCATTTAAAAAAACCTGCCCTGGTGGGCACGACAGGGTGGTACGAAACCCGCCACTCAAGGGGTTAAGGGGTTAAAGTATTTTCTCTAACAGTTTTAGAACAAATACCCGCCCATGTAAGGAATAGATTTGAAATTTTGAGAAAACGAGAAATGTTTTGGATATTTAAACTGAACACGCTTTTACCTATGGGCCTTAATGAGAGTTTGGAAAGCATTTTTGACAGTTGATCGGGTTTGCTTTTTTTTTTCTTTTTCCTTCTTTCCCCAGCCTAACATTGATTTGCAGGATTGCTGCATTCCAATAGGTGGCACTGTAGAGACATTGTTTAGATTTTCCCTGTTTGCTATACCCCAGCATAGTCCTCTCCTTACTCCACACCTCCCTCCCTTTACAAACCAAACAATAGGAATTACCTTGTACATGAATCCCCCTCCCAATTCCCTATTCCATCCATGCACCCTGTAACCACGCCCCCTTTTTAGTCAAGCCAATCAATTAACATTGAATTGTTTTTCCCGCCCTCTCTCAGGTATTTATACCCCTGACTTGTCCTCAGCTCCCTTGCTAAAGCACTTCTTTCTCCCCTGTCCTCCTGCACACAGGTAAGCAAACTTCTCCTTTATCCTATAACTTATATTGACACATTAATTCCTTTCCTCCCCCTTCCCCTTCCATCCTAGTATGACTTTATCAGCAGCAAAAAAATCCCTCCAGTGCTCAGTTCAATCTAACCGCCCCCTGCACTTAATTACCCTGCTAGAACCCTCTGCCATATATCATCCATACATCTTCCCTAATCTGACAATTTTTAATTTTCAGGACCTCCGACACATCCAATACATCTTTGGAGTCGTGTCACCCCCAGGCATCCTGTTGGTGAGCCCCTTTTTTCAATTTCTAATTAGTTTTATTCTCATTTTTGTTGGTTACAAAAAGGTGTCCTTCCTTTTTTTTTTTTCCTAACTTTATCCCACACCATGAACCCAATGCTGTCAATGCACACCATTCTAAAGTAGCTTTCCAATAGATGTCGTTTTTTTTTTCTTTTGCCTTTTTTCTCATTTTCACATACATGGGTGTAGCATATATTATGTTTCCCAATAGGCTGTACATGCATTTTAGTCTGTAGTCTTTCTGGTCAGCTGAAAGCAACCACACAATTTTCAGTCCATCCGCTTTCATATTGGTATTTTACTCAGGATTGTCTTCAGCCAAGTTTAACAGATATTTGTTTTGTATAAATTTCATGTTAATTTACATATTCTTTTATGTTTTTTGTCTCATATATATTTTATCACTATTCAGATCGATGTTTTTATCATATATTTATTGTTCTTATTGACACATTTGTGAGATATTATGTATATGAATTTTGTTTTTTTCCCTCTCCCCTCTCCTCCCCTTTCTTTGTTAATCACTCCTCCATTATCTGACGAAGGGGTTCTTCCCCGAAACGCGTATTCTATTGCTGGTTTTTAATTTGTGAAAAAATAAAAAAGTGCTTTCACCATCACACATTGGACTTTGATCTACATCTAGTAGCTTAGAGGGTTGCGCCTCCATACCAGTTCTTTTCACATCCTTTTCGCTACACTCACGCCCACACTGGTGGAGCGTCATCTGGTTGGCAGCACCTCCACCATTCAAAATACTCAATCATTGGAAACACTTTGTACTCCATAAATATTCCACCACCCTCACTGGGTCTTGCTCCACCCTCCTTTTTCATTTCTTTTACTCGCAATATAAAAGAGGCGGGACACAGTAAGATTGATTTGATGATTCTCTGATTTTCAACGCTCTTTCTAGTATTAAGCTGAAGGCTGATCTACTGGCCAATTTTCCCCACTATTGAAGTTAGATGAACAGATTCGAGTTTGATTTAACTAAAGGTTTATTTGTGAAGCAGAGAGACCAGTGACTATATGCTGATCCTGGCTTTGATTTCACCGGATAGCTGTAACTCACTGTTGGATGAAGATGCTCCTCAGAATGGGTCTTCTGGAACTCTGCTGTAGAATAACAAGGGAACGGGTTGTTCACCACACTCGACCTTGGCTAAGAATAACTTGCTGAATACTCCTCCTCACCAACCAGGGAAACTGCAACCTCTCCTCACATTCTCCTGGTTGAGTCGGCTAACTGCTCTGCGTCACTTCCTTTTATCATCTCTCTCTTTACCTGCCCACTTGCATAGGGACTTATATGTTTGTTTCCCACCCTTGGGGCTCTGCACCAGTGAGATTAAACCTGACTGTCAGCCAGTGAGAATCATGAACGTAGAGATAGATGTGACAGCATCCAAGGTGCAGTTTAAAAGTTATCCTTTATTCCTCCACAACGACAGATAAATGACGTTTCAACTCCTCAGAGTCTTTTTGAAAAATGAAAAAGACTCTGAGGAGTCGAAACATCTTTTATCTGTCGTAAAGGAATAAAGGATAACTTTTAAACTGCACCTTGGATGCTGTCACATCTATCTCTATGTTCATGATTGCCATATGGATCTCTCTGGGTCAGATTCATCTATGTGACTCATGCATATACCTGTTCAGCTAAATATAGTACCAGGTTGTGCTGTCGACACCCCTACATTTTGTCAGCCAATGAGAGGCCAGCTAAACTCAGTGGTGAGCTCCAAGACAGAGTCTCTCCCACAGAGAGGGATGGCATAAAGACGTGAGAAAGGACAAATGTGCTGCTAGTGTTCTGTAGTACCCTCTGGGTCACTACAGCTCCCCCCCTACTTAAAAACACAGCTGCCCTTGGCTGTACTGAGCTGCGAGGGGCGGAAAGGTGTGTCTACTAGGTATGTGTGACAGTACATAAGTTTTGAGTTTTGGTTGGGTTGGGATAGAATCCTAGTTCCCAGCTTGCTATGGGGCACCTACATAGCTCTTCTCCCCAAAGGCACACAGAAGAATGCATAACATTCAATGCAATAATAACATTAGAGAAATGTACTGTATGGCAGGCAATGTGTAATGAAGGGAGTTTTAGGTTAGACAACAAGCATGGCACAACATTACTTTTGAGTCCTGTGCAAAGATTGTCATGTATACTCTGGAAGAAAACATCCAACAACAGCTTGATTCTTGGCAAACCTTCTGTTGATGGCATGGCAGCCGCTAGGATGTGCAAGAGTCCATTGGAAAACAAAGTAAATCCACAATGCGGTGATGCGGTGCACTAATACAAGAGTCTCTGGAAAGAGGGTAGAAGAAACGTGAGCATCAACAACAAACAAAACTGGTAGCCAACTTCAAGTAGTCTCTTGAGGCACATATCTTAAACTTTTCAAACCTAGAACTGTAGGACACACTGAGTAGTCTCTCAGGGCAACAGACTAGTTGCGGCAAATGTTGCATTAACTATATACAGGTATTTCCGAATCCATAGGATTGATAACCTGAAACTTGTAGAATAAGTCTATTCCAGAAATCTTGGCAGTGGTAGGCCGCGGGTGGACCTAGTGGATCTCCTGAGGTCTGTGGGTAACGCTGGTAATCTTCTTCTCCTGAGAGTTGGTGATACTGCTGGGGAAGTTAGTGAGGAGTTGGATGAATTGGGAAAACTTGATGCTGAGGGACTTGGTGAGGTTTCTGTGGAATTGGGTGGTGGTGCTTGGTATACTAGATGTGAGAATGGATTCAAATACCAGAGAAGTTGGTTTTCTAGATTAAATGGAGATGGGCATTCAGTGGCTGATTTGGGAAGTTGATTTGGTGGCTTCTTAGAATCTGTTAGTGGATCGGGTTGGGCAGGGTAAATCTTAAAGCGGTTACTGTAGACAACTTTGAGCTTTCCCTCTGGATGGGCTATACGGTAGAGTCCTTTTTCTGGGGCTTTGGCTGTGATTATTGTATAGAGCAGTAATGGCGAACCTTTTGGAGACTGAGTGCCCAAACTGCAACCCAAAACCCACTTGTTTATCGCAAAGTGCTAATTTGTCAGGGGGCGAGGCTTATCACGACGTATGATTTTTACCTCCGTCATTCTAAAAAGGACAGGGCCGCTTCAAAATAGACAGCGTGCAGATTGTGACTGCTTTTTGGATGCAGAAATGCTGCAGAATGTCCTCAGCGGAAATTTCTGTGGCAAATTCTGCAGCATTTCCGCATCCAAAAAGCAGTCAAAATCTGCAGCCGGTCTATTTTGAAACAGCCCTGCCCATTTCTGCCACATGTGAACATACCCCAGCGGTAATAGTGACCCCCTCCCCCCCCCCCCCCAGCAGTAATAGTGACATTCCCCAGTAGCAATAGTGACGTCTCACAGCAGCCCCCAAGTAGTGATAGTGACATCCCACAGTGGCCCCCAGTAGTAATAGTGACAACCCACAATGGCCCCCAGTAGTAATGTACTTACCCCTTCTTCCTCGTGGAAGCTCCACAGCTCTTCCGCTCGCACTGATCTCAGGTGCACACTGTGATGTCAGTGTGCTGTTGGACGCCTCCTCCCCTTCCTCTCACGGAACCTGAGAGGGGACGACAGGGGTGGAGGAGGATCCCGGTTGCACACTAAAGTCACAATGTCCGCCGGGATCAGCGCCGCTAGCAGCACAGCTGAGTGAATACTGGCAGAGGAGCCGCGGCCCCTACTGGTATTCACTAATGTGGTGAGTGGCTGACGGCTCTGCGTGCCAGGCTGTTTTGCGCATCTGTATACAGTCTGTGGTCATTTATATAAGATCTGTTTTGCAGCTCCTTACATTGCAGGGATAAGTTCCTCTTTGTGAAACAGTTAATGTAATGAACTCCTGATCAAAACTTTTCTCACATTTAGAGATGGACTGTAACAGCAGGGAGGGTCGTCCTTCTGCAATTTTCTATAGTCCCACCAACTATTGTGTAGTGCTCAGTTACTGCTACTCTGTGAACGTTATGGTGATGTCATCCTTCTCTCCTCTTTCAACTCTGAGTTCCTTCATATTCTGAGTTCTGCCATACTCTCCTCCATATGCTGTAAATCGTGTTGATGGGATTCTTCTCTTTTGTCTCCTCTTCTTGCTCTCCAGAAGGGTCTGTAAGGAGATAATCTGTTATTGGAGGACTCTGTGATAAAGCTCCACAAGCAGGTCTGGGGAAGGAAGGGTTAATGTCTAGAGGTTAGCAGGGGTATTTTACAAGACATATATAAGAGGGGGTATTGTCACGTCTGTGCAGCACACGAGCGCCACGCTCCACACGGACGCAGGCTGACGTTCACAACTACTGCAGTTGATAATACTATGCACTGTAGAACAGTGCGCACCATAGCAGGAGTACGTAAACCAGAATGTAAAGTACTACGCTCAGCACGGTGTAGGTAACGTACACACTGCTGGAAATAGAAACACACTATGCTATGCTGAACAGAAGCACCATTTCAGGGAGAAGGAAGCCTGGCCCTAACCTTGCAGGGGAGTGAAGGGTCCCTGCCTAGAAGCGGAGTAATCGTCTTGATAGAGACGCCCCCATGGTCTTCTTCCTGGGCCCTGATTGACCCTATAGGAGCCCCTCAAGAGATGAACCGACACAGCAAGAAATACAAATGAAAAAAGAAATACAACTGAAAAGTAAACCGCAGCACTTATCTGGAAATAGTAATAAGACACCCAGCACCGAGGAACACCACACGCCAACAACTCCTCTATGAACTGAATAAGCAGTGGTGAGCAAAAGGAAGGGGTAAGACTATAAAACTCTCCACATCTGAGGCCTAGCAGAGCAATTAGAGAACCACCCCCCAACCTTCTCCCATGAATGACTAATCATCAGCATGCATGCAGCAAAGAGAGACATGGTGCATTAACCCTTGTCCTGCATAACAAGGCGACAGGTCTTAGCCTGTGTTGAGGCCACTATGACACAACGCTGTTGTGACCGACAAGCCTCGGCAGGTATATTGTGGCTCGAAAGCTACAAGTCAGAAAAGCAAGAAGGGCACCTGGTGTAAGCACTCCGGGCCCAGATATCACAGCTGCAGCCAGTGGAAGGTTAACACAGGAGCACTCCTGATGTAAATGATTAAAAGGACCGTGTGTGCTGCTCCCAGTGAACAGTCCTGTACATGATTATAGCAGTGTCTTCTACATCACCCCTGATATATATATGATCCTCCCCGTCACAGCACTCCATATTAATACTCTCCAGGATACATGCAGATTTCACTGCAGATTGTCCCACTGACTACCCTGGTGCATTAGAGTGGATGGACGCCCGGAAGTTCGCCCCCCCCCCCTTATGGAAAAAATGTTAGGGGTCTTTGGATGCAGTGATTAAAGAAGGAGCCATCTGGTGCAGCTTACTCAAGCATCCGGATCCCGGCTCTATTACCGGGTGCTAGCGCCAGGATGGAGCTGACTGGAAACCTCCTCCCCAGTAATCCAGACCTGAGACTTGCCCTTTCCAGGGCGGCTGCATCCTGGTACTGGGAGAGAGGGGGGAAACCTCCCAGCAGGCCTCACATTCAGCACATGGCTAATTAACTATTCATTTATTCACTGCACACCTGGGACAGCCCATAGCTGAGAACAGAAGATTTATATCCTGAACTACACTGACACCTCGTGGCCATTTACTGGAAAGACACCCTGCATTGTACCCCAGCTATAAAAAGATCAAATCTCAAAAATTGCAAGCCTGAGATTACAAACCAGATACTCTCCATCAGGGGCGTAGCTATAGGGGGTGCAGGTGTAGCAGTTACTACCAGATCCTGGAACCTTAGTGAAGTAGCCAGGTACAACGGGTCCCCTCCTCAAAAGTGTGTATGCTCAGTCTTGTGTTGTCAGTATCTTTTATGTTGTGTGAGTGGGGTGATTTGCATAACCTGCAGCACTGAATGGGTTAAGTGTCTGGGTTATGTATCTTTTTGTCCATCACGTGACCATGTTTTGATATATGTGATTGCAAGGAGAGTGAGTTAATTAGTGTAGTTCGTTGGTCGTAGACGACAAAAGTGAGGAGTACAAGATGGCTGTCTGTAGGTACCTTCAACTCACAGACACAGAATGGAGGAAGCCGAGAGGATGGCCTAATGGCCAGAAGTTCTGCAGCGAGTTTCTGTCTGTGAGTGTGAACTGGTGAGACTGAGAGAGAGAAGAAAGTGTTATACCGGGCCAGGACCTACAGATAACCGTGACTGTGGTTTCTCCTGTCACCCCGTGAGTTCTCCCTGTCGCATTGCTTGTCAAGAAACTGCTAAACTGTTTTGTGATTGAAGTTAAGTAAAACAACCAGTCGCCTGTCCGTTTCCAGAGGCTGTCTCTTGAACAATACCCGTGTGTGCATTTACTCTGCCAACTAGGAGTTCCCTCACCAAAGCTGCGCGAGAGAGGATCTACTCCACCATCCAGGAATCCTCCGCTGCAGAGGAAACAGTGGCAACACAAGTAACAAAAGGACTCTGGTAATCCAACATTGGGTTCCCCATTTATTAACCTGCCCAAGGTCCTGGGACGTGTCACTGGTTACCCTCTGGGTGGGAGGTGGTAGAGCCACTGTGACAAGGCCCAAACTCTACCGTGTCGTCTCCTAGGCCATGGCCCGCTTCTTGGATGCTGCATTAGGGGGCCCAAAGGCCCCTCCATCACATAAGCAGACAAGTATTATAAACAACACATGGTAGGTAAGGGGCCCTGTTACAGATTTTGCATCGGGGGCCCAAGAGCTGCTAGTTACACCTCCGCTTTACATTATACATTCACCACAGACGGCTTAAACTCGAAGCACAAATCAATCTACACGAGACCTCCAAATCAGGCGCTAACATGATGAGAAGCAGCTAAATGAACCTGAGGTGCTTCCCCTGCCTCAGATGAGTTCAGCAGTCAACGCAAGTCAACCCCCCTATCCAAGATGGGCAAAGGCAACGCCAAACGCACAGTCAAGACCCCTAGCCGACAGAGCTAACCCCTAAAACAACTGAATACCGATGCACAAGCAAAACGTCTGACCACAATAGACCATAAACACTTGAGAGATCAAACAATGAGACCAAAAAAGCAAAACGGAACCCAAGAAAGGGGCCTAACCCACTATCACCGGTTACACAAAAGGCCAACCTCAAGAAAAACCCACATGGAGCAAAATCCCCCGGCTTATCTAGGTCCTTTTGTAGCCGTACATTGTCCTCCGTTGCATTGATTATCTTGTATAATTTTGTTTCATCTGCAAATATCTATATTTTACTGTGCAGCCCCTCTATCAGGTCATTGATGAATATATTGAACAAAATGGGGCCTAATACTGAACCCTGTAGCACCCCACTAGAAACGGTGGCTCAATCAGAGTATAAACCATTTATTACCACCCTCTGCATTCTATCTTTCAGCCAGTTCTTTACCCAGATACACACGGTTTCACCCAATCCGAGCTGTCTCATTTTGTATATCAACCTATTATGCGGCACGGTGTCAAATGCTTTAGAGAAGTCCAGATATACGAGATCAATAGATTCTCCCTGGTCCAGCCTAGAACTTACTTCATCGTAGAAGCTGATCAGATTGGTCTGACATGATCGACCGCCCCCCCCCCCCCCCCCCCCATGAACCCATGCTGGTGAGGAGTTATTCCGTTGTTTTCCTTGAGGTATTCTAGGGTGGTGTCTCTCAGAAACCCCTCGAATGTTTTTCCATTTATCCTGTGTCCGGGTCTTCTGAGCCTCCATGATCCTGTTACACATGTGGAGGACAGGATCTCCACTCTAGATGATTTACTAGCAGCTCCGGTTCTTTGATCTCAGCCACAAAGCTGAAATGTGGCGGCAAAACTACAGTCTACCTAGAAAACCGGTCCTGGAGAAACAACCTCTGCCTTACCCCGGGATGGTGGGCTCAACTATGCTGGCTGCAAAAGTGTATAAAGCGGGACAACTTACTATATGTCAACTTTCCCACCCCAATTTACGAGAGTTCTCATGTCGTGGTGCTCATAGACATGCATTAAGTCGTATTGATTAGGGTTTGGGCTCTCCATCCTTGCTCCATAGCGTCTTAGCCATTTCACACTTGTCGAGGAGATTGACTGGTCTCTCCCCGATCTGGTTGAAACTCTTTGTCCATCCGGGAGGTGGAAGATTCACCCCTTCTGGGAGCCTCTGATGGTATCTCAGATCAGTTGCAGATGTTCCCTGCGGCACATGCCAGCCATCCTGATAATCTTTTAATATGGGACAGTTTTAAATCTTATTTACGAAAATGTATAAAATCCTCCATTTCCATTATCAAAAAGGCCATGGCTAGACTGGAGGAGGAAAAGGGGCACAATGTGCTGCACTGGAACAAGCATATATAGATCACCCTACTGATATTAATAAAAACCGCTGGTTGACACCCAACAGAGAAGAGTAGATTTCAAACTTTACTAAATAGCCGGTCAGCTATGATTTCTGAGACATTGGATCACAGACAATCCTTAGCCTATCCTGTCCTCTATACTGCGCAATTGTTGCCTATCCACAGACTGGCCGCTCTGGTCTGGAGACTGGGTAAACAGGTGACTGGCCAGAAGGAGATCCCTCTTCAAACTCCACTATGGGGTAATAAAGGCCTCCTGCAACTCCTAAGTTTACCAGATGTGGAATTGTCAGTGTAAATTCTGCGTACAGCACCAATCAGGCCCACCCCAATGCCCCGCTGCCGGCGGTAAAGAAGAGACACCACACACGGAGGTCTGGTATAGTTCCTCACACGGGGACATGACTGCGCACTTTATTACAGATTACATGGGATCTTATACCCTTTGGTCTCATCACTAGGAATGGGTGATGGGCTCATTGGCTCAAATTCACCACATAACCATATATGTTAAGTCCGGATTTCCGGCTGAGACAGTGAAAATCATATACGTAGTTGAACAGTCGTTATCTAGATACGGCGCTTCTGGGAAAACAGCCAAGCACACGGCCTGCGTGTCTGATTCTTCTTTGCTGTGTTTAAGATACATTTTGTCTTCGCCTTGCAAGGCCTTTGGAATATCTGATGTAAGGCGACAGATTAAGTTTTTCTCATTTTAACTTTGAATAGAACTTGCATACAGGTATAAAAGCATAAAAAACATATGGCAATATATACATATACCCTCACAAACCCCCCCTAAAAACTTAATATGGAGATCAAGCACCAGGCCTTGCACTCTTCCTCGGTCGCCTCTCCCTTGCGTCAGGGTTTCCCCACTGCCCGTAAGTCCCTACTCCTAGGAGGGGTGAATACTGGATTGGGTTTGGAGTCACCTCCCTGGAACATGTTGATATAAATGGCTCCTTTTTGTTTCCTTTGAACGGCTTCAGCAATCACACCAAATCCCTAGATCAGACTTATATTGATTTCTGCAATTAAGACTTGCGCTTTCTGCTCAGCTCCCTGAGCCACGTCCATCCATTTCTGCATACCTGTTATTCAAAGTATTGCGTACGCAGGCTCCTACAGGCGTCATATCAGTGTTATATACTCAGCTTCTACAGACAAGTGCATATATACACTTTTGGATTGAATAAGTGGAAAGAGCCCATCCCATCACTAACTAGCGAAGACTGGAGTGAAGCCAGGTCATCATATACCTCTGTATTGCCAGCAGCTAACAAACATCCACCTTTATATCCTTCATCAATGCTACCTCACACCGACTTGGCTCCACAATGGGTAGAGTTCCTACATCCCAATGCCTTAGATGCTCGTTGCCTAATGCAACTTTTATGCACTTGATATGGAGCTGCCCCAGAATTAAAGCCTTTTGGTGCGAGGTGATAGATCTACTCAGCCAAGTAATTGGCATATCAGTACCCTTTACCCCTAGTGTGTGTCTATTGGGTCGCCTTAAAGAGGAGCAATAGAAACATCACACTCGTACTTTTCGAGAGAGAGAGAGAGACTTTTACCTGTAATCTTCAGTACATGAGGTATAGAAGGTGTGAGGTCAGTATGATACCCAGTAATACCCTTTTACCTGTTATCTTCAGTACATGGAATATAGATGGTGTGAGGACAGTATAATACCCAGTAATACCCTCTTACCTGTAATCTCCAGTAAATGGGGTATAGAAGGTGTGGGGTCAGTCTAATACCCCAGTAATACCCTCTTACCTGTAATCTCCAGTACATGGGGTATAGAAGGTGTGAGGTCAGTCTAATACCCCAGTAATACCCTCTTACCTGTAATCTTCAGTACATGAGGTATAGAAGGTGTGAGGTCAGTATGATACCCAGTAATACCCTTTTACCTGTTATCTTCAGTATATGGACTATAGATGGTGTGAGGACAGTATAATACCCAGTAATATCCTCTTACCTGTAATCTCCACTACATGGGATATAGAAGGTATGAGGTCAGTATAATACCCAGTAATACCCTCTTACCTGTAATCTCCACTACATGGGGTATAGAAGGTGTGAGATCAGTATAATACCCAGTAATACCCCCTTACCTGTAATCTCCAGCAGGTATTCCCGGGTCTCCTCACTGACTGGGTTTGTGATCCAGACCCGGAGTCTCCTCCTGGCATATTCTCTCTGGGCACTCAGGATAATCAGCGTCCTATTGTTGTCCATCAGCCGGTATCTGTCAGGGAGAGACCCCCCCCCCCCCCATCCACCTCCCAGGTCACAGCCGCCTCCTCTCCAGAGAACTGGACACTCACAGCAATGTCCTGACCGAGCCGGCTGGAGTTACTGGTTATGTTGGAGATGAGAACTGGATCTGGAAGTATCAGGAGAAGGTCGGTGACCATCAGCAATGTGACATCAACATGGACATGAATCTAGGTGCTGTATGGAGTGCTAGCTCTGCTGTCATTATCAGACCCCAGTACCTGCCCCCTATACTGACCATCAGTCATGTGACCTACAGCCCCCTCCCCATATACAGTCATCAGTGACTACTGATCCTGTGTTATCGGCCTCTAACACAGGAGGACAGAATTCAGGTTTCCCATAGAGGACAATAGAGAAATGTCTCCTGTGATCCACCAGCTCTTACCTAGTACAGTGATGGCTGTAGAGCGCTGGAAGCCCCCCGAACGGTTGTGACTCCAGAGAACATACAGACAAGAGTCGTCCTTCCGGGTATCTGTCAGCCTCCAGCACCTGCTGCTTGTGTTATAGTGGAGTCTGGGGTCCCAGTGATTATAGGACCAACTATTATCACACCACAACTCCAGTAGTTTAGACTCTCCAGCTGCAGGACGTCTCTTGTATCAGGACATTTCATGCTGCAGTCAGTGATGTCTGATCCTCTCCGCACATAGACTGATGAGACGGATGACAGGATCTGGAGGATGAGGACACCTGTGAAGACACAAGAAGAGAATGATTGGTCTATAGTAGAAGTGTACTTGACTTTTCAGAATCAAATTGTCCTTTTGTCACAATTTTTTATTTCGTATAAACATATTTAGAAACCCACAAGTGTTCTTAAATACAGCTTTGAAATTTTATCTATTGAATCCGCTGAGTACTCAAATCACACAGTCATCTTTATAGCCTTTCCATGCCGTGTAGCCAACGTGGGACCCTTGCAGCGGTTTTCCTTGCAGTTGGCGTTTTCTCAGCAGTTTTATAGCATTTGAGGCGCATATTAATTGTACTGAAAAACACGGGCTGAAAATATATCACGCCCATTTTACCCCAAACTGCATCTATTAAAGGCGGCCTGTTTACTGTAATGGAGGCGGTTGGGCCAGAACAATCCCCGGCCACTCCACCTTCATTCGCTCAGCGATGCTCTTCCTGTGTAAAAGCATAAGACTTATCACTCGGACCACCCGTTGAGCATCCACGTGTAGAATAATTCTGGTAATAGTGTAGGCCAATATTCTCTCTGCTTGGTTGGGATTGTTCTGAGCTACTCTAGTAGGATCTGATTGAGCTACAGATTGCGGATAAAGCCAGAGAGCCACAAGAGAGCCTGAGTGGAACCTGCCCGTACGGACTTTGCCCCTTGCAACACACTGTCAGTCTCACTCTCAAACACATCAGTGGGCTCCAGCAGGGACACTTGTGCCACAGCAGTATATTTATTCAGCTGTGCAGGGATATTCCCAATATTGATGAGGTGGACCAGCACCTTCCCATTGGTCACAGTAGTCAGGCTCCAGGCAGCCAGTAAATATGGGTGACCAGCTATGGGGATGGGCTCTACTATTGCCTCATAAGCGCGGTCATGTAAGCCTGGATGTGTCTGGCACCAGAAGATAAATTCAGACTCCGGCGGGACTAAAACCGGTCTGATGTCCTTCACGCGGGCTCTTCCCACATAACCCTGTGGATCAGCAAACCGCTGCTGAGCTGACAAGGCTTTTATAGCGGTCTTTAACCCATTTCCGCTGCAGGGCGTAAGTTTACGTCCTGGGAGCGGGGTACTTCCCGCAACAGGGCGTAAACTTACGTCCTGGAGATAGCGCGGGATCACATATGATCCAGCGCTATCCCGCAGCGGGAGCCAGCTGTCAGTCACAGCCGGCGTCTCGCTGCAGCAGCGGGGGGACATCGGAGATGCGCCCGCCACTGTTAACCCCTTCCCTGCCGCGATCTAAGTAGATCGCGGCAGCGAAAGAGTTCACAGCGGGAGCGCGGCTCCCTCTGTGTCTCCGGCCGGAACTCGCGATGTCATCGCGAGAGCCCGGCCTGTCACCATGGCAACAGGACGCCAGACACTGGCGTCCTGTATTGCCTATGCCTGAGATCGCTGTATGAGCGATAAGGCATGGGAGAGCAGTAGCTCTGCCATGCCTTATGACAGCGATCATCAGGGCAGTGATTAAAGTCCCTCAGAGGGACACAAACAGTGTAAAAAAAAGAAAGATTTAAAAAATGAATTAAAAAAAATGTAAAAAAAGAGTAAAAAAACCATTTTTTATGCTTTTTCTCAGATTAGCATAAAAAAAGGTAAAAAAAAAATAAAACCCCACATATTTGGTATTGTCGCGTCCGTAACGATGCATACAATAAGTTGCACATGCTTTTGACTGTGCACCGAAAAAAACGCTAAAAAAAAAGCTAAAAAACTGAGGCAAAATGCTCATTTTTAGCATTTTGCCTCACTAAAAACGCAATAAAAGTGATCAAAAAAGTCGTATGTACGCCAAAATGGTACCAATAAAATCTACAGCTTGTCTCGCAAAAAATAAGCCCTCATAGAGCTCTGTACATCAAAAAATAAAAGTTACGTGACTTTGAATGCAGCAATTTAGAATAGAAAAAAGATTTCCAAAAAAAAGGGTTTTTATTGCAGAAAAGTGGGAAAACCTAAAAAAAATGTTAGAATTTTGGTATCGTTGTAACCGTACCGGTCTGCAGAAAAAATGGAAAGTCTCATTTATGCTGCATGATTAACGGTGTAAAAAAAAAATTAAAAAATCTATGGCAGAATTGATGCATTTTCTCTCTCTGCTATCATTAAAAAAAAAATAAAAAATTTTACAATATAGTCTATGTACCCAAAATTGGCATCGATAAAAACTACAGTTTGCCACGCAAAGAACAAGCCCTTATACGGCCGCGTCCACGGAAAAATAAAAAAGTTATGGCTTTTGAAAAATGGAGATGGAAAAATACCAAAAAATCGCTTGGTCCTCAACGCCAAAATAGGCCATGTCATGAAGGGGTTAAGACAGCTCGCTGGGCCTGGGATGCTGTGGGAACATTACTCTGTAGCACTTCTAACATCTCTGCATAACAGTTCTTCAATATGTTCATGCCCAGTGTGATGATTGCGGATAGTAGTGACTTGGGACACTGTATCAATGGGTGCAGGCAGGGGCATACCGTCCACATATAACATCACTTCTGGACGGGGGCCTAAATATTTAGAAATGCCCTTTGCAACATGTGGACCTATTGTCTGTTCTCCCAGGGTACGGTCCTTCTGCCCAGGGGTTGCCCATTTAAATGGTAGCAAAATGGCCATGAGGGGCGTGGATAACCTCCGGCCGGCCGATACGGACCCAGTGATAACCAGCATTCGGGCACTAATGGCTGGAGCATGGGACGTGGACTCTCTAGCTCGCTGACTTTCTGACACAGCGCGGCAACACTGCCAGTCAGCTCCGTCATCTGTTTCTGCATCTCTAACAGTGGAGCAGACATATCACTGCTAGATTGCTCCGATTGCCGATATACGTGAGGCTAATGAGCACGGAACAAGCTTTCATGACTCAACACATTCATACCCATCTTAAGCTCCTCTCCCTCAGCGGTCTGGGGCTCTGTACCCAGAATAGTAATGGCCAGTTCTTTGAATTGCAAAAATGTACTATCGGGGTGCTGCATCGACAGCATCTTCAGCTGGCTCCTGAGAGTCTTTGTTAATGAGCCCTCAATAAACTGTTCCCTAAGAGCCTGGTCAGCACCAGCTGCCTCTTTAGGGTCGGCCACTGGCGTATCCTGAGGGGAAGCAGGGGTCGCAACGGCGACCCGGCCTCTGCGCTGAGGGGGCCCAGATGCCCCGCCATATTCAAAATGCACAGTGCTTGCATTACTGACACTGTCAGCTGCATGATCGCTGCGGCCAACAGTGTGTTTGTAGCAGGAGGGAGAGAAGAGGAGAGAGACTGGAGGCAGCGCCGCAGGTCAACAAGAGCAGAGGGCAGGGTTGTTACACGTGGAGTCAGCAGCCAATTACAGACTGCAGACTCCCACGGCGCGGCCCTCCCACTGATAGGCTGCAGCTGTGAGTGGTCACAGCTGCAGTCTATCAGTCACTTGCGGCCAGCGATTACCAGGGGGAGGGGCTAGTGCAGCTCTACTCACCTCCGGAGCGCCGGATGCACAACAGGTACAAGAGCTGGTCATGTGATCAAAAGACTCGGACTTTCATTTACAGGCTGCCCAGAGACTGCTGCAGAGGTAAGTAGAGGAGGAATTGTAATTATATATGTATAGCTTGTATAAGTTATACTAGCTGTATGTGTGTGTGTGTGTGTATGTGTATATATATATATATATATATAAATAATATAATTCTATACAGGAGATACACAGGTTACACCAGCATGGGATACAGGGGGATATATATCCTGTATATAGTGATATGTACCATGCTGGTGTAACCTGTGTATCTTCTGTATATAATTATGCATGTACAGCTGGTAGAAGCTCTACAGCCTGTATATAGTGATATAGACCATGCTGGTGTAACCTGGCCCAGTTTATATCAGCATACTCTATATTACTATATACAGAATGTGTAACTTATATCAGCTGTACAAGTATAAATATATACAGAAGATATCCAATTTTGGGAGGTTTCACACCTGCACTAGGGAATTCCGCTTTCCTGTTCTCTTTGGGGAGCAGAAGAGGGGAATCCCTGAGAACGAACGATCCGTCTGTGGACAGAACCGAATAGCGCCGGAAGGACTCCATTGACTATAATGGGGTCTGTCCGATTTCGGCCCAGCTTTTGGACAGAAGAAAAACGTGGTATGCAATTCTTTTTTTCCCGGTATTTGGTGCCGGATCTGTAATGGAATCTACGGCCAGAGGCCCCGACGCAGATGTGAGACCGGTCTTACACCAGTATGGCAGATATCACTGTATACAGGAGATGTATATACTTATACATCTCCTGTATGTCCCATGCTGGTGTAACGTAAGGTGAAGATCTCCTGTATATAATTATATATGTACAGCTGGTATAGCTTGGATATATATATATATAACGAAAGCCCTCGCTGACTGACTCGCCAAAAGTTCTCCAACTTCCCGATGTCGTAGAAACATGAATTTTGGCATAAGCATAGATTATCTCCAAAATAGGAAAAGTAAATAGGTCCCAACTCGATTATTCAATTCTAGCGCAAAAGAATTAGCATCAAAATTTAACGTACATAATCTAAATCTCTCACTTCCCAATGTCATAGAAACTTTAAATTTGGCACGGGAATCGATTATGTCATAAATGGGAAAAGCTAATGGGTTCCAACTCGATTATTCAAATCTATGCGCAAAAGAATTAGCGTCCAAATTTTACGTACGGAATCTAATTTTCTCACTTCCCGGTGTCCTAGAAACTCAAAATTTGGCAGGAGCATTGATTATGTAATAAATAGGAAAAGCTAATGGTTCCCAACTTGATTATTCAATTCTATGCGCAAAAGAATTAGCATCCAAATTATACGTACAGAACGTAATTTTCTCACTTTCCGGTGTCATAGAAACGTGAAATTTGGCACGAGCATTTATTATGTCATGAATGGGAAAAGTTAATAGGTCCCAACTCGATTATTTAATTTTAGCGCAAAAGAATTAGTGTCGAAATTTTATGTACGGAATCTAATTCTCTAACTTCTTGGTGTCATAGAAACATGAAATTTGGAACGGGCATTGATTATGTCATAAATAGGAAAAGTTAATGGGTCCCACCTCGATTGTTCAATTCTATGCGCAAAAGAATTAGCGTCCAAATTTTACGTATGGAATCTAATTCTCCCACTTCCTGATGATGAGGAAACGTTGCATGGTTACCTCCCCATGGTGTTTCCTGGGTAACGCAGAGAAC
This sequence comes from Eleutherodactylus coqui, assembly GCA_035609135.1. NCBI lineage: Eukaryota > Metazoa > Chordata > Amphibia > Anura > Eleutherodactylidae > Eleutherodactylus > Eleutherodactylus coqui. Next base: position 37,900,360 of record CM069408.1, read on the forward strand.
TATGCAAAATGTTGAACATATGTTTTTCCGGTATCTCTAAAGTAACCACGACTTCATAAGATTTTCCGTGTGAACAGCAGATAACCACCAGTACCAAATTAACTCGGGCGAAGCTGGGTATATCAGCTAGTATACTGTATATAATTATATATGTACAGCTAGTATAGGTTATACCTCTCCTATATATAATTATATATGTACAGCTGGTATAACCTGGGTATATACTGTGTATGATTGAGCACTTTACACACAACTGAAAAACTCATCAGGAACCTGCATGCAGTTTAAAAAACGTTTGAATCCATGTGTGGTTTATAATGGTGAATGCGGTTTTTGGATGTGATTTTAATTGTGGTTCAAAAATGCAACAAAATCCATGAACCCAGTCTTAGGCCTGCTGCACACAACTGGGTCACACTGATGGGGGGCAATCACCCTAACACAGCTGTCTGTACATGGTGGTCTTCTTCTGGAGACTTCGGCTTTGGCTTATATTCCCAGTTATTGTTACAAGGCCCCCACTGATAAAGAAACAGACTCTTGACTCGACTGTTGCTGCCAGCTACCGACCCATCTCAAACATCCCCTTCATCTCCAAACTACTAGAACGCCTGGTTTACTCTCGCCTTAGAAGCTATCTCTCAGAAAACTCTCTTCTTGACCCCCTACAGTCTGGCTTCCGCCCCCTACACTCAACAGAAACCGCCCAGTAAAGTGTCAAACGACCTCCTGACTGCCAAATCGAGGGGCGATTACTCCTTACTGATCCTCCTCAACCTCTCTGCAGCATTCGATACTGTTGACCACAAACTTCTCCTCACTATGCTTCGTTCCATTGGACTAAAGCAAAGATCTGGTACCGTGTTAGCCAGTAGAGCAAAATGTGATTGTTCTCAGCAAGAGAAACGACGTAATCTTGTAGATATGATACCTTTTAATGGCTAACAAAAATACATGATGTAATAATAGCGAGCTTTCGTACCAACGCAGGGTACTTCTTCCGGCTTAAATGGATTGGATCTGAAGAGGCATGCATATTTATACACACTTATAACATACATACTTATGACAAGGCACAGATATGGATGTGATTGGTTCGCATTTAAAAGGAATTCTGCAAACCAGAAAACAAACTTTTTTTGTCTAGGCACTGATAGCGGAGTGAAAGTTTTATGGTCCCTAAATTACTGTTGGAGGGGGGGAAAAAGGTCAACAGGCTCGAATTGTTATAAGAGATACACAAACATTTTTAGCTAAATACTGATAAGGGAGTGAAAGTTTATGGTCCCTGAATTACTGTTGATGGGGGTCTTATCTGTGCAATCAAGTCTCACACTTCCCATTCACGCATAAATCCTGGGGAATAGTTTAACCCAGTATTCAGCGTGTCAAAGGTTGTTATCAATTTATATTCCCAAATTCTTCTGTGGTTTTGTGACTTGAAACCACCCTTTAATATCAAAACTCTCATATCTCCTATGTCATGTCCATGGTTAGAGAAGTGTTCGGCCACAGGTAATTCTCTTCTTCTGTGTTCAATCGTGTGGCGATGAGATCTCATCCTGGCTTTGAGTTTCTGTCCTGTTTCTCCAACATAAAGACCCCCAACAGGACATTTACTGCACATGATCAGGTACACAACATTGAACGAGGAACATGTAAATGTCCCTGGGATCTTATAGTCCTGCTGTGTGTTGGGGATTCGTATCCTGTCCGCAGTCAGTACATGTGAGCAGGTCTTACAGCTCCTTACATTACAGGGATAAGTTCCTTTTTGTGTGTCAGAGGGTAATGCACTCCTGATTATAAAGTTCCTCAAGTTAGGAGGTTGCCTGTAACACAGAAGCGGAGGGTCCGGGAATATGGTTTTCAGACGGTCATCCTTGTGCAGGGTATGGTGGAGTTTTCTTGCGGTTTTCCTTAGTACCTCTAGTTGCGGATTGTAGGTCACTACTAGAGGCACACGATTGTTTCTTTCCTTCTCCTTGTATTGGAGTAGTTGACTTCTGGGTATCCTGGTGGCTCTTGTGATTTGGTCATCAATTGAGGTGGGATGGTAGCCCTGATTTATAAATGTTCTTTTAAGATGGTACAAATGTTCCTCTCTGTCTGTTGGGTTGGAGCAGATCCGGTTGTATCTGATAGCCTGGCTGTAGACAATGGACTTTTTGATGTGTTTAGGATGGAAACTGTCCCATCTGAGGTATGTGGGCCGATCAATCGGTTTTCGGTACAGGGATGTCTGTATTGAGTTATTTGAAATCTTTATGGTGGTGTCCAAAAAGTTGATTTCTGTATGCGAGTAGTTTAATGTCAGGTTTATGGTGGGGTGGAATGCATTGAATCTTTCATGGAATTTTATTAATTCTTGTTCGGTGTTGGTCCAGATGATCATGATGTCATCAATGTAGCGGAAGTAGGCCAATGGTTTGCTGGGGCAAGAGGCCAGAAAGTCACTCTCCAGTTTTGCCATAAAAAGGTTGGCATATTGCGGTGCCATTTTACTGCCCATGGCAGTCCCTGTGAGTTGCAGGAATTTCTCTTTGCCAAAGGAGAAATAATTGTGTGTGAGAATGAATCTTGTGAGTTGTAGCACTGCCTGCCAGGCGCACCTTGAGGCCAATGGGGTCGCCTCTGATGCAGTGCTACAACTCACAAGATTCATTCTCTCACACAATTATTTCTCATCAGCACTGGTGCAGAGCGTTTAGACTGAAATACATCGTTGGGTTCTCATTGGCTTCACATAAAATGTGAAGTGTTGAGCAGGGAGCGCTTACACAACAAGAAGCCAGCGATAGTTTTTTGGCTGACTGAATGTCAAAGATAAACAACCGCAAACTAATAGGAAGCGATTTTTTTCACATTTACACCGAATGATAATCGCTCAGATTGCTTTGCGTGAATGAGTTTTGAGCGATAATTGTTACTTGTAAATTGGCCATCAATCTGTTATGATAATTTCTTGTACAACAGTTTGTTTACCCTTTAATTACATCACAAAGGGTTTTGTGTGATAAGAGAACAATAGCTTTTTAATGGCTTCAGATAACTTTCTGCAACAAGTTATCACAGAGGAGGTAACCTCATCTGCTGCATCCGGACTTCTGTAGTCTTTGGTTTCACTACAACAGAAATGACCGGCCATATTTGTAATGTGACCGCTGTAGCCAATGATCGTCTGCAGTGATGACCGTTATGTACAGAAGGGCTAGCTCAATAACTCAATGTCCCTCAGTCCAACTTGATGGTAACAAAGCCAAGGGTTCAGCGGTGCTACAGATGGGGGCGAGAAAAGACACAGATTTCTGGTTTAATTACTGGGTAAAATACTGTAACTACACTACTGTGCCCGGCGCATAGAAAGTGTGAGGTCTCTATAATACCCCAGTAATACCCTCTTACCGTACTCTGCAGTATATGGGGGATGGAAGGTGTGAGGTCTCTATAATACCCCAGTAATACCCCTCTTACCTTACTCTGTAGTATATGGGGGATGGAAGGTGTGAGGTCTCTGTAATACCCCTCTTCACCTTACTCTGTAGTATATGGGGGATGGAAGGTGTGAGGTCTCTATAATACCCCAGTAATACCCTCTTACCTTACTCTGTAGTATATGGGGGATGGAAGCTGTGAGGTCTCTATAATACCCCAGTAATACCCCTGTGAGGTCTCTATAATACCCTCTTACCTTACTCTGTAGTATATGGGGGATGGAAGGTGTGAGGTCTCTGTAATACCCCAGTAATACCCCTCTTACCTTACTCTGTAGTATATGGGGGATGGAAGGTGTGAGGTCTCTGTAATACCCCAGTAATACCCCTCTTCACCTTACTCTGTAATATATGGGGGATGGAAGGTGTGAGGTCTCTGTAATACCCCAGTAATACCCCTCTTCACCTTACTCTGTAGTATATGGGGGATGGAAGCTGTGAGGTCTCTATAATACCCCAGTAATACCCCTGTGAGGTCTCTATAATACCCTCTTACCTTACTCTGTAGTATATGGGGGATGGAAGGTGTGAGGTCTCTATAATACCCCAGTAATACCCCTCTTACCTTACTCTGTAGTATATGGGGATGGAAGGTGTGAGGTCTCTGTAATACCCTAGTAATACCCCTCTTACCTTACTCTGTAGTATATGGGGGATGGAAGGTGTGAGGTCTCTGTAATACCCCAGTAATACCCCTCTTCACCTTACTCTGTAGTATATGGGGGATGGAAGCTGTGAGGTCTCTGTAATACCCCAGTAATACCCTCTTACCTTACTCTGTAGTATATGGGGGATGGAAGCTGTGAGGTCTCTGTAATACCCCTCTTACCTTACTCTGTAGTATATGGGGGATGGAAGGTGTGAGGTCTCTATAATACCCCAGTAATACCCCTCTTCACCTTACTCTGTAGTATATGGGGGATGGAAGCTGTGAGGTCTCTGCAATACCCCAGTAATACCCCTCTTACCTTACTCTGTAGTATATGGGGGATGGAAGGAGTGAGGTCTCTGTAATACCCCAGTAATACCCCTCTTACCTTACTCTGTAGTATATGGGGGATGGAAGGTGTGAGGTCTCTGTAATACCCCAGTAATACCCTCTTACCTTACTCTGTAGTATATGGGGGATGGAAGGTGTGAGAGCTTCGTGTGGAGCAGAGTGTTAAGGCAGCAGAAATGTAGCTCTAAGCTCTCGCTCACAACCGCATGGTTCAGGTAGATGGCTCAAGGCTGACTCAGCCTTCCATCCTTCAGAGTTCGGTAAAATGAGTAACCAGTCTGCTGGGGGGGGTAAAAGATGAGTGGGGAAGGCAATGGCAAACCACCCCGCACAGTCTCCCAAAAAAATGGCACAATAATGTTACCCTAAAAGTCAGTCATGACTCGGTGCTTGCACCAGGGGACTTTACCTCTAATACCCCAGTAATACCCTCTTACCTGTAATCTTGAGCTGATATTCCCGGGTCTCCTCACTGACTGGGTTTGTGACCCGGACACGGAGTCTCCTCCCGCCATCTTCTCTCTCAGCACTCGGTATAATCAGCATCCTACTGTCATCTATCAGCCGGTATCTGTCAGGTAGAGACCCCCCGTCCGCCTCCCAGGTCACAGCCGCCTTCTCTCCAGAGAACTGGACGCTCACAGCAATGTCCTGACCGAGCCGGCTGGAGTTACTGGTTATGTTGGAGATGAGAACTGGATCTGGAAGTATCAGGAGAAGGTCAGTGACCATCAGGTTTCCCATAAAGAACAATAGACAAAATGTCCCCTGTGATGTGATCCACCAGCTCTTACCTAGTACAATGATGGCTGTAGAGCGCTGGAAGCCCCCCGAACTGTTGTGACGCCAGAGAACATACAGACAGGAGTCGTCCTTCCTGGCATCTGTCAGCCTCCAGCACCCGCTGCTTGTGTTTAGGTGGAGTCTGGGGCCAAAGTGATTATAGGAATAACTATTATCACACCACAGATCCAGTAGGAGATTGTCATCTTTATCTCCACATTTTTGGTACAGCTGCAGGACGTCTCTTGTATGAGGACAATTCATGCCGCAGTCAGTGATGTCTGATCCCCTTCGCACATAGACTGATGAGACGGATGACAGGATCTGGATGATGAGGACAACTGAGGACACAAATATGGAGACATCAGTCATTGGAGCAGAGTTCCTCCTCTCTGGAGACATCCTTGTACATTTCCTCCAGGCTGCACTCAGTTCGCTCATTACTAAACCTTGGTTAAAGCAAAATAATGCCAAAAAGACTCCAAAGGAGCAAAAGTAGTTCAGCTTTATAAATCTGTAAAAGAAGCCAAATATGTGAAGATGCCGACTGGTTCTGTCCGCACTCTGATCAAGAAGTGGAAGAATGATGGGGTCTGGTATTACCAGTTAGAGAAAGCAAGAGAGATCTCACACAACTGCCAGGAAAACGCAAAGAAAACCCCAAAAGTAACTTCCTTGAGATGCCAGCTTCTCTGAGACAGTCCTATGTACTGAAACAAAGGGCTACATGGTAGACGAGCCAGAAAAACACTGCTGCACCAACACCGCAGAACGGAGGCTTCCAAAACACCAAACATCATTGGGAGACGCACCAAGACTTCTGTAATAATGTGGAAAAGTGAGACCAAAACTGAACCTTATAGTCACAACCATAAATACTATAGGGGAAATTTATCAAGGCTCCATTCACTAGTTTTAATCTTATCTGAACTTGAGTGTGATATATATATATATATATATATATATATTTTTTTTAGGAAGCACGCACCTGCACTCCAACAGCAGCACCTCACAATCAATAGAAAGACGGAGAAATAAGGATTAATCCCCCCCCCCCCCACCCCCAAAACACCAGGAAAACAGATGCAGGGGCAAAGGCTCAAGCCCCTGAACAGTAGATTAGAGTACAAAACCCTGAATAGTCTAGGGTCAACAAGGCCCAGCAAGAGAACAAGGAGACATCTCGCCTGGACATTTTCTGAAGGCGGCACCCACCAGAGCCAGCCATCAAATGTTAACAAAAGAATAATAGTGTTAGATGGGGTACCAGAAAGAAAATAAAAAGGTGTGTGTGTGTGTGTGGTAGGAGGGGGGGGGGGGGGGGGCAGGGAGAAGAAGAGGCTAATCAACATCGACGGCCGAGCTCCAGTGTGCACCCCCAATAATCATTACCCAATACAGGGACACTTCTTAGAGCATGCTGATTAAATGATCTGAGGTAGGTTGGTATCCCGGAGGATGTAAAAAAAAAGTGTAAGAAAACTCTGGAAGGATGGTATAGAGGAGAAAAGAGGGCTATGAAGTTGGTGTTCCACGGATTCGGCGAGAACCCACTGATTGTGCAGCAACCCAAAGCATTTACCGTGGTACGCTTACAGGAAGGCCTGTTTTGTCACGCGTGACACCAGTACTCCAACTGGACCCTCGGGATAGAATGCAGAAGAAATAACTGAGACGAGTTCAGTAGCTTGGGATAGTAATCTGAGAGTACGCAGATATTTTGTAAAAGAGCAGTTGAGTACACAATTTCCACAATGGTACTTGGAACTAGTACAAGCAGATACAGTAGGATGCAGTGAACACAGTGTTGAATACAGCAATATATTTACTTGATTAAGAACTGATTTCAATGCTTTCTACTTTCCTTTCTCTGAACTGATTTTGGAAGACAATTTCCCCACTAGTTGTTCTAACTGAAGGGAGGATTACAGTTTAGTTAGGTGTGGCTGAAGTGGAGCGCAAAGTGGCAGTAAAACTAATCCTGGCTTTGAGTTCACCGGGTAGTTTTGACTGTTTAGTAAAAGACCGATCTCTGAAAAGCTTTCCTCCTCTCTGCTGTGGGATGCCAAGGGAGCGGAATAGATCCTCACTCAACCTCGAGAAGAAACGTGCTGCTACTGCTGTCTCCTGCACGAGTGCCTCCTCCTCTCCGACACAACTGCAACCTCTCCTCTCTCACTTCTGGCTGAGTCTGCCTAACTGCTCACTGACTCCTCCTTTTATTACCTCTTTCCCAAAACTTTCTGGACTCCTCCCATTCTTGCATAGAGACTTGTGTGGTCTCTTTCCCACCCTTGAGGTCTGCACCAGTGAGATTAAAGCTGACTATCAGCCAATAGGACACCAGCTGACATCAGAGCTAAGCTCTAGGCTTAGTAGAGAGAGGGGGAGAAACAGGGTCTCTCCTACAGATGGCACATAGACAGGTGTGACAGGACAAGTGTTGATGTAAGTGTTCTGTAGGACCCGCTGGGTCACTACACTGGAAAGAATGCACCTGCCATCATTTAACCAAACATCGCATCATCCATTGCTCTTGTGCTACATGGCCTAGAACTTCCTGTTCATTCTCCTCCATAGAGAGATCGGCCTGCGATAAAACTAGTAACTATGAGAGTTCTGAAGATGTTGCTGATCCGAATTACAGTGCTAATTATGAAACCAGTAAAAGAAAAGCATACTATCCCAAAGAGATCTTAATAATTGGAATAGTTAGATAAAACTGCAAGTGAAGCGTCAGAGGAAGTGACATCACACTATTTCTAGATTTTTATTCGTGAAGCTGAACTGTACTATAGTCATGATGTAACTGGTATGTTTAGGGAACTTGAAATTCTATTTGATCCTAGTGAGTGACACCTCTTCATCAGCAGTTAATCCAAGAGTCTTAAAGCAATATTACTCCATAATGGTAACAAGTATCCTTCTCTTCCTCTTAAATTAGAGAAGACTACAAAAATGTGAAGAGATTGCTCAATGCACTGAAATATGAGGAATATGAGTGGGAAGTTATTGGAGACTTCAAAATGGTTGCATTCTTGATGGGTCTTCAAGGAGGGTTTACTAAATTCCCATACTATGTTTGTCTTTGGGATAGACACTAGAGCTCACGACCACAGACGATATTGGCCTGAACATATGAAGTCTTCTGTGGGAAAGAATAACATTAAATGGGAGCCACTTGTAGACCCCGAAAGGTACGAATGCCAACTTTGCACATCAAACTAGGTCTCGTGAGGCAAGTTGTCACCACTTTGGCAGACATAAAAGTAATTGTTCCCTCATTCGCACGTCTGTGTGTTAACAGCGATCGTTTAGTCATTCTTATTAACCACTACAATGAACAATTGAACGATATGCAAATACAATATAACATAGTATGTAAGGCCGAATGAAGACATTGTCCATCTAGTCCAGCCTGTCTATCCTACTGTGTTGATCCAGAGGAAGGCAAAAAACCCCAAGGCCAGAAGCCAATTAGCCCTTTTGGGGGAAAAATTCCTTCCCGCCTCCCTATGGCAATCAGACTGTTCCCTGGATCAACCCCTAATAGTTCCTACCTGCCTATATACCAGGATTGACACTTAACCTAATATTTATATCCTGTAATATCCTTCTTCTCCAGAAAGACATCAAGTCCCCTTTTAAACTCCTCTATGGATTTTGCCATCACCACTTCCTCCGGTAGAGAGTTCCACAGTCTAACTGCTCTTACAGTAAAGAACCCCTTTCTGTGTTGGTGATGAAACCTACTTTCCTCTAATCGTAGCGGATGTCCTCTTGTTACCGTCGTGGTCCTGGGTGTAAACAGATCGCGGGAGAGATCCATGTGTTGTCCCCTCATGTACTTATACATGGTTATTTGGTCGCCTCTTAACCTTCTTTTTTCTAGAGTAAATAGTCCCAATTTGGATAGCCTCTCTGGGTATTCCAGTCCCGCCATTCCATGTATTAGTTTAGTTGCCCTTCTTTGAACCCCCTCAAGCACTGTGACATCTTTCCTGAGCACCGGTGTCCAGAATTGTACGCAGTATTCCATGTGAGGCCTGACAAGTGCCTTATATAATGGAAGGATAATGTTCTCGTCCTTCGCCCCTATACCTCTTTTAATGCACCCCAAGACTTTATTTGCCTTTGCAGCAGCTGACTGGCATTGGTTACTCCAGTTTAGTCTATTATCCACTAGTACCCCCAGATCCTTTTCCATATCACTTTTCCCTAGTGGTATCCCAGTAAGTGAATATTTGTGACATCCGTTTCTCCTGCCCATGTGCATAGTCTTACATTTTTCAACATTGAACTTCATTTGCCATTTTTCTGCCCAAGCCCCCATCTTATCCAGGTCCGTTTGTAGCCGTACATTGTCCTCCGTTGCATTAATTATATTGTATAATTTTGTGTCATCTGCAAATATTGATATTTTGCTGTGCAGCCCCTCTATCAGGTCATTGAGAAATATGTTGAACAGAGTGGGGCCTAATACTGAACCCTGTGGCACCCCGCTAGCGACTGTGGTCCAATCAGAGTACGAACCCTTTATTACCACCCTCTGCTTTCTATCGTTGAGCCAATTTTTTACCCACTTACACACGTTTTCGCCCAGTCCGAGCTGCCTCATTTTGTATATTAGCCTATTATGTGTGTGGGGGGTCTGGAACGCAGACCGAAATGCGAATGTTGCCTGTATCCAAATTAAGAGGAAATATTATATAGAGTACTCATAGTTGAGAACCATAATGACCCACTATACACAGACTGTCTAGTAAATCAGAATGAATTCTGTTTATTGTTGTACATTGCTAGTTTATATGCAAGATGTAAAGAAGGCGTTTCCAAATGTTACCTAATGCCTAGTTACAAAGTACTTTTGGCGACTGTAAATCAACAAGCTTTTCTAAACAAAAGGTATCAACAAAACTGTTTGAAGTAGACATAAAAACAGTTACAATGTGATAATAAAGGTCGACGCCTGGCTGTCTACTTTTGTTAATTACATTTCTTGTTTGACTAGAAATGTAATCTTCAAAGTACATCAACAATTTGCACATCAAAAGAGGGGACATTGTTTTCTAGTTTACACATAGAACTGGTTCGGCCACCTACTCGGGAGTCAGCACAAAGTTGGTAAGTTGGTATTCAGTAAGATAGCTGAATAAAATCTAATTAATCATACATTTAGTATTGTATAATCAATATTCAAATAAACGCTTGAATATACCTTTTTACATATGATTCTATATCCAAATTCTACTAGCAACTTCCTGAATGTTTTACATATAATACATAACATTATATAACCAAATAACTAATGTCACATTTATTACACTGTTCCCTTATCTTTCTTATGTTAGATTATTAGAGAAATATTGATTGACCCCTATCATTCCCCCATTTGGACATCAGAGCCACCATTATCTCCTGGTTCTGTCACCCATAGGTGCCGGGTTCCCAGGTAGGAATGGTGCACTCTATGTCCATCAAGATATGAAGACATAATATCAAATATTGCAAGTCAATCAAGTTTACAATACAGTAATCTTAGATTTATCAACATCAATATCGTCATCGTCATATTAGACACTTAAAGGGGTGTATTTTTGGGTATGTCTCGAAGAGTCTCTACAGGAGTGGGGACAGATAATAGACAAGTCCGCAAAATGTCCTCTCCACTCCTGAGGTTGGGCATACACGTGTGGGAAATATTTGCCCATCCAGTCCATCGCTTCTCCATGTGGATCGTTCGTAGTGGTGTTTCCCAATAAGAAGACAGTCCAATAAGACAAATGCAGAAGTCAAAATCAAAATGTCCATTACCTCCCCCACCCAAACAACGCCGGGATCCCACCCATCACTTTTCCTCTGGCTCGGGAACTTTCTTGCAGTGGGAGGCATGTATCCACTTTTACAGAAGTAGGCGTTGACAACAGAACTTGGTATGGTCGTCAAACCTTGGGTCCAAGGCCTTTACTACGTGTCTTTTTGCGACCACCCAATCTCCAGGTGGCAAGAAATGAGTCCCCTCTAGGTTGTCAGGGTCTGGAATTGGGGAAAATACTAGATCGGGTGTTATTTTCAGTTTACGACATAGTTCTTGTACATATTCAATAACCTTATCACACCCCCGCTGTAGGGCCTGTGGATGGTACAGGCCTAATCTTGGCATAGAGCCAAACAACACTTCTTTTAACTTAAGCATATCATTTCAGTTCTTTCAACTTTGTCTAAACTCTGCGGGTGGTATGGAGTGTAAAACGCTTGTCTCCAGCACCCCGAATCTACATACAAGTTCTGACACAAGTTTAGCCACTGTACATTGTGCGGTGGCTTTGAACAGGTCCACGCACACAAGGACGTACTCATACCTGCCTGATTTGGGAAGCTGGATGTAATCGATTTGTAATCTCTGAATAGGATACAGTGGTCACTTCACATGCCTTCACATATGCCTTTGCCAACCTGTCGAACCCTGGAGCATACCATACCTTGTCCATAACAGAAACCATGGCATTCCGAGAGGCATGCACTTTCCCATGAGCTAGGACGGCGAGGTGGGGGTAGGCAGCCGCTGGTACATCATCTACGTCCCGTAGGACGCCAAATCCCAAATCAACAAGAGTGGTGGGACCAAGATCCAACTTACAGCACAAGGGGTCTTGCGTACTGTCCAGGAGGGCTGCAGCCTTGGCTGCCCTATCCCCTTGTTCTCTGGTGACTGCCCCTGCGTGTGTGCTTTAACCTTTATTATGGCCACCTGTCCTGGCAACATGATAGCTTAATGGGCTTGCCTTGTGCCGTGAGAAAGCTCCTGGACCGCCAGATGGGTCCATAATCGTGTGCAGTACCAAAGGCGTACCTGGAATCAGTGTAGATGTTAGCAGTGATAGCTTTTTCAATCGTACAGGCCTCAGTTCCTGCGCTGACATGTGTGGCGGCAGTGGTTTTTGTACAAGTATCTCATTCAAAACCTGTTACAAACCTTCCTTCGTCATTCAGGTATCTAGATGCATCCACAAACATTTCAAGGTGGGGGTTTAGGAGGGGTTTGTCAGTGACATGTGCGAACCCAGCTGTCACAATCATGCTGGTGTTCTGCGTCAAAGGCCTCCTCTTCATCATCAGTCAGAGAATTTGCAAAAAGCTGGTCCTCTGTACTTACTCCCCCATTTGAATCAGTGTCACCTAATGGTAATAAGGTGGCCGGATTCAAAGTGGTGCAACGTTGAAATGAGACATTGGATGAAGAGTGTACTGCAAGTTCCATTTTGACCTGTCTAGCGAGGGACAGATGTCTACGGCTTACCTGTGTCAGAATTCCATGTACGTCATGTGGGGTGTAGATCACCATGGTGTGATCTAGGACAACGTCAGAACTTTTGTCCATTAGTGCCTGAACTGCTAGAACCGCTCGGACGCAGGATGGAGACCCTCTAGCCACCGCGTCAAGATGGGCACTGTAGTATGCTACAGGTCGCTTTTTGTGTCAGTACAGCGGTGGCGTGTCCCTCCATCTCAGTGACGTACATTTGGAAAGGGCTGTCATAGTCTGGCAGCCCCAGTGCACCCGGTTACCTGTACTTTCAGCTGATAGAAGGCTGACTTGGCCTGCGGGGTCAGGGTAAATGGCCGTGAACCCAAACAGTCGTACAGAGGCTGCATAGTCATGGAGGCAGAGCGTCCATTGCCAATAGTATGAAACCAGTCCCAAGAAGGTACGCAACTGGGCATGGGAGGTGGGAAGTTGCATGTCACTTACCACCTTCGTGCGTTCCGGCGTCAGGTGCTTAGTACCTGGACCTAGGCAGTGGCCTAGGAACACTATGTGAGACTTGCAGAACTGAAGTTTCTCTTTGCTGGCTTTGCAGCCATTCTACTCTGATGGAGGAAACACAAAAGGCTTAGTGATGCATTGAGGTAACTATTTGTGTCAGCAGTACATAAAAGTAAATTAAAAACAAATCATCAACATATTACAAGAGGGCGGTGCCCTCGCGAATTGGCCAGGCGTCTAATACCAGTTTCATGAATCTGGTGAACTGGTATTGGGCTATACTGTGCCCCTTGTGGCAGCACTATCCAACAGTACTGCTTCCCTCTGAAATTAAATACAAACAAATACAGACAGTCTGTCGAGGTCCGTCTGACTGGTAGCCCAAAGGCTCGAAGGAACGACACTAAGAACTTGTTTCTCTGCGTGCGTAAAAGTGAAGACAGGTAGAGGTGTCGCTAGGTCTGCTGCCATCCGACAGAAGGTCGGGTGACTTTCAGACCTGGGGTGTATACGAGTCTCACCGGACGGGTGAAATTCGATACAAGATCCCAAGGATCCCATCATTTCGGTTCCCAATATGCTTTCAGGACTTTCCAGCACAAGGAAGCGCATGAGGCATCGTGACCCTTTAAACATTACCTCTAGTGGTTCAGTTTCTGCCAGCTGAATTGGCATTCCTGAAACCCCTTGCACCAATTACTGCTAGACAATCAGGCTGGTATTCTATTTAAAATAGATCAGAACCTTGTAGAGAAAAAAAAAATTAAAAATTTAGAAATTGCTGACCTGCAATACCTGGATCACCTATGTCAGATGTCCAGTTCCTTGGGCTAAGCAATGACTCAGGAATTGGAGTTTGTCTTGGAGGTGGCTTACTATTTGTCAGGACCTGCGGAAAGCTGAGTTTCTGCAGTAGCTATCAAGACAAATACATGAGCCGGATCCACCAAGAGAGCAGTTAGTTTACAAAACCTCCTCTGAACTGTCACTTGAGGTCTCAACCCGTACCGATCCATCCGGTGAAAATTTGATGGATGCAGATAAGGCTTGTAAGATATCAATACAAATAACAGAGACATGAATTACAACAAGGCAGAATAATCCACAAACATCTATCCACATTGAAATATGATATTCCTTAAGCAAATTCATTATTAATCTGATCCTGCCTGCAATGTCTCATCAAATTTGAGAGAGAGAAAAAAAAAAAAATTATTATTTTTTTTTTTTCCTAACTGCCCAAGCTCTTACCCCCTCCCTTTGTAGACAAAAGAAGGATGAAACATTACCTACTTTTACATTATCTAGCTCCACCCCTTCGATGCTGGTCGTCTGCATGTCTCTCCTACAGAACATTCTCTCAGAGACAGTGCAGTACTAACAGCATTTAGCAGTGATATAGACGTCCAACCAATTACAGAACTGACATTTACCCAAAAAGCAAAAATATATACATATCTTAAAATCCCTATGTTCTCTATTTTTAAGACCGTGTAATTCACATAATTCATTACAAGTTTCTTATTTCATCAGCGTCTGTCTTCCTTTCTATGACACTGAATTTTATCTCTATGAAACAGAACAATAGCTAAGATATTAATAAGCAACTAAAACATTCAGACTTTAAACAGCATTAATTATTAGTAATTACAAGACGTATACTTCTCTCCTAGGCTGGTCTGTGTTGAGGGTGGAGCAAGACCTCTTCCTATTGTTCTTCCCTCCCATCTCCTTACATCACCTAGCTCCACCCCCTGTGGTCTGGCTCAGCGTTTGGTCTTTCTTGCCTCATTTAGTTTCTAGCCACCAGACCGTATATACCATATAACACAAGTATCTCATGTGAAGTAGAAACTGGGATTGTATTTACTGTACATAGAACTTCCCATATTGAACAAAGTATATATATATATAAGAAAAACTCTTATGTACCGCGGTTTTTACATATTTTGTTCAGAATAGGCTATCCAATGACAAACATAATACAACTTATGCCCATTTCCACCCACATACTTATATTCACCACTCCAGATAGCAACTATTATTACCGTTCATTGTTCTTTTGATCCCCCACAGATGTGAGTGGGGTATAACTTTCTTACACTTAGAAATTAGACATTACAAGAACACTAAGACGTACAACAAAGATTAGTTTACATAACAACAAGACTTACAAGACAAACGATAGTGGTTATTTGTCACATAATTGTCGACAGATTTTGCATGAACTTACTTTATGTCCCAGAGGGACACAAACTATAAGAGGATTCCCTTTCTCTGATAACCCCTTACTGCCGTATCTATACTTGCCTTAATCCATCTGTCTAACATATTTTTATACAACCTTTTGACTATCTCTGAATCTTTTCCCCAAACTTGCTGGTCTAAGACTCCCAAAATTCTAAACACCTTACTACATTCTTCTTCCCACAGCTAACGTGCCTTCTTTGTCTTTTACTATTTCTCTAGCTGATTTCCATATAGGCATACTGCTTGCCCTGTACGTTTCCCATATTGTCTGTTCCTTTATCTAAACCGGCGTCTCTGATATCTTTCATATGCTTTTTCCCGTACTATTGCCAGAACTCATAGTTAAAGGTTCCCGCTTTTCTAAGTCCTATCTTTCTATATTTTATACACTTGTCTGCAATCGTCTCCCCCTTCCCTTTCTCACACAGCTTCTGGCACACAGAACCTTATTTGTCACACAGGCTTCTATTTGTCACACAGGCTTCTATTTGTCACACAGGTTTCTATTTGTCACACAGGCTTCTATTTCACACAGGCTTTTATTTCACACAGGTTTTTATTTCACACAGGCTTCTATTTCACACAGGCTTCTATTTCACACAGGCTTCTATTTCACACAGGCTTCTATTTCACACAGGCTTCTATTTCACACAGGTTTTTATTTCACACAGGCTTCTATTTCACACAGTACACTAAGAACCCCTGGTCCCTGGTCCTGGAATAGTTTTACGGACTCCTTAAGGGGGAGGGGGTTTAGGGGAGACCAGACCTCTCTTCTAAGGGAACTTCTGGTGATATTCTAACAGACTCAGTAAAAGCAAATTATGGCTAACACGACACAGACTATCAACGTACAGATTTCAACAATTACTACAGGCAACATGGCAATATACACACAAGGGTTCTTCCGTCTAGCACGGTTACTAAGAACACCGTAAATAACAGGCAGAAGCGTCCTATATAACATACAGCAACTTACCCCCTGTCGACACGAGGACTGAATGAAGTCAGGAGAGCCCAGAGCTTGAGTGGCAAGTCAAGAGCTTACCGTATACCGGTGTTTTGTAGATCTGGCGTCCCGTGGCCTCTCGTCCGGCTGGTCGGCAGGTAGTGTCGTCAGGTATCGGCTGCAGGTAAGGAGTTAGCTTCTGCCCCACATTGGGCGCCAAATAAACTGTGGGGGGTCTGGAACGCAGACCGAAATGCGAATGTTGCCTGTATCCAAATTAAGAGGAAATATTATATAGAGTACTCATAGTTGAGAACCATAATGACCCACTATACACAGACTGTCTAGTAAATCAGAATGAATTCTGTTTATTGTTGTACATTGCTAGTTTATATGCAAGATGTAAAGAAGGCGTTTCCAAATGTTACCTAATGCCTAGTTACAAAGTACTTTTGGCGACTGTAAATCAACAAGCTTTTCTAAACAAAAGGTATCAACAAAACTGTTTGAAGTAGACATAAAAACAGTTACAATGTGATAATAAAGGTCGACGCCTGGCTGTCTACTTTTGTTAATTACATTTCTTGTTTGACTAGAAATGTAATCTTCAAAGTACATCAACAATTTGCACATCAAAAGAGGGGACATTGTTTTCTAGTTTACACATAGAACTGGTTCGGCCACCTACTCGGGAGTCAGCACAAAGTTGGTAAGTTGGTATTCAGTAAGATAGCTGAATAAAATCTAATTAATCATACATTTAGTATTGTATAATCAATATTCAAATAAACGCTTGAATATACCTTTTTACATATGATTCTATATCCAAATTCTACTAGCAACTTCCGGAATGTTTTACATATAATACATAACATTATATAACCAAATAACTAATGTCACATTTATTACACTGTTCCCTTATCTTTCTTATGTTAGATTATTAGAGAAATATTGATTGACCCCTATCATGTGGCACGGTGTCAAAGGCTTTAGAGAAGTCCAGATATACAAGATCAATAGATTCTCCCTGGTCCAGCTTAGAGCTTACTTCATCGTAGAAACTGATCAGATTTGTCTGACATGAGCGACCCTTCATGAATCCATGCTGGGGAGGAGTTATTCCCTTAATTTCCTTGAGGTACTCATCGATGGCGTCTCTCAGAATCCCCTCGAAAATTTTTCCCGTTACTGAAGTGAGACTTACTGGCCTGTAGTTACCAGGCTCACTTTTGCTCCCTTTTTTGTAAATTGGAACCACGTTGGCAATGCGCCAGTCCAATGGTACTACTCCGGTCTTGATAGTGTCTAGAAATATTAGGTATAGCGGCCTAGCTATCTCGTCACTTAGTTCCTTTAGTATCCTTGGGTGTAATCCATCTGTGCCCGGCGATTTATCAATTTTAGTTTTCTTTAGACGCTTCCGCACCTCCTCCTGCGTTAGGTATGAGATATTTTGTGAGGGGTTCGTTTTATTCCCCTGCATCTCGTGTGGCATTTCCTTTTCTTTGGTGAACACACTTGAGAAGAAACTGTTTAGTAGATTTGCTTTCCCTTCGTCATCATCAATGATTTCTCCTGCATTGTTTTTTAAAGGCCCAGCGCTCTCCCTGCAAATCCTTTTGCTGTTTATGTAGTTGAAAAATAGCTTCGGGTTGTTTCTGCTCTCTTTTGCGATCCGTCTTTCTGCTTCCTCCTTGGCAGTTTTGATCGTATCTTTGCATGTTTTGTTTTTTTCCCTGTATGATTTTAGCGCTTCTTCGCTGCCTTGTTGCTTTAGTAGTTTGAACGCTTTCTTCTTTTCGTTTATTGCCCCTCGTACCGTCTTGTCGAGCCACATTGTTTTCCTTTTAGCTGAGTTTCTTTTATTTTTAAAGGGAATGAACTGCTCACATGAGGCGATTAGGATCCTTTTGAACTTTTCCCATTTTTCCTCCGTACTGATATTTTTGAGGATGTTGTCCCAATTAATGTTACCGATAGTAGTTCTAAGCTCATCAAATTTTGCTTTACTAAAGTTTAGTTTCTTTGCCACTCCCTGATAAGGCTTCCTATTGATTGACAGCTGGAAGTTGATTATATTGTGGTCGCTGTTCCCCAAGTGCCCCTCAACCTGCACCCCCTTTATACGTTCCGGTTTGTTGGTTAGTACTAGGTCCAGAATGGCCCTCCCTCTTGTTGGTTCCTGCACAAGTTGGTTCAGGTAATTGTCTTTAATTACTCTCAAGAACTTATCACCCCTGTGAGATTTGCAGGTTTCGTTCTCCCATGTTATATCTGGGTAATTAAAGTCCCCCATGATAATTACTTCGTTTCGTTTTGACACCTCTTCTATCTGCCTTAGTAGTAAGTTTTCAGTTTCTTCTGTTGCTTTTGGTGGTCGATAGAAGACCCCTATCAGGATTTTGTTATTTTTTCCTCCCTGTATTTCTACCCACAGAGATTCCACCTGTTCGTCTCCTACCCCTATATCCTCCCGTAGCCTCGGCTTCAAGTTCGATTTGACGTACAGACATACCCCTCCCCCTTTCTGGTTCCTTCGGTCTCTTCTGAAGAGATTGTACCCCTGCAAATTCACCGCCCAATCGCACTTATCATCAAGCCATGTTTCAGTAATTCCGACTATATCATAGCTTTCATCAGTCATTCTCGCTTCAAGCTCACCCACTTTACCGATCAGACTTCGTGCATTCGTGGTCATACAATTTATATCATTTTTTTTGTTTTTTAAATTTGTTTTGTTGCTATTCGTACTTATGGCTGATCTATCAGTTCTAACTGTACTAACCCCACCCCCTGCTCGTCCCCCATTCCCTTTGCTTGGACCCGGATCGCTAATTACACTGGCTACCCCACTATTTCTCATTTTACCCCCCCCCCCAGTCCCTAGTTTAAACACTCCTCCAGCCTTCTAGCCATCTTTTCCCCCAGCACAGCTGCACCCTCCCCATTAAGATGCAGCCCGTCCCTACGGTAGAGCCTGTAGCCGACCGCAAAGTCAGCCCAGTTCTCCAGGAACCCAAATCCCTCCTTCTTACACCAACTCCAGAGCCACTTGTTTACCTCCCTAAGATCCTGCTGCCTTTCTAGTGTGGCTTTAGGTACAGGTAGTATTTCCGAGAAAACTACCCTGGAGGTCCTTGCCCTGAGCTTGGACCCTAAGGGCTCATGTCCACGGGCAAAATAAGAATTAAAATCCGCAGCGGATTTTAACTCTTCTCATGCCCGCGGATCCGCACCCCATAGGGATGCATTGACCACCCGCGGGTAGATAAATACCCGCGGATCGTCAATAAAAGTGATTTTAAAAAAAATGGAGCATGAAAAAATCTGGACCATGCTCCATTTTCATGCGGGTCTCCCGCGGGGACGGCTCCCGCGGGCTTCTATTGAAGCCTATGGAAGCCGTCCGGATCCGCGGGAGACCTAAAATCTGATTTTACTCACACACTCCGGTTCTTCTCTTCTCCGCGGCGCCATCTTCTCTCAGTCGCGGCCGGATCATTTTGCTTCGGCCCGGCGCATGCGCGGGGCACGTCACCGACGTCATCATGCACATCCGCCGAGCCGAAGAAAGAAGATCCGGCCGCAACGCGGAGAAGATGACGCCGCGGCGAAGAGAAGAAACGGAGCGGATGGGAGGTGAGTTTATTCTCATTTATTCTTATTTTCAGCCCTCATGTCCGCGGGACAGGAGGGACCCGCTGCAGATTCTCCATGGAGAATCCGGAGCGGGCCTGATTTTCCCCGTGGACATGAGGCCTAAGTCCCTGAAATCATTTTTGAGGGCCCTCCATTGACCTCTAACTTGTTCATTGGTGTCAACGTGCACCATGACTGCTGGATCCTCACCAGCCCCTCCCAGTAATCTGTCAATCCGATCCGCGATGTGTCGAACTCGAGCGCCAGGAAGACAACACACCGTTCGACGATCCCGGTCTTTATGGCAGATTGCCCTCTCTGTCCCCCTAATAATTGAGTCCCCCACCACTAGAACCTGTCTAGCCTGCCCTGCGCTCCCCGTCCCCGTCTCACTGGAGCAGTCATCCCCCTGGCGTTCAGAGGGCGTGTCGTGCTGCAGTGGTGCTGGCTCTGTAATGGCATTGCCCTCATCTGCCAACGTTGCAGACATGTTGGGTTGTGCCAGTTCAGGACCAGCCTCCCTGGATCTATTCCCTCTACGCCTCCTTCTATCTGACACCCAGCTGACTGCCTGCTCCCCCTGCTCTTCCGTACTACCATCCGCCCCCGCCTCTACCCCAGCGAGTGTCTGCTCAGTGAGCACCAAACTCCTTTCCATGATGTCAATGGCTCTCAGTGTTGCCAGTTGCCCATTTAGATCCAGAATTTGGGCTTCTAAATGTTCGACGTGCACGCATCTTGCGCAACAGTATGCACCCTCGATCGGCTGATCAAGGACCGCATACATTGCACAAGTAGCACACTGGATGACATTGCCAGGCATGGAGCTCATCCTAATGGGGATCTACAATTTACTTGTGGAAGTAGTGAAGATAGACTTGTTCACACTCCGCTCACACGCTGCCGCAACCGCTGACCCGCTGTCGCAACCGCTGACCCGCTGCCGCAACCGCTGACCCGCTGCCGCAACCGCTGACCCGCTGCCGCAACCGCTGACCCGCTGCCGCAACCCCTCACCCGCTGCCGCAACCCCTCACCCGCTGCCGCAACCCCTCACCCGCTGCCCCAACCCCTCACCCGCTGCCCCAACCCCTCACCCGCTGCCCCAACCCCTCACCCGCTGCTACCTCTGTGCAACCACTCACACGCTGCCGCTCTCGCGCAACCTCTTACCCGCTGACACTTATGCGCAACCAGTCAAAAAATGTTGGTTTTTTTTTTTTTTTTTTCCCCCCTCACAAACACTTAGACCCCCAGACACACACACACACACACACGGAAGACACCACTAACCAGATACAAAGAAGACACACACTTAGCTCACAAACACACACAGAAGATACTTATCAACTCCTCCACTCCTCTGCTCCTCCTGGTGACGTCACCCGCTGTCCCGGCGGCCGCTCACTCTGCCCTCCTGTCTCAGCTGCTCCGCTGTACTCCTGGTGGCCTCTTGGCGCCGGCTGCTGCGCTCCGGTCGCACTGGTCACTCCTGCCCCCGCACCTGCTTCGGCTGCTGAGCTGCTCCGCTGTCCCCTTCAGCTCCCCGCTCGTGCCTCCGTCTCGTGCCGCTGCTCCTGGCGTCTGATGTCACTTCCGTTAATGTAACTGCGAACAATTTGTCTGCCGGTATACACAGGCTCCATGAGCGAAGAGAAGAGAACTCTGTCATTATTCACTCATGTGAAAGATTTATCACTCCGTGTAAAAGGAGCCCAAGTCAGACAACTTGCAAAACCAAAGACCGTTTTCTGCACCCCGCTCCATACTCCTCCCCGCTGCGCAGAGGAACAAGAATCCCCTGTGGTAATCCATGGAAGGAAAAGTATTCCAGTGCAGCAGATGCCCGCAGATTTAATGACACTTAATTCGGCATATTAGGAGTTAAAAGCCGTACTTGGGATTAGAGGGGTTTTGTTATTAAAGCAAACCCTGTCCCCCTGCTGGGTCCTGCCTAAAATAGCAAACGAGGGTGTACTCACCTTTCTGGGCAGAAGCATGTGACCACTGCGGCTACTCAGAGGCCATAGCATGACGTTCCTAAACTCCTTGCATCATGGCAGCCAGGATATGAGCGCTGATGCCAGCAGTGCCAAAAAAGGCCTTCTAAGGCCGAAACGTAGCCTACCTTTTTAAAGACTATGGAATAATAAAATTTGATTTTTTTAATGAAGTTTTTGCATGCTGCCACTTTCTCTCTACTACTTTTGTGATTGACTACCGAGTCTTGAAGCTCAGACCCATAGTTGAGTGACTTGCATTTTTTCACCTCACCCCTAGTGGGTACGGATTGAGTGCTGCTGGATACTTTTCCCTTAGGAGTGCCAACGGTGACGCTGAGGCCTCTGATTGGCCGCAGCAGTCAAGTTCTTCTGTTTGCCCATCTACCCAGAAGTCACTGCCAATGCTGGAGCCAGCTGTCCAGCCGGTGTTCATGACATCACTGCAAACTGAGGTGATGGCGGGCGAGTGTCGTTGGATGGCGGATAACAAAAGAGTTGGAGCTTGTTGGACGATTTGACAATCATCTCTACTGCTGCTTTTTCGAGGGCATCCTGTACCCGGTCGCCTTGTGTGCCCCCATCCACTGGTCCTAACACCTCCTAACAGTCTGGTCAGAACGACCGGTGGGGACAATTCATGGATACGACCATCCAGCTTCTCCCATCCCAATAATGCGCCCCTCTCAGACTCTGACAACGGGGTGAAATCTCTTGGATTACGTCGTAGAGGCATCTAATGGTCAACAAGCTCTACACAAGTGGAAGAAGAGGTCACTGCACACAAGGAGCCTCTGAGGGGCTTTCATAGCCCAAGGAGGAACCACTTCTATGGTCTCAGCTGACAAGACTGTTCGTCTAATCACCACAACTAATTGTTTACATATCTGCCTGCGATGTATCTGAATGCCGGGTAAAACGACAACTTCTTCTAGGGGTGCGTTTTTTTTGTTTTTTTTTGACAGAGTGTATACACACGCACACACATACATGGAAATACAAGTAACCTTCCTTCTGCCGGCTCAGCGTCTCCTTTATGAGGTTGTCTAGAAGTCCCAGAGAACAGCAGCTACAGTTGTGGCACAAGGCAGGACTGGGCATCCGGTACCACTCCTGCTTCTAGCCCTGCCCTGTCCGGTGGGCATTAGGGGGGCATGGGCCTGGCAGTCATTCGAACGGTCTCAGAAGCTGAGCCTGTTCTATCTGCATCGGTAGTGGGCTGTGACTGACAGTCACCTCCTGCTCCAACAGGGGGGGATCGGTGAGCACATATATCTCTGCTGTTATCTTTTACATGCTGTGATCAATGTTGATTGTGGTGTGTAAAAGGTTCACTCAGGTGATGTCATCGGCTGCTGCAGCAACTGGACACCAGACGTTGGCCTGTGATCACTAATGATAGCAATAATGCACTGCAATTAATTCTACAGGGAAGTAAAAAAGTTAAAAATAAGAATAGTAAAATAAAAAGAAAATATTAATAGGCCGTCTGCCCACAGCGGAGTCCGGCCCTGACCATAAGTGGTGGCCCCGTGTACCTGTAGTTTTCTTCTTACTTCTATGCAGCGGATGGTCCGGCCGGCGCACATGCACAGTACAGGTTTTCCTGCGCCATCATTATCGCAGATCCCGCCGGCATCAGGTAGGAGTGACTTCAGTATGCAGGCAAAAACTGTATTTTCACAGTTAGGAGGGGAGCATAACAACACGTTCTTGTCCGGAGAAGGATAACATGGGGGCGGCGCCGGGATTGGTGGTTGTTCTGTTCAACCAAGTTATTGACCAATCGTGGAGCCACTGACTCCCAGGACGCCCCGCCCCTTGGCTACTACACCCGCCCCCTGTGTATAATGTGATGTTACACCTGTCCTCTCCTCGCACTGGATTTCAAATGTCCTGTGATGTCGGTTAGATTTTGCAGTCGTCGCCCCCCATTCCCCTGCTGACTGCCGTCTTGCCCCCCACTACTGCTGCTGGACTACTCATTGAGTAACTGCAGGGACGCTGACAGATGTGCTTAAAGCTGCCGGGGTCGGGGGTCGGGGGGGGGGGGGGGGACTGAGTACGCAGTTATTTCCGTACCTTTACTAGGTTATTACACTTTAAAGGGCTATTACAGGCATTTATTACTGACTAGCTTACCCGTTGCGCGTTGCTGCGAAGACAGACAGACATACATTCATTCGTTTTTATATATCTAGATAATAACCAATCACAGCGCAGCTTTCATGTTACCTCAGTGGTATAATATATAACAACCAATCACAGCGCGGCTTTCATGTTACCTTAGCAGTATAAAATATAACAACCAATCACAGCGCAGCTTTCATGTTACCTCAACAGTAAGAGAAATAACAACCAATCACAGCGCAACTTTTATTCTGCTTCAGCAATATAAAAAATAGCAACCAATCACAGCTCAGCTTTCATGTTACCTCTGCGGTATTATATATAGCAACCAATCACAGCGCAGCTTTCATGTTACCTCAGTGGTATAATATATAACAATGAATCGCAGCACAGCTTTCATGCAAC
Source organism: Eleutherodactylus coqui (assembly GCA_035609135.1). NCBI lineage: Eukaryota > Metazoa > Chordata > Amphibia > Anura > Eleutherodactylidae > Eleutherodactylus > Eleutherodactylus coqui. Next base: position 37,924,778 of record CM069408.1, read on the forward strand.
CTCAGTAGTATAAGAAGTAGCCACCAATCACAGCACAGTTTTCATGTTACCTCAGCAGTATAAGAAATAGCAACCAATCACAGCACAGCTTTCATTTTACCTCAGGATTTTCAATATGCAGCAATTGTCTTGCGAAACGTTCGGCGGATGCATCATTTTGTAGTTGAACACGCATCCCGTTGCTCGTAATGCCTTTTGCTTTCGTGCTTGAGATGGAAATCAAACGATCTTTGTCTGGGGGGCATAACTGTCGACGATGCTCGCACGCGCGTCACCTATCGAAGGATAGATGTACTATGCCAGTAATCTTCCCAGGAGTGTACTCAACAACTTCCCAAAGTCTCATGGCAATTGGATGAATGGTGTAGTAATGCATAAAGGACAGACAGACATTCATTCATTTATATATATCAGGAAGTGAGAGAATTAGATTCCGTATGTAAAATTTGGACGCTAATTGTTTTGCGCTTAGAATTGAATAATCGAGTTGGGACCCATTAGCTTTTCCTATTTATGACATATTCAATGCCCGTGCCAAATTTCACGTTTCTATGACATTGGGAAGCGAGAAAATTACATTCCGTACGTAAAATTTGGACGCTAATTCTTTGGCGCTTAGAATTGAATAATCGAGTTGGGACCCATTACCTTTTCCTATTTATGACATAATCAATGCTCGTCCCAAATTTCCTGTTTCTGCGACATCGGGAAGTGAGAGAATTAGTGGCAACGATGGAAATCGAACGATCTACGTCTGGGGGGCGTAACTGTCGACGATGCTCGCATGCGCGCCATTTATCATAGAATATTTGTACTATGCCTATAATCTTCCCAGGAGTGTACTCAACAACTTCCCAAAGTTTCATGGCGATCGGATGAATGGTGTAGTAGCGCATAAAGGACAAACACACAGACAAACACACAGACACGCACACAGACACGCACACAGACACACATACATTCAATTTTATATATATAGACGATGGCGCCTCAGGATAGCTGATTGCCCCGTCCGCCCGCTGGTCTGCCCCGAATACCCGCAGCTTCTCTTCAGGCTCTGATGTAGTTTTTGAAGTGAAAATCAAATGTGGATCATAAAATAAGGGGAAATATAAAGGGTGGAAACTGCAGCCCCGCTACTGAACCCACTGCAAAGACTGCAGAAACACCCGTGTGATCACTACATGTATGCAGGCAGCCTAGTGTAGGCAGAATACATAAGACCATCCATGTGATCCCAGGCAGCAGACAAAAGACAGAACCATTATTATGGTCCCCCAACTAATTAAACAACGGGGCTCTTCTATCACTACAGGTGCAGAATCAATAGATAAGACCGAACCCCTCTGGTCATTAAGGGGTTAAGCTGCCATACACATTAGATGAATCAGGTGTCGGCCATAGTGACTGTTCTTGTACAATGTCATACAGACGACTACCTGAACCTTCTGGGTAGTGTCCTATAATGCAGTAACCATGTTGTTGACGCCCCGTCCGCCCGCTGCGGCAAGAAGATGTGGTCGGTACCTAAGGTAACCAGATTTTTCTAGTGTCAAAATGGGGCAGAGGGGTGTGGTCGGGGGCGGGGCTTATCACAACGTATGATTTTACCTCTGTCGCTATAAACCGTACAGCGCCGTTTCAAAAAAAAAAAAAAAAAAAAAAGGGGAGCAAATTCAGCAGCGTTTCTGCCTACAAAAAGCTGTCATAATCCGCACCATTGGTTCAGATTTTGACTGGAATAAGCTGCGTATCCGCAGCCGATTTCATACTATGCGGCGCTCCCCCTCACCTCCTCCGAAGGCTTCACACTGTTAGGTTTATTAAAAGGTCTGAGCATCTCCTACAATAAGGGGAAACGTCCCGCTATTACAGTAACATCCCCCGTGTTACATGGGGTAATAACTCCCTGTGAGGTGCGGCTCCGGATGATCAGACCCCCAGGGACTGCGGAATATGTCAGAGAGGAGATTATCCCACTCCAGCCCAGAAGTACTGACCGCTTCATACCCCAACTGTAGGAGATGGGAGTTTATTACCTCTCAGATGTTTCACTGAGAGGTAATAAATAATTTTAATATCCATCTAGTGTTTTTATTTTATTTTTTTAATTTGATACTAAAATCTACTGTTTTTCATATCTTTTGTATCAAAACACTATCCTGGGATGTAAATGATTGGATAATCTACTCCTGCCTTGGAAACATCAGCATGTAGAGCAAATCCACCTACTTCCCACTAGATACTATTACGGCTTCTGTCACATGAGCGCATTTCGGCCGGCCGAGGAGCGCTGTGATCTGATGTATTGGATTCCAATGCATCAGATCACATGGGCGTATTTGTATGACATAAAAACACCCGGCCGGCCTATATAGCGCCGGGCATTTTTACGTCGGACCCAAAACATAGGCCTGGAACTATGTTTTGGTCCGGAATACGTCAGCCGCTGCACGGGCTCCTATGGGAGCCCATGGCAGCAATCGTAAGTGGTAGGGAGTTTAGCAGCGTGGCTGCTAAACTCCCTCCCTCTGTTCTCCTTTCCCCCGTGCAGGCTCACCTCTCTTCCTCCACTCTCGTTCTGTGCAATGGGAGGGGGCGGGACGGGGGCAAAGCCAAGCTCCGGTCCGCCCCCCCTCCTTCCATTGATGCTATGGACAAGGGGTGGGATGGGGCAGAGATAAGCACCCCCCCTCTCCCGCCTCTTGTCCATAGCCATATAAAAGACTTAGTAATAGGAGAAAACCAATATGGCTCAATAAAGATGTAAAGGGGCCAATAAATGGCAAAAATAAAGTGTTTAAACTACTAAAAGAAGGAGGCAGCGAAGAAGCACTAAAAACCTATAAAGAAAAAAGTAAATTATGTAAAAATCAGATAAAAACAGCAAAGATGGAGTTAAAGTTGCTTCATTGCTGGGATGTTATTGTATAGATTTTTATATTCACCCATAAGATGTTTATTTCCAAAATGCTCCGTTCTCCTCTCTCTTCTATGGAAAGAATTAGCAGAGAAGGCCGGCGCTTGGGCACTTCTTTCATCCTAATCTGGCGGCGGGGTTCTCAGTAGCGCATGCGCAATACTTATCGGCCAGACCAGCAGATACTGCTGTGCTGAACTATATCTTTCTATAGAAGAGGTGTTCTGTTTCCCTGGAAACAAGCAGTAAACAAGCAGAGGAATCAATGTCTGGAAAAGGGAGCATTTCCGAAATAGACCTCTTATGGGTGAGCGCGTTGTTCTGTGATTTTGAATGCACTGAAGTAGGATTCGCAAGTTACCCCTTTAACCCCCAACAGTTTTAGATGAGCTCAATTCATTTTGCAGTAAAAGGACATTACAGGTTTGGACTAACAGAGCTTGTTGTAAGTGGCTGTGGCTCTGGTTCCATCAGTGCTACTGACATGCTTTGCTCTTGGCTTTAAAAGGACACCAGGAGCAGGTCGTTAGCACAGAAGGAAGAAAAGTTGCAAATTCTTGTACAAATATCTGCTTGTAAAGATCTTTTTGACTTTTTACGCCAGAAATTGGCAAAATTTTGTGCTCGCATAAATAAGTTGATCAGCCAACTAACGCCCATTTGTCAGCTGATCATTAGTCCCTTTACATGAGCTGATTTAAAATGATTGAGCCTGGTTATTGGCCCCATGCAACAGGATGGATAGTATATGAAATGCAGACCAGCTGTGCGGCGCGAGCACGCCGGAGCAGCCCCATTCAACGGGACAGAAGAGCAGACTGCGCAAGCGCGTCTAATCGAGGCAGAAGAAGGCTTCGGTCGGCGCCATGGAGACGGGGACGCCAACACCGGGGGGGTAAGTATATAACTTCTGTATGGCCAATATTTAATGCACGATGTATATTACAAAGTACATTTATATGGCCATACAGAAGTGTTTAACTTCACTTGTTTTTGCGGGACAACCCCTTTAAGGCCTTATGCACACGGCCGTGACGGGCTCCGCAAGCGGAATACCGCAGCGGAGTCCGTCACGGCGCCCCCCCGCCCCCCCCAAAGACCCTATACTTACCTCCAGATCCGGTGCTCAAGCTCCCGCATGACGTGCATGGGCAGTACAGCACATGACGTGACGGTGGTGGGCGGGGCACGTATTGTGCTGCAGCGGAAGTATAGCGTGACGGGCGGCTTCCATTGACTACAATGAAAGCTGTCCACGTGTATGCCCGCGGGTAATTTCATGCTGCAGAATTCCGCTGTGAAATTCCGCAGAGTGTACATTGAGCTATTAGGCTCAATAGAACCTAATAGCTGTGGTGAAATGTCGCAGATTTCTGCCGCATTTCACTCGGCGGAAATCTGGCCGTGGGCATTAGCCCTAAATGATGATTTAACATAGGGGGAAATTTACTAAAGCCAGAATCTGAGATGGCGGCTTAGTATGATTTCCCCCCATGCACTGAAAACATAAAGAGGCGCAGGACTCTCCATATATTCAGTGTATTGGACAGGGTGGCCACGCCCCACCTGTCACAGCGGCCTGAAACAATGGTGCCACCTGCCTCTGGATGGCAGACAACAAAACAACTGAAGCTTGTCAAACAATCAGACACTCCTCTCTACCGGTGGTCTGTAGGGGGCATCTTGAGCCCGGTTGCCTTGTGTGCCCTCACACATCCACTGGTCCCAACACCCCCTAACAGCCAGGTCAGAACGGCCCAATGGCAGTAATTCATCGCTATGACCATCCAACTTCTCACATCCCAATAATGAGCCCCTCTCAGACTCTGGTAATGGGTGAAATCTCTTCTCTGCGTTGTAGAGGCGTCTAGTGGTAAACAAGCTCCACACAAGCGGAAGAAGAGGTCACTACACACAAGGAGCCTCCGAGAGCCTCTTATAGGCCAAGAGGTGTAATCACTTTTAGGGCTTCAGGTGACAAGACCGTTCATCTAATCCTGCTATAACTCTAATCATATCTGCCCAAGATGTATCTGTATGCCAGGTTTTGCAGCAAACTGACAACTTTTTCTAGGGGCGGGATTATTATTTGACAGTATATATACATAGACACATTACAGATAACCTCCCTTCTGCCGGCTCAGCGTCTCCTTCATGAGGTCGTCTAGTCCAGTGGTCCCCAACCTTTTTGGCACCAGGGACCGGCTTCAAGCAAGACCATTTTTACAAGGTCCGTCAGGGTGGGGCGGGACATGGGCGGGGCTTTGGTTATATGGGGCAGGGTTATGAAGGGGGTTGGAGTTTAGTGCATACTTATTTAATTATGACATTTAGAATGTCCTGGCAGTACACACATAGGGCAGTATAATATATCCCCCGCCTGGCAGCACACACATAGGGCAGTATATAAACTATCCCCCCCCCCCCAGCACACACAGAGGGCAGCGTATAATTTATCTCTCCCCCCCAGCACACACAGAGGGCAGCGTATAATTTATCTCTCCCCCCCAGCACACACATAGGGCAGCATGTAAATTTATCTCCCCCCCCAGCACACACATAGGGCAGCATATAATTTATCCCCCCCCCCAGTAATAGGCAGCCCCACCCCGCAGTAATAAGCAGCATCCCCCCAGTAATAACCAGCCCCCTCCACAGTAATAACCAGCCCCCTCCACAGTAATAACCAGCCCCCCCCCAGTAATAAGCAACCCCCCCAGTAATAGGCAGCCACCACCCCTCAGAAATAAACAGCCCCCCTAGTAATAAGCACCCCCCCAACCCATATACTTACCTCCTCCCTGCTGTCAGCGTCGCTCCCTCTCTGCTTGCCCTGAGCCCGGTGCACACTGTAGTCAGTGTATAGCCCGGTACGCTTCCTCCCAGAGTCCTCTCCTGCGGAACTAATGAGCAGGGTACTCGGGGAGGAGGATCCTGGCTGCACACTGACGTCAGTGTGCGCCGGGATCAGTTGTAACAGCGTGACTACCAGCGGGGAGCTGCGGCACCCCAGCTGGTAATCGCTTCAGTGGTGATCGGCGTCAGCACGCCACGGGCCACATAACACGAGGCAGTGGGCCGGATTTGGCCCGCGGGCCTTGTCTTTAGAACAAAAGTTCCCGGCCTTGCCGTGGACCGGCGCTAGACACCTAATGGCCCGGCCCCGGTCCGCGTTCCGGTGGTTGGGGACCCCTGGTCTAGAAGTCCCAGAGAACAGCAGCTCTAGTTGTGGCACAAGGCAGGACTGGGCATCCTGTACCGCTCCTGCTTCTAGCCCTGCGCTGCCCAGGGGGCATGGGCCTGGCTGCTGTCTGTGTGGATCAGGAGCGATAGTCCTCAGACGATCCACAGTTCAATATGCCCATAGAAAATCATTGGGCATCCGCAGATAATTAAAGGGGTTGTCCCGCGAAAGCAAGTGGGGTTAAGCACTTCTGTATGGCCATATTAATGCACTTTGTAATATGCATCGTGCATTAAATTTTGGCCATACAGAAGGTATACATTTACGCCCTCCGGTGTTGGCGTCCCCGTCTCCATGGCGCCAACCGAAGCCTTCTTCTGCCTGGATTGAACGTGCTTGCGCTGAAGGGGACGCTCCGGCGTGCTCGCGCCGCACAGGTCTTCTGCGCATGCGCAGAAGACCTATTCGGCACGAGCACACCGGAGCCGGACAGAAGAGGGCAGACTGCGCAAGCGCGTCCAATCCAGGCAGAAGAAGGCTTCGGTCGGCGCCATGGAGATGGGGACGGCAACACCGGAGGGGGTAAATGTATAACTTCTGTATGGCCAATATTTAATGCACGATGTATATTACAAAGTGCATTAATATGGCCATACAGAAGTGCTTAACCCCACTTGCTTTCGCGGGACAATCCCTTTAAATATCTGCGGATGTCATTTTTCCTGTTGAGCGGATCGCACACGTGGGATAAAAATCGCAGCATTCTCCATTTTTTTGCGGATTCCCGCACGGATGGCTTCCATTGAAGTCAATGGATGCCGTCTGATCTGCGGCACACCTATAGCAGACACTGAGGGCCTGCGGGAAGGCAGGAGATTTAAAAAAAAAATACACTGTGCATGTACGCGACACACCGGCCAGCGCTTGCATACTCCGCAGTGCAGAAGGAAAGAAGATCCGTCTGGGACGGAAGAGACCCCACCGCATCCGAACAGGTGAGAAAATGTCCATGGCCGTGGGCACGGGTGGATTCTGCACTTGGACTCCGCACGTGCCCGTGGACATGAGGCCTAATGTTGTTAAAAAAAAGGGGGGGGGGCGGGGATTGATGTTTATTCTCTCTGTCCGCCAAAAAAATGTACTAGAAGTTCTACAATACACAATATGTACCAGAAAACCAGTACCAATAAAACTACAGCTTGCCACGCAGAACACAAGCCCTCGTATGGCCACGTCCACTGGAAGATGAAGTTATGTCTTTTGAAGACTGAAGATGAAACTCTCCCCCCCCTAAAAAAAGATCCCTGTGCCCTTAGGACCAAAATAAGCCACGTTAGTAAAGGGTTAATGGAGTTGTGTGGTTTTATAGAAAAAAAAATTCTGTCAGGTAAGAAAATAAACACAGATTAGATATTAGAAAAAACAAATTGATGGGATGAAATCTGCTGCAGAGCCGCACCAAAACCTGTGTAACCTGCAGTAAATCAGAGCCGTGTGAGCGCCCCCCTGAGGCGTCGCTCACATCTGCACTGCAGGTTCTCTTTTCCTGATCCGTTACAGCAGCAAGAAAATAGGGAACTACTAATCAACTGCATCCGTCTTATGATGGAACCGAACGGCGCTGAATGGCACTTACTGACTATAAGGAGGTCCGGTTGACTTCTGTTTGTCCGCCTGGTATTTTCCAGGATAAAATGGCGCAACACGCAGAAATATATCATCCTGTATCTATAGAATTCAGTGATGGAGAATCTAAGAGGAACCTCCAGCGCCGACAGGAACAGACTAAACGCAGGTCGGTCAAATACGCATTACAGATTTTTTTTTGCAAATCTCTGTTCTCCCCGCACTGTCGCTAGGCGATGAGGCGGGTACCGTTACCTATCCGCAAAGTCAATCACGGATGGGCCACGGGTCACTCGGCTTCCATTGACTTCATCAGAATCTACACAAAACTAGAACATGCTGCAATTGTATTTCCGTGAGCGAAAAATCACAATAGCTGCGCAAATGTTCTATTCTTGGCATGGATGCGGAATACCCCAGATTATCCGCATAGGTGACAATTGCGTATTCTGCAATTCAAATCCAGTCGTGGGAAATGGGCCTTAAGGGGTTAAACACTCCCCACTCAGTGCACACAAATGTAAATCACTGAAGGAGAAGTGAACGATAACACTGGCCAACAAAATTGTAAAAAATTTTTGGTGCCAGAAATGTTACAACTGATTAAGTGTATATTTGGCCTATTATTTACGAATATGCAAACAGTTTCTCTCCATCAGCTATAGTTTCGGCGAATGCACATGGCCAGCCACGCCGTGTCACATCATCAATCTTATTAGTACATTTAGTTTGTCACAACCAGTAGTGAGGAACGGTTGTGTACATTTGTCGCCCAAGGTGTTGTGGGGTTTTATAGCTATACAATCATTGTGTTCAGGAGTGTACCTAAAGGCTCAGGGGCCCGGGTGCAAAAGTTCAGCTTGGGCCCACCCCTTGTTGTAAATTGTTACATAGTCTACTTTGTTTTGTTCCTTGCATCACAATATTGTAGAAAGTAACACTAATTTGTACGGTATTTGTTTAATTATATCGATCATATGTGTAATATGGAATAGGGTAATAAAATTCAGTAGGTGCCTATATCACAGAAACTAGAGCTGATAGGGGAAAATGGATGGCATATTTAAAATCAGCACACGAAATATACCTTAGATCCGCTATCAAACGCTCTGCACCAAAATATGTGTTGGCCAGTGAATCATCCATGAACTGCCTGTCTGTACAATCTGCCCGAGAGAGATGGAGAGCGCTGACCACATGCCAGGAGATGGGAGAGCGGACACTTACCGAGCACCGCCGCCATCACAGGGGAGACACTTCACTGCTCACCGGGACTGTCACAGCAAGTCAGGGCAGGAGCGGACCCAGAGCGCGGCCCCGGCAGGTATAATCCCGGAGAGGATACTTCAGTCTGCAGTCACACCGGTGCTGTCAAAATGTGCAGGAAGAGTGAACCGAGAATAAACCGCCCCGTTGTGCGAGCAGCAGCCCGAGAACACACTCTCGCTGGAGACACTGTTGACACGGCCATCTCTGTGGTTGGTGGCTGTGAATCTAGAGACGATTGTGGTTTCTGCGTAGAAACAAAGCACAGAAATTATGTAATCTACAGGAAGGACAAGAAACCGCAGAACTGTAATGATCAGCCGCCAAACTTCCTCACACTTGTTTCTCTTGTAGTATTTTTAGCCCCTCACTCCTGTGATGCTTATTTCACACTGACAAGTGCAGTAGTGACACACGGCCAGATACCGTGCTCGCCAGCGTGCGATTTCCCCGTGGATGCGAGGCATTTTTGTATCACAACCGCCTCGCATCCCTTCGGGGAAGTAGCGCTCCTCCGCTGCGGATGTCAGCCATGATAGAGGATCATCTGCCGGGACTGAGGTGAGTGGAGAGTTAGGACCAGAGATGAGCGAGCATACTCGTTAAGGCGATTTACTTGAGAGAGCATCGCCTTTTTCGAGTACCTGCTGGCTCGTCCCTGAAGATTTGGGGGGCGGGGGCGGCGGAGGGGAGCGGGGTGGAGAGTGAGAGAGATCTCTCTCCCTCCCGATTCCCTCCGAAACCCCCCGCTCACCTCGCGCCCCCCCTGAATCTTTAGGGACGAGCTAGCAGGTACTCGAAAAAGGCGGCGCTCTCTCGAGTAAATCGCCTTAATGAGTATGCTCGCTCATCTCTAGTTAGGACCCGTCCATACTGGCATGTTCATCTATGTTACATGCATGCGAAAATCGTACAGAAGAAAACAATTTGTAAAACTGCGTGAATTTTCAGCGTACATTTATGTTTTTACAATCGTGTGGTAGACGTTTCTCCCTGTAAACTTTTCGCTATGGAACGGCGGCTGTTTAAACTGCACGATGAGCGATCATAGTCATCGCTCATCTTTTGGGCTTCCTAATTCATGACCTTCCCCTACAACCGGGGTGCCAAACTCATCTGCACCGAGGGCCACATCAGCCTTAGGCTGCCTACACACGGGCGAGCGCGATATCAGGCATGATATTGCACCCATGAAGGTGCGATCTATCCACGGACACAAGTTGATTTTCAGGAAAAAACACATCGCATCTGTGGAATTCTGGGGATGCGAATAAAAGCGCTGCTAGTAAGCAATGCATTGTGTATAGACTGCGTATCATACGCTGCCCATACCAGGTATAGGGCTCAGGCTGCGTCCATACGCAGAGAAATAGAGCATGCTGCGATTTAGTTCTCTTGCATAACGATACGCAGTGTTCACACACCGATTCCATTCACCGCGTGTTACCTGCAGGATATATGCGGTGACAATATGCCCGTGTGAACAAGCCCAACCCACATCCGCTCTCAGCTATCCGGCTGCGGTCATCAGCTGCGTTCCCTGCTGGTTTGTTGGCGGCACGTTCACTGAAGCCGAAGGGAACCTCCTTGTGTCACATGATGGATCCAAAATGTGATTGTTCTCCATCAGAGAAACCAAGTAATCTTGTAGATCCGATACCGTTTAATGGCTAACATAAATACATGATGTTATAGCGAGCTTTCAGGCCTCTCAGGGTTCTTCCTCGGGCTTAAATGGAATAGATCAGAAGAGGCATAAAAAAGGCACAGACATGGAGTGATCAATTTGTACTTAAAACAATACCTCCACAAGATCTCATCTACATGCAGCGTTGCGGGAAAGGCTGCATGCTGCGGGGGAGAGATGCTCTGCGCAGCAGCTTATCTCCCTGGTCAATCTAACCCTTCCCAATGCAGATTAAAGGGAATTTATCACCAGGTTCATGCTGCCCAAACTACGAGCGGCCTGACCTGGGACCGTGTACCTCTTGTACTGAGACGCTGCCGCATTTCACAATAAACATACTTTGAAATTTGACAGAGAAAGGCATTCTGAGTCACAGGAAACGACCGTGGCGGCTGCTCCCCACCAACAGTAGCTAGAGTGACAGGTTTCTGCTCCGACCTCTGTGTATTTGGAGTCGAAGTCTCTGCACGACCTCCCATGTAATAGCAGGCGCTTGTAACCGCAGGCACTGCTCCCATTGATTTCAAGCACCGGCCACTACAAGGAGGTCGGCACGGAGGCTTCTGCTCTGATCCTTATGTATTTGTGGCGCTGACACCATGCGCCCGCACAGCTGAACGGTCAGGGTAAAGACTGGCGGACTCCGATCGATCAACTATTGATAACCTATCTTGATGACAGGCCGTCAGTAGTATTTAACTGGAAAACCCCTTTAAACATGTTATTCATACTGAATAGTGAGCACTATTAAAAATACGTCTCTTGGAAAAAAATGGAGGAATAAGCAATCAAAAGGTTATACGTTCCCAAAAATTAGATGAATAACGACCAGAGTTCATCCCGCAAAAAACTAAATGTTCCGCAAAATGTTAAATTTGTATGTCTCCTAAACGGTTTTAAAAGAAAAGAAAAAAAAATTTTCAATGTGCTTCCAGAAGAGAGAAAACAAATGGAAATATGTATGTAGCTCACCAAATGCGTCCAGTATGTTTGCACATATTTTACATATTGCAGTTAAAAATGCTAGAAAAGACTTTTTCAAAATAATAAATACAGATAGTCCCCGACTTGCGAACAGGTTCCGTTCCAGGATTCTGTTCGCAAGTCCGAACAAATGCTTGTATGGAGCGGGATCGCGGGTGGATCCCGCCCCATACAACGTCGGGTGCCGGCTGCTTCTTACAGCGGGCACCCGGCGGCAGCAGTTCTGACGAGCCGCGCCGCTCGTCTGAACTGTTAACACTTTAAATATCGCTCTGACAGCGGTATTTAGAGTGTTAACAGTTCTGACGAGCGGTGCAGCTCATCGGAACTGCTGCCGCCGGGTGCCCGCTGTAAGAAGCAGCCGGCACCCGACGTTCAGGGGGCCCATACAGTGTCCCATGATGAGATCGCGGGACACTGTGTGATTGCTAGGCAGCCGGGGACCTCCTGAAAGGTCCCAGGGCTGCCTATGCAGAGTGCCCATCAAGCGCACGGCTTGATGGGCACTCTGCATAGACAGCCCTAGGGCCTTTCAGGAGGTCCCCGGCTGCCTAGCAACCGCAGTGTCCCACGATCTGACCGAGCAGGCTTCTATCAGGCTTGACAGAAGCCTGGCCGGTCCCTGCACAGTATGATGTAATGCCATAGCATGACATCATACTGTGCAGGACAGATAGTTCGTATCTAGCGAAATTCGTAACTCGAATGTTCGCAAGTCGGGGACCATCTGTATACACATTCTGTCTAGTTTTGCCACCTAAATGAAGTACAATATGTGTTGAAAAAACGATGTCAGAATCACTTGGATATGCAAAATTTTTAGGGCTCAGTCACAGGCGCAATTTTTACGTGCGTAAAAAAAAAAAAAAAAATCGCACTTTGGATGTGTAAAAAAAGTGTGACCGCGTCCAGTGACACCCATATGTTCTGTCTTTTGCAGGTGTGAATTTTAAGCACAAGTAAAAATCGCACATGTGACCGCTTCCATTGGAAACCATTGGATCTATATAGATGTGATTTAAAAATCACACCTAAGGCCCTACCCTGGCGATGTGGAGAAAGACCACTAACACAACCATTCCCTTCAACAACTTAGTCTATAAGGCTCGCAAATGCCCAGAAAAATTCCAGAAGGTATGCGGTCGATGGTGTGATTCCTCGCTCACCCTGTTCCCTCCGCGACTGCTCTCCTCGGTTATATCAACTCTGCGAAGGGGACCTCAGTAATCAACAGATGCTGGAGACGGGCGAGGGGACCCGGGACCTACCTTGTCATGTCAGACCACAGCGATGGGTGGGCAATTACCTGGATGGTCCAGTACTGCCTCTGTTATGACATGTCCATTATTTGCATAAGTTTTCTCTGCATCTCTCCTTCCATCCTTCCTCCCTTTCTCTCACCCCTGGAGTACACTACAAGGGCTATACACTATAACGACAAGGGGAAACTTTCCCCTTTCTCTTCCCTTCCCCTACCCTTTCTCCTCCTTTTTTCTTTGTTTTTTATGGGTTTCCAATATCCATATGTGATTTTGTAGAACGAAAGATTTGGCATGCTGTTAACTTTCAATAAAACGAGTTTAAAAAAAAAAAAAATCACACCTAAATTAAAAAATAAATGAATCGCTCCGTGTGGCTGAGCTCTTACAGAGTTACTCAATGTAAATGGGGCTGCATTTTCAAGTGTTGTCAGCAGATGTCGCCTTTGCGCAGTTTTTCACTTAGATACTTTAAAGCAGAGGTTCCTAAACTTTTTTTCCCTGCAGACCACTTGCTGATTATTCTGTTTTCCGTAGCCCCCCTGCAGGACCAATATTACATTTTCCATAGCCTATTAAAGTCATACGGGTTTTTCCCAGCTGTTCACTTAAAGGGGTTGTCCCGAGGCAGCAAGTGGGTCTATACACTTCTGCATGGCCATAATAATGCACTTTGTAATGTACATTGTGCATTAATTATGAGCCATACAGAAGTTATAAAAAGTTTTATACTTACCTGCTCCGTTGCTGGCGTCCTCGTTTCCATGGTGCCGACTAATTTTCGCCCTCCGATGGCCAAATTAGCCGCGCTTGCGCAGTCCGGGTCTTCTTCTTTTCTGAATGGGGCTCCGTGTAGCTCCGTGTAGCTCCGCCCCGTCACGTGCCGATTCCAGCCAATCAGGAGGCTGGAATCGGCAATGGACCGCACAGAAGCCCTGCGGTCCATGGAGACAGAGGATCCCGGCGGCCATCTTCAGCAGGTGAGTATGAAGACGCCGGACCGCCGGGATTCAGGTAAGCGCTGTGCGGGTGGTTTTTTTAACCCCTGCATCGGGGTTGTCTCGCGCCGAACGGGGGGGGGGGGGGGTAAAAAAAAAAAAAACCCGTTTCGGCGCGGGACAACCCCTTTAAGGCTGGTTTACACAACAGTTTGAGTGACAGATTTGAGCGATCATTTTGCATAAACTATTAAAGGGGTTGTCCCGCAACAGCAAGTGGGGTTATACACTTCTGTATGGCCATATAAATGCACTTTGTAATATACATCGTGCATTAAATATTGGCCATACAGAAGTTATATACTTACCCCCTCCGGCGTTGGCGTCTCCGTCTCCATGGCGCCAACCAAAGCCGTCTTCTGCCTGGATTAGACGCGCTTGCGCAGTCTGCCCTCTTCTGTCCCGCTCCGGCTTGCTCGCGCCGCACAGGTCTTCAGAAGACCTGTGCGGCGTGAGAACATCAGTATAGTGCTGCAAGTCCCTCAGAGGGACTCAAATAGTGTAAAAAAAAGAAAAGAAAAATGTAAAAAAAAGAAAAATGTTAAAAAAAAGTTAAAAAACCCTTTTTTATGCTTTTTCTAATATTAGCATAAAAAAAGGTAAAAAAAAAATTAAAACCCCACATATTGGGTATTGACACGTCTGTAATGACGTGTACAAAAAGTTGAACATGCTTTTTATTTTGTACGACAAAAAGCATTAAAAAAAACGCTAAAAAACAGCGGCAAAATGCTAATTTTTAGCATTTTGCCGTCCAAAAAATGCAATAAAAGTGATCAAAAAAGCCGTACATTCCCCAAAATGGTACCAATAAAAACTACAGCTCGTCTCGCAAAAAGTAAGCCCTCATTACGCTCCGTACATAGAAAAATAAAAAAGTTACAGGACTTTGAATGCAGCTATAGAGAAAAAAAAAGATTTCCAAAAAAAAAGGGTTTTTATTAGAGATGAGCGAACCTACTCGCCCACGCCCCTTTTTCGCCCGAGCACCGCGATTTTTGAGTACTTCCGTACTTGGGCGAAAAGATTCGGCGGGCGCCGTGGGTGAGTGGGGGGGAGAGGGAGAGAGAGAGGCCTCCCCCCTGTTCCCCGCTGCTACCCCCCGCTCCGCCATGCCTCCCCCTGGCGCCAACCAAATCTTTTCACCCGAGTACGGAAGTACTCGAAAATCGCGGTGCTCGATCGAGTAATTACTCGAAACGAGTAGGTTCGCTCATCTCTAGTTTTTATTGCAAAAAAGTGTAAAAACCTAAAAAAAATATAACAATTTTGGTATCGTTGTTACCGTACCGACCCGCAGAAAAAATTTAGTGTGTCATTTATGCTGCATGATTAACGCTGTAAAAAAAAAAGAAAAAAAATCTATGGCAGAATTGATGCGTTTTCTCTCCCTGTTATCATAAAAAAAAATAGTCTATGTACCCAAAAGTGGAACTGATAAAAACTACAGCTCGCCACCCAAAAAACAAGCCCTTATACGTCCGCATCGACGGAAAAATAAAAAAGTTATGGCTTTTGAAAAATGGAGATGGAAAAATACCAAAAAATCGCTTGGTCCTCAATGCCAAAATAGGCCATGTCATTAAGGGGTTAAGTAACTCCTCAGCTACTTAGTAGCATTAAGTGTGCAAAGGAAGCCTTCCCTGAATGCAGTTAATAGCTGGAGGGCTCTTATCTGCGCTCACATCCTTTGTTCTCCACGGGAAACAATGCTATTAGCACTCCCCATAAAGAACTTCTGATAAGGCTGAAGGAAGATTTTTAAGTTGGAGTGAATTTAATGATCAGCTAGTAGTGCCTGAAATGCGCACGATGGGCGCACATTTACATCGCCGATTATCGGTAAAGCGATCGCCGATTAGTGATTTTTTTTTAATTATTATTATTATTTTTTTAAGCGATCATCGGCTGGTGTAAATGGGCCTTTAGATGGGTGTTTTGTAGAGTGGACAATTGTAAAAAAAGAGAAACCCCGTACAGTTTGTATTCAGATCTTTATTGAAAAGACACAAAATGCAAGTAAATATTTGGAACGGAACAAAATCAGATCCTAACATTTTAAACAAATAATGCAGTTAGTGGGCCGGACGGGCCGGACGCTCTGATGGCGATTGTTCAGTATCTGCTTCACATTAGTGAGGTTTAGGGCCTCCTTCCCATGAACGGATTACCGCCGCGTAATTCGCGTCGGAAATCCGCTGTGTTGCCCGCAGCTATTAGGTTCTATTGAACCTAATAGCTCCGTGCTCACGGTGCGGAATTCCATCGCGGAATTCCGCACCGTGAATTCACCTGTCCTCACCCGCAGCATGTTCTATTTGCCGCGGGTGTACGCACAGACAGCTTCCATTGCAGTCAATGGAAGCCGTCCGTTCACGCTATCTTCCGCTGTAGCACAGTGGAAGATAGCGTGAAAACGCTTCCCCGCCCACCGCCAGCGCGTCATATGACACGGCCGGCCGCATCATGTGACGCAGTAGGCGTGTCACATGACGCGGCGGAGGTGGGCGGGGAAGTGTCATGCGGGAGAGAGGACGCCGGATCCGCAGGTAAGTATGGGGTCTCCTGGGGGGCGCCGTGACGGGCTCCGCCGCGGAATTTCGCGTCGGAGCCCATCACAGCCGTGTGAAGCCGGCCTTAGTCTCACATTTCCACAGCCAGTGAATCTCAATCAATTTTTTCTTTAATAATACGATTGGCGACCGCGCTAAAGCCCCTTACCAAGCGGTATGGAGATGGAAAAGCTGTCAAAACCTCTCTTGTCATAGTCCATAATGCAGGATAAACAGGTACCCACGATCCACCGCTGCCGGTATGAACGAAAAAAAGGTTTGGTCCAGTGTGAGCCAGTAATGTGTGATTGTTCTCAGAGCGAGAAACCAAGTAATCTTGTAGATATGATACCTCTTACTGGCTAACAAAAATGCATGATGTTACAGCGAGCTTTCGGGATATCTCGCCCCCTTCGTCAGGCTGATGAATGAAACTTGTTTGGATGGCACAAAATTATAACATACAGATGCAGAGGAGAGGGGGACACATTCCTCATGAGCTAAATAAATGTCACACAGAAATTTGAGACTGTTTTGCTCTCAAAACCTAAAACGAATAACATGCAGGGAAGTCTGGAATCTTCAGAGTATATTCTTTACTTTATTTCAATACATGCTTAAAAACAATCAGGCACGCAAACAGCGAAGAACGCGTTTCAGCCTACCGGCCTTGTTCACCTCAATGCTGTGTAATGCTGCCCGCCCTTAAATAAAAAAAACAATTAGTTCTCATTAAAACCACATCTGACATCTTAACCCTCTCGTTACCACTGTGAATGCTCGTTCTCTTCCCTTAGAACAGTTATCCAAATAGTTCATAACTAACATACATTGTTTCATTGTCAATATTACATTCAGAAAATTGCATTTATATAACATTTGTGGATGACTTTACTTTTAAAACAGGGTTAGCGGAGTAGCAAGTTATTATGACTGTATGTTAGAACTTCCCCTCCCAAATCGTAATGTAGATGTTTCTACCTTGTGTCTTTCCTTTCATTTATCATAACATATATCATTAGTATCTTATACTTGTTTCTTTGTTCCAGCATACGTTTCATTTTTGTTTCTTTAACACCCGCAAATCGCATGCGGTACCGCCTGTAAAACAACATCTCTCTCGTGTCCATATTCTTATATCTCCTGCATTACCATATGAAAGAATGTGTGAATACATTATTGATATCAATTTACTACTATTGATTTATCTCACTTGTATAACTATCGCATTCTCTATACATTTCATGCAAGCATATGGCATATCTCTTTATACATATTCGCACAGCTACTCCTTATTCGCACTCAAGTTGCCTATGTGGGCATGTGTTGTTGGTAACTCATATGCCGCTTATTCATCAGACATACGTGGGCATAGCGCATGAGGTACTGCTTCTGAAATAACTCTAAGGCTGCATTCTCACGAACATATCTCGGCTTGGTTTTCACGCCGAGCCGATATACGTTGTCCTCATGTACAGGGGGGGGGCGGAGGATGGAAGAGCCAGGAGCAGGATCTGAGCTCCCGCCCACTCTCTGCCTCCTCTCCCCCCCCTCTGCACTATTTGCAATGAAAGGAGGCTGGATGGGGGCGGGGCTAAGTTCCAAGAATATACCCCGCCCCATCCCGCCTCTCCCCATTGCAAATAATGCAGAGGAGCCGAGAGGAGGCAGAGAGGGGGCGGGAGCTCAGTTCCTGCTCCTGGCTCTTCCATCCTCCCCCCCCCCTGCACATGAGGACAACGTATATCGGCTCGGCGTGAAAACCGAGCCGATATACGTTCGTGGGAATGCAGCCTGCGGTTGTATCTATCCTTTCCTTTTTTATTCCTTTACTAAGTACAAGGAAATAATGAAGCCCATGATTAATATCCCTGACATGCCTTGTTACTATCAAAAATGCATAAACTGCATATTAAACATAAGCTCATAGTATACGCCCTCTTTTTTTTTTTTTTTAAATCAATATTTTTATTGAATTTTCTTTACATTCAGAACAAACTGTATACATACGTAAGTAATGACTCAGGTCCACTTTGGTTACAATCGGGCATCAGTCTGGGATATCAACTGACTATAAAATGCATCGGAACAAGAGTTGAAGCAGCTAAACAACCCTCTGAGATATCCGGCAAGGACACGAGTCGAAATGAAGAAGTATCTTAAATAGAGATGAGCGAGCACCAAAATGCTCGGGTGCTCGTTACTCGGGACGAACTTTTCGCGATGCTCGAGGGTTCGTTTCGAGTAACGAACCCCGTTGAAGTCAATGGGCGACCCGAGCATTTTTGTATTTCGCCGATGCTCGCTAAGGTTTCCTTGTGTGAAAATCTGGGCAATTCAAGAAAGTGATGGGAACGACACAGCAACAGATAGGGCAGGCGAGGGGCTACATGTTGGGCTGCATCTCAAGTTCACAGGTCCCACTATTAAGCCACAATAGCGGCAAGAGTGGGCCCCCCCCCCAAAAAAAAACTTTTACTTCTGAAAAGCCCTCATTAGCATGGCATACCTTAGCTAAGCACCACACTACCTCCAACAAAGCACAATCACTGCCTGGATGACACTCCGCTGCCACTTCTCCTGGGTTACATGCTGCCCAACCGCCCCCCCTCCCCCCCACAGCGCACACCAAAGTGTCCCTGCGCAGCCTTCAGCTGCCCTCATGCCACACCACCCTCATGTCTATTTAGAAGTGCGTCTGCCATGAGGAGGAACCGCAGGCACACACTGCAGAGGGTTGGCACGGCTAGGCAGCGACCCTCTTTAAAAGGGGCGGGGCGATAGCCCGCAATGCTGTACATAAGCAATGAGAAATATAATCCTGTGCCACCGCCATCAAGAGCTGCACACGTGGGCATAGCAATGGGGAACCTATGTGCCACACACTATTCATTCTGTCAAGGTGTCTCTGCATGCCCCAGTCAGACCGGGCTTTTTAATTCATAGACACAGGCAGGTACAACTCCCTATTGTGAAGTCCCTGTCGACCGACAGCATGGGTGGCGCCCTGGAACCCACCGGCGATACACAAAAATATCCCATTGCATTGCCCAACACAGCTGAGGTAGTAATGTCGTGCTTAATACAGGTGGGCTTCGGCCCACACTGCATGCCCCAGTCAGACTGGGGTTCTTTACAAGTGGAAACAGATGCATTTATAATTCCCTGTAGACCCACAGCATGGGTGGGTGCCAGGAAGCCACCGGCGGTACATAGAAATATCCCATTGCATTGCCCAACACAGCTGAGGTAGTAATGTCATGCTTAATGCAGGTGGGCTCCGGCCAACACTGCATGCCCCAGCCAGACTGTACCTTAACAGTAACCGCGTTGGTGGTAATGTGGTGGTGACTGCGGACCTAGTAGCGCGGTTTTATTTTGTTGGTTTTCGGAATGTGGCCAGGATTAAGTGGGCCGTGGCGGGGGATGTTTTGGAGGCACTACGTGTCCTCTCCACGTGTCCGTGGTTATATGCACCTTAACAGTAACAGCGTTGGTGGGAAATGGCCTCGCCGCCATCATGTCTTTGGGAAGCCTCTGTTTCCACACCCCAGAGACATACCATTAGCAGCGGTATAGGCAGAGCCCAGAATTCGTAACATTTCAGCCGTAGCATTAGCGACAGGCCCCACTAACATATCACTAGCAGCATTATAGGGGGAGCACAGTCTTAGTTCCATTTCAGTAATAGTAGCAGCCTACACAGGCATCAGTAACAATTCCGAAGCAGCAGTATAGTGGGAGCGCAGTCTTCGTTCCATTTCAGTAATAGTAGCAGCCTACACAGGCCCCAGGAACAATTCCGAAGCAGCAGTATAGGAGAAGCATAGTCTTAGTTCCATTTAAGTCATTGTAGCAGCCTACACAGGCCCCAGGAACAATTCCGAAGCAGCAGTATAGTGGGAGCGCAGTCTTAGTTCCATTTCAGTAGCTGCAGTATAGCCAAGGCCCAAGTTACATTTATGTAGCTAAAGTGTAGGCCAACCCCACACACACTTCTGTACCATGAGTGCAGGCGAAGAACATACAAATTGCTATGATTACACTGTAGGTGAGGGCCCCAAAACATTGGTGTACCAACAGTACTAATGTACCTCAGTAAAAATTGGCCATGCCCAACCAAGATGGCAGGTGAAACCCATTAATCGCTTTGGTTAATGTGGCTTAAGTGGTAACTAGGCCTGGAGGCAGCCCAGTTTAACTAAAAATTGGTTCAAGTTAAAGTTTCAACGCTTTTAAGAGCATTGAAACATATAAAAATTGTTTAGAAAAATTAGATGAGTGAGCCTTGTGGCCCTAAGAAAAATTGCCCGTTCAGCGTGATTACGTGAGGTTTCAGGAGGAGGAGCAGGAGGAGGAGGAGGAATATTAGACACAGATTGATGAAGCAGAAATGTCCCCGTTTTGGATGGTGAGAGAGAACGTAGCTTCCATCCGCGGGTGCAGCCTACGTATTGCTTACGTATCGCTGCTGTCCGCTTGTGGAGAAGAGAAGTCTGGGGAAATCCAGGCTTTGTTCATCTTGATGAGTGTTAGCCTGTCGGCACTGTCGGTTGACAGGCGGGTACGCTTATCTGTGATAATGCCCCCAGCCGCACTAAACACCCTTTCCGACAAGACGCTAGCCGCAGGACAAGCAAGTACCTCCAGGGCATACAGCGCTAGTTCAGGCCACGTGTCCAGCTTCGACACCCAGTAGTTGTAGTGTGATAGACATGATGATTATTTGGTATAAAATGTCTATCGATTTGTATAACGTAAATGTATTTTGCTATTGTAATGACTTTTAGCTCTGAGGAGTTTAAAGGACACACACACAATCTAATCATGGTATTTGCTAGACAATGGATGTATGATGTTAATGTTAGCTAAGTACATAGAAGTTACACAAGAAGCCTCTAAGAGTTAAGGGCCATAGTGTTGTTTATATCCTGTGTTCAATACTGAGTGTTTACCTAGGCCCCCTTCCACTCCTCACGCAAGCTAGTTAAACAATGATTTGTCAACTACACAGAATTCCTTAAGGCTGTCTGCATGCTAAAGAAGACAAAGTCCACACTATGGCGGACGTGAGGAAGGGTGGGCAGAGAGGTGGGAGATTCTATATGATCCGACAAATGAGAATCTTATATGTTACTGATGTAATCTGTTGCACGCCCATTGAAGGGCGGTTGTCATGTGTTATAATAAAAGGCTTGAGCCTCTACACATTGTAGAGACTCTCCCGGTTTTAGACCAGCATTTGTGTCTGATTCTGGTCGATGATGTGTGCACACGATGCAATTCGGAAGCGGCAAAATACCCCAAAGCCTGCTGGAGAAAATCATAATCCAGAACAGTGTCGTCCTTGGGTGGGCGAGTGGATCTGTGAGGTCACAGCCTGGAATGACAGAGATCGGCAGATGGCACGCAGAACTCAGGGGCCCAAAAATCTACAGAACACGGTAAGATTGCTTTATGTAAATCTACCGATGTGATCTGGGTTCTGACTGCTAAATCTGCCTGTATCTGATCCAGACTGGACCTTCACTGAAAGACAGGTCTGTCCACTCGAAAAATCACCATGTTACCTGTCTAGGGGTATTTTGTATGCTGTTGTGTCTGAGACGGTTAAACACTGTGTATACAAGACCAAGAGATAAATTCTGTGAGGGTTAATGTGTCGGAAGGGCGGACTCGGCTGTTTAGGTCATAGGGAACACGCCACTGAGACTTTCTCCTAGGTAAACTAGTGTGAGGTTAGGAAGATTTATGATACGTATACTTACCTTTATGATTGAGCGGGTTATGTTCTCATATGTGAAAAGGTATATACGTGTGAATATAGCCGTGGTTTGACGGCTGATGTCTCCAGAAAACTCTTAGTCATTTAAAATAATCGTCAGTCTCTGTGTATAGCTAAAATGTCCTGTCCAGATGGATTACTAGTAGAGGTTGGTTGTTATAAAGGTAGATGAGATATATACCTTGAGCCGTTGTGGGTATTCTCCAGTAATCCCGTCTGTCTGGTATTATAAAAAGAATGTGCAGTGTTTATTATTGGGGGGAGGGCTGCTGATAAGAGTGAACTGAAAGCTTTTTCCAATTAACCCTTTCTGTTTACTTTGTCTTTCCTTGTGTTTTGTAGAATTAATGTGCATTGTAATCTGAGTGGGAAAGAGGGGTTATATTGGAAGGATTTGAAGATAGAATGAGAAGGTTAGGCATAGACGCAGGTTGTTTAGAGAATGGGGAGCAAAGTGAGCAAGGGCAAAGGTCATAGAGCTTGTGATCTGGTTGCTGAAGGGAAGGAAGCATAGTTTACTGAACAACGGGAAAGGACCAGGAAAAGTTGCAGAAAGAAATGTCAGGTCATGGACAGATAAGATAGGCTGTAGAAAGTTTTCAGAGGATGAGCAGGAAGCCTAGCAGAAAGAAAGGTGTTTTTAGATTGCTAGGAGGAGGTATAATGTAGTTAAGAGATTGAAGAGGGGAAAGCATGTAGTGGGGTATGTGTATTGCTAATGAACAATTTAATGCCTTTGTGTTGACTACAGCCCCTCCCTGTAATGGCGGCCGCGCTTGCAATGTTTACAACCCAACATAGTGTGACTCTGCAGTAAATGTAGTGAGGCCTGCCTCCACCCTGAAGTTACTTCCCCCCCCCATGTGCTCACTTTCAGGGTGTGTGATGTTACTTCCGGTCCCTCCCCATCCGGGACAGGACCAGGCCCCGCCCCTTCCTCCTCCAGCGGCCATTTTGCCTCACCTGGAAGTGCTGCTGCCCCTGGCCCCGCCCCTTCTTCCGGCAGCCATTTTGCCTCACCTGGGAGATTTGTAGCTCTGTCCCTTTCTGCCTCTGGCGGCCATTTTGCTGCATTTGGGAGGCCTATATTCCCCAATGCCACTGTATCCAGTGCTAACATCATGATTGTCTGAAGTAAGGTTTTGTTTGACCAGACTTTGTTACGCTCCAAGATGTGGCCACTTTGGATGTGTGATAAGTTCAGGGAAACAAACCTTTGTGAAGATGCAGCTTGGGACATAGTAGATGACTAAGCTGGTTTATAGTGCATGGAAGATTGGAGTTGATGCATGGGGGGCAGAGACCAGGAATACATGACAGGGGACGCTCTCTCATGTTCCCAGGGGCTCTGTTTTCCACTGCCCGCTTCTCCAATGGATACTCAGACAGATGATGTTATGGAAGGCTCCTACAGATGGAATAATTTCCCTATAGTCACCCAGCAAACTTTTTCATGCAATTTGGTGAAGTAATTTTACTTTTTATGTGAAGAAAGAGGGACTGAATTGCCCAGAGTAGGATGTTAATTCATCCGTATTCTTTAGTTTTTCTTTAAGTCTTTGGTATATTCTAGTGTCAGTCTACACTGAAGCTATAATTATATTCCGACAGGAGAGTAAAAGCTAAACGCTGGCCATACCCTGAAATACTATTACACTGGGTGACGTAAAATTTTACTTGTGTTGCGCCCCCTTGTGTTAAAAAATGCTAACTGCGACCTGAAATTAAAAAAAAAAAATTTTGAAGGAGATTTTCGCTCAGACTTCGCTGCATACAATGTCACCTTGACCTACAAAGTGCTTGTTTTTGTGCCTCTTGGTTTACTAGTTTGAACGCAATTACTCTTTTTTTTCCATTGAGTATTCCGGTTCAAAAGGGGGGAGGCAGAGGTGATCTGGGCCATAGATGATCTAGGTGTCGTAGATCAGCGATTGGGTTTGAAAAAATAAAATAAATAAATAAATGGAATAAGATAACAAGATTCCGAGCCATGTGAAATAAAACATCAGCACGATTATTTAGTACTAATACAGTAAGAAACTGCAGGTATGCAAACAGTTACCAGAACCTCTGTTGATAATGCATATGTTGAGCTTTTTGCAGATGGTATCAGGGTGAGGATTGACGACTCCACATCGGATATGCAGTGGTCACACAACAAGATGTCCTAGGAGCAGAAGTTCTGCCTCCGCATGTCTCAGTACAAGAAGCGGAATTGAAGGCCCTCACTGAGACGAGTAGAGTGGCGAGAGGTAAGACAGCAATCCTTTACACTGACTCCTGGTATGCATTTGGCATAGCTCATGATTACGGCCCAATATGGAAGGCCAGACAGTTTTTACCTTAGCAGGACAACCAATTGAGAATGGTGCAGCGGTACAGAGTCGCATGGAGGCCCTGCTTCTACCTGACAAAGTTGAGAGTTCGCACCGATTCCTACACTGGAGAGGCGAGAGACGACACCCTCGCTGACAGCATAGCAAAGGCAGCGGCCCTCAAGCCGTGGAAGAAAGAAGAAAGATACTGACAGCATGAGTCAGTGGTAAAAAACTTTGGACATTGACAAAAATTTGGACTTTGATATGCTAAAGACTTTTACAGTTACAAGCCAGCAAGGAAGGAAAGAATAAATGGACTAATATGGGAGCAGCAGAAACAGGACAGCATGTGGTGAACGGTCAACAGCACTTGCCCACCACAGTTCCTGTATCCCATGATGGCCCAGCTGATGGACGGAAAGACCCACCTAGTAAACCAGCAATGACGACGACGCTTGAAAGACGATGGGCGACTTCTGGGTTCTCTGTAGCTGCTGCATCATTTGTCCGGTTTAGCATGATCTATGCCATAGGTGAGTCAGGGCAGAAGTAAATTTGCCACATCACACTTGCCGGGACCACTCTACCCATTTCAGGGATTGCAAATTGACTACGTTCAGCTCCCACTTGTTGGGAAGTATGAATACGTGCTTGTTGTTGTTGATGTCTTTGCAGGTTGGAGGCCGACCCTGTCACCAAGGCAAACAAGTAGGTAACCGCAAAGAAGCTCATGAACGAGGTAAACTGTGAATATGGGGTACCAGAAGTGATTCAGAGTCAGACAGAGGTATAAACTTCGCAGGTGAATGTAACATGTCATGTCTGCTCTGGGTGTATCCCAGGCCTTTTACATACTCTACCATCTTTAGAGTAGTGGAAAGGTGGAGAGACGTAGTGGCACGCTAAAAAGTAAGATACTTAAAAATGACGCCACTTTGGAAAGACTGTCATCCAATAGCCTTATACAGTGTTAGATATGAACCCAGGGGGGATTATACATTATCTCCCTATGAGATTGTTTGGGCTAGCCCCAAGGCTAGGTTGTTACTATCCTCAGTAGTTACAATTACAATCTGATGTGTTGACTGAGTATGTGATTTCCGTTGTTAAAGAACTAACCAAAGCCTATGCACAGGTGTTCTCTTCCAGACTCAGAGGCAGACACTGGGACACATATCTTGCAGCCTGGGGATTGGGTGTGCGTCAAGAAGTTCCCCAGGAAGCACCCTCTTGAACCCTGATTTGATGGCCCCTACCAGGTGCTTCTGACTACTGCCACAGCTGTGAAACTAGCCGAAAGACTTACATGGATCCATGCTTCATACTGTAAGAAAGCTTCAGATCCGGGAGACCAGTCTTAGTTGTGCCAAAGACATTACTCTGGTTAGGGCTAGTGAGAGAGGAGGGTGGCAACTGGAATCCTTAGTCGGAAGAATATGAGGGTATGGTTACCTTCTAGTATAACTCGTCCAATGCTCAAGTAGCCGCATATTCCTTCGACTATTGTACTGTGGTCCCGTGTCTAGGCGCAAGATCCCACCGCAGGCCAGATTTAGCTCAGTCCAGCTGGTTATATGACTTATATACCCGGGGAATACAATATGTTTGCGCCACTGATAACGTCTGGGGAGAAGACTGCCGTTATTGGGGATTAGTGGGATGTAACGCAGGAACAGACTAGTCCTATAAACCGCGAAGTGCCTTAAATAAGAAAGATAGGAGCGGGAAATCCCTAATTAGTCGTATAACCCTCCTTGAGAATAATAAGGACAGCAGGTATTGGAAGGCTGAACTTAGTATGTTGCTTGGTTTTAATGCGGTTTTTACATTAACCATGGGAGATCCAAGCCCAGGGGACAGAGGGACTTATAGTCTGGGGACATACCGGTACGGGAGGACAGATCCCTTAGGGAAGTTTAAAATAAGGAGTATGGTAGATGCAGCCGAATGGAAGCCTTCACTTAGTCCCGTGCCCATAATTAACCCCCTCCGCCGTAAGATAAAGACCTTGACGAACATGATGATCATAGCCGACCCTACCTTTTGAGGACACCTTGACAGTAGCAACTGGCTACTCTGACCAGAATCTCTGGTTGGAGTTGATGAGGTACAATGCTAACAGGAGCAACAAGTCTAACTGTTGCGTGTGCGGTAGTGCCCGACCACACTCGGGGATGGTCCCCCTAAATCTCCCTGTAGATGCTGAAGAGTGGTTTATTAGTCTCTTCACGAACATTTCCGCTAATTACACTGCTTGTGAGAAGTGGAAGAAGGAATACTCTATAACTACTTAAGTGTTTTGCACCGGAGAGAGTATTACTGACTACCCTGGAAACTACACCTGCCGGGCGAATAGGCAGGGTGGAGGGAGATTTTTGGGGAACTCACCAACGGGTATTGCTCCTCCTACAGTGCGATAGGAGGGGAATGGACACAGAATCAGGTTCAGTCCTTAGGAGACGTTTACTGGCTTTGTAGTGACATGAGGTAGAGGACCCGCCTGGAGGGTAATTGGACAGGGGAGTGTGCCTTAGTAAAGCCCTTATGCTCCTCCACATCCTGTCGGACAGCATTGAGGATAATGAGGTTACCCCCAATAGTTAATTTATCTCGATCCAACTCAGTCTGTGTTTTGTGGTTATCCTGTCATGCTGGTCTATCCTTGTTTTCCGCATAGGTACGGCGGTTCCTTACAGTCTTGTCACTAGGTAGTGTAGGGTCAGGGTGAGGCAACCTGGACGTGTTCACCATTAGGACTATCTCCAGGAGGGACATTGGTGTGGGTGAAGATTAGGGAGTCCCATGCCGTGCGTACCTGTGCACGCTACTAGTATTGTAACATTATGCTAGAGCGAGAAGAGAGACCCCTGGTGGTAGTTTTGATCTACACGTGTACATTGACGTCATAGGATAGCCAAGGGGGGTACCTGACAAGTTTTAAAAATTAGAGACCAAGTTAAAACTAGATTCGAGTCCATTTTCCTGATCATTATGGTAAATAAATGTTGACTGGATTAATTATGTTTATTATAGTTAGCAGTGGTTTATAAATTATACTAGAGACGCCTTATAGGGACTAGTCGACCAATAGGACCTACTTCGACTATGACTTTTTTTTTAAAAATAGAGTGACCTTAGATATGACTTTAGCTCAAAAGGGGAGTGTCTGTAAAGATGATAGGGGAGACTTGTTGTACCTACATCCTAGACGACACGTGACCCGCGGGTAAAGACGCAGTTGTCATTAAGAAGCTGACCGCACTAACTAAAAAGAGCTAACTTTTGGGACCAGTACTCGCCATGGATGAGCGGGTGGTAAAGGATCCTGGCACAGACGGGCGTCGCTGTTGTATGTGAACTGATTATCTTTTCTGTTCTAGTCTGCTGTGTTATCCCCTGTGTCAGAGAGACCTGTGAAACTGATGCTGGAAAAGCCGCTCCCACAATGAGTTTGCTGGATGCATCCCCAGAAGGAGTGGACAAGTCCTACACCCCCTTGAAGACGCTAAAACGTACCTTCAACGCACTCCAGTTATAGGCTCATGCGCAGAAAACTGTGAAAATTAGATAGAGAATTAGAGGATAGACATTTTAAGGGGGGATTGTGATAGACATGATGATTATTTGGTATAAAATGTCTATCGATTTGTATAACGTAAATGTATTTTGCTATTGTAATGACTTTTAGCTCTGAGGAGTTTAAAGGACACACACACAATCTAATCATGGTATTTTCTAGACAATGGATGTATGATGTTAATGTTAGCTAAGTACATAGAAGTTACACAAGAAGCCTCTAAGAGTTAAGGGCCATAGTGTTGTGTATATCCTGTGTTCAATACTGAGTGTTTACCTAGGCCCCCTTCCACTCCTCACGCAAGCTAGTTAAACAATGATTTGTCAACTACACAGAATTCCTTAAGGCTGTCTGCATGCTAAAGAAGACAAAGTCCACACTATGGCGGACGTGAGGAAGGGTGGGCAGAGAGGTGGGAGATTCTATATGATCCGACAAATTAGAATCTTATATGTTACTGATGTAATCTGTTGCATGCCCATTGAAGGGCGGTTGTCATGTGTTATAATAAAAGGCTTGAGCCTCTACACATTGTAGAGACTCTCCTGGT
Source organism: Eleutherodactylus coqui (assembly GCA_035609135.1). NCBI lineage: Eukaryota > Metazoa > Chordata > Amphibia > Anura > Eleutherodactylidae > Eleutherodactylus > Eleutherodactylus coqui. Next base: position 37,953,484 of record CM069408.1, read on the forward strand.
TTTAGACCAGCATTTGTGTCTGATTGTGGTCGATGATGTGTGCACACGATGCAATTCGGAAGCGGCAAAATACCCCAAAGCCTGCTGGAGAAAATCATAATCCAGAACAGTAGGTGGCAGAGGCGTCACGGAGGACGGTCGTGCGATCGGCTACGTACTCCCTCACCATCCTTTTACAGTGCTCCCGCCGACTCAGCCTTGACTGGGGAGCGGTGACACAGTCTTGCTGGGGAGCCATAAAGCTGTCCAGGCCCTTAAAGACTGTTGCACTGCCTGGGCTGTACATGCTGCTCGATCTCCGCACCTCCCCTGCTACCTGGCCCTCGGAACTGCGCCTTCTGCCACTAGCGCTGTCGGATGGGAATTTTACCATCAGCTTGTCCGCCAGGGTCCTGTGGTATAGCAACACTCTCGAACCCCTTTGCTCTTCGGGAATGAGAGTGGGAAGGTTCTCCTTATAGCGTGGGTCGAGCAGTGTGTACACCCAGTAATCCGTAGTGGCCAGAATGCGTGTAACGCGAGGGTCACGAGAAAGGCATCCTAACATGAAGTCAGCCATGTGTGCCAGGGTACCTGTACGCAACACATGGCTGTCCGCACTTGGAAGATCACTTTCAGGATCCTCCTCCTCCTCCTCCTCCTCAGGCCATACACGCTGAAATGATGACAGGCAAGCAGCATGGGTACCGTCAGCAGTGGGCCAAGCTGTCTCTTCCCCCTCCTCCTCATCCTCCTCATGCTCCTCCTCCTCCTGAACGCGCTGAGATATAGACAGGAGGGTGCTCTGACTATCCAGCGACATACTGTCTTCCCCCGACTCTGTTTCCGAGCGCAAAGCGGCTGCCTTTATGGTTTGCAGGGAACTTCTCAAGATGCATAGCAGAGGAATGGTGACGCTAATGATTGCAGCATCGCCGCTCACCACCTGGGTAGACTGCTCAAAGTTTCGAAGGACCTGGCAGATGTCTGCCAACCAGGCCCACTCTTCTGAAAAGAATTGAGGAGGCTGACTCCCACTGCGCTGCCCATGTTGGAGTTGGTATTCCACTATAGCTCTACGCTGCTCATAGAGCCTAGCCAACATGTGGAGCGTAGAGTTCCACCGTGTGGGCACGTCGCACAGCAGTCGGTGCACTGGCAGATTAAACCGATGTTGCAGGGTGCGCAGGGTGGCAGCGTCCGTGTGGGACTTGCGGAAATGTGCGCAGAGCCGGCGCACCTTTCCGAGCAGGTCTGACAAGCGTGGGTAGCTTTTCAGAAAGCGCTGAACCACCAAATTAAATACGTGGGCCAGGCATGGCACGTGCGTGAGGCTGCCGAGCTGCAGAGCCACCACCAGGTTACGGCCGTTGTCACGCACGACCATGCCCGGTTGGAGGCTCAGCGGCGCAAGCCAACGGTCGGTCTGCTCTGTCAGACCCTGCAGCAGTTCGTGGGCCGTGTGCCTCCTATCTCCTAAGCTGAGTAGTTTCAGCACGGCCTGCTGACGCTTGCCCACCGCTGTGCTGCCACGCCGCGCGACACCGACTGCTGGCGACGTCCTGCTGCTGCTGACACATCTAGATTGCGAGACAGAGGTTGAGGAGGAGGAGGAGGGTGCTTTAGTGGAGGAAGCATACACCGCCGAACATACCACCACCGAGCTGGGGCCCGCAATTCTGGGGGTGGGTAGGACGTGAGCGGTCCCAGGCTCTGACTCTGTCCCAGCCTCCACTAAATTCACCCAATGTGCCGTCAGGGAGATGTAGTGGCCCTGCCCGCCTGTGCTTGTCCACGTGTCCATAGTTAAGTAGACCTTGCCACTAACCGCATTGGTGAGGGCGCGTACAATGTTGCGGGAGATGTGGTCGTGCAGGGCTGGGACGGCACATCGGGAAAAGTAGTGGCGACTGGGAACTGAGTAGCGCGGGGCCGCCGCCGCCATCATAGCTTTGAAAGCCTCCGTTTCCACAACCCTATACGGCAGCATCTCAAGGCTGATAAATTTGGCTATGTGGACGGTTAACGATTGAGCGTGCGGGTGCGTGGCGGCGTACTTGCGCTTGCGCTCCAACACTTGCGCTAGCGACGGCTGGACTGTGCGGTGCGAGACATTGGTGGATGGGGTCGAGGACAGCGGAGGTGAGGGTGTGGGTGCAGGCCAGGAGACGGTAGTGCCTGTGTCCTGAGAGGGGGGTTGGATCTCAGTGGCAGGTTGGGGCACAGGGGGAGAGGCAGCGGTGCAAACCGGAGGCGGTGAACAGCCTTCGTCCCACCTTGTGGGGTGCTTGGCCATCATATGTCTGCGCATGCTGGTGGTGGTGAGGCTGTTGGTGGTGGCTCCCTGGCTGATCTTGGCGCGACAAAGGTTGCACACCACTGTTCGTCGGTCGTGAGGCGTCTCTGTGAAAAACTGCCAGACCTTAGAGCACCTCGGCCTCTGCAGGGTTGCATGGCGCGAGGGTGCGCTTTGGGAAACAGTTGGTGGATTATTCGGTCTGGCCCTGCCTCCACCCCTGGCCACCGCACTGCCTCTTGCAACCTGCCCTGCTGCTGCCCTTGCCTGCCCCTCTGAAGACCTGTCCTGAGTAGGCGTTGCACACCAGGTGGGGTCAGTCACCTCATCGTCCTGCTGCTCTTCCTCCGAATCCTCTGTGTGCTCCTCCCTCGGACTTACTGCCCTTACTACTACCTCACTGCAAGACAACTGTGTCTCATCGTCATCGTCCTCCTCACCCACTGAAAGGTCTTGAGACAGTTGCCGGAAGTCCCCAGCCTCATCCCCCGGACCCCGGGAACTTTCCAATGGTTGGGCATCAGTGACGATAAACTCCTCTGGTGGGAGAGGAACCACTGCTGCCAATCTGAGCAGGGGCCCAAGAACAGTTCCTGGGAGTCTTCCCGCTCCTGAGCATGTGTCATTGTAGTGGAGTGAGGAGGCTGGGAGGAAGGAGGAGCAGCAGACAGAGGATTCGGATTTGCAGCACTGGACGGCGCAGAACTCTGGGTGGATGATAGCTTGCTCGAAGCACTTTCTGCCATCCACGACAGGACCTGCTCACACTGCTCATTTTCTAATAAAGGTCTCCCGCGTGGACCCATTAATTGGGCGATGAATGTGGGGACGCCAGAAACGTGCCTCTCTCCTAATCGCGCAGCAGTCGGCTGCGACACACGTGGATCAGGAGCTCGGCCTGTGCCCACACCCTCACTTGGGCCTACGCGTCCTCGGCCGCGTCCACGTCCTCTAGGCCTACCCCTACCCCTCAGCATGCTGTATTACCAGTGATTTCCAAGCCAGGAAAGAAATTGGCGCAAGCCTGCAGCCAAAATAGAATTTTTTTCCTTGTTTTTCAAAGGACAAGCCACACTGCGTGTATTCAATGAATACTACTAAGTTTAATAACTGTGTTGTGGCCCTGCAAATGTGTCAGAGAACTGCAGTGATGCAAAGTTATTCGCTACAGCAGATCAGGGATTTCCCATGCAGGAAAAAAAAGGGCGCAAGCCTGCAGTAAAACGTAGCTGGCTGCGTCTGATTTTTTTTAACGTTCTGCACGCAGCACACACGTACCCAGAGCCCTGAGGACTGTCAGAGGCAGGCGAAATAGAATTTTTTCCCTTGTTTTTCAAAGGACAAGCCACACTGCGTGTATTCAATGAATACTACTAAGTTTAATAACTGTGTTGTGGCCCTGCAAATGTGTCACAGAACTGCAGTGATGCAAAGTTATTTGCTACAGCAGATCAGGGATTTCCCATGCAGGAAAGAAATTGGCGCAAGCCTGCAGCCAAAATAGAATTTTTTCCCTTGTTTTTCAAAGGACAAGCCACACTGCGTGTATTCAATGAATACTACTAAGTTTAATAACTGTGTTGTGGCCCTGCAAATGTGTCAGAGAACTGCAGTGATGCAAAGTTATTCGCTACAGCAGATCAGGGATTTCCCATGCAGGAAAAAAATTGGCGCAAGCCTGCAGTAAAACGTAGCTGGCTGCGTCTGATTTTTTTTAACGTTCTGCACGCAGCACACACGTACCCAGAGCCCTGAGGACTGTCAGAGGCAGGCGAAATAGAATTTTTTCCCTTGTTTTTCAAAGGAAAAAGCCACACTGCGTCTATTCAATGAATAATGTATGTCTTCTGGCCCTGCCTACACAATTCTATCCCTGTAGTATTAATGCCGGGTGCAATGATCTGCACAGCCGGTTTTGAGAAAAAAAAATAAATATGCAACACTGCTAACAGCAGCCTGGACAGTACTGCACATGGATAGATGTGGCCCTAGAAAGGACCGTTGGGGTTCTTGAAGCCTACACTCACTGCTAACACTCTCCCTGCCTAACCACCACTTCTGTCCCTATTGCAGGGCGCAATGCTCTGCAGATCCAATTTTGGAAAAAAAATAAAAAATACAGTGCTAACACAGTACTGCACACTATTAGATGTGGCCCTGAGAAGGACCGTTGGGGTTCTTGAAGCCTACACTAACTCCTAACGCTCTCCCTACAGCAGCTCCAGCACGATAGTACTTTCCCTCAGCTAACTCACAAGGCATCTGAGCCGAGCCGCGGGAGGGGCCGACTTTTATACTCGGGTGACATCAGATCTCCCCAGCCACTCACTGCAGGGGGGTGGTATAGGGCTTGAACGTCACAGGGGGAAGTTGTAATGCCTTCCCTGTCTTTCAATTGGCCAGAAAAGCGCGCTAACGTCTCAGAGAGGAAACTGAAAGTAACCGGAACACCGCGTGGTACTCGTTACGAGTAACGAGCATCCCGAACACCCTAATATTCGCACGAATATCAAGCTCGGACGAGTACGTTCGCTCATCTCTAATCTTAAAATATAACAACTAAACACTTCTAGGGCAAAAATAAAGAGAAAGTTAAGAAGGGGTGAGGTAGGGGGATAGGGGAAGGGAAAGGGGGATGGGTAGGGGGAGGTTATTGATCAATGTCTAGATACAAGTCGAGGACACTGACCCTGACAATGAGAATGGAAGGAGACCGTGCATCACTGTTCAAATACGTCTAGGGACCTCGCTTCTAGCCATGGATTTTTAAGCTGAAGACATTTTTCATGTGTGTGATTATTCCAGCTGGATAGTTCTTCTATGTTATAAAGCATATCTACCTTCTCTTTCCAATGAGCAAGTGTAGGGGAGGTAGCAAAGGGATTAACCCCTTGAGTGGCGGGTTTCCTACCACCCTGTCGTGCCCACCAGGGCAGGTTTTTTAAAATGGTCTAATCATTGAATTTCAACAAATTTTGCAGTTGCGTCTCAAGAGCCATAACTTTTTCATTTTTCCATTGACATGGCCATATAAGGGCTTGTTTTTTGCGGGACAAGTTGTGATTTTTTTAAACAGGGTGGAGGAAAAAAAGAAATGGGGAAAAAAGAAAAAAAGGGGCCATGTCATTACGGGGTTAAATAATGTATTTATTCCTTCTCTGGGTCATTACGATGCATGGATACCACATGTGTGATTGTATTTTTGATTTTTTACAAAGTAAAATGATCGCTCAAAGCTGTCCCTCAGACTGTTGTTTCAGTAATCTTTGAGCGATCATCTGCTGGTGTAAATGGACCTACATCAACATAAGACATACATCGTCAAATCAGTCCACTGAGCTCAGGACAGTTTTATGATGTGTCTTATCTCTCCTTTAACCTGTACATGGCAGATGATGCAGCACCACCTAGCGGATGGTAACATTATTACAATTCAAGTTCTGAATTTTTATGAAGTTTTAACCCCTTCCTGTTCTAGGACATTTATTACAGCTGAAACCCGTGGGCAATAGCTCCAATCGGCCGTGCGGACGATCGCAGCTATTAACCCTTTAAATGCCGCTGTCAATTCTGACAGCACCAGGGCATACGATGTTCGAGGGTCCTGTATGCCCCCCTCCCCCCCCCCGTAGTGAGATCGGGGGAGCCGTGCAGGTGTAATGGCAGCTGGGGCCTTCTAAAAAGCCCTAGGGCTCCCTTTTGGAGACTGCCTGTCAAAAAGCAGTATGACGTAATGCTATAGCATTACGTCATACTGCAGGAGCGATCAAAGCATTGCATGTTGTAGTCCCTCAGAAGATCTTAAGACAAAAATGTAAATCAGAGCAATAAAGTTTTATTTATTGAAAAAAAAGTTATAAAAGTTTAAATTACCCTCTTTTTGCCATATCTATAATTAAAAAATCAAAATCATAAAATAAAAATATTTGGTATCACCGTGTCCGTAAAAGTCCGATCTATCAAAGTAGCACATTATTTTCCTCGCACAGTGAACGTCGTCCAAAAAAAAAATAAAGCACTTTTTCAGTTTCTCTGTCTCCCAGAAAAAACGCAATAAAAAGCGATCAAAAAGTCGTATGTGGGGCGTGGCCAAGCAGCCAAGCAGACCGGCCGCATGTAAGGAGAGCTCCCGCTCAAGCCAGCATACCTAGCATCCTGTGAACATCCTGAGGGCCCCTAGACCCAACAGCACACCAGCCGAGGTGAGGGGAGAGGGGACTGAGCCACCAGCAGCGACCCCACAACATCCGTAACAAGGGTGGCACCGGCGGTGGACCCGCGACGCAGCGACCGCTGCCGCCGCCATCTTGGAGACAACTCTGGCCGCGAGGCCGAAGTAAAGAGAGGAGAGACCGAGCCATCCGCAACAACCCCGCGGCAACCAGGGCGGAGAGGACACCAGCAGCAGACCCGCGACCGCTACCGCCGCCGTCTGGAGAGTAGCGCTGGCCGCGAGGCCGAGACGACGAGGAGAGAGACCGGGCCGCCTGCTGCAACCCCGCAGCATCTGAGGCGGAGGAGACACCAGCGGCGGACTCATGGTACCGCGACCGCTGCCGCCGCCAGCTGGAAAGCAACGCCGGCCGTGAGGCCAAGGTGAAGAAGGGAGGGACCGGACCACCCGTAACAACCTCGCAGTATACGAGGTGGAGGAGACGCCGGTGGCGAACCCATGACGCTGCGACTGCTACTACTACCATATTGAAGGTAACGACGGCTGCGGGGAGAAGGAGATAGCAGAGGAGAGTACAGGGAGATCCCCCCTTCAGGTGGAGGAAACGGTGCTCCGAGGTGGTGCTGGGTATACGGAGGGGTAGGAGGGAGAGGAACCGAGCAGAAGGTCCCATATTGCCCTAAGAGAGGGAGCTACATACTTTCCCGCCATAACCCACGGGGGGGGGGGGGCCAAGAGAGAGGCTGCTGAGAGAAAGCAGAGGAGGGAAGCACAGCATATACCCCTGAGAGAGACACTCACCAACAATATCATACTGTTGCCACCCCCACAAGGGTACCCAACTATCAACCCTCATATACAAAGAACACAGCACCACCAGAAACCACTCAGAAGGGAGAGAGGGAAAAATACAGAATTGCACCCCTGCCGGTGCGAGCTTGTGTTGCGACAGCCATTAAAATTCTAAAGAAATCATTCAACACAGCAGAGACATTTACAGGTCCCCTGTAGGGAACTGAATACGCCGCAGAACCTTTCTCCAGCACGAAATACTAAACTGCCTCAACATGGGCCCCACTAGACAGAGCTCATCGGTCGACAAACTTAAATTGTTTGCCAGGGGGAGACCCGTAAAGATCCTGGTCCCGAACCCACTACGCCCGCCACAGCAGGAACATGAGTAGCAAAGAGTGGAAGCCCAGGCCCACCAGAAGGCACGGTCCAAACTTTGCAACAGTTATCCGAACAACTTCTATCCACAATACAAAAGTCCACGGCCACACTTACTGGTAAAATCGACAAAATAAAAATGGACGTGAGCCTGTTGAGACAAGATCTTCAAAACCTAAGAGAACGGGTTACTAATACGGAAGACAGGATCTCTACACTAGATGACACTGTCTCTCCAATGTCGGCCGCAATACGAGACCTCACGCAGAAAGCCGAGTACTGGAGACAAAAAGCGGACGATCTCGAGAACCGCTCACGGTGGAATAACGTGCGCGTAGTGGGTCTACCAGAACTAGCTGAAGGACAGAGACCCGAAGAATTTATGGAGCGATGGCTCCGCGAAACCCTCCCCAATGCCGGGCTGTCACAAGTCTTCATGATTGAGCGAGCCCACCGGGTGCCCATGAAGCCGCCCATACCAGGAGCACCACCTAGACCCCTGCTGGCCAAACTACTCAACTCTCGTGACAGAAATATAATTCTACAAGCTGATAGAAAAGGAGGACCTCTGTGCTACGACAACGCCACAGTTTCCATTTTCCCAGATTTCTCAGCGGACCTCCAAAAACAACGAGCATCATTCTTCGGAATTAAAAGGCAACTTCGAGACCTGCAGCTCCCGTACTCCATGGTGTACCCGGCACGACTACGAGTGATAGACGGAGACCGTACCCGCTTCTTCTTCACCCCATCCGAAGCAGAAGAGTGGCTGGCTACCAGACGTCGTCCAGAAGGGCCGTAATGTATACATAACCACACCTCTTTCTTCCTCCAGGTGCCGGAACTCCCATGCAAATACGTGAACATACCTTTAAAAGCCACAAGACTGCGCATCAGAAACTGTGCCCCAGACATACCGTGACCATATCTAAGACTGTGACACAAGAGAGACTCCTGCAAATTATTGTGGCTGCGTGACTTGCTCCCCCCCGAAGACGGTGATGAACCGTCCTCCCCCCTTGGTGCTGTCGGTCCCCCCTCCCCTTCCTCCTGACCTATCATACACCTCCTCCCCCCCCTCCCCTCCCCTCCCCTTCCCCCCTCCCCCCTGTCTTCTGCTCCGAACATAACAAAATTCACCATTTATACAGTGGAGGGTAACGTGGAAGTGCCCGATGAGGAGCGATTCCCCCCCCCCCCCCCCGCAAGGGGGTACACCTAGATAATGCCCACCAGGCTAAAGCTGGCCTCTATTATAGATCTACATAACGATACCTCAAGTATAGCTTATATTAAAGCTATGCTAAGTAGGTTCCCCCTAATACCAATTCCCCCACGAATGCTATATCAACAGAAAAAGCATTTAAAGTTTGCTCCATAATAAGCTGTTTAAGTGTTAAGTTGGTAGTATACTACAGTAATGTTAACAAATTGTACGCATCAAGAGCTCCATGTTGATCGTACTGAAATATTGTTGCATGATGTATAATAAGAATGTAACCGAGTGTCGGGGTGGGACTCCTGACGGTCGGAACCATATAGGGAAATTCATCCGGATCTGATTGACTCTCCCCAACCTATGGCGGGGATAGTTTTTGTATCCTGGAATGTTAGGGGCATGGGATCAGCCAGAAAGCGATCAGCAATTAATTCTTTAGTACGCTCCTGGCAACCACATGTGCTGTGCCTGCAGGAGACCCACCTGACACCTGAAACTACGAAAGTTCTGTCGAAACCGTGGATACAGTGGTCTGCCCATGCATGCCACACATCCTACTCCAGAGGGGTGTCCCTGTTGATAGGAAGGACGCTCAGATGGGAGCTGGAACAACTTAGGAGAGACCCGGAGGGTAGATACGTCTTTGTGAGAGCCAGAATCAATAACGACCCATACGTCCTTTTGTGTTGCTATAACCCACCACCGGCGACAACAGCCATCTTAGCAGAAGGCATCCAATTCGCATCATCCTCGCCAGACGCAATGATTGTCTGTATGGGAGACATGAACATGGTAATGAATCCCACTGTGGATAGATTCGGAGGTGGTGCTCGGAGGGAGGGAGACACAAACATGACCCGCCTAGCTTCTATCATATCAGTGACGGGATGGCTAGACCTATAGCGCACATTTTACCCACAACAAAAAGATTACTTGCCACGCAGCCCACAACCATGCGCTTAGTCGAATAGACTATATATTTGGGTCCCCCTCACTATTTGCCAAAATCGAATCCATAGAGTTCCTCCCCCGGGGGATCTCAGATCACTCACCAACCCGTATGGCCCTCAAAAACCCAGGCCCGGCCACAATTAAGAGACCAAAGGTGCACCCATTCTGGCTCTCGCTATTTGGCCCCAATGACCGCATACCGGACCAGATCCAGATATATTACGAGGCGCATGAGGCGCACACGGATACAATGCTAGTGTGGGAGGCATTTAAACCGTATCTCAGAGGCTGTTTTAGATCCTCAATCTCCTTTATTAAAAAAGCCACCGCAAGGGAGGGAGAACTCCTAGCAGAGCAATGTCAACAGCTAGAAAAGGAATTTGTCGCCGACCCTACAGATGCCAAAAGAGATAGATGGCTACAGACAGGTAGAGATTACTTAATATATCTAAAAGAAAAAGCCCAGAGAAACCTCTTCTTCACTCGACAATCCTTTGAATTAGGAAACCAGTCCAGCAAATTACTAGCCTATATGGCAAGACAGGAGACCGCCCCACCGTCTGTCCTAAGAATTAAATCAGCTGAAGGAATAACCCTCACAGATCCAAAAGACATCCTAGACAGATTTCAGCAATTCTATGAGGACCTTTACCAATCGCGAACCGACTACTCACCTGCAGAACTAGAGTCCTATCTAGCTGACATAACATTCGCAGTGTTGCAAGACATTCATAAGTCATCATTAGATTCTCCCATTACAGAAGAAGAGATAGAGGAGGCAATAAATGACATGGCAAAAAACAAGACTCCGGGCCCAGATGGACTGCCAGTGGAAGTCTACTTGCACTATAAAAAGGAAATAATGCCACACCTGCTCTCCCTATATAAATACATATTCGATAAAAACCATCTCCCAGAATCAATGTTAGAAGCCAATATAGTCCTCATTTTAAAGCCAGATAAAAACCCAGAAGATTGCGGTTCGTATAGACCAATTTCCTTATTAAATACAGACTACAAAATCCTTACTAAAATACTGGCCTCTCGTTTAAACCGAGCCATAAAGGAAATTATACACCCTGATCAATCTGGCTTTATACCGGGAATGTCTACATCAGACAACATCAGAAGGACACAGGTGATTACACAGGTGGGATGGAGGTGGAGGTCAGATTGGGCCTTGGCCTCACTAGATGCGGCTAAGGCATTTGATTCAGTCGAGTGGACATATTTGATGGAGGTCTTATGGAGGTTTGGATTCGGAGACTCATTTATCAAATGGATCTCTATTCTATATAAAGCCCCGGCAGCCAGAGTAGTAGTTAACGGCCTGGCCTCCGCCTCCTTCTCACTCCACAGGGGAACTCGACAGGGCTGCCCACTTTCCCCCCTCCTGTTTGCAATCGCAATAGAGCTGGCTCTTAGAATCCGTCAACACGTATCATATAGGGGTATCCAGATAGGACCCAGAGAAGATAGAATAGGCTTATATGCAGATGATCTAATACTATACATGTCAGACCCCAAGAATACCCTGCCGCTGGCCATCTCACTAATAGATGAATTTGGGAACTTCTCAGGCCTGTGCATCAATTGGCAAAAATCCGCTTTTATGCCCCTAAGCCTAGAGGGATGGCAAATGGGGGACGTATTTTGTAAACTACAAGTCATCCCTAAATTCAAATACCTAGGGATACATATCACCAGAGATCACACTCTGAGCCTTGATCTAAACATCACCCCCTTATTGGCAACCCTACAACTAAAATTAAAAAACTGGAGCTCCTTACCACTATCTGTAGCGGGCAGAATAAACCTTATAAAAATAATAATTCTCCCCAAATACTTATACTGCTTAGAGCATGCAGAAATAGCCATACCACAAAAGTTCTTCAAAAAAACTAATTCCCTAATAACATTATTCATTTGGGGAAACTCCAGACCGAAACTCCGCATGGACACCTTACAGAGACCCAAAGAGATGGCAGGAATGGCGCTACCAGACCTTAAACTTTACTACTTAGCGGGACAGGTTAGATATATCCGTCACTGGTTATCAGGCTCTCTTCTCCCAAACTCTGAGCACCACTTGATGTTCTTACTCTCGGAGACATCACTTTGGATACTCCTCGAAAAACCAGGACTACTGACTAAGCAGATGCTACCAATCCATAGACTTGCAGCCAATGTATGGCAGACATGCAAAGCACTGACCAAGCAAACCGACACCCCTCTGGAGACACCCTTATGGGATAATAGAGCATTGCCGCATCTGATGAATCTACCGGACAAACAGTTCTGGATAAACCTAGGAATTACCACATTGGAACATCTATACATTGATCAAGTATTGGCCTCCTTCGAACAACTACAACAATTATATCAAATCCCAAGGGAGGGCTTCTTTAGATACCTGCAACTTAGGCACGCTTTGACAAAACAATTCCCAGAGCCCAGACAATCCTTCTCACAATATCCATTAATAGGCATACTTCGCACCCAAGGATCCAAAGGCCTGATATCGGTGTTGTACACACACTTACTACAATCTAAGATCCCTGACACGCCGATGGCGGTGGTGGAGAGATGGAGAGAGCTCATTCCCACTCTCACTAGTGAGGACTGGGAGTCTGCAATGTCCACATACACTACGGTATCACCAGCTGCAAATAATAAACTAACACAATTATACATCCTACACCAATGCTATCTAACACCGACCAGACTATATAAAATGAACAGGATACCCACTAACCAGTGCCACCGCTGTAGAGCCCCCAACGCAAATTTTAACCACCTAATATGGAGCTGCCCAGATATTTATACGTACTGGGGAGAGATTACAGAATTTTTAACCCAACTGATGGGTATACCAGTACCACACAGTCCAGCAGTGTGCCTATTGGGTCTTCTGGGCGAAGAACAATGGCAGTATCATGACAGGATATTCCTCACCAAAGTATTATTCTTTGCCCGCAAAGCAATAGCCCTACATTGGATGGACAGACGCCCTCCGACACTCACGAAATGGCAGAATATTATTAACGCCATTTTGCCATACGAAAAAATAGTTTACAAAAATAGAAAATGCCCTGAAAAATTCAATAAGGTTTGGGAAAGATGGTGCGGATCAACGTACACTGTATTCACGCAAGACCGACTACAAAGTCTGCTGAGAGCAACTATACCTAGGAATGCTCGGTAGAACGAGCGACTGTCACCGCCTTTCACCGACACCATGGGAGAATGCAATGACGAATTGTAATCAACAACTGTATATATCAATGTAACGTACTTAAGTCCTGATGATATGATCACAAGGAGCCTATGATGTATTCAAAGTTATTTATTCATGTATTGTACAAAATACATAATGTTCAATAAAACAAGTTTAAAAAAAAAAAAAAAAAGTCGTATGTATTCCCAATTGGTATTCCGAGACCTACCTCCGCCCTGTCCCGCCCCCTCCCATTGCAAATAGTGGCGAGGGGCGGAGAGGAGGCGGGAGCTCAGTCCACTGTTCCCGACTCTTCCAGCCTCCTCCCCCTGCACAGAGGGACACCGTATATCGGCTGGGCGCGAAAACCCTTAAATACATCAATTGCAGATAATAGGTTGCATAAAAATATTTTTTAAAAATCTTTTCCCATTTTCTTAATAAAAATATTAAACAATTAAAAAAAACATTTATCCCACACAGTGAGGCCATAAAAAAGAGCCATAATCTTGTCGCTCCCAAAAAGTTGTATAAAAAGTGATCAAAAAGATGTAACCACCTCATAATGGTAATCGACCAAAAAATTAAAAAGTTATGGGTCTCAGAAAATGGCAATGGAATTTTTTCGTCTGCTTTTTTAAAAAAATTATTTATATTTTACAATTGAAAAACATTAAAAACCTATATAAATATATCCCCGTAATTGCGCTGCCCCATAACACTCATGTGTCATTCTTACTGTACTGTGAAAGCTGTAAAAAGTGAACCCACCAAAAATGGCGCAGTTGCATTTTTTCCCATTTCTCCCCACTTAAAATTTTTGTACAGGTTTTTCTGTACATTATACTTTACATTAAATGGTATTAAAGCCAAATTAGAGGCCAGAGCAGTCAGATGCCGAGCTCCTGGTATATCTGCTCACATGCATCTGACTGCTGCCACTTACTGTATGAGGCCTGCAGGGAGGGGGTACTGTGTGTGGCACCATGGGAGGCATTATTACTGGATGGGGAGATTCTGTAGAGATTTGGGAAAAAGCCAAGTGGCTGGAAAACTGAGGTCAAATTCTGTAGAGACAAGTTGTAACCAGATCTGTTGGGGCAGAAAATGTCACAAGACCAAAACTCCTCACAGCTACCCATCCTGCAGCTAATAAATACACAATACATATATACATCTCAGATGAACAGGATGAACGATGTATCCACAAGATGGAGTCATTCATACTACAGAGATCCCCAATCCATTCGTCTCATGGGAATTCTGTGGGTCCAGAAGTTCTCCGGTAACATCAGGAGGATCTAGAAGGAAACTGTTACATCATCAGTATGACGGTCATACAGTATATTCTGGGGTCAGTAGCTGCAGGCATGGGGGTCACTTACTAATCACAGCAGTGGATTAGGAGCATGGCGGCTGTACAGAACAATGGAGATCAGTCCTGTTATCGTGATATTTCCCGCTAGTTTGACCCCCCCCCCCCCCCCCCCCCACAGCTCCACCATGCCATCCATATTCAAAATTTTGAGTCAGGGAGGGTATGGTTTCTCCTTAGGGAGAGCACCTAGTGAGGAGACTTATAGGACCACTCATACTCCTCTGGGAAATTCATGCAAATAGAAAGATTAAACAATGCCTCTGCAGCGCCACCTATTGAAAGACAGCATTCCTGCAAGTTAGACTTTTTAACTTTTTTAATCCTCCATGTACTTTGCCTGCTCCCTCACAGTTGTAAAGTAAAACACTGAATCTAACTGTAGTGTCCCAGAACCAGAGTCCTTGTTACACCCCAGTGCAAATTTGTTGTGTGGTTTCATAAAGCATAGTTTTCACAATACATAACAATATTTTGTATTTTGCACTGTGCTGCCTTATATTTGCAGAACCTTGCATAGCTCAGGCTATGCAGAGATACAAGGGTTAAATTGTACAGATGAGATGTGATTTTGGTTATCAAGCCGACCCTCAGCAGATGTTGCAGAGTTCCACATCCCCAAGAAGGTGGGAGGGACCCGATAGCAAAGGGAGTCAGCTGTCTCTTGGAGGGGGAAGAGGTAGAGTAACATGTGAGCCAAGAACAAAGGGCAGACAGACAGAAAGCTCCTGGGATCTTGACCCACTCTGCCATGTTTTTTGTGCCAATCCACGCTGTTAGGGTAATTATTGTGTGATGAGCTCTGAGGAAGCAAGACAGAGCTGGAGCTAAAGACAGAGAGGATAAATTGTACAAGGACCTCCCTGCGTATGCTGTGTTGTAGTAATGATATTTGTATGCTATATATCATTTATTATCTTGTCTTGTGTCTCTTATATCAGCTTAGATACATACTGTTATATCTACTCTTTTAGTAAAAGGTAGCAGTTAAACGGTTAAACGTGTTCATATACAAACTTGTTCAGAATGTCTTAGGCCCTTGCACCTTCCTCCCTTCATGTTTCTCACAGAGTAGTTGTACATTCTGATTGGATAAGCGTCTCATTTACTGATAACGCTATATGCTTTCTCCAAATTCTTTCACTTTTGATACTTTACTAACATCTGAATTATCATCTCCTGGGACTAACCAATCCTATATGGGCACAATAACTCCTATTTTGTGATGTAACGCTTGTCCATAAAAGCGATGGTATTCCTTTGAATAAATCAGAAGTGTACTGGCCTGATACAGAGCATTGTGTCATCTGTTACCTTTTGTGCACAAAACTTCTCAATAACCAATTCGGAGCAAACAGTGAAATCTTCTGGAATATGATTAATTCCTATAACATTTGGCACCCCAGATGGGACAAATTGACGAGTGATCTTTGGAAATATGACTCCAACCGCTGGGCGTGCGGTTTGCCGGACGTCCACAATGGGGTAAGGCTGCAGCAGACGGGTGAGTTCTGTTCTCCCCTCCCCCATTGTGCATCCGTCATTCTGCTTGCCAAGGCTTGGGTGAGTAATTTCCACCTAAAGGGTTCATTTTTGTAACATGGTCACTCGTCTATACAAGAACCCTGCTTTGTGATTTCACTGTGTTCTATGTGCTGTGAAATTGTTGTTTAGACATGAGATAAGGTGTGTCATCATCTTTAGTAGCGCTGTTTTCGTTCCAAATCTGGACACAGATTTGATGGGTTCTTGAGATAAGGAGATCTTATCTTTAGATAAGAAACGTTTAGTCTCAAGGTTAATTTTAACTACTTCGGGCACTGGAGTGCTAGGTAGTGTACGAGGAAAGCCGGGCCAATAAAGGCTGCTTTGTCGTAAATAATAGGTAACGCTAATGGTCAGATTGATGACGTAGATAAGATGATGACGCTAGAATGTTCACAGCTGAAGAAATAGTGCAATCTGTTGCAAAGGCAATGATTGATAGCAAATGCAGACTGTTTGGATGAGAAGGCTTGAAAAAGTGTGTTAGCTGATAATGAAGGAATTTTGGTAAATAGACGATTGCTCAAGTTTGCAGAGAAAATGTTTCAGTAAGTGACATAAAGTTGCAGTTACAAGGTGGCTTTTGTTCATGTGTTTTGAGTTGAAGACAAAGGAAGGCCAGACAGTTTATTACCTCAGCAGGACAGCCAACCAAGAATGGTGCAGCGGTGCAGAGTCTCATGGAGGCCCTACTACTACAACAGCTGTTTGTACCTTTTGGTGGAGAACAGTATTGGTCAGCTAGCACACTGATGAATTGTCCCGGCATGCGTCCTTCCAGGTACCGCATGACGGAACAGAATCGTGAGTACCAAGTGAATATTGTAATGCAATTTGAGTGGAGCCCCACAGCAGAGGTTAATCTAAACTGGACTGTGTATGTCAAGAATTGAATCTAACTGTTAGCAAAGATATTCCTGCTACCAGCCAAGTAAGAGATATTTCCAAGAGCATCATAGGCTGTATCGTCAATAACTCTGCTGAAGGAGCCACCTCTAAAGTCAATATAACCAAATGATCATCCATCTACTGCTTATTTATAATACCTCACATTATGCCTTGATTGACTCGTAACCTGGAATGTACATAAGTAATTGTAGTAAAGTTAAAGCTGTTTCACGAAATCTCAGTGCCAGAAGTCCCTCCTACACTCCGTATAACTGAAGCAGCTCCCTTGACAAAAGGGTACGGTGTAGAGCCCGGGACCCTCAGGTTAGTGAAACCACCCTACCACGTGACATGAGAACTACAGCCCCTGCTAGCCTGTTGTATTAACTCTCGGTGCACCACATAACGTCACCTGATTGATCGGCTCTTGGAGGATGTCCATTCGCTTCTGAGTGACCATTCATCGGCTTCATCTCTCCATCCTTGGACGCTGCCATGTTCTTCCTCTTACAACACTAATAACAGAACAGATTACAGATCTTGTAGATTGTCTCCCTTGGAGTTTTCAATCATATAATAATCTTATATTTATACATAAGAGATAAAATCCCCCAAAACGGACTTACAAGAAAGATCCCAGCGGAGAGAAGTATCACTACAGCCGCAGCAGCAGCTACAAGGGAAAGTCGTAATGTGAGAGTCCGAGGACCTGCAGGAACATAAATGACACAAATCAGAGAGGGTGCGACCTGGAGAAATATACCGGTATACCCACAGGAATATACATATATGATATATGATGATACAGTGTATATGCCTGTGGGTGATATAATATCCAGTGTACAAGTCTATAGTCTGAGTTAATACAATATACCATATATACTCAAGTATAAGCCAAGTATTTCAGTACATTTTTTATGCTGAAAAAGCCCCCCTCAGCTTATACTCGAGTGAGGTTAAAAGACAAGCAAAATTTACAAAACTCAATACTCACCTCCCAGCCGGTGTCTATGTCCCCGACATGATGGTCTCCCTGGTGGTGCGGCAAGCAACTTGAGAATTTTCCCCACTGTCATCTCCCTGCTCGGCTGAATGACATCACTGAATGGCTGTAATTGGTTTATTGAGCGCTGCCGGGAACACAGATGCCTGCTGAGAGGTGAGTATTGCAGGTTTTTATTTTACCTAGTATGTACTCGAGTATAGCTAGGCTTATACTCGGGTCGGCTAATACTCGAGTATATACGGTACTTAAATGTTTGTGTGCTAAACAGTGTATATAATATCAATTTAATAATATAAGATGTATCAGTTTATAGTCTGAGTGATTATATAATGCATATAATCAGGTCTTTATGTGCTATAATATCCATATAATAATGTATGATGTACCAGTCTGTGCTCCGGGATACTACATTACATATAACAGTACCTTGTAAGATCTCTTCTCTGCTCTCCTCTAATCTGTTCATCACACCATTGTCTCCAGGGTTTCTCCCATGCTTCCCCCATACTCTGGGATTCGCTACCTCAACACATCAGACTCTCCACCACCTTGGAAAGCTTCAAGAAGAATCTGAAAACCTTCCTCTTCAGAACGGTCTACAAGCTCCAGTAACCCTGTGGCCACCACAACATGAGCAGCTTCTACCCTCCCCGGCCATCTCCTTCCCCCTGTCTTGTAGGCTGTAAGCCCCCTGGGCAGCATCCTCTCCCACTGTACCATTTAGTTCATGTTCCCGTTTATCATATGTAATGTATTAACCCCTTGTTCTCATACATACAGCACCAGGAATTCATGGCACTTTATAATATATAATAATAATGGTGGATTACTGTGCTTGCCGTCTTGGGCCGGGAGCGAGGAGTGAGCGGGACCAGACTGTCATTAAACTAAGAATTTATATTCAGGTCAACAAATGCAACGAGCGCCGCGCCTGCAGCATCAACGAGGGGCAGCAAAATGAGGCTCCAGTGCTGGGACAGATGTAGCAGAGTCTAAGATGACTTGGGGCCCTTTTACTATTATCATTCATCGTTCAGTTGTGAATGCATTTAGGCTGAACTATAAACTCATTCGTCGTTCAGCTTCTGCATGTATAAAAACTGGACAGATTGACCCGTGTAAACAGCAAGTTATTAATTTATGAAAAACGCCCGTTTACTATGAAAGAAGGCGGGCTGGAACGATCCATGACCCATTGTGCCTCCATTCACTAGGAATGATCATTCTTATATAAAAGCAGAGGAACAATAATCACTGGGACGACATGCTGAGCATCTGCACCCCTCTGTATAATTACCCTAAAGGCCCATTAACACGGGGTGATTGATCTTTCAAAACCCTGTACCGTGTAAAAGCATACAGAAACCGAACGACAATTGAGCAGTCATTCAGTTTAAGCATGCTTAAAAACTGAGTGATGCATCATTCAGTGTAAATAACAGCTGTTCATTATTGAACAGCCGCTATGTTAAGTGAATGGAGAGGGGCGGGGGAAGAGCGAAGAGAGAACTGTCCTACTGCCGCCCTGTCCCCCTGCCGGCTGCGCTGTGAGCGATCCAGCGTTAGTCGTTCCTGTGTAACAGCACGGGAGCGGGTATACACGGGGACAAGAGTTGGGCATAGTCGGGCCAACACTTCCCATGTAAATGGACCTTTAATGTGTCAGGATAATTTTCTGTGCAATGGTTTGTTTACCATTTAATTACATCACAAAGGCTTTTGTTGTGATAATAAGAGAACAATAGCTTTTTAATGGCTTCAGATAACTTTCCACAACAAGTTATCACAGAGGAGGTAACATCTGCTGCATCTGGACTTCTGTAGCCTTTGGTTTCACTACAGCATCAATCACCGGCCATATGTGTGATGTGACCGCTGGAGCTGATGATTGTCTGCAGTGATGACAGTTATGTACAGAATGGCTAGCTGAACTACTTTATATTTGTCCCTCAGCTATATGTCCAACTTGATGAGAACAAACACAAAACTACAAAAAAAAGAGACAGCTTTATGGTTTAATTACTGGGTAAAATACTGTAACTACACTGCTCAAAGCATAGAAGGTGTGAGGTCTCTATAATACCTCAGTAATACCCTCTTACCCAACTCTGTAGTATATGGGGGATGGAAGGTATGATGTCTCTGTAATACCCCAGTAATACCCCTCTTACCTTAGTCTGTAGTATATGGGGGATGGAAGGTGTGAGGTCTCTGTAATACCCCAGTAATACCCCTCTTACCTTACTCTGTAGTATATGGGGGATGGAAGGTGTGAGGTCTCTATAATACCTCAGTAATACCCTCTTACCTTACTCTGTAGTATATGGGGGATGGAAGGTGCAAGGTCTCTATAATACCCCTCTTACCTTACTCTGTAGTATATGGGGGATGGAAGGTATGAGGTCTCTGTAATACCCCAGTAATACCCCTCTTACCCTACTCTGCAGTATATGGGGAATGGAAGGTCTCTATAATACCCCTGCAATACTCCTCTTACCTTACTCTGTAGTATATGGGGGATGGAAGGTGTGAGGTCTCTGTAATACCCCAGTAATACCCTCTTACCTTACTCTGCAGTATATGGGGAATGGAAGGTCTCTATAATACCCCTGCAATACTCCTCTTACCTTACTCTGTAGTATATGGGGGATGGAAGGTGTGAGGTCTCTGTAATACCCCAGTAATACCCCTCTTACTGTACTCTGTAGTATATGGGGGATGGAAGGTATGAGGTCTCTGTAATACCCCAGTAATATCTCTCTTACCCTACTCTGCAGTATATGGGGAATGGAAGGTGTGAGGTCTCTATAATACCCCTGCAATACTCCTCTTACCTTACTCTGTAGTATATGGGGGATGGAAGGTGTGAGGTCTCTGTAATACCCCAGTAATACCCCTCTTACCTTACTCTGTAGTATATGGGGGATGGAAGATGTGAGGTATCTGTAATACCCCAGTAATACACTCTTACCTTCCTCTGCAGTATATGGGGGATGGAAAGTGTGAGGTCTCTGTAATACCCCAGTAATACCCCTCTTACCTTACTCTGTAGTATATGGGGGATGGAAGGTGCAAGGTCTCTATAATACCCCTCTTATCTTACTCTGTAGTATATGGGGGATGGAAGGTATGAGGTCCCTGTAATACCCCAGTAATACCCCTCTTACCTTACTCTGCAGTATATGGGGAATGGAAGGTGTGAGGTCTCTATAATACCCCTGCAATACTCCTCTTACCTTACTCTGTAGTATATGGGGGATGGAATGTGTGAGGTCTCTGTAATACCCCAGTAATACCCCTCTTACCTTAGTCTGTAGTATATGGGGGATGGAAGGTGTGAGGTCTCTGTAATACCCCAGTAATTCCCCTCTTACCTTCCTCGACAGTATACAGGGGACAGAAGGTGTGAGGTCTCTGTAATAGCCCAAGAATACCCTCTTACCTTACTGCACCAGATCAGGTACACAACATCAGAAGTGGAACATGTGAATGTCCCCGGGATCTTATAGTCCTGCTGTGTGTTGGGGATCCATATCCTGTCCATGGTCAGTACATGTGAGCAGGTCTTACAGCTCCTTACATTACAGGGATAAGTTCCTTTTTGTGTGTCAGAGGGTAATGCACTCCTGATTATAAAGTTTCTCAAATTTGGAGGTTGCCTGTAACACAGAAGAGGAGGGTCTGGGAATATGGTGGTCAGACGGTCATCCTTGTGTAGGGTATGATGAGTTTCTTTGCGGTTTTCCTTAGTACCTTTAGCTGTGAGTCGTAGGTCACTACTAGAGGTATATGGCTGTTTTCTTCCTTCTCTGTGTATTGGAGCAGCTGATTCCTGGGTATCCTGGTCGCTCTGGTGATCTGATCATCAGTTGAGGTGGGATGGTCATCCGGATTTAAAAATGTCCTTTTAAGATGGTACAAATGTTCCTCTCTGTCTGTTGGGTTGGAGCAGATCCGGTTATATCTGATAGCCTGGCTGTAGACGATGGACTGTCTGATGTGTTTGGGTGAGAACTGACCCATCTGAGGTATGTGGGCCAGTCAATCGATTGTCGGTATAGAGATGTCTGTATTGAATTGTTTGAAATTTTTATGGTGATGTCCAAAAGGTTGATTTCTGTGTACGAGTAGCTTAATGTTAGGTTGGGATGGCGGATATCCTTCAATGATTAAATTACATTTGCAGGGACCTCAAAAAGGTCACAAAATGTCTCACAGATGACAAATGTGGCTTGCTGACACTTCCCTGTGAAGCCCACGGTCAGTAAGCCACGCTGACATGTTTTGATCAATCTGGACAATCAGTACTTGAGAATCAATCAGAGCCATCGCTTCCTGGAGGTGGGATTTATGAATCCTGTAACCAGTAAGTGATCTTCTGCGGATGGCCGAGGACTGCAGGACAAACAGCAGAGCTCAGGAGAGCAGCGGGAAGACCCAGACCGCGCCTGTTAGGTAATATTTCCCTTTTTTATGTAATGCAGCTAGGATTTATTTTCGGAAAAACATGGTTTTTGCTGATAAACAGCTCTTTCAGCGCATTTGACTTGGCATTATTAGCCCATTATTTTACATAAACTGTGATGCCGCTGTACTCTGAGAGCCTTGTGCTTCTTGTTCCTGTAGTTCTCACCACTATTCCCCATTATTGGGGCTGCTGGGGGTCCCAGTAAGTCCCCACCAATCACATTGTAGCAGAATATCAGACAGATCTCACCACAATCAGCTCTTATTGTAGAGGAAAACCTCCACCAAGACCTCATCTTCATGCAGCGATGTATCTATCACCAGGTTCATGCTGCCCAAACTACGAGCGGCCTGACCTGGGACAGTTATATATACCACGCCCGTGTACTTCTTATTCTAAGACGCTACCACATTTCAGAATAAACATACTTTGAAATTTGACAGAGAAAGGAGCTCCGAGTCACAGGATGGGACCGTGGCGGCCGCTCCCCACCAGCAGCATCTAGAGTTACAGATTTCATCCCTGACCTCTATGTATTTGGAGTGGAAGTCTCCACGCCGACCTCCCATGTAGTAGCCAATGCTTGTAACTGCAGGCACAACTCCTATTGATTTCAATGAGAGCCGTGCCTGCAGTTACAAGCGCTGGCCACTGCATGGAGGTCGGCGCGGAGGCTTCCGTGCCAATCTCTGTGTATTTGTGCCACTGACAGCATGCGCCTGCACAGCTGATAGGTCAGGGTCCCGAGCGGCAGATCCTGACCGATCAACTATTGATGACCTATCCTGATGATGGAACATCAGTATTATTTAACTGGAAAACCCCTTTAATTTAACATTATTTATGCTGCACGGTGAACACTGTTAAAAATACAGAAAACACCAGAATTGCAGATTTTGTTATTCTCGTCTCTACAAAAACAATAAAAAGCAATCAAAATGTTATACATTCCCAAAAATTAGATAAATGAAGACTAGACTTCATCTGGCAAAGAACAAAATGGCGTGGGAAAGCAAAATGTTAATAATCAATGTTAATTTTGAACGCCTCCCAAGTAGTTTTTTTTTAAGTTTTCCAATGTGCGTCCAGAATAAAGCAAACAGATGGAAATATATATCTCATCAAAAATGCGTACAGTATGTTTACATATATTTGACCTATTGCAGTTGAAAGCTAAAAATAACATTTTTTCTTAATTTTTCCAATTTTGGTGCTTTTAATAAATCTGCAAAAATTCTATTGGTCTATTTTTACCAGCTAAATTAAATACAACATGTGGCGAAAAAGCAGTCAGAATTTTTTGGATATGGAAAACCCCTATGTTAAATGGGGCTGCATTTTCAAACGTTGTCAGCAGATGTCGCTCTTGCTCTTAGATACTTTAATCCCTTAGTGAGGAAGCCTGTTTGCGCCTTAGTGAGGAAGCCAAATTTTGGAAATCTGACATGCATCGTTCAACGTAGCATAACTCCGTAAAGGCTTTACATATCCAAGTGATTCTGACATTGTTTTTTCAATACATGTTGTACTTCATTTTGGTTGTAAATAGAGACTGATATAATTTGTGTATATTTATTAAAAGTACCAATATTGGAAAAATTTTGAAAAAATTGTCATTTTTTTCACATTTTCAACTGTAATATCTCAAATATGTCCAAACACTACAAATTTTTGATTGAAATATATATCCTATCTGTTCACTTTATTCTGAATGCACATTTGAAAAACTTGTGTTTTTTTAACCATTTAGAGGACTTACAAATTTAACATTACTTTTCAGCATTTTGAGAAACACTTTCCTGCACCAAGCCAAGATTGCAAAGGCTCATGAGTGTCAGAATGATAGATACCCCCACAAATGGCCCCATTTTAAAAACTACACCCCTTAATGTATCCACTGAGGGGTGTCATGAGTATTTTGACCCCACAAAAAAAAAATTTCATATTTTTGCAAATATGTCATTTTAAAGACATTTTTTTCTATAGTGCCCATGAAAATGAGGATTGACACCCCAAAATGGATACCCCCGTTTCTCCCGTGTTCAGAGACATACCCATTGTGGCCCTAATCTTATGTCTGGATGCACAATGGGGCCCAAAATGAAAGGAGTAGTCTGTGTCTTTCAGAACATAAATTTTGCTTGAAGGCGTTTTAGGCCCCATAGCACACATGTAGAGTTCTTGAGCGGCCAAAACCAAAGAGAACCCCCACAAATGACCCCATTTTGAAAACTAGACCCCTTAACGAATCCATCTAGGGGTGTACTGTGTATTTTGACCGCACAGTATTTGAATGAATCTAAGCAAAGCAGAAGGAAAAAAATTATTTCATTTTTTTGTCAATTTTGTCAATTTAAAAACAGGGGTTTTTTGTACAGCACACACATGAATGAAGACTTTAAAACTTTTTTGCGATCCACTGGATAGCGGCGATCGCGGGCCCGGGGACATCTCCTGGTGCCCGGCTACTTTCAGGAGCCGGGAGATTTTGAATTTGCCGGGGGCTCCCAGGCTTCTGCGCATGCGCGTGACGTCATCCGTCTGGCGCGTATGCGCATAAGATCGGCGGCGGGTCCGGGAGGACTCCTTTACCGCAGAAGAACTCGGAGAAGGCGGGTGAGTAATTTCAGCTGCCCTGATGGATCCGATCCATGAGGGCAGCTGAATCTTTAACTTTTTTTGAACTTTATTGCGATCACAATGGCGCAGGGGGACTGCCCGCAGCCCAGGATGACAGCTCCATGCTGTCGGCTACCTGTGGGCACCGACAGCATGGAGCTGTCACGTTCTTAGCCAAGTGGGCATTAATCCTAAGAGGACGCATGTTTCTACGTCCTCTAGGATTAAAGCCCACTTAGTGAGGATGTAGAATCCCAATAGGGTCGTCACTAAGGGGTTAAGGGCCCCTGCACACTTCTGTTTTTTTTTTTTAACGCTGCGATATCGCAGAATTTTTTTCACACGATTGTCAATGGGACTTTCTAATGTTAACGTATCACACAAAAATTGCAAAGCACAAAACTTGTGATGCGTTTTTAGCATTAGAAAGTCCCATTGACAATCGTGTTAAAAAAACGCAGCGATATCGCAGCATTAAAAAAACGCAAGTGGATAGGAGCCCTAAGGCCTCATGTCCACAGGGAAAATCAGGCCCGCTCCGGATTCTCCATGGAGAATCCGCAGCGGGTCCCTCCTGCCCCGCGGACATGAGGCATTAAAATAAGAATAAACTTACCTTTCGCCCACTCCGGATCTTCCCTTCGCAGCGGCTTCATCTTCTCTCCGTCGCGGCTGGATCTTTTTTTCTTCGGCCCGGCGGATGCGCAGGGCACGCCGGTCCAAAGAAAAAAGATCCGGCCGCAACGGAGAGAAGATGAAGCCGCAGCGAAGGGAAGATCCGGAGCGGGTGAGTAAATTCCGATTTTTGTCTCCCGCGGATCCGGACGGCTTTCATAGGCTTCAATAGAAGCCCGCGGGAGCAGTCCCTGCGGGAGACTCGCAGGGAAATGGAGCATGGTCCAGATTTTTTTCATGCTCCATTGTTTTTAAAATCACTTTTATTGACCATCCGCGGGTATTTATCTACCCCGCGGGTGGTCAGTGCATCCCTATGGGGTGCGGATCCGCGTGCGGGAGAAGAGTTAAAATCCGCTGCGGATTTTAATTCTTCTTTTGCCCGTGGACATGAGGCCTAAAGCAGAGGTTCCCAAACGTTTTTGCCCCATACACCACTTGCAGATTATTCTGTTTTTCCGTAGACCCCTGCCGGCCCAATATTGAATTTTCCTTAACTTATCAAAGTCACATGCTCACTTAGATGTTTTTTTTGGTAGAGAGTAGACTATAGTTAAAAAAGAAGAAACATGAACGATTTTTATTCAGATCTTTATTGAAAAGACACAAAATGCAAGTAAATATTTGGGATGAAACAAAATCAGAACCTCATAAACTTCTTACATAAAATGAGTCCACAGATAATGCAGTTAGTGGGCCGGACGGGCCGGACGCTCTGATGGCGATTGTTCAGTATCTGCTTCACATTAGTGAGGTTTAGTCTCAGATCTCCACAGCCAGGGATTCGCAATCACATTTTTTGTTTCGTAAGAAGATTGGCGACCGCGCTAAAACCCTTTCCACGCAGTATGGAGATGGAAAAGCTATCAAAAACGTTCTTGCGATAGTCCATAATGCAGGATAAGCGCGCAGATACGCCCGCGATGCGCTGCTGCCGGTATAAAACTTGTAATAACTTACACATGAACACAGCGCACCACAAAGCAGACGGGTATAGTTCACGCAAAACTTCTTGGGCTCTGGAGGATCACGTGAAAGCGATGTGCAGTAGAAACTTTATCGGTAAGGCCCCCTGCACACGGGCAGAAATTCTGCGGTGGGATTTCCTGCAGAATTTCCGCCCGTGGCCGCTGCCATACGATTGCACAGCGCAGAGAGGAGACGGCGGGAGTGGGTAAGCCACAGGGCTGTGCAGGGGCACGGGTCCGCATTCCGCTGCGAGAATTCTCTCAGCAGGATCCGACCCGGCCATCTGCAAGCGGCCTAAATCAGATACTGCTCAGGTCCGTTTTGTCTGTCGCCAGAGGCCAAGAAGTTTACATAAACTAATTTATGAAATATCAAAGAAGACATTTCTGTGTCTATTATACGGATCCCTGTTCCCCTGAAAATAAGCCCTAGAAGGATTTTTCAGGATTTGAGGATGCTTGAAATAAAAGCCCTACTCCAAAATTGAGCCCTAATTACAGTTAATAAATAATATAAACCGTGTCCAGGCCGCGTTACATGTAAGAAAGTAAAATCTTTTAGAGCAAAAAATTAATATAAGACCCTGTCTTATTTTCGGGGAATCCGGGTATGTAGATACAATCTGTGTGAGGTGTATTATGTCATCTACAGAACGCCTAAATATTAATGGTGACCTGCCTAGATGGAGTCCGCTCACGTGGACCCCCATTAAATCTCGTGCACCCGCAATTCTTTTTCTTTTTGACATGGACCCCCAGAAAGTCAAACTCTGGGGGTCCATATAGACCACTTTGGGAACCTCTGCTTTAACCCCCCTTTTGGGCTTAAGGACGCAATGAGTTTTGGCGGATTTTCATCTTCATTTTTCAAAAGTCATAACTTTTTTATTTTTCCGTCGACGCGGCCGTATGAGGGCTTGTTTTTTTGCGTGGCGAACTGTAGTTTTTATCGGTGCCATTTTTGGGAGCATAGACTATATTGTAAAACTTTAATTTTTTTTATGATCGCAGGGCAACCCGCCGAATTATCATGGCGTCATTAATAGGTTGCTGGTCTGCATGGTGAACTACATATATCAGAATGGTCTGGCACCCTGTATCCACTATGTGTTGGAGTTTACACCAAGCATCCACCCCCCTCATTATCAGGAGGCAGTGTGAGTGGCTGTCTTATCGGTGCCTGCACAGGTGTTATTGGCTCCTCCATTTGGTAGTCAGCTACCTGCATGGTGAGAGGAGGATGCATCTATATGCTCTCCTCAGTCAGTAAGTAACGGTCATTTTCTGGGATTGGTTTTATTTTTTTTATGATCGCAGGGAGAGAAAACGCATCAATTCTGCCATAGATTTTTTTTTGGGGGGGGGGGGGGAAGCATTAATTATGCAGCATAAGTGACACAATCCATTTTTTCTGCGGGTCGGTACGGTTACAACGATACCAAAATTCTTATTTTTTTTAGGTTTTTCCACTCTGCTATAAAAACCCTTTTTTGGGAATTTATTTTCTCTAAACTCACTGCATTCAAAGTCCTGTAACTTTTTTATTTTAAATGGACGGAGCTCTATGAAGGCTTATTTTTTGCAAGATGAGCTGTAGTTTTTATTGGTACCATTTTCAGGTACATACATTTTTTTCATCACTTTTATTGCGTTTTTTGGGAGGCAAAATGCTAAAAATTAGCATTTTGCCTCAGTTTTTTAGTGTTCGTTTTAAAAACGCTTTTTGCCATGCAGAATAAAAAATGTATTCAACTTATTGTATGTGTCGTTACGGACACGATGATACCAAATATGTGGGATTTTTCTTTTTTTATGCTAATATGAGAAAAAGCCCCCCCCAAAAGGACTTCTCTCCTGCAATGCCTTATCACTTATTACAGCAATGTAGGCAACGGCAATACAGGACACGGGTATCTGGCATCCTGTTACCATAGCAATCAGCCTGGCTCTCTGCAACTATATCGCGAGAGCCCAATAACATCACAGAGGGAGCATGCTCCCTCTGTGAACTCTTCCCATACTGCGATCTGGGGGGGGGGCCCATCTCCGATGCTGTTGCAGCGGGAAGCTGGCTATCAGTGACAGCCGACTCCCACGGCTGGATAGCGCGAGATCGCTTATGATCGCGGTTTATCCACATGATGTCCAGTTGCGGGAAGTACCTCGCTGCCATACGCCATATGGAGGGAAGGGGTTAAAGGGGGCCTTCACACTTGCGTTAAAATCCCGCGCTGCAAGAGTGAGTGAAAACGCAGAACTATAAAACCAATGATTTTCAGTGACTTCATTCCCATCTGCGAGGTTTCCCTATAGAGTCTCCTTTTTTATCACATTCTATTGTCTATTGCAAGAAAAACACGCGAGAAAATCTCAAGCAGCTTTGATGTTTTCGAAAAAGAAGAAGCATCGCGGCGCTCAGACGTCTCAAATTGGGAATTTGCTGTGATTTCCTCACAGTGATATCGCGATCGCCGGTGTGAAGGAGACCTAACAGAGATAATTGTTTCGGAAATGTTTTCTATTAACCCCGTGTTAGCATTTACCGGTTTTCCTTCATTCGTAATTTCAGAATTTAGTCGTTTCTGATGGATTTTGCTGTAAAAGGATTTTCTTTATTTAATTGTCAGTTTATAGTTTATTAGTGGCGGTTTATAGCGCTGGAGGTCAGAGGTCATTACTGATAGTATCTGGTGGGAAGTAGAGGGATTTGTCACTAATCTCTGCATGCTGATGTGTCCGAGGCCGATCAGATTATCCAATTATATACATCAGATGTTTTTTAATTCTAAATTCTTGTGTTTTTCATATTTTGTGTAAAATTAAGTAAAATAACAAAAAAACTTAAATGGAAATAAATTATTTGAGTGAAACATCTGAGAGGTAATAAAGATTAAACAAAGAAGCTACAATCCCATCTCCTACAATTGGGGTATGGAGCGGTCAGTAGTGTGGGGTCATCAGTACTTCTGGGCAGGATGGGATAATCTCCTGTCTAACATATTCCGCAGTCCCCGGGGGTCTGATCATCCGGAGCCGCACCTCACAGGGAGTTATTACCCCATGTAATACGGGGGATGTGGTTGTAATAGCGGGACGGTTCTCCTTGTAGGAGCTGCTCAGCAGGGTCACCACAAATCATTACTGTAAACTAATGATACTTCATACTAATATTTACAGGATGAATTAAATGAAAACTAAAAAAGTAAAAATCCCTGATCAGAGCAGAACAATGTGAGGGAGCGATCACAGGGGGAGAGCGAGTCACACCGTGTGGGAGACCTCCCAGCAGTATGTTCTATTCTGCGAGAGTCATACGAAGATGGAGCGATGCTGCGAGACAGAAAGATGGCTGCATGATCCGAGAAACTAAATCACCAAAGTAACTACATCCATTAGAAATAATTGGTTGTATAAAAATATTAAAATCTTTTCCGATTTTCTTATTAAAAATATTAAACAATCAAAAAAACCATTTATTCCACACAGCGAGGCCATAAAAAAGCGCCAGAATAGGGTTTCTTTTTTTAAAAAAAATCTTGTCTCCCAAAAATGAGTTATATAAAAAGTGATCAGAAAGATGTACCCCATAATGGTAATCGACAAAAAAATTTAAAACGTCATGGGTCTCAGAATATGGCAACGTAATTAAAAAAAAATTTTTTTTTGTTCGTTTTTTTAAAATGTATTTACATTTTAAAAACTGAAAAACATTAAAAGCCTACATTAATTTATCACCGTAATTGCGCTGCCCCATTGAACGGAGCTCATGTGTCATTTTTACTGGACTGTGAAAGCTGTAAAAAGTAAACCCACCAAAAATGACGCATTTGCATTTTTTTCCCCATTTCTCCCCTCTTAAAAAGTTTTGTTGAAGTTTTTCTGTACATTATAATAATAATCTTTATTTATATGGCGCCTTCATATTCTGCAGCACTTATAATACAGAGGAAATAAAATAAAACAAGACCACGGTCACATGAAGTAATCAATTGATGGACACAATAGGGGTTAGGGTCCTGCTCCAACGAGCTTACCCACTACAAATAGTGGAGTGATACAGAAGGTAAAGGGGCTGGAGATGTGCCCGGTATGGAGAGATGGAGAGTGAGGGATGCTATACACATAGACAATGGTCAGGCCGTATAGTGGCGGAATCGGTATGACTGCAGGTGACTGTTGATGGCAGTTAGCAGGGATTGCAGTCGGTAGGACAGGGAGCATGTTATCAGGCGGATTTCACAGGGGTTTGGTTTAGGTGATGTGGTATGCCTCCCTGAAGAGGTG
Source organism: Eleutherodactylus coqui (assembly GCA_035609135.1). NCBI lineage: Eukaryota > Metazoa > Chordata > Amphibia > Anura > Eleutherodactylidae > Eleutherodactylus > Eleutherodactylus coqui. The sequence continues at coordinate 37,984,318 of CM069408.1, forward strand.
CATTTTTAGAGCACGCCTGAAGTTTAGTTTGTCAATGATTACCCGGATAGTTTTGGTAGCGCGTTCCAGAGGACTGGTGCTGCTCTTTATATTAAATTGTATTAAAGCCAAATTAGAGGCCAGAGCAGTCAGATGCCGATCTCCTGGTATATCTGCTCACGGGCCGGGAGATCAGCATCTGACTGCTGGCACTTACTGTATGAGGCCTGCAGGGAGGGGGTACTGTGTGTGGCATCATGGGGGGCATTATTACTAGCTGGAGTATTATGGATGGGGAGATTGTGTAGAGATTTGGGAAATAAAGCCAAGTGGGTGGAAAACTGATGTCAAATTGTGTAGAGACAAGTTGTAACCAGATCTGTTTGGGCAGAAAATGTCACCATAAGACCCAAACTCCTCACAGTTACCCATCCTGCAGCCAATAACTACACAATACATATATACATCTCAGATGAACAGGATGAACGATGTATCCACAAGATGGAGTCATTCATACTACAGAGATCACCAATTCATTCATCTCTTGGGAATTCTGGGGGTCCAGAAGTTCTCTGGTAACATCAGGAGGATCTAGAGGGAAACAGTTATATCATCAGTATGACGGTCATACAGTATATTCTGGGGTCAGTAGCTGCAGGCAGGGGGGTCACTTACTAATCACAGCAGCAGATTAGGAGCATGCCGGCTGTACAGAACGATGACGATCAGTCCTGTTATAGTGACATTTCCCATTAGTTTAACCCCCGCAACTCCATCTTTCCATCCACATTCCTTTGGGTCAGGAATTGTATGGTTTCTCCTTAGGGAGAGCACCTAGTGAGGAGACTTATAAGGCCACTCATGCTCCTCTGGGAAATTTATGCAAATAGAAAGATGGAACAATGCCTCTGCAGCGCCACCTATTGGAAAGCAGCATTCCTGCAAGGCTGTTTTAACTATTTTAATCCTGCATGTACATTTCCTGTAGTGGTTTTACAGATGTACTTCGCCTGCTGCTCAACACTTGTAAAGTACAACACTGAATATAACGGCACCTGATTGATCGGCTCTTGGAGGATGTCCATTCTCTTCTGAGTGACCATTCATCTGCTTCATCTTTCCATCCTTGGACGCTGCCATGTTCTTCCTCCTACAACACTAATAACAGAGCAGATTACAGATCTTGTAGATTATGTCTCCCATAGGCCCCTTGTCCACGGCAGTTTATTCACTGGCAGTAAACCGCCGGTGAATCACGACGGCCGACGCTTCCTAAAGCATTGCTATTGAAAGCACCGGCACCTGTTCACGATTGGAGAATCATTGCGATTCTCCACTCACGGCGGGCAATTCGCAGAATTCTGCGAATTGCCCCAATTCTCCGCGGTCAGCCTATCTATTAGATAGGGCTGACCGGCAGAGATTCGCCGGCGGCTCCTGCTCCCGGGCGGCGGCTCCCGAGGCAGAGCTTCGCCACAGGATACCGCATCGCCTGTGGACAGCCAGCCTTAGAGTTTTCTGTCATATAATAATCTTATAGTTATACATAGAAGATAAAATCCCCCAAAACGGACTTACAAGAAAGATCCCAGCGGAGAGAAGTATCACTACAGCCAGAGCAGCAGCAACAAGGGAAAGTCGTAATGTGAGAGTCCGAGGACCTGCAGAACATAAATGACACAAATCAGAGAGGGTGCGACCTGGAGAAATACACCGGTATACCCACAGGCATATACATATATGCTATCCGATAATACAGTGTATATGCCTGTGGGTGATATAATATCCAGTGTGCCAGTCTATAGTCTGAGATAATACAATATACTTAACAGTGTTTATGTACTAAACAGTATATACAATATCCATTTAATAATATAAAATGTATCAGTGTATAATCTGGGTGATTATACAGACATATACTGCATATACAGTCAAACCTCTAGTTTCATTGTCTTCTAGTTTAGCCAGTTTCTAGTTTCACAGATTTTTTTGAGCCACAATTTCGCCTCTAGTTTCACTGGCTGCTTCTAGTTTCATTGACGGCCGCTAGCCCCCGTGGCCTCGCTGCTGATGTGGCCCATATGATCTTCTGCTCAACGTGTCCTCCTCCTGATGCTGAAACGCTACCCACCCTACTCCTGCATCGCTGTGGGCACTAGTAAAACAGTACTGTAATGTAATGTATGTGGCCATGTTTACCCAGATAAGACCGTGATGTCACCTGCAGTCCTATGTAACAGCACAGATAGCACACAGTAATAACGCTGAGGATAGATAATAATGCCACAAGCAGTCCTATGTCACAACACAGAGAACACAGTGATAACGCTAAGGACATATGTAGTAGATGTGACCTGCAGTCCTATGTAACAGCACAGAGAACACAGTGATAACGCTGACGACAGATAATGATGTCACCTGCAGTCCTATGTAACACCACAGATAACACTGAGCACAGATAATGATGCCACCTGCAGTCCTATGTAACACCAGAGATAACACACAGTGATAACGCTGAGGACAAATAATGATGTCACCTGCAGTCCTATGTAGCAACACAGAGAACACAGTGATAACGCTAAAGACAGATGTAGTAAATGTGACCTCCAGTCCTATGTAACAGCACAGAGAACACAGTGATAACGCTGAGGATAGATAATGATGTCATCTGCAGTCCTATGTGACACCACAGATAACACACAGTGATAATGTTGAGAACAGATAATGATGTCACCTGCAGTCCTACGCAATGACACAGAGAACACAGTGATAATGCTGAGGACAGATGATGTAGACCTGCAGTCCTATGTAACAGCACAGATAAAACACATGTTCAATAACATGTTAAATGTTCATTTATTCTTTACAGAAGTCTTTTATATTCATTTGTTATTGTTTTGGTATTAAAACCCATATTTATTCTCTATTAAATGTGGTTTGGGGTGTTTTTTGGAATAAATTAATTGGATTTACATTGATTCCTATGAAAATAATTTCCTTGAGTTTCATTGGTTTAGCCGATTTGCTTTCGGACAGATTACCAACGAAACTAGAGGTTTGACTGTATCAGATCTTTGTGTGCTATAATATCTATATACTAATGCTATAATATCCATATAATAATGTACGATGTACCAGTCTGTGCTCCGGGATACTACATTATATATAACAGGTCCTTGTAAGATCTCCTTCTCTGCTCTCCTCTAATCTGTTCATCACACAATTGTCTCAGGGTTTCTCCCGTGCTTCCCCCATACTCTGGGATTCGCTACCTCAACATATCAGACTCTCCACCACCTTGGAAAGCTTCAAGAAGAATCTGAAAACCTTCATCTTCAGAACAGTCTACAAGCTCCAGTAACCCTGCGGGCACCACAACATGAGCAGCTTCTACCCTCCCCGGCCGTCTCCTTCCCCGTCTTGTAGGCTGTAAGCCCCCCGGGCAGCATCCTCTCCTGCTGTATCATTTAGTTCATGTTCCCGTTTATCATATGTAATGTATTAACTCCCTGTTCTCATACATACAGCACCGGGAATTAATGGTACTTTATAATGTATAATAATAATGGTGGATTACTGTACTTGCCGTCTTGGGCCTGAAGCGAGGAGCGAGGAGGACCAGACTGTCACTAAACTGCGAACCGAAATTATATTCACGTCAACAAACTCAACGAGCCCCAGTGCTGTGACAGATTTAGCAGAGTCTAAGATGACTGGAGGCCCTTTTACTATTATTGTTCAGCCTTGATGCATTCACAACTGAACGATGAACTATAAACACATCCGTCATTCACCTTCTGTATAAAAACTGGGCAGACTGACCCGTAGAAACAGCAAGTTATTAATTTATGAATGACGCCCGTTTACTATGAATGAAGGCGGTCGGGCTGTAACAATCCACGACACATTCTGCCTCCATTCACTAGGAATGATCATTCCTGTATAAAAGCAGAGGAACAATAATCACTGACGACCTGCTGAGCATCTGCACCCCTCTGTAAGATCACCCTAAAGGGCCTTTTACACGGGACGATTATCATACTGATCGTTCAGAAGCCTGCGCTCCCACGGGGTTTAGAACGATAATCGTCCCATGTAAAAGCATGCAGAAACTGAACGACGAACGCGAGGAGTGGGAGAGAGCCTTCTTACGGGGCCACAAGCTGTCCACGGCCTGCAGAGCACAAGAAAGGAATTAGAACATAATAACGAGGTGGTACAGATGTCCAGCTATGATGCACCACTTTTTCCCCACGGTCTCTCCAGATTGCTGGAGGTGTGGTAGAGAGCTTGGAACCATGCTGCATATGTGGTCGAATTGTCCCAGCATTGTGCCCTTTTGGGGTATGGTGTTCTCCACTTACAAGGAAATTACCAAAAGGTCAATTACTCCTACCCCGCAGATAGCTTTCCTGTCTATGCTACCTGGTTCAATATCGGCTGTCAAGAAAGACCTGCTGCGTTTCTTTTTAACAGCCGCACACTCAGTTATTCCTAGATATTGGAAAACTCAAAGGGTCCCGACAACGGTGGAGTGGATACAGGAGGTTGACGAGTTGATGACTATGGAGGAGTTGGTGGCAGAGGAGAGAGATAATAGGGAGAAGTTTATATGTATTGGGAGTCCCTGGATGCACTTCCAGAAATCTCCGGAATGTAGGAGATTGGAAGCTTGTAGAATGCAGGTTAGGACCGATCTTTATTATTTTTATATGTCACACGAGCGGTAATAACTTCACCTGGGTATAGACACATTTTGTTTCTTCCATATATCATTATACTACATATTTTTCCTTTCCCACTGATGTCTGTATGGTGTGTGGATGAAAGTTTTCCCCCCACTTTTTTTTTCTCTTCGCCTTCCTCTTTTAGAACAATCTAATTCTGGTAGTTGTACTAAGAGCTACGATTCACGGGAAAGCTTAAAAAATAGGGCTTAGATAAACTCAACTGTTGGGTCATTTGATAGACAGCAATGCTAATTAAGGGCTATTAGCATAATTAAGAATTATTACTTGTTGTTTAACTACCTGATTGTGTTCAGATATAATAGGTGGTTAATGAAAGATACATGTAATGATGATGATTGAAAATGTTTATTTACGGTTATGTAAAAGCTAAAATGCTTCAATAAAAACTGATTAAGCAGAAACTGAACGACAATCATTTAGTTTAGGTATCCCTAAAAACTGAACCATACATCATTCATTGTAAACAGCAGCTATTCAGTACTGAACTGCCACTGCTTACAGAGAATAGAGAGGGGCAGGGGAGAGCGAAGAGTGAAATCTCCTCCAGCCGCCCTGTCTCCCTGCTGGCCGCGCTGTGAGCGATCCAGTGTTACTCGCTGCTGTGTAACAGCATGGGAGCGAGTATACACAGGAACGAGTGTCAGGCACAGTTTGTCCAACAATCTTTCCATGTAAACGGGCCTTTAAGGTCCATTTACATGGGACGATTGTCAGGCAAACGATGCCCGACATTGTCCCTGTGTGTCCGCAGTCCCGTTCTGTCACACGGGAGCTAGCAGAGCTGTCTCGCTCTCAGAGCGGCCAGCAGGGGGGCGGGGCTGTGCAGGATATTTCTCTCCTCTTGCTCCCCTGCCTGTCTCCATTGATATAACACAGCGGACGTGCACTACTGAATGGCCGCTATTTACACTGAACGATGAGCTCATCGCTGCGTATTCTTTCATGCAACCGAAAATCAAACATATGTGAATAAATGGAAATCAATGGGTTTTATTCACTGCATATTACGGTGCCTATTTACACCCTTGTGAATGAGCCCTACGGGTACGTGCAGGCCGGCTATAGGTAAAAGAAAAATAAAATTTGCTGACATACATTCCCGTATAAGAGCCGGACCCAAAAGGATACAGAGTGAAAAGTCGTTCATTAGTCACTAGTCAATTCATTTCAGCTCACTGAAACAAAGTGACTAATGTGTAACGTTTTGCTCAGTGTGAACAGGCAGTCATCTTTGAGGGACTCCAGGTTCACAACGAATGGATATGTGAAAACACAGGAGGGATAGTTGTTGGGATTGCTGTCGGACACTAAAAGCACCCAACAGTCATCTTGTGTACAAGTACCCCAACTCTAGCATTTCCCGAGTCTTACCCTAATCTATCCTTGTGCTGACCCTAACACCAGACATCCTAATGGAAACTCTACATGATACACTGACCCTAACAATCAATGAGCGGAAACTATACCCAAGTAACAAGAGCTAGACTAGAAATACAAGAGCAAAACCTCACTGATAAGAAACCAAGGCAGCCTAGGAACAAGATAAAAGAAGCATACCAGGAATACTGGATTTAAACGCACAAAACTTACACTATAACCAGCAACACATTACAGAAGTCAGATTACTAAGACCTCTTACAGATGAGCAGATTTTAAATCCATACTTGATTCGTGTTGTGCAGATTGTAAAAAGGAGCCAATAAAAATCTATTTATAAAATACACGTATTTGGAGGAAAAGAATAAAATAGTGTATAGAGGTCATTATAATACCCAGTAATACCCCCTTACCTGTAATCTCCACTACATGGTGTATAGAAGGTGTGAGGTCAGTATAATACCCAGTAATACCCTCTTACCTGTAATCTCCAGCAGGTGTTCCCAGGTCTCCTCACTGATTGGGTTTGTGATCCGGACATGGAGTCTCCTCCCGACATCTTCTCTCTGGGCACTCGGGATAATCAGGGTCCTATTGTCATCTATCAGCTGGTATCTGTCAGGCAGAGACCCCCCGTCCACCTTCCAGATCACAGCCGCCTCCTCTCCAGAGAACTGGACACTCACAGCAATGTCCTGACCGAGCCGGCTGGAGTTACTGGTTATGTTGGAGATGAGAACTGGATCTGGAAGTACCAGGAGAAGGTCGGTGACCATCAGTAATGTCTAACTATAACCCCCCTACTGCCCCACTGAGACACTCTACTAGCCCAACCACTAGTCCGTGTATATCTTCCCTGGTTTCCTTTCAATGTGCGCTCTGGAACTGCCAGTCAGCATGCAACAAACTCCCCACCATCCATGACTTTTTCACTGCCAAATCCCTAAACCTGCTAGTTCTCAGAGAAACGTGGATACAGCAGTCTGACACGGCCTCCCCTGCTGTCTTACAATGGCCTGCAGTTCTCCCATACCCCAAGACCAGAAGACAGGCAAGGGGGAGGAGTAGGTGCTCTTCTCTCCCTGCAATGTACCTTTCAGGTCATCCCCCAGTACCCTCATTCACTTTCCCATCATTTGAGGTACATGCCGTACCCCTTTTTGTCCACTGTCCATGCGAGAAGCAGTCATCCACCACCCCCCAAGTGCTCCTCGCCCGTTTCTGGACCACTTTGCTGCCTGGCTTCCCCACTTCCACTCCTGCGAAATCCCAACCCTCATCTTAGGTGACTTTAACATCCCCACTAATGACCCCATCTCCCCATCTGCCTCTCAGCTTCTATCTCTCACCTCCTTCCTTGGCTTCTCACAGCCTCTCCCACTCACAGGGATGGCAATACTCTGGATCTGGTCTTCCTCCGTCTCTGCTCTGTTTCCCACTCCACTAACTTCCCTCTCCCGCTCTCAGACCATAACCATCTCTCTTTCTCTGTCAAGCTTCCTAGTATCTCCCCAGACCCTTCAACCTACTGTACATACAGGAACCTTCAGACCGGTCACACCCAAAACGTTGCTGAGTCCCTACAGTCTTCTCTGTCCCCTATCTCGCTCCTCTCCTGCCCCAACCTGGCTGCTGCACATTACAACACCGCTCTTAAACATGCCCTGGATGAAGCAGCACCTCCCCATGACCCAAGCCATCCAATGCAGATCTCGGGAACCCTGGGTCACGTCTCAAACATGCTTTATCCGGCGGTGCTCTAGGTGTACTGAATGGCTGTAGAGAAAGTCTCAAAAGTCTGCAGACTTTCTCCACTTTAAATTCATGCTCAGAACCTACAACCTCGCCCTCCATCACGCTAAACAAGTCTACTTCACCACTCTCGTCTCTTCACTAACTCACAACCCTAAACAACTCTTTGCCACTTTCCACTGCCTTCTCAGCCCAAAATTGCAGCCCCTAGTGACAGATCTCAGTGCTGAAGAGCTGGATTATTACTTCAAAAAGAAAAATCAACAACATCCGGCAGGAAATAACTTCCCAATCCCAGACTAGCTCCAATCTTAGTCTCGTCAGTACTAGCTTCTGCTATCTGTACTCAGACCAACAATAGAGGAAGAAGGCTCCAGTTTGCACTCCTCTGCTCACCCCACCACCTGCGCTAGCTACCCTCTCCCCTCACACCTCCTCCATTTCCTCTTCCTGGTGGTCATCTCCCACCTCACCACCATATTTAACCTCTCTCTAAACTCTGGCATCTTCCCCTCCTCATTCAAACATGCCATCACATCCCCACTGCTAAGAAATCAACTCTTGACTCGTCCTACGCTGCCAACTATCGACCCATCTCCAACCTCCCCTTCATCTCCAAACTATTAGAACACCTGGATTACTTCCGCCTTATAAGCCATCTATTCGAAAACTCTTCTCGCCCCTCTACAGTCCGGTTTCTGCCCCCTACACTCGACAGGAACCGCACTGACTAAAGTGTCAACCTCCTAACGGCGAAATCAAGGAGAGACTACTCCCTACTGATCCTCCTCGACCTCTCCGCAGCATTTGACACTGTTGACCACAAACTCCTCCTCAGTATGCTTCGCTCCATCGGCCTAAAGGACACTGCTCTCTCCTGGTTCTCCTACCTATCTGACCGATCATTCAGTGTCTCCTTTGCTGGCTCTACCTCTCCTCCTCTTCCCTTTGCTGTTGGGGTCCCCCAGGGCTCGGTCCTTGGCCCCCTCCTCTTCTCCATCTAAACAGACCCCATTGGACAGACCATCAGGAGGTTTGGTTTTCAGTACCATCTCTATGCTGACGACACCCAGCTATACACCTCTTCCCATGACATCACAGCAATATTCCTCCAGAACATCAGCGACTGTCTGTCCGCTGTCTCTAATACTATATCCTCTCTCCTCCTAAAACTGACCTACTGGTGTTTCCACCCTCTACTAACCGACCTCATCCTGACATCTCCATCTCAGTGTTGGCACCATAACTCCCAGCACGCCCGCTGCCTCAGGGGTAATATTCGATGACGATCTCTCCTTTACCCCCTAAATCCAATTTCTGACCCGGATATGTCAGCTGCCACTCAAGAACATCGCAAGACTCCACCCCTTTCTCACTGTGGACACGCTAAAAATGCTCACTGTTGCCCTCATCCACTCCCGCCTCGATTATTCCAACTCGTTGCTGATCGGCCTCCCCTGCACCAGACTCTACCCTCTTCAATCCATCCTGAATGCGGCAGCCAGGCTCATCTTCCTGTCCGGCCGCTACTCGGACGCCTCTGCCCTGTGCCGGTCACTGCACTGGCTGCCCAACTACAGAGTAAAATATATAGAGTAAAATTTAAACTCACTACCTTCCCCCATAAAGCCCTCCACAGCACTGCGTCGCCCTACATTGCTTCCCTCATCTCAATCCACCACGCAGCCCAGGCCCTCCGCTAACGAAATCAGACTAAGTGCCACTTTAATTTGAACCTGTCATTCCCACCTCTCCAGGACTTCTCCAGAGCTGCACCAGTCAAAAGCTATCTGGGCAATCCCCGAAACACAAATCTTCAGGCGTGCTCTAAAAACGCACCTCTTCAGGGAGGCATACCATATCCCCTAAACCAAACCCCTCTGTACTCCCCCTGATTACATGCTCCCTGTCACACAGACTGCAATCCCTGCTAGCCGTAATCAACAGTCACCTGCAGTCATACCGATTCAGCCACTATACGGCCTGACCATTGTCTATGTGTATAGCATCCCTCACTCTCCACCTCTCCATACCGTACACATCTCCAGCCCCTTTACCTTCTGTATCACTCCCGTATTGCTAGTATGTAAACTCATTGGAGCAGGACCCTCACCCCTACTGTTTCCATCAAGTGATTACTTCATGTAACCGTTATGTTTTTATTCCCTGTCTTGTAAGCGCTGCGGAATATGTTGGCACTATATAAAGATTATTATTACATCAGCATGGAGATGAATCTAGGTGCTGTATAGAGTGCTAGCTCTGCTGTCATTATCAGACTTCAGTACCTGCCCCCCTATACTGACCATCAGTCATGTGACCTGCAGCCCCCTCCCCATATACAGTCACCAGTGACTACTGATCCTGTGTTATCGGCCTCTATTACAGGAGGACAGAATTCAGGTTTTCCATAGAGGACAATAGAGAAATGTCTCCTGTGATCCACCAGCTCTTACCCAGTACAGTGATGGCTGTAGAGCGTGGGAAGCTTTTTCCATTTACATGACGTATAGCATTGTACACACAGGAGTCGTTCTTCTGGGCATCCGTCAGCCTCCAGCACCCGCTGCTTGGGTTATAGCTAAATCTTGGGTGAGAGATATTTCTTTGCCACATGTTATTACACCACACCTCCAGCAGGGGCTTCTCTGCAACTCCACATTGTTGGTAGAGCTGAAGGACACTTTCTGTATCCGTACATCTCATGCTGCAGTCAGTGATGTCTGATCCGCTCCGCACATAGACTGATGAGACGGATGTTATGGTCAGGATGGCGAGGACAACTGTGAAGACACAAGAAGAGAATGATTGGTTTACAGTAGATTAAAGAGTACTTGACTTTTCAGAATTAAATCGCCCTTTTATCCCAATGTTTTATTTTTACAGAATCATGAAATTCTATTGCTTTATGTTTACAAATGGCCGCTGTGCAGCCCCCCTTCTGAATGCTGCCGGTGGGTCAGCAGTATTTACCAGCACAGGAGGTGTTCCTGCAGCCTCCATTAACCCCCTGTTGCCCGCACCTGTACTGGGACATCCTGAATTCCACCCGTCTGCTTCCTCTGCTCTTTCCCTGCGGATGCCCTCCTGCCCGCCGCTGGTCAGCTGCCCTTGGAGCAGTCCGGAGCCCAGTCAGTGCAGAATTACAAATCATGGTACAGGCACGTTGCCCCCAGCCGCCCCGTGGTCTATGATGGAGGACTTGGGCAACGTTAACACTGTGTATGCTGCAGAAAGACGGCAGATCCGGCGCTCAGGGTAAAGATCCACTTTATTAAGACATATTTAGAAGCCCACAAGTGTTCTTACATACGGCTTTGAAACTTTAATAAATCCGCTGAGCACTCGGTCACACAGTCATCTTTCCACGTCGCCATATCACGCTCACCATCCATGTGAAAACAGCCTCTCATCACTTGGGGGAGGCGGGGGTCCTCCGGTGCGGCGGTCACAGCTACAGCAGAGGTTAGCACAGTTCTCCCATGAAAACAGTGGCGCTGCGATATCACGCAGCCAGATAACACATGCTGCGAATTGTTTCCTGCATCACATAGCGTCGCAGTGCCGTGCGGGAAAATGTCGCTCATGTGTATGACTCCATTCAAAAGAATGGGGTTCATATTTGTGCATTTCAAAACGCACAAAGCTTGCGCAATTTTATCGCTCGTGTGAACCTGGCCTTAGGCCCAAAGTCCACGGGCGCGTACAGATTCCACTGCTGAATCCCGACCGTCCCCGCGGACATAGTAACATAGTATCTAAGGCTGAATGAAGACAATGTCCATGAAGCCTGTTTATCCTCCTGTGTTGTTGATCCAGAGGAAGGCAAAAAAAAACCAAGAGGCAGAAGCCAATCGGCTCTTTTGGGGAAAAAATTCCTTCCCAACTCCCTAATGGCAATCAGACTGTTCCCTGGATCAACCCCTAATAGTTCCTACCTGCCTGTACACCCGGATTAACAATTAACCTAAGATTTATAGCCTATAATATCCTTCCTCTCCAGAAAGACATCAAGTCCCCTTTTAAACTCCTCTGTGGATTTTGCCATCACCACGTCCTCAGGCAGAGAGTTCCACAGTCTTACTGCTCTTACAGTAAAGACCCCTTTTCTGTGTTGGTGATGAAACCTGCTTTCTTCTAGATGTAGCGGATGCCCTCTTGTTACCGTCGTAGTCCTGGGAATAAACAGATCCTGGGAGAGATCCTTGTATTGTCCCCTCATGTATTTATACATAGTTATTTGGTCGCCCCTTAGCTGTCTTTTTTCCAGGGTAAATAATCCCAGTTTTGGTGCCTCTCTGGGTATTCCAGTCCCGTCATTCTATGTATTAGTTTAGTTGCCCTTCTTTGAACCCCCTCCAGCACTGTAACATCTTTCCTGAGCACCGGTGACCAGAACTGTACGCAGTATTCCATGTGAGGCCTGACAAGTGCCTTATATAGTGGGAGGATGATGTTCTCGTCCCTCGCCCCTATATGTCTTAATGCACCCCAAGACTTTATTAGCTTTTGCAGCAGCTGACTGGCATTGGTTACTCCAGGAAGGCGAGAAAAAGACAGTTTCTTACTTCTCCAGATCCGGTGTGGGTTTCCTCCGTTGTGGCCGGATCTTCTTTCTTTGGCACAGCAGATGTGCCGGACCCACGCGCAGTGTCTTTTTTTCTTCTTTGAATCTCCTGCTTTCCTGCAGATCCGCAGCGCGTCCGCAGTGACAGCTGTTCCACGGATCGCACGGCTTCCATTGACTCCAATGGAAGCTGTCCCTGCGGGATCCGCAGAAAAATAGAGCATGCTGCGATTTCTTCCCATGCGTGCGATACGCACGCCGGGACACCAAAAAAAAAAAATCACATCGGCATGCTTTTAGCTGACTTGCAGACGCTGAAGGCCCATTTACACCAGCAGATGATCGCTCAAAGGACAGTTTGAGTGATAGCTTTCAGCGAATATTGTGCATAAACTATTAAGTAGCTACTCAGCTACTTAAGTACCAATTAAGTATGCAAATGAAGCCTTAGCTGAATGCAGTTAGTAGCCGCAGGACTCTTATCTGCGCTCAGATCCTTTGCTCTCCACGGGTAAACAATGCCATCAGCACTCCCCGTGGAGAACGACTGATAAGAGTGAACCACGATTTTTAGGTTAGACTGACTTTAATGATCAGCTAGCAGTGTCCGAACAGCGAATGATGGGCAAAATTATGATGCACCGATTATCGCTTAAACGATCGCTGATTAGCGATTTTTTAGCAATCATTGGCTGGAGTAAATGGGCCTTAACGCATCCCTATGAGCGGCTTGATTTGTGTCCCTCTGGACGCCGTTCTCAGCAGTCCAGGCAGAAACTTGTGGCTGGACTGAATACATGAGGTGCGAACATATTATCCGTCAGCGGCCATGTTTACAATTATCGTTCATTTTCACACGAGTGAATGGAGGCGCCGGGGGAGATCTCTGACAGAACAGCTCTGGCCCCTGAGTGATAGTCGGTGGGACGGCTGTTTGGCGCTAACACTGCCGACAGTCCCATGTAAGGGACCTTTACACAGAGCTGCTGCAACCGGCGAACAACGATATTTATACCTGGATAACAGGAATGATAAGTGAAGGAATTCTCATTCATCGTTCAGTTGTTGCCGTGGTTCACTGAAGGATTATTGTTCTTTTTTGTACAATTTAACCCTTATTTGAACGCCACTCGTTCGTGTACAAGGGCGGCAGGTCCGGTGTCTCTCGTGTCACAGATCCCACATTGTACCATGATTGTCATCTATAGTAAAAGCCGCGCCGCTCTGCCGGATCCATCAGATATTTCCGTGAAATGTGACCGTTTCGGCACGGATGCCGCTGTGAAGGGAACGCACGGACGTCTTCACACAGAGTGGATTCGCTGCAGACTTTCCACAGAGGACAATCGGCAATCAATATGCAGCAGTCCGGCCCCTAAATTTGCTGCCAGTTATAATTGGGGAATTCTAGAGGCCCATTTACACTGCACGATTATCGCTAAAACTTCACTCATTGGTGATTGTTTTATCTATAATCAGTGGGTGTAAATGGGCTCGGGACACCCGTATTTCGGGCTCTTTTTGCTGATCGTTAAAATCAAGTGAGCTTGATTTTAGCAATCAGCTTTATCAGTCGTTCTCCACGGGGAGTCCCCCTCCCCCGGAGAACAAAGGATCTGAGCACAGCCAATAGCCTCGGCTCCATGAAGATACATAATTGGCATAGAAGTAGCTGAGAAGCTACCTAAAGTCCAATTATTTTTTAAGCAAAATAATCGCTCAAAGCTGTCACTAACAACGATTGTTTGAGCGATTATCTGCTTGTGTAAATGGGCCTTAACCCTTTGCAATCAAATTTTGGATTCAGGGTTTCCTAGGGGGCTTTCTCTTTCTGCCATTATACGCCGCCATCGGCTGGCTAGAGCCAGTACTGCAGTATGTGACATGCTGGAGGGGCTCCTGACAACAGAGCGGCCAGTAATATACAGTAAGAATACCCTGCCGGACGTCTTCCGACATCGGAGCTGTACAGACATTAAATCAGAATGTCTTCAGACGTCAAACAGGGGATTGGAAAGGGTTAAGGTTGGAATCTACTATTAGGCCTCCTTCCCACGAGCGTGACGGGCTCCGCCGCGTAATATTACGCAGTGAAGCCCGTCACGGCGCCCCCCAGAGCCCCTATACTTACCTGCGGGAGATAGCGTGAAGCCGCTTCCCTGCCCACCGCCGTCGCGTCGTGTGACACGCCCACCGCGTCACGTGACGCGGCCGGCAGCGTCACGTGACGCGCCGGCCGCGTCAAATGACGCTGCGGCGGTAGGTGGGGAAGCGTTTTTTCACGCTATCTCCCGCTGGTTACAGCGGGAGATAGCGTGAACGGACGGCTTCCATTGACTGCAATGGAAGCTGTCAGCGCGTACAGCCCGTCCTCACCCGCAGAAAATAGAGCATGCTGCGGGTGAGGACGGGAGAAATCGCGGTGCGTAATTCCGCGGTGGAATTACGCATCGTGAGCATTGTGCTATTAGCTTCAATAGAACCTAATAGCTGCGGGCAACGCAGCGGATTTTTGCCGCGAATTTACGCGGCGTAAATCCGTTCGTGAGGAGGCCTTAGAGTTTTTGTCTTTATTTCTCCACCCTAAAGATTACGGTCTGTTTCTCGGTGGATCGTACGGATAGCGGGGCGCAGCGACAGCAGAACGAAGTCTGAAAGGATCCATCTTTGTCAGATTCTTTAACCTGACAAAAACCGTTCATTTTAAGTTTCACACGGAGAGTGCGTTATCACGGCAAGAGAATCGTGGCAATGTCACATATATACACGAGATGTTTGTGCGCCGGCGAGGCTCTTCCTGAAGAATAATGTTGCATCGCTGCTGCTTGCGGTTTTCTCAAGTAACAGGAATAATGTTAGAAACATCACAAGTTTGTGCGATGCAATAAAACGAAGAATCCATAGGGGGGGGAAAGAAAAACACAGAAAGATGGGACAATCACCTCCAACACCCCTCCCCGCTGCCGGCCACCTGGGGGCAGTAAAGAGCAGGAGCGCTTTATAATGAGGGATAACCTGCACAATAGCCTGCCTGTCTGTGACTGACTAACTCCGCAGCCGAGTGTAGAACAGACAGAAACCACACAGGTTACCAGCGCAGTAAAAATATACTAGGAACAGCGCCACCTGCAGGCTAGTTCCGCTTATGAACAGAAGAAACTTTCAGCTCTCCGCACGAGCAGGACGCCCCCTCCGGTACTGACTGCGGCCGCTGTGCCCCCCGTTATCAGAGCACTTGGTGAGGAGGGTCTGCAGGGATCAGCGGGTCCCGATATGTCAGCTGGAGGAGCCGGGAGATGGGAGAGAGGACACTTACCGTGCACCGCCGGCAGATGAGAGACACTTACCGAGCAATGCCGGCAGATGAGAGACACTTACCGTGCACCGCCGGCAGATGAGAGACACTTACCGTGCACCGCCGGCAGATGAGAGACACTTACCGTGCACCGCCGGCAGATGAGAGACACTTACCGAGCACCGCCGGCAGATGAGAGACACTTACCGAGCACCGCCGGCAGATGAGAGACACTTACCGTGCACCGCCGGCAGATGAGAGACACTTACCGAGCACCGCCGACATCATGGAGACACACTTCACTGCCCAAACCCGGCTGTCACAAGAAGCATGGGGAGGAACCAACCAGGAGCACGCCGCCTGTCAGGAACGTGTGAGCGCTGTGAGACTTCGGCTGGGTGGCTGGAAATAAGACAAGAGAGGACTTGACGGAGACAAACGGGCCAGGAACAAGTGTTTACTAAGTCATCAGAGGAGGAAATCAGTGATGATACAAAAACCTCCTCCCACTTACAGTATTCCTCCTCCGCCCGCCCGCTGTCCTGTAATATCTGTGACCTCTCAGTCTCCGGCTCCCCTGCTGACCGCCGTCTTGTACCTCCCCCATAGCAGAGCTGCCGGCTGTAACTCCTGGGGCTGTTAAAGGGGTGGTCTCGCGGCAGCAAGTGGGGTTCAGCACTTCCGTATGGCCATATTAATGCACTTTGTAATGTACATCGTGCATTAAATATGAGCCATACAGAAGTTATTCACTTACCTGTTCCGTTGCTGGCGTCCCCGTCTCCATGGTGCCGTCTAAATTCGCTGGCAGCTTGCTTTTTTAGACACGCTTGCGCAGTCCGGTCTTCTCCTTTCAGCACGAGCCGCTTCAGTGTGCTCCCCGCTACAGCTCTTCTGCGCATGCGCAGACGAGCTGTCACTGCTCGGGAGCGCGCTGGAGCGGCCATTCTGTACCATCCTCTGTTAGAGGAAGGTGCAGAAACAGGAGCTGCCCAGCCGAGAAGCCCAGCCCAGCCCAGCAGCCCCGAGAAGCCGCCCAGGTAAGTGATGGGTCGGGGGGTGATCTTCTCTAACAGGTGAAGGTCCCGGGCCACAGCGCTAGGTTCCGGAGCCCAGGTGAAGGCCCCGGAACCTAGCGCCGGGCTCCGGGGCCTTCACCTGGGCTCCGGAACCTAGCGCTGGGCTCCGGAACCTAGCGCTGGGCTCCGGGGCCTTCGTCTGTTGTCAGGGTCTAGCGCTGGGGAGCCGGGAGCATAGTGCTGGGGAGCCGGGAGCGTAGCGCTGGGGAGCCGGGAGCGTAGCGCTGGGGAGCCGGGAGCGTAGCGCTGGGGAGCCGGGAGCGTAGCGCTGGGGAGCCGGGAGCGTAGCGCTGGGGAGCCGGGAGCGTAGCGCTGGGGAGCCGGGAGCGTAGCGCTGGGGAGCCGGGAGCGTAGCGCTGGGGAGCCGGGGGCGTAGCGCTGGGGAGCCGGGGGCGTAGCGCCGGTTACCTGCTGCCTGGCGGTGGGTGACTGGTCGGCGGCTGCGGGGCGTCTGGTTGCCATGGAGACACAGCTGGTAACGTCTCGGGAGCGCGCACGTCGGGCTGCAGCGAGCGACGGGAAAAGAGCCGGCGGCCATCTTGGGGAAACTTTTATAAGTTGCTGGAACGGTAAGTACGAACCAGCTAGAAAAGTCATTTACAGGGGGGCTTAATAATGTATGCTTAATTAGGGGGACTGGGCAAAAAAAAAAATTCACTGCTTCCTCGAGACATCTCCTTTAAGCATCTTCCCAGGGGGGCAATTAACCCCCCTCAGTGTATACCGGGCAGTTCATCTATTACCCCCTCAGTGTATACCGGGGCAGTTCATCTATTACCCCCCCCCAGTGTATACCGGGCCGGTTCATCTATTACCCCCTCAGTGTATACCGGGACAGTTCATCTATTACCCCCTCAGTGTATACCGGGCAGTTCATCTATTACCCCCCAGTGTATACCGGGCCGGTTCATCTATTACCCCCTCAGTGTATACCGGGACAGTTCATCTATTACCCCCTCAGTGTATACCGGGCAGTTCATCTATTACCCCTCAGTGTATACCGGGGCAGTTCATCTATTACCCCCTCAGTGTATACCGGGGCAGTTCATCTATTACCCCCTCAGTGTATACCGGGGCAGTTCATCTATTACCCCCCCCAGTGTATACCGGGCAGTTCATCTATTACCCCCCAGTGTATGCTGGGGCAGTTCATCTATTACCCCCCAGTGTATACCGGGGCAGTTCATCTATTACCCCCCAGTGTATACCGGGGCAGTTCATCTATTACCCCCCAGTGTATACCGGGGCAGTTCATCTATTACCTCTCAGTGTATACCGGGGCAGTTCATCTATTACCTCTCAGTGTATATCGGGGCAGTTCATCTATTACCCCCTCAGTGTATACCGGGGCAGTTCATCTATTACCCCCTCAGTGTATACCGGGGCAGTTCATCTATTACCCCCTCAGTGTATACCGGGGCAGTTCATCTATTACCCCCCCCAGTGTATACCGGGCAGTTCATCTATTACCCCCCAGTGTATGCTGGGGCAGTTCATCTATTACCCCCCAGTGTATACCGGGGCAGTTCATCTATTACCCCCCAGTGTATACCGGGGCAGTTCATCTATTACCCCCCAGTGTATACCGGGGCAGTTCATCTATTACCTCTCAGTGTATACCGGGGCAGTTCATCTATTACCTCTCAGTGTATATCGGGGCAGTTCATCTATTACCCCCCAGTGTATACCGGGGCAGTTCATCTATTACCCCCCCCCCAGTGTATACCGGGGCAGTTCATCTATTACCCCCCCCCCCCCCAGTGTATACCGGGGCAGTTCATCTATTACCCCCCCCCCCCCCCCGTGTATACCGGGGCAGTTCATCTATTACCCCCCCAGTGTATACCGGGGCAGTTCATCTATTACCCCCCCAGTGTATACCGGGGCAGTTCATCTATTACCCCCCCAGTGTATACCGGGGCAGTTCATCTATTACCCCCCCAGTGTATACCGGGGCAGTTCATCTATTACCCCCCCAGTGTATACCGGGGCAGTTCATCTATTACCCCCCCAGTGTATACCGGGGCAGTTCATCTATTACCCCCCCAGTGTATACCGGGGCAGTTCATCTATTACCCCCCAGTGTACACCGGGGCAGTTCATCTATTACCCCCCAGTGTACACCGGGGCAGTTCATCTATTACCCCCCCAGTGTATACCGGGGCAGTTCATCTATTACCCCCCAGTGTATACCGGGACAGTTCATCTATTACCCCCCAGTGTATACCGGGGCAGTTCATCTATTATTTTGCCAGTATATACCGGGGCAGTTCATCTATTACTCCCCCAGTGTATGCCGGGACAGTTCATCTATTACCCCCCAGTGTATACCGGAACAATTCATCTATTACCCTCCAGTGTATACTGGAGCAGTTCATTTATTACTCCCCCAGTGTATACGGGGGCAGTTCATCTATTACCCCCCAGTGTATACCGGGGCAGTTCATCTATTACCCCCCAGTGTATACCGGAGCACTTCATCTATTACCCTCTAGTGTATACTGAGGCAGTTCATCTATTACCCCCCAGTGTATACCGGGGCAGTTCATCTATTACCCTCTAGTGTATACCGGGGCAGTTCATCTATTACCCCCCAGTGTATACCAGGGCAGTTCATCTATTACCCTCAGTGTATACCGGGGCAGTTCATCTATTACCCTCTAGTGTATACCGGGGCAGTTCATCTATTACCCCCCAGTGTATTCCGGGGCAGATCATCTATTACCCTCAGTGTATACTGGGCAGTTCATCTATTACCCTCTAGTGTATACTGGGGCAGTGCATCTATAACCCCCCAGTGTATACCGGGGCAGTTCATCTATTACCCCCCACTGTATACCGGGGCAGTTCATCTATTACCCCCCTGTGTATACCGGGGCAGTTCATCTATTACCCCCCTGTGTATACCGGGGCAGTTCATCTATTACCCCCCTGTGTATACCGGGGCAGTTCATCTATTACCCCCCTGTGTATACCGGGGCAGTTCATCTATTACCCCCCTGTGTATACCGGGGCAGTTGATCTATTACCCCCCTGTGTATACCGGGGCAGTTCATCTATTACCCCCCTGTGTATACCGGGGCAGTTCATCTATTACCCCCCTGTGTATACCGGGGCAGTTCATCTATTACCCCCCTGTGTATACCGGGGCAGTTCATCTATTACCCCCCTGTGTATACCGGGGCAGTTCATCTATTACCCCCCTGTGTATACCGGGGCAGTTCATCTATTACCCCCCTGTGTATACCGGGGCAGTTCATCTATTACCCCCCTGTGTATACCGGGGCAGTTCATCTATTACCCCCCTGTGTATACCGGGGCAGTTCATCTATTACCCCCCTGTGTATACCGGGGCAGTTCATCTATTACCCCCCTGTGTATACCGGGGCAGTTCATCTATTACCCCCCTGTGTATACCGGGGCAGTTCATCTATTACCCCCCTGTGTATACCGGGTAGTTCATCTATTACCCCTGTGTATATCGGGGCAGTTCATCTATTACCCCCCAGTGTATACCGGGGCAGTTCATCTATTACCCCCTGCTTCACTGATGAGATCTCTGTTCTGGCTCCCCCTTGGCCCACATGACCTACGCTGGTAGTAATGGGGGTCTCCTAGAAAGTGACTTCTGTAGGATTCAGCGGGTCTCATTGGACTCCCGGGGAGCGGGGAGGGTGTAAATCTCTGCTTTTCAATGATTTTCTTCACATTTGCGATGTTTTCACGCATGCGATGTGGTGTAAAAAAAACACACTGCCTGCCCCCATCTTTCTGCGTTTTGTTTTTTTTTTAAATCTCCCATGTTTCCCTATGGAGCCTCGTTTTTCTCGCATCACAAAGCACGAACTTGAAAATCGCGGCAAAATCACAAGCGGCAGCAATGTTTTTGCCAAAAAAAAAAAAAAACAATGCTGATGCTCAAAAATCAGGGGAAAAAAGACACGATTTTGTAGCAATCTTCTCACGGCAAAATCTTGATCACCAGTGTGAAGAGGGCCTTAGGCCTCATGTCCACGGGCACACGCGGAGTCCCAGTGCAGAATCCTGCAGCGGAATCCACCCGTGGCCACAGCAATGGACATTTTTTTGCCTGTCCGAATGTGGTGCGGGTCTTCTCCTTCCCAGCCGGATCTTCTTTCCTCTGCATGGCAGATGCATGCGGGCACACATGCCGGCGCACATGCACAGTGCATTTTTTTAAAATCTGCTTTCCTGCGGATCCGCGGCACGTCTATAGTGTCAACTGCAGGTGTGCCACAGATCGGATTTCATTGGAAGCTGTTCCATGCAGTAATTCGCAGGAAATGGAGCATGCTGCGATTTGTTTTAATGCATGCGGGATTCGCAAATCGGGAAAAATGACATCCGCAAGTATTTAATTACCTGCAGATGCCCAAGGGTTGTCTATGGGCTGATTGAACTGCAGATCGGATGTGCGGGTGACGAGCGTGGGTTCTGTAATTCAATTATCCCCGTGGACATGAGGCCTTAGGCTAATTTGATATCAGGCTGTGAAACTCGGCCCAATATCGCATTGACCAACATGTGATGATCCTGCAGATCAGAGGTGTTTTTGTGTCAAAACGCCATGCATCACTTCATGGAAGTAGCGATCCTCCACCGTCACTTTTAGCCGCGGCGGAGGATCACGGAATGTTTCCCATTGTTTTCAGTTGGAGACCTTGCATCACGCTCGCCTGCACCTCACACTCCGTGCGATGCTTTGAGAGTCCTGTTAAAAACAATGGGCGATGTGTTCCCGAGGGAAAGCCCAAAAATAGGACATGTCATGATTTTTTTCCCACACTGTGATGCGGGAAAAAAACCATTCATGTGTATGACCCCATTGAAAACAATAGGGTTCATATTCCTGCAAGATTTGCGCATCTGGCAACATACAAATGCAGTGACCGAGACACAAGGCCCACGCTGAGGAGCTGGTGGGGTAGAGTTGGCACTTGTCACGGTGGCTCTACCAAACTCCTCCCCAGAGGGACGCATGTAACCTCGGCCAAGGCACCGCTAGGCCTCTTCCAGGCAACGCTGGATCAGCAGTTATCTGTATAGATGTGTAGTGGACTGTAAAAGTTGTCACTCGTGACGCCACCGTTCCTTCACACCGTGGATTCTCCGGCGGTAGAAATAATAGAATCCACACACGGTTATCTTTGGAACGGGCAGTGACTGGAACTTTTACTTATTGTTCGCACAAAATACAACTACAAACGCCAGTGCAGGAAAGACAGTTTAGAAGGCGGTCAGGGAGGAGGACACTGGATAAAAGCGGGCCTACAGTGGAGCTTTCTGTATGTCTCCGCTCCTGGACACAGGATGACACCGGAGGGGGACACAACACTCCGCAGACACTCACTTGAGATTAGTAGCTTGGGCACTGCACGGCGACTCCTTTCCCCATTCACACTTAAAATGGGGATCCTGGAATTGGGGACCTCAGGAGGTACTGGTGTATCTTGTCTACACCCGAAGGATGGCTTAGGTTGCCTGAGTTAAAGCTAGTGCCCTGTTCATGCCCACAACAGTTCTCATTGGCTGCCCAAAACACATCTTCTGCCCACAGGCACGCCCACCTGCAGTGTTTTGCCGGCATGTAGGGAAGCAAGACGCCGCCGGGAAGCGGGGATGGCAGGACCTGAGAGAGCACAGGAGGCAGCTTCATCCATGAAGGAAGGCTTAGGGATTTTCAGTAACTTTTCCCCTACCATCGTGCTGTTACCCGGGCAAACAGCACACTTTAGAAGGGCACACATCTCATCTCTGCCGGCCGCAGTCTGTAATTCACCGCTGCCCCCTGAGAGTCCATCAGCCGCAGACATCTGTGCCTTTGCGTCCGAACACTGTCACACAAGGTTTATAGTCCACTTAGTCAGTATACAGTTTCTAGCAGAGGTATGTTTTAATATCATGCAGAGCCACGACCCAGCGACCATGGACCTCCAATCCCTTCCAACGTCCACACAATATCAGAGTGGCAGCATCAACGGTGTTTAAATAAAACAGTAGATCTTTCTTGCTCCATGTTAAAAACAAGCAACGTTTCAACTACTATAGTCTTTCTCAAGCCTGATCATACATCAGAAACACTGATCTTATATAGCCCACATAATATACAGCATATCCAATCAGAAAACACAAAGACACTGATGAGTGGGACACAAGATCAGGCTTGAGAAAGACTATAGTAGTTGAAACGTTGCCTGTTTTTAACATGGAGCAATAAAGATCTACTGTTTTATTTAAGCACCATTGATGCTGCCACTCTTTGATATTGTGCGAACACTGTCACACAGCGCGATCACCGGCAGACGGCCGACAGGGGCCCAGATATAGGGGGTCGAGTTCTTCTTACCAGCGTTTACTTCCCACTTATGCGGTGAGCTGGGAGAAGCTGCGGTGAGCACCACTACAGAAAGTTGGAAGCTGAGAGGGGCGTTAACAGGGCGGAACTAAGCCGTTACCTGTCACTGTGCAGAAACTCAATGACAAGACACTTTGCACAGTGCATCCACATAAAAACATGACATGTATAACAATAGTAGCGCCCCCCATATTGTCTTCTAACTGGGCAGCATCTGTTCTTGCGTAAAAAAAACATCGCATCTAGGGATGAGCGAGTATACTCACTAAAGCACTACTCGCTCGAGTAATGTGCTTTAGACGAGTATCTCTCTGCTCGTCCCTGAAGATTCGGGAGCTGCCGCAGCTGACAGGTGAGTTGCAGCGGGGAGCGGGGGAGAGCGGGCGGGAGAGAGGGAGGGAGAGAGAGAGATCTCCCCTCCGTTCCTCGCCGCTCTCCCCGGCATCTCCCCGCCCCGTGGTGGCACCCGAATCTTCAGGAACGAGCAGAGTGATAATCGTCTAAAGCACATTACTCGGACGAGTAGTGCTTTAGCGAGTATACTCGCTCATCCCTAATCGCATCACATCTATCTGCTTTCAATTTTCACGTGCGGAAAAATATTACAAGTGTCTCCAATAGTTTTGGAGTGGCCCAGACTAATGGGGCCTCTCCATAAAACTGTATTGTCAGTGTCTTCTGTGTTGCATGATTGATGTGCATTTCATAGCTGCAGCACTAAGGCCTCATGTCCACAATCAGCTCTTATTACAGAGGAAAACCTCCACCGAGACCTCATCTACATGCAGCGATGCGGAAAAGGCTGCGTGCCGCGGGGGAGAGATGCTCTGCGCAGCCTTATCTCCCTGGTCAGTCTGACCCTTCCCAATGCAGATTAAAGGGAACCTATCACCAGATTCATGCTGCCCAAACTACGAGCAGCCTGACCCGGGACAGGTATATATACTGCGCCCATGTACATCATAGGCCGCTTTCACATGAACGAAACATCGTCGATTTTCTCACGATACAACAGTGCTATAAATCGCATGTATGTGAAGCCCATGCTTTCCTATGGGTTCCTTCACATCAGCGATGTTTTGTAGACTGCTACATTGTGAGGGAAAAAAATCACGGCATGCTGAATATTGCCACGATTTGCGCTGTTTTGTAGCCCATGTATCCCTATGGACCCTTCCTATGTGCTGCATCGCATGAAAACGCAGTTTTCATGCAGGGCGATGCAACTGTCACAGCAGAAATGTCCTACTGCTTCCCCTAAGCTAAGCCCTTTCTGCATTAAAAAACACAATACATCACCTATCAGACACTGTTCACTCCGCCGCACTTCTCCTCACAGGTCCCCAGCACTTGTTTAAAGTCTTCAGGCTGCACTTCCTGGATTGCAGGTTCAAAATCCCCACCTCCAGGAAGCGCTCGCTCTGATTGGTTCTCAATCACTGCAGCGCTCGATGAACCAATCCCAGGCATTCAATGAGATGGCTGTGCTTCATTCTTCGAGCGCCACGGCCAATCAGAGCCAGCGCTCCCTGGAGGCGGGGTTTTTGAACCTCCAATCAAGGAAGTGCTGCCTGGATTATTTTTTTTAATGAAGCCAGAGCTTATTTTTGGGGTAGGGCTTATATTTCAAGCCTCCCACATGGGAGGGGACCAGGATAATCCTAGCATAAGAGCACTACAAAGTTGTGCAACTTTATAGTGCCACGTGTAACTTTGTAGCGGCACAAAATCATGATATCGCAATAATATTGCACAGAACACAGCTGTAATATCGCTGTGATATCGCTGTCGTCCGTGGGAAAGATGCCTTATTCTGAGGCACTGCAGCATTTTTGAATAAACATATTTTGAAATTTGACGCAGAAGGATGCTCCGAGTCACAGTACCTGCTATCCTGGCCCCGTCTATAAATGTCATACATGTGATTGTAGTGACCCAGTACATCATCCTGGTCCCCCTCCATAAATGTCATACATGTATGTCTTATGTTGATGCACTGTGCAAAGCTGTCTTGGCATTTCCAGTATGTGTGTTGCACAGCTGCAGCGCTTGAGAGGTTAACTATTAATAAAATCCAAGCCTCCATGTAAATGTATCAAGTCTGTCATGTCATGTGGTATGAGAGAGATTATAAATGTGAGTGATTGAGAGTGGGAAGGGGTTCCATCTTCTGGAGTTGAGAGAGTCTAAAGCACAGGGCCACATGGAGACACCTTCAGCATCCCTGTGGTGAAGATGGAAGTTGAGGAGAGATTTCCCGGTTTGCCACTCAAGTTTAATGGACTGCATATGTTGGTGTTACATTTTATTTTTGTGGGCTACCCAAGATAGCTCCCGATTCACAATGCTCTTCTCCAACTTGCTCACTCCCACCAAAGTCCTTGGCGCCAAAAGGACTATGCCCTGGCCAGGTGCTAAGTATGGGGGAGGATCACCCCAACTAATTGGACTTGCAAAAGTCCAAAAGGGGAGGAGTCACCTGCCGTTACAGACCCCTGGACGCAGAACACTTTTTACAGACCAGCAGTCAGGATGCATTATCGGGCTGTTCCAGGTGGTCAAACAGTCCAAGGAGTAGCTACTCGCCACCCAGACCCCGATTTTTTTGGGTGTGATCTTGAGGACCTCCAGGAAGTGCAGGATAAAGAAACCTCAGTCAAAACAGGGGACCTAGCTGAAAAGAAAAGGCGGTGGCTACATCTGGGACCTCTTCAGCCTGCCAGGCCTAGAAAGACTGCAAGTATGGTGGGTTTTGCCAACCACTGACCAGCAATCCCAACTGAGGACACCATGCGGTCCAGGCAAGCTCTGCGACTGTGGCCATGTGGGAGAGAGGAACCGCCGCTCCCCTGGATTGTGGTGCACAGGGATAATAAAGTGGCCCGAACTTTAATGCCCCCGGGATTACATCCCTACATACAAAGACTTTAAGGGTCCCGGGGTGCAGGTTTATTTTAGTGCTCAAAAGCACTAAGTTTCCTCTAAGTTTCTTCTAAGTTTCCTACACAGCCGTCCAGAGCCAGGATCACCACGTAAGGGAACACCCTTTAATTGTCACACCCACGCATCTTCAAGTCGGGGTGGAGGTACTGCAAGATAAGAGTCTTTGTTCACACGTGCGTCTTTGAGCTTATGAGAGCCGTGTAGAGGTACTACATTCTAAAGTCATTTGCCTGCACTGTAAAGTCCTAAATTGAACTGCCTTGTGTTGCTGTTTCCAAGTATTCAAGTAGAGCTTAAACCAGGCACTAACCATTCCTAGAGACCCGTGGTACTCAAGAATTGACTGTGGCTGCATTTATTCTGCGCCGAGGGTCATTGCAGTGTGTAGGAGCGCTGACATCACTTGTGACAACTACAACCCCTGTTATCCTGTGTGTTTGGCATTTCCTTATCCTATGGGTGTCCTGTGGCCAGCATTGATACTCTGGACTTGGCTGCGTGTTATCCCTCCGGGAAGGAGCTTCGTAAGTGCCGCAGTGACAAGCCAACACTATACCCTCCCAGCTCCCCATGTATGTCAGGTGTCCGTGGTCTCCCTATGGGACGCTGCATAATCTCTTGTGTTGGTGCGCTGTGCGAAAGGGTCTTGTCATTCTGTTATGTGTATTGCAAAGCTGCAGCAAATGAAGAGTGAGGCTGCCTGTCCACGGGCGTATATTCATTGCGTTCCCCGCGATAATCCGTCCGCGGGTGACCCAGTGAATGCTTTCCATAGCGTTGCTATGGAAAGCGTTTCCCTTCTGTCCACGAGCGGAGAATCATAGCGATTCTCCGCTCGCGGGCGACAATTCGCAGCATGCTGCGAATTACTGCAATTTTCTGCAGTCAGCCTATATGTCAGATAGGCTGACAGCAGAGATCTGTCTGCCGGCTCCTGCTCCCGGGCGGTGGTATCCCGAGGGATACCGCAACGCTCGTGGACAGGCGGCCTTAAGTGTCTGCAAAAGTGTGGGAGATGTTTGCAACTTATCAATTTGTCTTGCCACATGATATGAGTGAAAACATAAATATGGAGTTGGAGTGTGGTGGTGGTGGTGGTCTTCCATTCTGCGTGCATCTTCTGGGTTCCTGAGAGTGCCGGACGCATGAGGGTACCTTCAACCCTTGTGCTGAAGAATGGAGGAAGAAGAGTGGTTCCTGACTACCTATGTGACAGCAGCCGTGGGTAAGTGAGTTTTTACCTGAGAGAGAGAGTGTGAGCAAGAGAGGGTGCATACAGCCAGGCTTAGTGCAGAGGTACTCCGTGATTATTTTTCCTACGCGGCCATCCAAGTCTGGGATCACCGCGTAGAAGTACACCCATTTGTTTTCACACCCGGCCGTCCTGAAGTCTGGGATCACCGGGTGGAGGTACTCTCAAGTCTGTTTCCTTTGCCTGCACTGCCCATTTTATTTACCACCGAGGGTCATACCTGGGGAGGGTAACGGAATGGTAGCATCACCCATGACATCTGCTATCCCTGTTATTCAGTTTATTGGGCATCCGTATCCCAGGGGTGGCCGGAAGAGGCCCAGCTCCGCCCTCGCCGAGGCTACGTGTGTCCCTCCAAGGGGAAACCTGGTAAGTGCCACCATGACAAGTGACCACTCTACCCTCCTAGCTGCTCAATGTGTGCCTTGTGTCTGGGGTACACCCTACGAGACGCTGCAACAGGATGGGACCGTGGTGACCTCCCCCTACCAGCAGTATCGAGAGTGACAGCTCTCTCCATATACAAAAACAGGGAGACAGACGTCACTCTAGCTGATAGGGGTGGAAGGAGGCTGGCATTGCGCCAACTCCACGACTCGGAGTGACGGTCCGTGAGAAAAAAATACCAGCAGATCCTATCCTGTTCCGTATCACTAATGAGAAGAGGGCGTGCGATGTCCACAGTCCCTGCACATTGGGCAGCACACAGGCAGGGGGTCCATGGTTCGTCCGATGTGGGATATACCCGAGAACCTGAGGCGCAGCTCGCACACGGTTGTCTGACTGCCACATTACACATTAAGATCAGTTCCTGCACGCTGGGGTCCTCAAGATGTGATGACACTACAAGTCCCAGCATACTATGAGAGCTGCAGACTCAGGGCATGCTGGGAATTATCTCAGAACTACAGAGTATCAGTGTAAATATATAAAGGGGTTAGAGGCACAACGGCCCCCGCAGCCTCCCGGTCTGTGGTTACCGCATAAGTCAGGTGACCACTGCAGCCAATCAGAGGCTGCGGCATCACAGTCATGGTGCCTAGGATTTGAGTGCTGATGCCAGGAGGACAGACGGCGCTACAACCCCTTTATACAGGCTATATCACCAACATGGTTTATTAATCAAAACCAGACAGAGACACACATCACATCTTTATAATATGCTTTATTTTATTATGTTTAATTTTCTGATTGTAGAACTTTTTATTCTATTGTCTATACATGACGATGGGGCGGCCATCTTGTCTGAGCTGCAGTTAGCAGCATTTAGAAGATATGCTTTACAGCAGTCTCATGGGCCATAGACAAAATGGACAGGAGGAGCCCATTGACTTGTATGGAGACTGTTCTAGACTTGCTGTGACCTGTGGGGGTCATTGTGCAGGGAGGGGGAGGAGGTAGTCACAGCTTCTACCTGTTGTGACAGGTGGATCCTGTGTTCTCTACATCTAAGTGTTCCCTGTCTGTGTAATCCGGCCGGTGGTGTCAGTGAGATGACTGCTGCAGAGCTTCCTCCACACATC
Source organism: Eleutherodactylus coqui (assembly GCA_035609135.1). Taxonomy (NCBI): domain Eukaryota; kingdom Metazoa; phylum Chordata; class Amphibia; order Anura; family Eleutherodactylidae; genus Eleutherodactylus; species Eleutherodactylus coqui. The sequence continues at coordinate 38,013,212 of CM069408.1, forward strand.
CGGAAGGATCAGACTGGTATCAGGCTCTGCAGTCGGTGGGGAAAATGCTGAATTTTATTTAAAAATACAAAAAAAAGCCTCCCCAGAGGATTCCCATCGTAGTGAATAATGGCAAAAACAGGAATCGCCATCTGACTGCAGCCGCCAGCAGCGTCCGGGATTACAGAAACCGTCAGACTAGACGCTCTACGCCATTCCCATAACTTGTCAAATGGCAGCAGGAAGGGGCCTCGTGTGGCGATGTTAAGGCCTCGCGTTAGAGCAACAGTATGCAGTCCTAAGCTCTCTCTCACGACCTGCAGGTTGCAGGTTCAATCCTCGCAGGGTTCAGGTAGCCGTCCTGCCATCCCTCCAAGGTCGGTAAAAAGAGTACCCAGCTTGGTGGGGGGTAATAAATACATTACCTGAAAGCGCTGCGGAATAAGTTGATGCTATACAAATAACAAGTCCCTTCCCCCTTCCTTACCAGCGCCAGACTAGAGAACTCCGAAGTATAAGAAGGTTCTGTCATCCAGTAGATATAAAGCATTAAGAGGGTATAAATAAGGTGACGCCTCCCTCACTCTTACATTCATTCTTGTTCTCGTGTCTTTCTGTTTTGATAAAATAAACTGCGCATATTTGCATCTTTTGCTCTCATTAACCCTTTAACAACTGCCCATACATCTTTGACAGCGGCATTAACCCTTTGCAATCCAATTTTGGCTTCAGGGTTTCCTAGGCGTTTTCTCTTTCTGCCATTATACAATGGCGCCGTCTGCTGGCTAGAGCCAGTACTGTGGTATGGGACATGCTGGAGAGGCCCCTGACATCAGAGCGGGACAGTAATTTACAGTAAGAATACCCTGCCGGACGTCTTCCGACATCAAAGCTGTACAGCTTTCAATCAGAATGCCTTCAGACGTCAGACAGTGGATTGGAAAGGATTAATGGGCTTTAACCCCTTAACGCCACAGGGCATAACTGTACATCCTGGCAGAGAGGTACTTAGTGTAACAGGACGCACAGTTATTGAGCCAGACCAACCTATGCCTCAACCCCTAGTTCTGGTGGCGTCAAGATACAATAGTACCCACCCATAATACTAGAAAAGACAGGCTGCGCCACACACAGCGCTGCGCCCCCAGCATCTCAGGGGCCAATGGCTCCTGCAAATAAATATGAGGTACACAAAAAAGACACTGCAAATGTCCGTACTTACTGATATTTGGGTACAAGCGCAGGTATCGTCCTTCACAGTGAATGGTTTTTAATGTTAGTATCAAGACTCGCAAGACATGAGGACCCTTGACGTTGGGCTAGAGCTTAGTATATGGTGGCCGAAATATTAACTAATACCTCAGTTATTTATTGTACCATATAATGTACTGAAAAACTTTTAAAAAATTCTAAGTGGAGAGAAATGGAAAAGAAAAACGACATTCCACCATCTTTCGTTGCGTCCTGCTTCTATGGCCCACAAACGGCAACAAAAAAAATGATCCGATAACTTTATTCTATGGGTCAGTAGGATTACTACGATACCAAACTTATATAGTTTTTTTTGCTGTACTACTTGTATTTTTTTAAGATATTTAATTTTTTAAAGTTATTTTTTGTGTCCATTTTCTGCGTACAATAACTTTTTTATTTTTCCGTTGATGTAGTTGTGTGAGGGCTCATTTTGTGCGGTACGTCCTGTCGTTTCTGTTGGTACCATTTTTGCATACAGTTGGCGTTTTAATCAGTTTTTATTACATTTTTTTCTTGGCGATAGGGTGACCAAAAAAGTGAATTTCTGACGTTCTTAATTTTTTTTCGTACCATGTTCATCATGCGGGTTAAATAATGCATTAATTTGATAGATCAGACTTTTACAGACGCAGCGATACCAAACATATCTTTGGCTTATTATTTAGATTTTTTTATTGCAAATATGGCAAAAGGAGGGTTTTTTGAACTTTTAGAACTTTTTTTTAATAATAATTAGTAAAACTTTTTTGTTCTTATTTTTAAACTTTCTTTTAGTCCTCCTAGAGGACCACAACCAGCGATGCTTTAATCGCTCCTGCAGCGTGACGTAATGCTATAGCATTACATCATACTGCTTTTTGACAGGCAGTCCCACGGGGATGGCTTGATAGGCAGTCTTCCAAGGCAGCCCTGGGGCCTTTTAGAAGGCCCCCAGCTGCCATAACACCTGCACGGCTCCCCGATCTCACTGCGGGGGGCCGTTCGGGGGATTTAAATGCCACTGTCAGAATTGACAGCGGCATTTAAAGGGTTAATAGCCGCGATCAGCCGCACAGCCGATTGCAGCTATTGCCCGCTGGTGTCAGCTGTAATAAAACAGCTGACGCCCGCTCTGTATGAAGGGAGATAGCGGCATTAAAACACTATGGAGCCGTCACTAATGGGTTAACGGCAGCCGTTAAGGGGCTTTGTTCTGCAGCTCTGTCTTAACCTCTGCTGCATGAGAAGACTGGCTCGGGTCTTCAGGGGGATGACAGCCTGGCACCAAAGAAGCCTTCGATTCATGCCATTTAACCCTTTACATTGCTGTGCTCAGTGCAATCGTGGGAAGTAAAAGGTTGACAGACAGAGGGGGCGCCTCTCTCACCCATCGGAGTCCCGCCATGTGATACTGAGGTACATTAGTGTACTAGGGGATAGACCCATGCATTGCACAGCGCTATAGTGGCCTATAGATGTGTTTTTCAACTTCCCCTACGGGAAATCTCAAGTTTTATTTCTTGCCTCACTCATGCAAAATCTCACTCAAATTAGACCAGATATATTATATGATTGGAAGAATGATAAAAGATGCAGATATCAAAGTCCCCTAATGGGACAAAATTTTTTTTTTTTTTATAAAAATCATATTTTAAAACTCCAACTTTTTCCTTTTACTATGCAAAAAATAAAATCCCACCTGGTGTTACTGCTGGCACTGACCCAGAGAATACCGTTGGTATATTATTTAACCTGCACAGGGAAAAAAGGTACAAGAAAAAATGGAATACAAAGCGATCTAAACATCGCATGGATCAATAAATGGTGCTGTTAAAAAGTACAAGTCATCCCGCAAAAAAAAACCAAAAAAAAAAACCGTCACACAGCACCGTTAACAAAAAAAGAAACAATGTTAGAGGTCTTTGGATGCAGGGATTTAAAAAAGGAGGAGCGATCCGGTCCGGCCTGGTGCGGCTACTGAAGCCTCCGGATCCCCGGGCTCAATTACTGGTGCTGGCACCAGGAAGGAGTGGACCTGGAACCCTCCTCCCCAGCGATCTGGACTGGGGACTAGCCAGACCCCGTGGGGATACAGCCACCCACTGCCCCCTCCATCCTGAAGCCAGGGGAGCAACTGGCAGCACCTGACAAGAAGGCCTCCAGCCTGCAAGCCCCTCCTTCCCTACATTCAGCACATGGCTAATTAAGTATTCATTTATTCACTGCACTCCTGGGACAGCCCATAGCTGGGAGGAAGATTTATATCCTGGACTACACTGACACCTAGTGGCCATTTACTGGAATGACACCCTGCATTGTACCCCAGCTATAAAAAGCTCAAATCAAAAAAATCACAAGCCTGAGATTACAAATCAGAAACTCTATCAGGGGTGTAGGTATAGGGGGTGCAGGTGTAGCAGTTGCTACTGGGTCCTGGAACCTTAAAGGGCCCAAAGGTTCCTCCATCACATAAGCAGACACAAGTATTATAAACAACACATGGTAGGTAAGGGGCTCTGTTACAGATTTTGCATTGGGGCCCAAGAGCTTCTAGTTACACCTCTGCTCTACATTCACCGCAGACAGCTTAAACTCGAAGCACAAATCAATGTACACGAGATCTCCGGATCAGGCGCTAACATGATGAGAAGCAGCTAAATGAAGCCTATCTGCTTCTCTGGCTTCAGGTAAGTGACGCAGTCAATACAAGTCACTCCCAGCAGACGGACAGACCCCAAACCTTCCCCAAGATCTAGAGATACAGCAAATCGTAGTAGAAGTGTCAGCCCACAAAATAAGTCATAAATACGAACATTTGCAAATATTTGGTCAAAAGACAGGAATTAAGTCCTACCTGTTAATTACCTTTCTTAAGTCATCCTGACAGTATACACCAGGAGGTTGTCCGCTGGACAGCTGTTGGGACAGGAAGCGGAAAGTACAAAAGAAACTCCCTTTCACCAGTGTGTACCAAATGACTACAGTGACCTGATTCTTCATTTAAAGAAAACATTTTTATTATACAAAATCATACATAGTAACACGTTACCTCACGTGTACATTATGGAAAGTAATCATGGGAAGGGAAAAGCCCCTATCCTGTCAAGATGACTCAAGAAAGGGAATTAACAGGGAAGACTTAAAGGGGTTGTCCCGCGCCGAAACGGGTTTTTTTTTTTTCAACCCCCCCCCCCCCCCCCGTTCGGCGCGAGACAACCCCGATGCAGGGATTAAAAAAGAACACCGGAGAGCGCTTACCTGAATCCCCGCGCTCCGGTGACTTCTTACTTACCTGATGAAGATGGCCGCGGGGATCCTCTCACTTGGTGGACCGCAGGGCTTCTGTGCGGTCCATTGCCGATTCCAGCCTCCTGATTGGCTGGAATCGGCACGTGACGGGGCGGAGCTACACGGAGCTACACAGAGCCCCATTGAGAAAAGAAGACCCGGACTGCGCAAGCGCGGCTAATTTGGCCACTAGACGGCGAAAATTAGTCAGCTCCATGGGAACGAGGACGCTAGCAACGGAGCAGGTAAGTGAAAAACTTCTTATAACTTCTGTATGGCTCATAATTAATGCACAATGTACATTACAAAGTGCATTAATATGGCCATACAGAAGTGTATAGACCCACTTGCTGCCGCGGGACAACCCCTTTAATTCCTGTCTTCCCCTCGTCATCCTGACAGCATACACCTGGAGAAATGCCAACTCAACACAAGCTTTTAGGGTGTGTGTGTGTGGGGGGGGGGGGTGCCTGTAGCACCTTACGCCCCAAGGCTATATTCCTGCCGGCCTCTAGGTCCAGTCGGTAGTGCTTTGTAAAAGTATGAGTGCTGGACCAGGTGGCGGCCCGGCAAATCTGGTCTGTTATTGCCTGGGCTCTCTCAGCCCAGCTTTAAGTTTACTCGGAGGGGAGGCTCCCTGGGATTGGTATGCCTCCTGGATAGCCCGTCCGACCCATCTTGCTATGGAGTCCTTAGTAGTGGCCTCTCCTTTGGCCAGTTCTGAAATTGAACGAAAAGACTGTTAGTTCTGCTGAAAGACTAAGTAGCATCCAAATATGCTAAAACAGCTTTTCTGACATCTAAGTTATGAAACTTTTGTTCCTTAACGTTGCGGAGATCCTGACAAAAGGAGGGGAGAACTATAGACTGCTCCCTATGGAAGTCAGTAAGAACCTTGGGCTGAAAAAAGGGATCAGGCTTGAACACAATCTTATCCGGAAAAACGACCATATAGGGTGTTTTAATAGAAAGGGACCGATTTCCCCTACTTGCCTGGCAGTCGTATTAGCTACCAGGAAGGCTACCTTGTAGGAAAGGGTAGTGATAGGAAGCTCCTTTAGGGTTTCGAAGGGGGCTTTGCAGAGTGACTGAAAGACCAGGTTAAGGTCCCAAGGGGGGACAGTTTCTATAATGAAAGGCTGAAGCCTCACTGCTCCTTTGAGGTATTTTTTTAAATCAGCCTATGGTCGCCCAGGGGGAAGTCAAAGAAGGCCCCGGACCTAAAGGGTACTCGGGCTTAGCCCCTTGTCTAGGCCGTCCTGAAAAAATTCAGGATCTGGCGAATATATGGCCTGCAGATATCATGGATACTATGACCCAGCCACCTGACAAATGTATTGCAGATCCTAGCATAGATCTTTCTTGTAGACCCTTTAAGACTCTCGCTGAGAGTAGTCACCACCCTATCTGACAGGCCCTGGTCCAAAAACTTTACCCTCTCAGCATCCAGGCCGCCAGTTTGAACCTTTGAACCTCTGGATACAACAGAGGGCTTTGCTGCAGAAGGTCTGTTTGTAGAGGTAGATGGATCGGGTCTCGGACCGTGAGGACAACCAGGAGTGGGAACCAGGGCCGTTTGGGCCAGAAGGGAGCGATTAATATCATAGTGCCTGTGGACCCCAGAATCTTCCCCAGAACTACAGGAATTAGGGGTATGGGTGGAAAGGCGTAAGCGAGCTCCCAATCCCAGACCTGAGAGAGCGTCTAACCCTAGAGAGTGCCCGTCTGCCCCCCTTGAAAAGAATCTGGGACACTTGGCATTTTCCTGAGAGGCAAATAAGTCCACCTGGGGCATCCCCCACTTTTCTGTGAGCATAGCAAACACGTGGCGGTGAAGGGTCCATTCTCCTGCATCCATCTGCCTGCGACTGAGGAGGTCTGCTGTTAGATTTTCGGACCCCCTTTACGTGAAAGGCTGTGATGGAGTGGGTCTGAAGCTTGGTCCATCCTAAAAGGTTCGCCGCCAGGTCGAAGTCGAGGGTTCCAAGTGGATCCGTGTTGACGAATAAGGGATACAGTTGTGACGTTGTCCGAGAAGATTTTGACATGTCTATCCCTGACCTTCGCCTCAAAGCTGCGCACAGCCTTCAAAACGGTGCAAAGCTCTCTAAAGTTAATGGACTGGGCCACCTCCTCCTTACTCCAGGTCCCTTGGACATAGTTAAGTCCAATGTGGGCCCCTAACCAGTCGCATTAGCATCCGTAAATATGGGGACTGAAGATGCTGGTACCAGACCGATACCTTGCGGGGTTTCCCGAAGCCATCCACCATTCTAAGGATCTTTTAACCATAGGGGGTACGGAGACTACAAAATCTAGAAGAGGGAGCCCTATCCCATCTACTGAGGACAAAAGACTGTAGGGTTCTGCCGTGGAGCTGCGCCCAGGGGATCACCCTGATACAGGATGTCATGAGGCCAAGAACCCTCATACACTCCCTAACGGACACCCGGGAGGAGCAGAAAAGCCTACGACATGCTTCCAGCACAGCCTGCTGTCTTGGGAGGGGGAGGGACGAACATTGGTCATGTGAGTCAAGGACTACCCCCCCCCCCCCCAAACTTTTTCTGGGGCTCTGGGTCAAGGCTGGATTTAGCGCTATTAATAATCCAGCCGAGATAGCGAAACCAGCCAAGGGTAAAATCTACTTGAGCTCAGAGCCCGGAACCCGAATCCGCAATTAGCAAGAAGTCATCCAAGTATGGAACAATCATGACATTACGGGCACGAAGACAAGCCACCATCTCTAAAATGATCTTAGAGAAGATGCGAGGGGCTAAAGAGATCCCAAAGGGTAAACACACAAACTGAAAATGGTACATCGACCCCGATATGGTAGTACACATCCTTGAGGTCGATTGTAGCCATGACGCTATCTACCGCTATCAGTGGAATTGCAGACTGAACTGACTCTATCTTGAACCGTTTGTAGATGATGAACCTGTTTAGGGACTTAAAGGGGTTGTCCCGAGGCAGCAAGTGGGTCTGTACACTTCTGCATGGCCATAATAATGCACTTTGTAATGTACATTGTGCATTAATTATGAGCCATGCAGAAGTTATAAAAAGTTTTATACTTACCTGTTCCGTTGCTGGCGTCCTCGTCTCCATGGTACCGACTAATTTTCGCCCTCCGATGGCCAAATTAGCCGCGCTTGCGCAGTCCGGGTCTTCTGCAGTCTTCTATGGGGCTCCGTGTAGCTCCGCCCCGTCACGTGCCGATTCCAGCCAATCAGGAGGCTGGAATCGGCAATGGACCGCACAGAAGAGCTGCGGTCCACGGAGGAAGAGGCCATCTTCAGCGGTGAGTAGAGAAGTCACCGGAGCGCGGGGATTCAGGTAAGCGCTCCGGTGAGCTTTCTTTACCTCCCTGCATCGGGGTTGTCTCGCGCCGAACGGGGGGGGGGTTGAAAAAAAAAAAAACCCGTTTCGGCGCGGGACAACCCCTTTAAGATTAAAAATGGTCCTATAGGATCCGTTTGGTTTTTTGACCAGAAAGAGGGGGCGATAGAACCCCTGAACCGCTCCCCCACAGGGACCTGGACAATGGCACCTAAGGACAACAATTCCTGTACCTCTAGCCAAAGCACATGATCAAGAGAAAGCCACTGGCAGGGGGTGACCACGAACCTACAGGGAGGAGAAGAGGAAAATTCAGTCCTATAGCCTTCGTGGTGAGATGCAAGGCCTATAGATTCAACGTCACTTCCTCTCTCCGGGAGGCAGTGGCTCAATCTTCCCCCTACTTGCAGAACCTGAGCTGTAGATGGTACTGCAGGTAGAACCTCACCCTTCCCACCCTTAGGGTAGGACCAGCATCCGGTTTTCCCCTTCCTTCTGTATCCTTTGGAGGAAGAGAAGGGCGGAGAGTAAGAAGGAGGGAGACGTCTATAGGGTCTCTCCGACAGAAAGCCGTCACTTTTATCCGAGGCTTTTTCCAGCAAGGCTTCCAGGGATAGCCCGAAGATCCGGTGACCCTGAAAGGGAAGGATGCAGAGCTTGTTTCTAGATGGACTGTCCCTGGCCCAGGCCTTGACCCAGATGGCCCTCCTAGCCGTGTTTGAAAGCACCGCTGAGCGGGCTCCAAGTCTCAGCGACTCCATAGAGGCGTCTGCCAGGAAACCTGCAGCCTGCTGGAGAAGAGGCAAACAACTGGCAATGTTCTCTCTAGGGCCTCTCTGAGCCACTAGAGACTGGAGCTGGTCAAGCCAGACCGTCTTGGATCTTGCAAAGGACGTGGCTGCGATATTTGTTTTGATGGCAATAGCGGAGACCTCCCAAGCCATTTTCATTGTGCCATTTACTTTGACGTCTAATGGATCCCGAAGATGTGAGACGTCCTCGAATGGCAAAGCTGACTTCTTTAACTCTCTAGCGACTACCAAGTCTACTTTTGGTATAACGTCCAGGAAGGTGAAAAGAGCAGACAATCTCTGAACTCTCTCGGCAAGGGGAACTTATATTCCGCGTGATTCTATTCGGACAAGATTAGCTGTTTTAAAATCCTGTTAACGAGAAACGTGGGTCTATCACGTGGCTGAAGACCCGAAACAAACTATGTTGAACTGAACCCTCCTGTGGAGCCTCTTCCTCTACCTGCATGGTGCGTCATATGGCATCCAGCAGCTGAGACATATTCGAAGTAGAGAAGAAATGTTTTTTATTATTCTCTGGTGGTGGCATTGATTCTGAAGGAGAATCCTCGAGGAGCCTCTCCTCCGAATTGGAATCTTCTGTCAACACCTGTCTCGCCCTTTTAGCTACAAGCGGAGGGGGAAAACTAGAAAGAGAGGCTTAAATTTCTTCCCGGATAACCGAGCGAATATCCGCCATGGCCGAGGTTCCCTCTTCCCGGACAACTTTGGCCGTACAATCCATGGAAAGCAACTTGGAATAATTCTCTTCAAGCCGCCTCATGCAAATGGGGCATTTCTTTCCGTTTTTTTGTGTCTTTGCTCTTCTGCGTATCTCTGTCCTGAAAGACATAGAAATAGGCAGGATTCCAATAGCCGCAGCATGCTAGTCGCAAGTCCCATGCAAAACCCAGAGGTTACTTACAAGCAAAATGCTTTCAGCGTCCTCCCTTGCCGACATCCTGCAGATCTGGCACTGACAGCAGGAAAAAGGAAGATCTGCCATTTAAATTTTCAAATTTTTGCGCTTTCCGCGCTAGCCATGCTACCTCGTGATGTGGCTCCGCCACCTATGACGCAGCGGCGTCTGACATCACGCTGCCCAAGCCGGACCCAGGGGAAGCACTCACAGCCTACAATGCTGCCACTCACCACACTACTGCTGGAAACCCAGGCCACTGCTCCCCGCGGCTTTGGAGGCTGCAGGAGACCATCCGAGGAGAGCCAGGAGTCCGAAGACTATTAGGTAGAGGAGCTGTTAGCTGCTCCCAGCACTGCAGGTGTCCACATAGGGTAGCATGCTGGGAGTTGTAATGCCGTCACCAGGAAGTAGGGGAATGCAAGTCCCTGCGGGTGAGAACCCCTCATATGGGGTCTCACCTGCACAATCCCGCCAGCTCCATGGGAGAGGAGCCCCCTCTCCCCTCTCTCTAAAATCATGGCTGACAGACTCAGCAAAGACATGACCTGGCTGATAGGCCTGCCACAGGTGAGGTTTGTGAAAGGCCGCTTGGCAGTCACAAGCATCCAAACGTCCTGGCAACACTCGATGCCATACAACGAGTTACCTAAATCTCTCGCCCCATCAAAGAAGCACAGTCCAATCCTACTAGCATTGGACACAGAAAAGGCATTCAATAATGTAAATTGGGACTGGCTGAACTTGGTGCTAAACAAAATGATCAAAGCAACCCCAAATACGGAATACACCTGCCAGGCTTTCTGTCAGCCCCATTTGAACTCCACAAAGGCAACAGAGCTGTCCGCTATCACCCCTTAGTATTCTCTGTGAACCCTTTATATGCAGAGGGTTACAGCAGGGATCGCTGTTCTTATGTACCCCTGCTGCTGCAGTGGGAGGACGGCTACCAGTAACAGCTCAGCTTCTGCGCCATCCACATGGTTGCAAGTTTACATCCTGCTGCATTAAGGCTGCTCTCAAACAGGCGTCTGTTCAAATGCGACATTTTCAAACGGCGTTTGGCAGAATTTAGCGCACCTTATTAGGAGGGGTGTTAAAAGCGTTGAAACGCACTAAAAGAGCAGACAGGGTTAGAAAATCACGACTTTAGAAACGCCGTGTTCGAAAGCTTGTCTGAGAAGCCCCATTGAAATCAATGGAGGAGTCTTACAGCATTTAGGGCGGTGTCTCAAAAGCCTGCTAAACTCTGTAAGGAACGGCCTGTGTGAGAGTATAAAGTACAACACTGAATATAACGGCACCTGATTGATCGGCCCTTGGAGGATATCCATTCATCTGCTTCTTCTCTCCATCATCAGACGGCACGTTCCTCCTCTTCTTACGACACTAATAACATAACAGATCACAGATCTTGTAGATCACGTCTCTGCAGAGTTTTATTCATGTAATTATCTCATATTTATACATAAAATCCCCAACACAAACTTATGAGAATGGCAACAACAGAAAGAAGAATCACTAGAACCAGAGGAGCAGGAGAAAGTGGTGTCAGAAGATAAAGGACATATCAGAGATGGTGAGACCCGGAGATATGAGCATCTAGTGTATATATGTAATTATCTGATAACATACAGGGTATCAGTCACAGTCTGTGTTATTACACAATACATATGCCTGGGGTGATATATCCATATGTAACAGTGTACCGCAATGTAGGGGGGTGACCGAGAGAGCAAGCTCTGTAATAGAGGCTTTCTGGATGAGGCTGACAGCCATCACCTACGGGTCTTAACCATAGAGCAGACCTGATGTACATTACGGATGTATTTATTAAGAAATATTTAATAGAATAATTCACAATATGAGTTTGCTGAGACATAACTCACAGAAAAAGAAGCCAGATACGGGATATATACTGCAGGGAAGGCTCAACCACCGTTTAACCTGGCATGTTCATGTGCAGACTGATTGAACAGCCACTCAACTCAACCCAGGGTGGGGGAGGGGTGACTACCAACAAACCCAGTCCGCACAATATGAACCCATACTAAGATGACCGCCAAGGAGGAGTGCGCCCCACATACAGGCGTACAACATTTACTTATGCTTGCCAGTGCAGTAATCTCTCAGATGTTATGGGGCCGCTGCTGCTTTTAACCGCGGAGCAACAACCTGGGAACCGCATTATGAGTGAGAGCCGCTGTGAGGGACTTCTAACGTAGTAATGTGGTCATTTGTATCTTCTGCTCCGTACAAAAGGGTTTTAATGGATTCTAAATAAAGTGAAATTCTACTAAAAAATATACATATAATTTTACAAGTGCTGGAGGAATTCCCTTGATTTGGGCTTTTTCCTTCTCTGCACCGTAAGGCCTCATGCCCATGGCTGTGACAAACTCTGCCAGCAGAATATCACAGTAGAGTCCATCACGGCGCCCCCCAAAGACGCCCTACTCACCTTTCCGGATCCACTGTGTGCGAGCTGGCTCGCATGCGCAGTAGAGCGCATGATGCGTTAACAGTGCAGGTTGGCGCTGCTGGCGGTTGGCGGGGACACATAATCATGCGATACTTCTGCAGTGCTACAGCGGAAGTATAGCGTGACAGCCGGCTTCCATTGACTACAATTGAAGCTAGCCACATGTTTTTCCAAGCCAATTAGAACATGCCGCGGTTTCTTTCATGCTGCGTAATTCCGCCGCATGAACATTGAGCTATTAGGTTCGATAGAACCTAATAGCTGTAGCATAATACCGCGGATTTCCGCTGCGTGAAACGCGGCAGAAATCCGGTCGTAGGCATTAGCCCTTACTGCAGGGGCTCGTGTGATCATGTCTGGTGTAGGTGAGATGGTTTTTCTTGTGTTATTTTGGACTGAACTTTCCTACAGATGGACGGAGACCTGTCAGTGCTCTGCGGTGAGCCTATCTGACAGAGAATCGCTATGATCCTCCGCTCGTGGACAGGGGGTTTCGCTTTCCATAGCAACGCTATGGAAAGCGTTCAATGCGTTACCCGAGTCCGGATTATCGCTGGGGGTAACGCAATGAACTATCGCCCGTGGACAGGCAGCCTAAGAAAAGTCGACTCAATCATGCTGAAAACTATACAAATAAGCCACAGAAATAAGCTTCAAACACTCCTTTATCAAACACAAATCCAGGGCCGCTCTGTTGCCGTATGGATTTGTGCTTAAAAAATAAGTGTTTGATGCTCCGAAACGTTTTGTTTGTGGCACTCTATAATCCCCTTATATTCACGCTGAGGCTCCACCCCTTTAAATATCTTGTTTTTTTGACCACTCATATAAATCCTTGCCTTCTTTAGGCATTCATTACTTGGTGCTGTGGCACACTTGGGCACCCTGAGCCCAGGAGTCTTTTCACTTGTCACTATTAGTCTCTTCTTCACCCGGGGTACCCTAAACTCCCAGAATTGGGCAGTGTGGCGGGGGGTGGGGGGGGGGGAGGGGGGAAGACAAAATGACACCATGTTATATAATGGATGACATCACACAATGAGTCTACAGAGTAAGAATTCACCGTTCGGTAAACTTCCATTAAGCTCAGAGTTGGGATGCAACTTGGTCTGCACTCTTGTGCCAACATAATAGTCTTACCTAATAGCATCCATGGGTATCAGCAGCTAAGTGGGCTATTGATTCCCATTCTTAAGCCCCTCGCTAAATTTAAGGCGGTTTCCCCATCACTTCACAACCGCTCTGTCCTTCCTGGTTGCTGCAGCCAGTTCCTGGCTGTTGAGGGTCACTGCTGTGCCAGTGATTGGCTGCAGCAGTCGCATGTCTTGGTCAGCAGCAACCAGGAAGGACAGAGCGGTTGTGAAGTGATGGGAAAACCCCAAATGCTTCGAGAAGTTGACCATCATTATTGAAAACAAGTTGCCAGGTTCGAGGCCATGTGGTCGGAGTGGGACTCCTAATTAATCTAACTATATTATACCCGGGCTATACAATCCATGTGACCTTTGTAAAAGTTCTTTGTTAAATCGTTCAAATAATTCCCTGATTTATGACAATTAGTTTCTACTAAGTTGTTCTCCAATGTAACCCGACTTCCTGTGTTCGGTTCTTCTCCTTTCACTATTCCCCCTACCAGGGATTTTAGGCTGGATTCACATGAACGTATATCGGCTCGGTTTTCACGCCGAGCCGATATACATCGTCCTCATCTGCAGGGGGGGGGGGGGGGAGGATGGAAGAGCCAGGAGCAGGAACTGAGCTCCCGCCTCTCTGCCTCCTCTCCGCCCCTCTGCACTATTTGCAATGAAAGGAGGCGGAACGGGAGCGGGGCTAAGTGCTGCGAATTAGCTCCGCCCCCGCCCAGCCTCTCCCCGTTGCAAATACTGCAGAGGGGGTGTTTCTCTTTATCACCACGTACGTGGTACAGCTGAAGGACACTTTTTCTATCAGTACATTTCATGTTGCAGTCAGTTATGTCTGATCCTCTCCGCACATAGACTGGTGAGACAGATGGCAGGATCTGGATGAGGACAACTGTGAAGACACAAGAAGACACTAATGGGTTTGTAGTAGATTAAAGTGTACTTGACTTTTCAGAACTAAATTACCCTTTTGTCACAATTTTTTTACTTTAGCAGAATCATGCTTTATATTTACAAATGGCCGCCGTGTAAAAAGGCTCTTAGTTCTTTAAATGGGTCGTCCAACCTATCTTTTCTTTCTTCTAATTGCGCCCCCATGGTGCCTTTAGTTAATTTGTAATGCAGTTACTATTTCAGTTCTGCTCCCATTTGTCAGTATGGAGGTGGGTCACATGATCTGTGACATCACCACCTCATCCAGGCCCAGTGACGTCCCGTATACAGGCTACATGGGCTAGGACATGCTTACGGTACGTCCCTGGTAACATTCCACTGTAGGGGCCGTCATCCAACAACAGTTCGGCAAGAGGTGGACAGCAGAGCGCTGGCGCCACCTGTTCAGCAGGGTGAGAAGTGCTCTTCACAAGGTACAGCCGCTTTCTTTTGTCTACTTTAGGGTACGTTCACACGTTCCGGATTTTGGTGCAGTTCCACAGCAAAAACCCCAACATAAGCTGTGCTGCCGATACACATGAAAATCCACCTAATTTGGCGCAGATCTTGGCAGGGTTTTTGCCATGGATCTGCTGGAGATTTCACATGGTCATTTGAAGCAGTGAATTCTGCATCAGAATCCACATCAGCTACAAGTACCCCAAAACGGGCAGGAATACACCCGTGTGAACGAGCCCTAATAACACCCACCAGTCCGGCGAGCACACTAGTTGGGGGCATTACTGGCAGTGATGTCAGGAGGGAGAGCGCTGACAGCAGTCCCGGTCTAGTACTACAGTTCCGGTTTCTAGGTTTTCCACGCTCCAAGATTGCCCAGAATGTAACGATGAATGCGCCACTAATAATTTTCTTGTGCACAATAGATGTGGAATGAACACAACTGTAATTTACAGCGGAATGAAAACACATTCCACAGAAGCAGATGCCTAATAATTCCCTGTGAAGATACATGTGGAATGATAACACATGTGCAGCTTACAGTGGAATATACAGATATTCTACAGAAGTAGATGCTTCATTTTCCTTTACCGCAAAGACGTGGAATGAAGAACATATATGTGTAGTTTGTCAGACATTACAGATGTGGGCCCGCTCTACCACACACTGGTTGGACACCAGGAGCACCCGGGTCTTCACCTCTTAACCGGGCCAATTTTAATCTGTACTTCGCTGTCATGTTTTCCGGCTGTTACTCTAGGAGGGGGCCCAGTAATGTGGTTGATGACCCAACTATAGACTCAGACGCAGTACCTGACGGTGTGAACGGAGACGTAGTCAAGGATGGCAGCACAACAACATAGCAAACAGGCCGATGGTCAGAATACCAGAACAGGATCGGTACGAGGTAGCAGGCGGAGATCACACTACTGGGACCCCTCATACAGCAACGGCCTGAAGACCCCACAGCAAAGTCCAGGTGTGGATTTTGGCCCAAAGTCAAACCAATGTGCGGCACAGCAATTCCACATCTGCAAAGCCTGAACAAACTACACGTGTAATATATATATATCGTTATCGTTCATTCCACATCTCTGAGGCGCAGGAATATCATTAGGCATCTACAGTACTGTGCAAACGTTATAGTGGAAAAATGCTGCAAAGTAAGAAGGAGTTCAAAAACAGAAGTGTTAATAGTTTATTTTTTGTCAATAAAAAAAATGCAAACTAGTGAGAAATCTAAATAAAATCAGTATTTGGTGTGACCTCCCTTGGTATTAGTGTGTCTTGACGCCACCAGTACTGCCGGGCAGCCGGGATGGACGGCCGTTTTGGGGAGGGGGAGCAGAGATGTATTTGTGTCGCAACAACAGACTGTGGTGGCGGAAGAGGCAGCAGAGGGGAGAGCGCAGGAGCGGCCGGTACTAGGGCAGTATGTCATACAGGCTGGCATACAGGCCATGATGGCATTCCGAGTACCCCAGTGATGGCCGGCCCCGCCCCCTCAGCGGTGTAAGTGGCCGGCTCCTGCTCTCTGCTGCCGCCGCTCGGTACAGGATATACCGCAGTAGCAGTGAAGCCTACAGCCGCTCCCGCAGGAAACCTCTACGGTATTGGAGAAGTAAGAGAGCTGTCATTTAGTTTTTTAAGAAGGGAAGAAAAAAAAGAGTGAGAATGAAAAAAATTGGGCGGTCTATAGGGGGTTAAACACTCAAGGAGGAATGAACGATGATCTGCCTGTCTGTACAATCTGCCGGGAGATGGGAGAGCGGACACACTTACAGAGCACCGCCGGCATCACAGGGCAGACACTTCACTGCTCACCGGGACGGTCACAGGTCAGGGGAGGAGCGACAAGTGCACGGCCCCCGGCAGCCAATCACCGGGGGGATGTTGGCTAAACCTAACCCTAAACCCCAACCCTAACCCTAACCCTAAACCCTCAAACTAACCCTACACCTAACCCTAAACCTAACCTTAGGGTGTTGCGGAAGTCAGGCAGTCACTTTGCGCCGGGAGGGGGGGCGCGCTGGACGGTGGGTGGTGGTTGCAGGAGCCGGGCAGTCACTTTGTGCCGGGGTGGGGGGGCAGTCACATAGCGCCGGAGTGTCACTGGTCGGGGCGGGGGGGGGGGGGGGGGCGGTTGCAGGTGCCGGCATGCCATTGGTCTGAAAGGGGGGGTGGGTGCCGGGCTGTCACAGGTCCTACGGGTGGCGGGGAGGGGGGGTTCTGTCGCATAGACTTTTTGCAGTGGGGTGGGTGTGCGGTCACATAGACTTCTGCGCGGAAGGGGGGGTGCGGTCACATAGACTTCTGGCGGAGGTGGGTGTGCGGTCACATAGACTTCTGGCGGAGGTGGGTGTGCGGTCACATAGACTTCTGCGCGGAGGTGGGTGTGCGGTCACATAGACTTCTGGCGGAGGTGGGTGTGCGGTCGCATAGACTTCTTGTGGGATGGGTGTGCGGTCACATAGACTTCTGGCGGAGGTGGGTGTGCGGTCACAGACTTCTTGTGGGGTGGGTGTGCGGTCACATAGACTTCTGGCGGAGGTGGGTGTGCGGTCGCATAGACTTCTTGTGGGATGGGTGTGCGGTCACATAGACTTCTGGCGGAGGTGGGTGTGCGGTCACATAAACTTCTGCGCGGAGGTGGGTGTGCGGTCACATAGACTTCTGGCGGAGGTGGGTGTGCGGTCACATAGACTTCTTGTGGGGTGGGTGTGCGGTCACATAGACTTCTTGTGGGGTGAGTGTGCGGTTGCATAGACTTCTTGTGGGATGGGTGTGCGGTCACATAGACTTCTGGCGGAGGTGGATGCAAGAGTGCACTTTGGCGGTGACTGGGAGGGCATTGTGGGGGAGGTGACTGTGGGAGGGCATTGTGGCGGGTGACATTGGAGGGGGTTGGGGGCGGTTGCAGGTGCCGACATGCCATTGGTCTGAAAGGGGGGGTGGGTGCCGGGCTGTCACAGGTCCTACGGGTGGCGGGGAGGGGGGGGTTCTATCACATAAACTTTTTGCAGTGGGGTGGGTGTGTGGTCACATAGACTTCTGCGCGGAAGGGGGGGTGCGGTCACATAGACTTCTGGCAGAGGTGGGTGTGCGGTCACATAGACTTCTGGCAGAGGTGGGTGTGCGGTCACATAGACTTCTGGCAGAGGTGGGTGTGTGGTCACATAGACTTCTGCGCGGAGGTGGGTGTGCGGTCACATAGACTTCTGGCGGAGGTGGATGCAAGAGTGCACATTGGGGGTGACTGGGAGGGCATTGTGGGGGGGGTGACTGTGAGGGCATTGTGGCGGGTGACAGTGGAGGGGCATGTGTGTGGTGGGGGCACTGAGGGGGTGTACTGTGGAGGGCACTGTGGGGAGGTCATTGTGGGGGGCTGCACAGTGTGTGGGCACTTTGGGGGTGCATTGTGTGTGGACACTGAAGGGGGGACTGTGGAGGGGGGCGCACTGGAGGGGGGGATTGTGGGGGTTGGCACTGTGAGGGGGGGCATGTGTGTGGGCACTGGTGGGGGCACTGTGATGGGGGGCATGTGTGTGGGCACTGTGAGGGGGGGCATGTGTGTGGGCACTGGAGGGGGCACTGTGTGTGGGCACTGTGAGGGGGGGGCATGTGTGTGTGTGTCATGCTTGGTGCTACTTTCACGGATCGCGATCCTCTGCTTATTGAAAGTGCTGCTACAGATCAGGATCTCCTGCTACTGTTGCCCCAGTGTCCAGTGATGAGGGGACATGCCGGGGAGATGAAGGAATCTCCTGCTACAGCTGTCACAGCTCTAGCAGGAGATCGCACTGCTCTGTCATTGCTTTGAATGGAGCCGCCAGCTGCCGGCTCCATTCAAAGCAGTGAAGCGTGCGTCTCCATGACGCCGGTCCTCCAGTCATGTGACCGGCATCATCGGGAGCGCGCACGCTGAGGAAAGAGAGGCAGCAGTGCATCATGGGAACTACCCAGCGGGGCCATCTTTAAAAAGTTCTTCAGGCAAGCTTTATAAGGGGAAGAAAAGGAATAAAAAGGTGAGCAAAATATCGTTTTTTATGGGAAAGGCTGTTGTGTGTGATGCTTCTCCTCTACAGGGCTTTCATGGGGGGAAAAAAATTAGTTTGGGGGGCGGGACAACCCCTTTAAGACAAAACAAAACCTTCTATCTATCTACACACTTTTATTATATGAGACAGAAAACTGTAGTTCCGTACGCTACGTTTCTCAATCCCACAAATATAGCGTACGCTCAGACGGACTACAGTTACACCATTACAGCCTATGCATCCGTAAGACGCTACGTTTTCATACATTTTGCACAGAAATGTGTGTGGTTCACGGATGAACATATTGCAGTTTGGTCGGCCCCTTAGTGCTGCTAACGAGGGGTATATTACTACTGGGACAGCTGTGGGGTCACTGCTACTGCGGTGGCCACTAACGGGGGGGCGATTACTATTGGGGCCACTAAAGCTGTATATACATTGCTGAGATCCTCCGGTGCAACTCGCATCACACAACACACAGACACCTCGTCCACACGCGTGTAAAGTCTGAGACCCTGCACTATGCAAGTCCTATTCTCATGTGAGGAGGTCACTAAAGGACGGTATTACGGGATGCACAGGGATGTGGCCTGCCACAAAAACTTTCTGAGCAACTATATTTTTTTCCACGTTTCGCTGCTATGTATTTACGGCCGGCGTGGACTAAGTGGAGTTTTGATGCCATCTTCAAAAATGATAGTTGAGCTGACAGTGTGAATGAAGGCGAGTGCGATATCCGAAAAAGTTGGTCCAATATCGTATTCTTTATCGTGTGATTCTGGATGCGAGCACAATGCGTTTTGGCTTAAAAAAAGCATCGCATCAGATTTATGTACTTGTGATTTTCATATGACTAAGTGCCTTCAATGGCTTCAGTGCTAAAAGTCACATCGCACGCACATACAGAATCCACGACATACGTGTGCGATGTGACTTTTTTTTTTTTTTTTTTTAAAGATCCCATAGGAAACAATGGGGGATTCAATCACCCAAAATAAGACATGCAGCAGTTTTTTCAATTGTGAGAGAAAAATCGCTCCTGTGAACAAACGCATAGAAATCAATATGTTATTTTCACGTGCGAGTTCCATCCATATCGCTATCGAACGCAACTTGTCCGTGTGAACGCAGCCCAAAATTGTGGTTTACTGCAAGTGCGTTGCCATTAGTGTTAAAATTGCATGTAGTTACACTTGGCTCCAGTAGTAATAGTGACCCCCATAGTGGCTCCAGTAGTAGTGGTGTCCCCCATAGTGCCTCCAGTAGTAGTAGTGTCCCCCATAGTGGCTCCAGTAGTAGTGGTGTCCCCCATAGTGGCTCCAGTAGTAGTAGTGTCCCCCATAGTGGCTCCAGTAGTAGTAGTGTCCCCCATAGTGGCTCCAGTAGTAGTAGTGTCCCCCATAGTGGCTCCAGTAGTAGTAGTGTCCCCCATAGTGGCTCCAGTAGTAGTAGTAGTGTCCCCCATAGTGGCTCCAGTAGTAGTAGTGGTGTCCCCCACAGTGGCTCCAGTAGTAGTAGTGTCCCCCATAGTGGCTCCAGTAGTAGTAGTGTCCCCCATAGTGGCTCCAGTAGTAGTAGTGTCCCCCATAGTGGCTCCAGTAGTAATGGTGTCCCCCATAGTGGCTCCAGTAGTAATGGTGTCCCCCATAGTGGCTCCAGTAGTAGTAGTGTCCCCCATAGTGGCTCCAGTAGTAATGGTGTCCCCCATAGTGGCTCCAGTAGTAATGGTGTCCCCCATAGTGGCTCCAGTAGTAATGGTGTCCCCCATAGTGGCTCCAGTAGTAGTAGTGTCCCCCATAGTGGCTCCAGTAGTAGTAGTGACCCCCACAGTGGCTCCAATAGTAGTAGTGGTGTCTTTCTTAGTGGTTCGAGTAGTAATGGTGTCCCCATAGTGGATTGAGCAGTCATAGGAACCCATATAGGGGTGCAGTAATAATACTCAGCACACAGATTTGTGAGCGACGTGAAAATGCAGAATTATGAAACCAATGATTTTCAACGGCCTCATTCCCATTTGTGATGTTTCCTGTCCTACGATGTTACGAAATGTGAAAATTGCAACATGTAACTTTCTGCGTTTTGTGTCCCTCCCCCCCCCCCTGCATGTTTCCCTATGGAGCCTCCGATTTATCACGTCGCAACACATGAGCTTGCCATGTTCATGCGATGCTTTTTTAACATTTAGAATCTCCTACAGCCTTTTGCACAGGAAAACTGCAAAAAAAATTCAGTTTTTCTTTGTTCTTCTGCTCGTAGGAGTTTTATATCGAATCCTCCCGTGCAGCCAATATGTCTGTTTTGTCTCTGTAGAACAAAAACTGTCCGTCTTCTTCATTTGTGTTCTTCAGGGCGCCCTCATGTGAGATATTAAACAGATCTTCAAGGCTTGACTTAAAGGAGATTGCCAGTTAAATACTATTGATGACCTATCATCAGGATACGTCTAGAGAATAGTTGGGTCAGCAGCACAGCCAATACACCCTGTAACGGGAAGCGGGAGCTACGCAGCGCTCAAATCAAGGATCAACCCCACAATCCACAGGAACTCGAACAGGATAGGTCATAGTTGATCGGTTGAAAGGTCATAGTTGATTCGACCAATCAGCTGTGCGGGCGCATGCTGTCAGTGTCGCAATAACACAGTGTGTCAGTAAGGCACAATCAGGCTTCATCATTAGGGAGTTTATTTCTATGAGGCTGCATTTTCAAGTGTTGCCAGCAGATGTCGCTGGTGCACAGGTTTCTCTCAGATACTTTGTAAAAGAAGTGATTGTTTCCAGGATGTTTTCAATTAACCCCGGAGTTACCATTGATTGGTTTTCAGTCATTGGTAATTTCAGATTTTTGTAGATTCTGATGGATTTCGCTGTAAAAGAATTTTCTTTATTCAATTGTCAGTTTGTAGTTTATTAGTGACTGTTTATAGTTTATTAGTGATGGTTTATAGCGCTGGGGGTCAGAGGTCATTACTGATAGTGTCTGGTGGGAAGTAGAGGGATTTGTCACTGATCTCTACATGCTGATGTTTCCAAGGCTGATCAGATTATCTAATTATTTAAATTTACATACCAAGTTAGTTTTCTGATACGAAAATCTCGGTTTTATCTTAAATTAAGTAAAAATGTAAGAAAAACTAGATGGAAATAAAAATTATTTATGTGGAACATCTGAGACGTATTAAAGATTTTAAAAAAACTACAATCCCATCTCCAACAATTGGAGTATGAAGCGGTCAGTAGTGTGGGGTCATCAGTACTTCTGGGCAGGATGGGATCATCTCCTATCTGCCATATTCCGCAGTCCCCGGGGGTCTGATCATCGGGAGCCGCACCTCACAGGGAGTTATTACCCCATGTAATACGGGGGATGTAGTTGTTGTTAGTTGTTTACGACCCTCGGCGACCTAAAGGTGAGCTCCCGCCTTGTTTTTCGGTTTTGCACAGCTTCATTCAGTTGTGTGATATCCATGCCAGTATCCGCTGACAGTATCAGCCATCGTGTTCTTTGGCGCCGGGTCTTCTTTTGCCACCGATCTGTCTAAGCATTATAGATTTTTCTAGCGACTCCGCTTGCATTACATGGCCAAAATCCATGAGCCTGAGCCCGGTCATCTTGCCCTCCAGTGATATATCGGGTCTTATACGCTTCAGGACTTCTCTGGTTGTTCCTCTCGCCCACCAGGGCATACGCAGCAGCTTTCACCAGCACCACAGCTCCAATGCATCAATCCTCCTTCTATCAGCTTTTTTCGCAGTCCAGCTGTCACATCCATACATGGCTCTGGGAATACGGTGGTTTGCACTATCCTGCGTTTAGTTGCTATACCGATATCCCTACTTTTCCAGATTTTGCCCACATTTAGCATCGCACTTCGCCCCAATTCTATCCTACGTTTTATCTCTGCCATAGATTCTCCATCCTGGTCATTTATTGAGCCAAGAAGGATGAAGTCTCGCACACATTCTACGGCCTCATTGATTTTAATTTGGCTTTTTTTTGCAGTTGTCATAATTTTAGTCTTCTTTATTCCAGGTAGAGGCCCGTTGTTTCAGTTTCACTCTTATGTATCAGAGAGCTCTTTCATAGTGTTTCCAAGGTGAAGTTTTTACAGGGTAGGTCGCCAGGTCTTTCCCTAACCCTCCCCATTTATGCGGGCTTGGGACCAGCGGATATGGATGACTCCTACACGGCCGGGTTATAACGGGGATGTTGTTGTAACAGCGGGAAGTTTCTCCTTATTGTAGGAGATGGTCAGCGGGGTCGCCCCAAATCATTACCGTAAAATAATGATACTTCATACAAATATTTACAGGATGAATTAAAGATTAAGAATCCTTGAACCGAGGTGAACAATGTGAGGGAGCGATCACATGGGGAGAGCGAGTCACGCCGTCCGTGTGCCGCGTGGGAGACCTCACAGCTGCATGTTCTGTTCTGTGAGAGTCGCACAACCATATAACGGGCTGTGATTTGTCCGTCTCACAGCATCACCCCGAGAGAAAATCACTGATGTAAAAATACCCAATAAAATAATGGGTGGTGTTTTTTTTGCACAAAACTCGCACAATTTTCTCCCCTACGTGAGAGAGACGCAAAAACCTTTACAGTAGAAAGTCCTACTGTTTGAGCCCTAAAATAAGCCCTAGCTGCATTAACAAAAAACCCCAATACATTACCTAAGAAGCGCTGTTCACTCTGCCGCACTTCTCCTCCGCAGCTCCGGCACACTTGTTTCTAGTTTTCAGCCAGCAATTCCTGCTCAGGGCTTCAAAAACCCCGCCTCCAGGAAGCACTGGCTCTGATTGCTTCTCAAGCACCACATTTCAGCCAATCAGAGCCAACGCATTGAATGAAATTACAACAGCTGCTACTTTAACACTGTGGCCTCTAACAGCCACCTACCCGTTAAGAGCAGCTGCTACAAGAAATGGTTACATGATAGCCAATACTATACGTAAGGGTACGTTCACACGTGCGCAGCGTTTAATCGCCGGAAAGAACGTTTTTCGGCGATCATGACCAGAGCTAGAAAGCGTATTATCGTTTGTTCCTACTTTGCAAACTATCTTTTCGTCCATCGAATATGCGTTGGCGCCTATTTCGGTGGCATATGTTTCGTTTTTTTTTCGGGTTGCCGTTTTTACACGCCGTAAAATTGCCCGTGCGAACGAATACATTGGAAACCAACGCCTCAGATGGTCACGTTTATACGATTGGGCGCAAAAACGCGCCGTTTATGCGCTCGTGTGAACGCACCCTAACCCTGTACAAGAGACGAGATACTCGCCATCCAATCACTTATTCTTAATATGAGGTTTATAGATAAAAGGAACCAAAACCTCTCATCCAAGATGCCGATAACACATTTATATCCGGACGCTGAAGAACAGAAAGGAAGAGACTGATAATATAATAACACAATAGTGGGAAATAGGATTTCACTGGTATTACTGGATTTATCGCAGACGTGGAGCTAATTACAACTATACTCACACATGGGTATATCTTAAAGGGGATGTCCAGTTATAACATCAGACATCGCTTCACTAGCGCCCCCTGCAGTAACACAATAGATCAGCACTTACCCCTGGGGTCTCGGCATTTGTTGTGACAGTTGAAGTTATGGGAAGTCAGGTGACCGCTGCAGCCAATCAGAGGCTGTATTGTCACCCCTCATTCTCCTGGCATTCCCTGTGATGCCGCGGTCACCTGACTTACGGTAACTTTTGCTGTCACAACAAATGCCGGGGTGACAGCGCGGCAGCAATTCTGGATTTCAGCGGCGGCGGTGTAAGCACTGATCAGTTGGTTATTTTACTACAGGGGGCGCTATTGAAGGGATGTTGTCCGGTTACAGATCAGACACTTAAAGAAGGACCCTCAAATGAAAAACATTCCGTGAAAGACAAGCTGCACACTGACTCGAAATCAGCTGCAGATACGTGCCGCGCTCCTCTTATCTCCCTGTACGCTGCTGTACTCGAATGCAGCGCACACCGGCAACAGCTACCGAGCGCCACCGCCAGCGTTCATGTGATGCCATGTCCACAAATGTCCACCAGTGTGCGCTGCACTGTGGGTACAGCAGCATGTGCCATCGGCTGATGAGAGGAGCGCCGCACGTATCCACAGCGGATTTGATTCAATATCAACAATGGCAGATTTTGCTGTGGACTTTTCTGCTACGTGTGAACATACTCTAATTGTGGTTTCAACATTTCCCACCATTTAACCCTTACATCTCCAAATGTAAGTTATCTCTGAGTGTAATCGCAGGCTGCATCACCAACAATGGCGCTGCTGTGTAATAAACCAACATTTGCCGGTGACGGTTATTATACCTCATATATAAAGGGGTTTATGGATCGGAGCAGCTAAACATTATACAATATATCTGAAGAACATCCAGTCTACACACTTCTCAAAGAATTGTTAAAAATCAATTAGTAACATTATAGAAACCAGAAACCTGCTGGATACGTAAATTACAGACTCTGCAGCCGGGCGGCTAATAAATGTCCGATACGGTTTAATTATTTGGCAATAAGTAAGAGGGACGCCGCGCCAGGATGTCGCCTGCAGCAACCGTATATAGGCCGCTGCCCCGGCCTATAGATAATATCCAGCTGGAGGTGGCGCGTGCCAGTGTGTGTGCCCTTCAGCTTTACATTCTGCATGCAGCAATAAGCTTGTGAGGAGCAGTTCACATCAGACTTCTCTTCAGGGGATGCAAATCGGGACACCCCCAGTATGCAGGACGTCTTTGGAATACAGCTCCCTGTTCAGGATATTAGGATATTTTCAGCATTTTCTGAAAAAAAATCAGTTTTAGTAATATGGGGAATTTGCCTGCTAACAACTCAAATGGGGGGAAGGGGCTTGTTATTTGTAAAGCACCAACTTATTCCACAGCGCTTTCAGGCCTCGAAAGGCCAAATCAACCTTGAGCCGGCTACCTGAACCAGGATTGAACCCGCAACCTTCAGGTCGTGAGTGAGAGTTTAGGACTGCATTCTGCTTCCTTAACACTCTGCACCACATGAGGCCCAAATGGGGACCCATTCACACCTAATGGCTTTGAATATAAATTGTCCTTAATATGGGTATTGCTTATTCTTGCTATATATTTAGTTTCAAAAATCTTTATTCAGGAAGCAAACAAGATAAGTACAGCTTTACTGTTTGTCTAGATTTGGTTTTCCCTCGCAGGGGATAAGATGGAATATTCAACAGTCATCTTAAACAAGTATATAGAACTCTTATGTGCACTTATTCTCATATCAATATCTGTTTCTTTTTCTACAATTTTAATTAAATTGTCTAACGTATATAGTATAAGTATTAGTAAATTTTGTCAATTAAAACAATAAACTTTAACAAAGTTCAACTTTGGTCGTCACTCATTCATGTTCAAAATAATGTCTGTTTTTTTTCATATTAAGGTTGGTGTTTTTAGGTCGACTGGAGGACGTGTCGGAATCCTGGTATATCTACCAGGCTTATCCAAGGTTCCCAGACCTCCCCGAATTTTTCTAAAGTGTCAGCCCCTATTGCATGTAATCTCTCATTGCAATTGCAATTCGAGAGACTCTCTCCATTACATCCTGAAAGGACAGAGTTCTTTGCTTCCATCTGGATGCAATATGGATTCTAGCTGCCATACATATCACCTGGATCAGCTTGTGAGCTCGGTATCTGACACCTGATTGTCGGTCGCCAAGGAGGAACACTGTTGGAGACTTATGCAGGGGTCCTATAAATCTCTGTAGAAGCCTGTGAACTTGTGCCCAAAGCCCCTTCACTACCGGGCATGTCCACCAAACATGGACGTGGGTGCCTGCCTCCGCACAGCCTCTGAAACAAAGGGGTGAGACTGATTAGTATATTTGGTGTAGTCTGTTAGGCACCAGGTGAGCTCGGTGGAGGATCTTTATGGATGTCTCCGTCAAGGTCACCTGCTGGCTCCCCTTTGCAATTGTCTCGCAGCATTGCTTCCATCTCTCCGGCGACATGTTTATATTTAGATCCTTTTCCCATTTTTCCATATATGGTAGTCTGCCCTCTGCCCCTGGTGTGTTCAAAATATTGCAGATCAGGGATAGGGAGCCCTTTCTCATGGGGTCTCTCAGGCATAGTCTCTCGAACGCGGTTAAATCCGGGAAGACTTGTGGAAGTTTGAGCGAGCCCAGAAAATGGTAGACTTGATTAATTCTGAAGTTCTCAGATGTGGGAGGATTGAATTTAGTTTTAAATTGGCTTACAGTTAGTAGCCTTGAGTTTTCTATCAGGTAGTGTATGTTTGTGACTTCATTTATTTTCCACCACTGGAAATGCACTAGGTCTTTACTAGGGGGGACATTTTCATTTGTAATTATTGGTAGAAGCCTGGATGAGCTTGTTG
Source organism: Eleutherodactylus coqui (assembly GCA_035609135.1). Classification (NCBI taxonomy): domain Eukaryota; kingdom Metazoa; phylum Chordata; class Amphibia; order Anura; family Eleutherodactylidae; genus Eleutherodactylus; species Eleutherodactylus coqui. The sequence continues at coordinate 38,040,218 of CM069408.1, forward strand.
ACAGTTTGTGCTTGTGTCTGGTCTCCCTCCAGATGCGCATTGAGTGATATGAAAGGGGGCTCATTTCTAAAAGGTTTGCTTTTATAGTGCCTTTAGACCAAATCAGTTCCATGAGGGTGAATGGGTTTAATTTGAATTCTTCCATGTTGACCCAAAGGGGTGCTTTTGCCCCCCGAGGGTCTCAATCCATTGCGCTAATCTCGCTGCTGTGTAATATTTCTTAGGGACAGAGAGGCCTCCCTGGCTCCTATGGTAATACATGGTTTTATTTTTTATTCTCTGCTGTTTGTTGGCCCATATGAACTTGAAGATGCATTTCTGGAAGTTGTTCAGTACCTCATTCGGGATGGGGATGGGAAGGGTTCGGAACAGGTATAATAGTCGTGGCAAGGTGTTCATCTTTACCGCATGTATCCTACCTATCCACGAGAGCATTGGATCATCCCATTTTTCTAGTTCCACGGTTAGTTTCTTTATTAGGGGAGGATAATTGCACTTATATAAGGTGGATAGTGAGGGGGTCAAATTAATTCCCAAGTACGGAATGTACTGGGGTTGTTGTCTAAAACCAAAGTTTAGGTCTATTAATTTTGATAGTGGGGGTGGTGTGTTTATATGGGCTATGTCACTTTTGTCCGCATTTACTCTTAGCCCCGTCAAGCTTGCCCATTTTTCCAATAGATTCATTAAATTAGGTAGTGTTATTAGGGGTTGGGTGATTGTAAGCAACATGTCGTCCGCAAACATGCTTAGCTTGATTTCGTTGCCTCCGAGGGTGACTCCTTTTATGTTTGGGTTCCTTCTTATAGCTATCGCTAGTGGTTCCATGGCAAGTGCAAAGAGTTCCGGGGAGAGCGAGCATCCCTGTCGGGTGCCTTGCTTTATTGGGATTGGTGTTTCTTTAGTTGTCGGTAGTTTTAGTAGGGTAGAGGTTAGGGAATATAGGGATTTTATCGCCTGTAAGAATTCTCCCTCAAAACCCATGCGTCTTAGCAGTACAAAGAGGTATTCCCAAGATAGAGAATCGAACGCTTTCTCGATATCTAGAGCTAGGAGGGTTAGCTGGCTAGTATTCCTCTGGACCTGATCTATAATGTTTAGAACCTTTCGAATGTTGTCCGGTGCCTGCCTCTGTGGGATGAAACCTACTTAATCTTTATGTACTAGTTTTGGGAGAAGTGGATTCAGTCGTTTTGCTAATATACTAGTGAAAATTTTGTAGTCTAAATTTAGGAGCGATATCGGTCTGTAGTTTTTCGGGGATAACGGGTCTTTGTTTGCTTTAGGTATTACTGTTAGATTAGAGTTAAGGAACTCTTTTGGTGGGATTTGCCCTTCCATTATGGTTTGGAACATTTCTCTTAGGGGCCCGGTTAATGAATCTTTATATTTTTTGTAATATATGGCTGTGAGGCCATCTGGGCCTGGGGCTTTCCCTGGTTTTAGATTATCTATAGCTTCAGCTATTTCTTCATTGGTGACGGTGATATTTAGTGCCTCCCTCTGCTCTTGAGAGATGGCGGGGATTGGGAGCGAATCCATAAATTCGTTCCTTTGGCTTTCGCTTCCCCCTCTGTGTTCCTGATAGAGGGAAGTGTAGAAATTGGCAAACGTGTCGTAAATTTTGTTCGGGTTAGTTGTTGTAGTGTTATGGGGGGTATAGAGTTTAAATACAGAATTGAGTCTCTGAGTATCTCGCAGTTTTGCAGCAAGCAGTCTATCCGGTTTATTGGCGAATTTGTAGTATTTATATTTGGTCCATTGTAACGCCCTTTCTACTTTTTCCGATAACATGATGTTTAATTGTAATTTGATGTCTCTAATTTCTTTTGTGGTTGCCCGTGAGGGGTTGTGCGGGTTGAGGTCTTCCAGTAGGAACAACCTTCTCTCCAGCGCTTGGAATGCTTTTGATTTTTTTTCTTTCTTTTTCTGGGAGGAAAGCTGAGTTAGTTGACCTCGGATATGTGCTTTGTGGGAGAGCCAGACCCATTGCGGTTTGGCTTCCGGTCCTTTATTAAGATCAAAGAATTCTGTGATTTGGTTCGAGATTTTATTCGAGCTAATTGGGCCTTTCACTAATGCCTCGTTCAGCCTCCATCTATAGGTGCTCTTTGCTATTCTCTCTAAGTCTATCTCACATAGTACCAGGTTGTGATCCGACCATGCACACGGGAGGTGTCTGGTGGTCGCAAGTTGGGGTAGGAGTGATGTTGAGGTCAGAACATAATCAAGTCTTGAGTAGGTCTGGTTGGGCGTGGAGAAAAAGGTATACCCCCTATCCTTTCCGCGTATCTCTCTCCAGGAGTCTGCTAGTCAATGGTGTTCTAATTTGCTTTCCCACTCTTTTCTCTGTTTGGCCGAAAATCTATCTGGAGTGCTGCTCGACATGTCAAGTATCCCGTGGAAGGGGAAATTAAAGTCTCCTGCCTACAGTATCTTATGTTGTGGAAATCTTGCTAACTGGTTCGCTACTATTTTCATCGTGGGCTAGGGATTTTCCGAGGGGGCATACATGTTAACTATTAGTAGTGGCTGGTCCTGTAGTAAACCCCATGTGAGACAATATCTACCCTCTTGGTCACTCTCTGAGTGAATCTCCTGGAGAGGGAATGAATTGTGTAAAAGTGTCATTACTCCTATGTGTTTCTTACTAGCTGTGGATGTGAAACTTCTTGTATAATTCCGGTTAATGTATCTGGGGGCCGAGTTATGGGAGAAGTGTGTCTCCTGAATACATAATATATCTGGTTTGTGCTTGGCATATGTCATGAGGGCTTTTCTCCTTTTGCTTGGGGAGTTAAATCCTCTTATGTTATGTGAAATTAAGCATACCATTTGTTGGCCTGGTCTAGGCTTGCTAGGATGTCTTCGTCAGGGGCTTTCCCTCCGTACCGCTGTTGTCCTCCAGTCCGACCTTTTTTTATGAGTGATGATCTGTGGTCTTAATTCAAGATTGTTAACGAACAAACTTACAAACAAAGCAACTTTTCCCCTTTGACTTTGGGGAGTCAATAAGGTATTTAGTAACCTACACTTAACTAGGGTCCTAAGACCCTTTTGGCCAGAGAGTGGATTAGTTTCACCCTTCGGCGATTCATCCATCTCTGAAAAACTCAACAACTAGTGTACCATCGTTGGACCTAAGCATCATACACAAAAACAGAAAAAGATCTCAACATTAGTATAGTCATTTTGTTTCCCCTCTGTGAGGGAGCGTTCCCCCTAGAGTATTCTTCTAGAGACTGTCCCCCAGCCCACCCCATAATATTTCCCAAACCTGTATTTTTTTTGTGTTTTTTTGGGGGGGGATTTCTCTTCTCCCTTTCATCTCCGAGTCTCATCCCGTGTTACCCCCCCCCCCCTCCCCTACTGGGTGTCAGGGGTGGCGACGGGGAGAGTCCCAATCAGGGGTGGCGACGGGGAGAGTCCCAACTTGCTATATATTTAATTAGTCCCCGACCATACGTCTTTTATTGGCAGCTGTTAAGCTGCTTTATTCGACAGTGTCGTCTTTTGACGGCGGCCGCATGAGAAGACTGGCACAGATCTCCCGTGCCAGAGAGAGTGGGTGCTCGACTGTTGGATGACAACCTGGCCCTTGTTTCTAGAGCAGGGGCCCAAGAAATCTTAATTTCTAGCTATTTAACCCTTTACATCGTACTAATCGTAGCATGTAAAAGGCTGACAGAAGGGGGGATTCCTTTCTCAGCCATCAGAGCCCTGCAATGTGATTGGGTACCATTGCAACTCATCGGGACCCCGCATCTTTCAGTGCGTCTTGTTTCTGCGGCGAACAAACGAAAATGCTAACTTTATTCTATTGGTTTGTATGATTACTACGATACCAAACTTGTGTAGTTTTTGTTTTGCTGTACTACATTTTTTTTCATAGACATTTAATTTATTTTTTAATTATTTTCTGCCACCTTCTTCTGCGCGCAATAACTTATTTTTCCATCAACGTAGCTGCATGAGGGCTCATTTTTTACAAGACATCCTGTAGTTTACGTTGGTACCATTTCAGAATACATAATGACTTTTTGATCGCTTTTTATTGCATTTTTTTCTGGGAGATAGGGTGACCGAAAAAATGCATTTGTTTTTTTTTTATTCCCCAGTCGGGTTAAATAATACGCTACTTTGATTGTTCGGACTTTTACAGATGCAGCGATACCAAATATGTATTTTTGTTTTATCTTAATTTTACTTTTTATAGCCCCCCAGGGGACCACAACTAGCGATGTTTTGATCGCTCCTACAGTATGATGTAATGCCACTTTCAGGGTATTTAAATGCCACTGTCAGAATTGAAGGGTTTTAAAGGGTTAATAGTGCCGATCAGCTACGCGGCTGATTGCAGCTATTGCCCGCGGGGGTCAGCTGTAATAAACAGCTGACGCTCATGCTGCATGAAGAGAGGTCGCCCTACGATCTCCCTTTATACATACCCCGACGCTGCAGGACATAAATGTACATCCTGGAGCATTAAGGGGTTAATAGGGATGTATATTTTTTCTTCTTCTCTCTTATTTATCACCATTAAAGTTATACATTTCTCCTCCCCCCCCCCCCCCCACCCCCCATTTTATTAACTTTCTCCCCATTAAGGTCTTTATTTTATTGATTATAAATCTTTGATATTTTAATATTGGGTATATGTGAAGTAAAAGCACCAAGAAGTAATGTGGTACAGATATACGGGCCAGTAATAGTGCCGGGTTATTACCCTTAGGCTAACTTCACATGGGCAAGGGCCCGATATAGTTCTCGCCAACATACAATTTCCATGAGGATTGGAGGCATTCCGATTATAAAACTGTGTTGCCTCACTTCAGGGAAGTCGTGATCCTCCACCGCAGCCGTGCCAGAGGATCGTGGAGCTTCCCCCATTGTTTTCGATGGGAGACCTCACATCGCACCGCATGCACCTAGCATGTGGTGTGATGCTGCCACCCGCCCATTGAAAACGATCATTTAAATAGCTGTGATGCGAGCGCACAAATATGGGGCGCACCGCGATTTGTTTCCCGCAATGTATCGCTCTGCGATGCAGGAGAAAAAAATAAAATGAAAACCGCTCACATGTAAACGAATGTGGTTCATATTTGTGCGTCTCACAACACACAAATCTCACGCGATTTTCCCGCCCGTGTGGAGGCGGCCTGAGGGCCGATAAATCGCTCAGACTCCCGGAACCAGCTTGAAGCTGAAGATTGTCGTTCAGTCTAAATGCTGCACCGACTGAACGGCGATCAAGAATTTGTTGGCTTCTCGTTCAGTTTGTGAACGCAGAAAACTGAGTGACGGATCGGCCGTGTAAACAGGCAGTTGTTTATAAATGGAGGCGGTGAGAACGATCCCCGGCGGCTCCACCTCCATCACTCCGCAATGATTGTATATGTGTAGAAATCATAGGATGAATCAACGCTGGGAGGACTTGTTGGGCTTCTGTACCCGGCCGGCGTCCCATGTAAAAACACTGAGGCTACAAACCAGATATTTACCAGATTGTTACAATTCAAACGGGTTCTTAAAAATTTTATTCTGTCTTACATAGAGGATGTATAAAAATAGTGCAGATCAGAATATACAGACCAGTGATAAAGTCACAGCATAACAGAAATGGGCTAAAAACACTAATAGACCCGCGACCAACTTATCATAGGGCGGGCACTATGAAGGAGTAGTTGAAGCAGAAAGTATTCTGGTCTCATAGGGTTAAAAAGTGTGAAGAACAATTCAGTATGACACAAAACAATAAGACCGTATCAGAAATCTGAAATAAAAGATATACATAGTATACAAATATCCTCACACAGAGCGGTACAAGACATGTGTCACGTGTAATATTTACATCACAAAAACATATTTCACATCAGTTTACAGATCAGAGGGAGCGGGTACAGACAAAATCCAGCAATACATAGAGAAGTAAACTAATCAATACAAATAGGGACTGATCACAGGAGCTTACATTCTAAAGGGGTAGGTCTGAAATAAGGTAAAGTGCTTGTTCTGTATAACGGTCCTTATAATACAGTATCTGCATGGGCGGCACCAGACGGCATCCATATATACAGATATGAAGTGCGTATCAGTGCATTGAATGTAGGCGATACTAATGGAACAAGAGGTCAGGATCTGGAAAATGCTATAGAAGAGGAGTGGATGGAGAGGAGTTAGATTAGGAAATGTGATCGGCTGGGCTGAAAGGATGGGTTTTATTGCACTTAAAACTATGGATCAGGCTCGATCAGGAGAGCACCGCTTTAGGTTCCTATAGAAGCGTTCACATGGACGATTGTTAAACGCACTGAATCCGCGCATCTAACAAAAATAGGACACACGAACTCACATATCGGCTCCGAGGTGAGCGCAATGATAGGACATGTCGCATCTTTGCTTTGTACTTTCCATACACTCCTGTGGGAGCCTTGAAAGCACGCAGCCCGCACCTCGGAGCTTGTGAACGCAGGGGCGTAACTATAGAGGATGCAGTTGCACCCGGGCCCAGGAGCCTTGCGGGGCCCATAAGGCCTCTCTTCTCTATATAAGGAACAGTACTATGAATAAAGCATTATACTTGGGGGCCCCGTTCCAGGTTTTGCATTGGGGCCCAGAAGCTTCAAGTTACGCCTCTGTGTGAACGGACTACTTCACGCGATCTTTTAGAGCATTATAGCAGCGAGATTTTCCCACGGCTATCAGCGCTAAAACAGCGCTCGTCTGAAGGGGCCTAATAGGAATTAGCTTGATTATCTGGGGTAGCACATCCCAGAGAACTGCTGCAGCTCAGGAAAAGTCTTGGAACTTAAATTGGAGGATCAGATTCTAGAAGTTAGTCTGAGTTCATTAGCAGAACAGACAGCGGGTAGGGTGGTAGACAGAGAAGAATGAGGAGGTGCAGCGCTGTGGAGAGCTTTATGGGCGAGAGGGACAACTTGTACTCTATAGTGAACAGACAACCAGTTGGCTCTAGACAGCGGTACAAGATACTGGCTCTACTTGCCACATCAGTGCAGGCACTTCACCAATATACTGGAAGTCTTTTACCAGTAAAATGCCCAAGCTGGTCCCCTGGGTCGTGTCTAGGCCATTGTATGTTCAGTGTGGTTTCCAATTACAGTGGCCCAGGAAGGATCACTGCAGACTGAAGTCACTGCAACTTCCTACCCTGTTTCCCCGAAAATAAGACGCGTCTTATATTAATTTTTGCTCCCAAATATGCGCTACGTCTTATTTTCAGGGGGTGTCTTATTTCACCGCGGCAAATCCATCTGTGGCCACTAATCCCTCAATTGGCCAGCTTTGTGGACGAAATTTCTCAGAAATCTCGTCCACATGGGACAGCAAATCTGTCACGGCAAAGCTGGGAGAAGCCGGTGCTGTGGTGCGGATTCACCGGCCACAGAAACGGAAAAGTGTGCAGCCAGGTCGCTTCAAAACAAGCGGCTGAGTGCCGTGGGGTTTTGAAGCAGCGCTTTCCCAGCGGAAATCTCGCTGTTTATCGCTGTGGCCAAACTGCGAGATTTCCGCTGGAAATACGCTCTGTGAGAACCCAGCCTTAAGAATCACACAGGTTGCCTGACTCAGACACAGAGCCATAAAAAATAAGGGCTGTAAAGTAACGTACCTGTCTGCAGACAGAAGTTCCTGTACCACTTGTAAGCAGGGATGGTATTGCAGCTTCCGGCCACCAGGGGGAGCTCATCACAGCAGACATGTACAGCAGGAGCAGAACATACAGTATGGACTTTTCCAGCCAGCAAGGGGAGCTCACAACAGCACACTCATACAGCACAGCAGGGACAGGATAACAGCAGACTGTCTGCAGATCTACCTATACATCTGGAGGTAGGAGACAACAGGGATGGCAGCTGGGGACAGGCCTCTTGACTTGCCTGCACACTTTACTATGCCTTACTATCGGGGGGTGCCTTATATTTGGGACTTCTGCAAATTTCAGGGGGTGCCTTATTTTCAGGGATGCCTTATTTTCGGGGAAACACGGTAACAGTGGGCCAGTTGAGTCCTTGGACAGACTTTTTATGCATGCTGGGCATAAGGGGTTATTTACTGTGTGGGTAATAAAGAAGGCACTTTAGGTTTCCAATTCACCCCTGCCTGACAGCATGCAGAAAATATGACTACAAAACCAAGGCTTCACAGTTCCTAACTATACAATAAATATATATAAAGCTTAGATGAAAAGAATGAACAATGTATCTACAAGATGGAGCCATTCATACTGCAGAGATCCCGGAATGATTCATCTCATGGGAATCCTGGGGGTCCAGAAGTTCTCTGGTAACATCAGGAGGATCTAGAAGGAAGCAGGTATATCATCAGTATGACGGTCATACAGTATATTCTGATTACCACTGCTGGACGCATATATTGTATTTCAGCATGGCTTGAGTAGCGGTGCGCGATTTCAGCGACCTCATTGGTTGTTGGGTACACACCCCCCTTTGGAGATGTGCACAAGTGCTAGTTCACGAGACCCGCGGTTGGGGGGGGGGGCGCGTGCAGGACTGCTACCTCATGAAGCCCCGTGGCCCGTTAAATAAGCAGCAACAGGGCCGTAGGAGGGTCTGCAACTAACCCTAACCCCCCGCGGGTCTCAGGAACTAGCACTCGTGCACATCTCCAAAGGGGGGGGGGGTACCCAACAACCAATGAGGTCGTGGAATCGCTCACCACTACTGAAGTCATGCTAAAATACAATATACGCCTGCCGGATGGGTCACCTGCATCTCTGGGGTCAGTAGCTGCAGGCGGAGGGGGGTCATTTACTGATCATGGCGGTGGATTGTTCTTCATGTATAAGGAGCATGGCGGTTGTACAGAGCGATGGAGATTTGCCCTTTTAGGTGAAATCTAGACGGAGCAGAATTACCACAAAGTCTCCATGCGGACCCTCCACCCAGAAATACCACGGCACTTACAGTAGCAGCAAAGTTTTTCAAAATCTCATCCACAAGCTGCAGAAATAATCCACACAAAACCCGTGTGGAAATTCACATATTCATTTTATCGCCCTCTCCACTATGGGATTCACTTCTCAATGAGGCGGTGAATTCTGTACAGAGATATATGTGCAGATTTTGAGGCAGGCTTTCCACTGATCTACTGCGGACTGCCGGCTGAGGACATTCTGCTGCAAATCGCCCCCTGTGGACCCGCCTTATAGTGACATTTCTGTTATTTATTTTAAAGGCTTTATTTCTAGTTTGTAGTAAAAGATAAACAATACAGTTAAGGCTGCCTGTCCACGGGCGTTGCGGTATCCTGTGGTGGAGAGCTGCCACCCAGGAGCAGGAGCCAGCAGACGGATCTCCGCGATGAGCCTATCTGACAGGCTCACCGGGGAGAATCCCAGCATGCTGCGATTTGCCTCCCATGAGCGGAGAATCGCTATGATAGGGGGACTGCGTGCACTGTGTTCCCCGCAGCCAGATTATCGCCACGGGGAATGCAATGCAAAAGCGCCCGTGGACAGGCAGCCTAAGACCACCAATGACATTTCCCACTAGTTAGACCCCCGCAGCTCCCTCATTGCATCGGCATCCCTTCCAGGCTCCCCCCCCTGCAGAGAGCGCCGACGTATATCGGCTCGGCGTGAAAACCGAGCCAATATACGTTCGTGGGAATGCAGCCTTCTAGCGACATTTCCGCTAGTTTTTTTTAAGGCTTCATTTATAGTTTGTAGTAAAAAATAAACACAGCTAAGACCACCAATGACCTTTCCTACTAGTTTGACCCCAGCAGCTCTCTCATTGCATCGGCATCCCTTTGGGTCATTGTATAACTACCTGTACTCTATGCACAAAGCTTATTGAGCACATTGTATGTAACATCAGACAGACCACCTATGTCTTCTCTCCTGGTCCGCTGTAGACGGACACTTGGACACACAACAATGGCTATCCAGTTGGCTTCAGCCCGTCATGTACATTTCCTGTAGTGGTTTTACAGATGTACTTCGCCTGCGGCTCAACACTTGTAAAGTACAACACTGAATATAACGGCACCTCATTGATCGGCTCTTGGAGGATGTCCGTTCTTTTCTGGGTGACCATCCATCTGCTTCATCTCTCCATCATCAGACGGCACCTTCCTCCTCTTCTTACGACACTAACAACATAACAGATCACAGATCTTGTAGATCACATTTCCGCAGTTTTCTGTCATGTAATTATCTCATATTTATACATAAAATCCAACACAAACTTACGGCAATGCTGACAGCAGAGAGAAGAATCACTACAGCCAGAGCAGCAGCAGCAACAGCAACTGGAGAAAGGAAGCGAATCCAAGGATCTGTCAGAAGATGAAGGACATATCAGAGAAAATAAGACGTAGCGCATATTTGGGAGCAAAAATTAATATAAGACGCGTCTTATTTTCAGGGAAACAGGGTAGGAAGTTGCAGTGACTTCAGTCTGCAGTGATCCTTCCTGGGCCACTGTAATTGGAAACCACACTGAACATACAATGGCCTAGACACGACCCGGGTGACCAGCTTGGGCATTTTACTGGTAAAAGACCTCTAGTATATTGGTGAAGTGCCTGCACTGATGTGGCAGGTAGAGCCAGTATCTTGTACCGCTGTCTAGAGCCAACTGGTTGTCTGTTCACTATAGAGTACAAGTTGTCCCTCTCGCCCATAAAGCTCTCCACAGCGCTGCACCTCCTCATTCTTCTCTGTCTACCACCCTACCTGCTCTCTGTTCTGCTAATGAACTCAGACTAACTTCTAGAATCTGATCCTCCAATTTAAGTTCCAAGACTTTTCCTGAGCTGCACCAGTTCTCTGGGATGTGCTACCCCAGATAATCAAGCTAATTACAAATCTCATCCACTTTGCTGCTTTATCCCGGGATAAAAAGCTGCAGACAGAATTTCTGTGCAGAAAGTCTGCATGGAAATTCTGCGGCAATTACGCCCCGTGTAAACCCAACCTAAATCTTTTCATGGAAAGGAGGATATCCTCCCTTTTTGTTTAAGGTAAAAAGGAATACTCTTTTGAGGAGTCGAGGAGTACACCGAGAAAAAAAAAAATCTTGTTCCGAGTTTACACTGGATTTTTTGAAGTTGATAAGCCAACCTAACTAAGATAGAAGTTTAACTGTCTGGCCCAGGTGACTGTCCATAGAGTCCGAGTGATCTGAAATAATCTAGGTAAGGAATGTTGTTTCCTATTCTCCTGAGATAGCCTATAGCCTCAATCATATCCCTTTACCTGTAATCTCCACTACATGGGGTAGAGAAGATGTGAGGTCAGTATAATACCCAGCAATACCCTCTTACCTATAATTTCCACTACATGGGGTATAGAAGGTGTGAGGACAGTATAATACCCAGTAATACCCTCTTACCTGTAATCTCCAGTACATGGGGTATAGAAGGTGTGAGGACAGTATAATACCCAGTAATACCCTCTTACCTGTAATCTCCAGTACATGGGGTATAGAAGGTGTGAGGTCAGTATAATACCCCAGTAATACCCTCTTACCTGTAATCTCCAGTACATGGGGTATAGAAGGTGTGAGGTCAGTATAATACCCAGTAATACCCTCTTACCTGTAATCTCCAGTACATGGGGTATAGAAGGTGTGAGGTCAGTATAATACCCCAGTAATACCCTCTTACCTGTAATCTCCAGTACATGGGGTATAGAAGGTGTGAGGTCAGTATAATACCCAGTAATACCCTCTTACCTGTAATCTCCAGTACATGGGGTATAGAAGGTGTGAGGTCAGTATAATACCCCAGTAATACCCTCTTACCTGTAATCTCCAGTACATGGGGTATAGAAGGTGTGAGGACAGTATAGTACCCAGTAATACCCTCTCACCTGTAATCTCCAGTACATGGGGTATAGAAGGTGTAAGGACAGTATAATACCCTAATAGTACTCTTACCTGTAATCTCCGGTACATGGGGTTTAGAAGGTGTGAGGTCAGTATAATACCCAGTAAGACCTGCTTACCTGTAATCTCCAGTACATGGGGTATAGAAGGTGTGAGGTCAGTATAATACCCAGTAATACCCTCTTACCTGTAATCTCCAACAGGTATTCCTGGGTCTCCTCACTGACTGGGTTGGTGATCCGGACACGGAGTCTCCTCCCGTCATCTTCTCTCTGGGCACTCGGGAAAATCAGCGTCCTATTGTCGTCTATCAACCGGTATCTGTGGGGTAGAGACCCCCGGTCCACTTCCCAGGTCAGAGCCGCCTCCTCTCCAGAGAACTGGACGCTCACAGCAATGTCCTGACCGAGCCGGCTGGAGTTACTGGTTATGTTGGAGATGAGAACTGGATCTGGAAGTATCAGCAGAAGGTAGTTGACCATCAGTGATGTGACATCAGCAGGGAGATGAATCTAGGTGCTGTATAGAGTGCTAGCTCTGCTGTCATTATCAGACCCCAGTACCTGCCCCCTATACTGACCATCAGTCATGTGATCTGCAGCCCCTTCACCATATACAGTCACCCGTGACTACTGATCCAGTGTTATCGGCCTCTATTACAGGAGGACAGAATTCAGGTTTCCCATAGAGGACAATAGAGAAATGTCTCCTGTGATCCACCAGCTCTTACCTAGTACAGTGATGGCTGTAGAGCGCTGGAAGCCCTCCGAACGGTTGTGATGCCAGAGAATATACTCGCAGGTGTCGTCCTTCCAGGCATCTGTCAGCCTCCAGCACCCGCTGCTTGTGTTTAGGTGGAGTCTGTGGCCAAAGTGATTATCGGACAAACTATTATCACACCACAACTCCAGTAGTTTAGTGTCTCCAGCTCCACATTTTCTGTACAGCTCCAGGATACTTTCTTCATCAGTACATTTCATGCCGCAGTCAGTGATGTCTGATCCTCTCCGCACATAGACTGATGAGACGGATGACAGGATCTGGATGAGGAGGACAACTGTGAAGACACAAATATGGAGACATCAGTCAATGCAGCAGAGTTCCTCCTCTCTGGAGACATCCTTGTACATTTCCTCCAGGCTGCACTCAGTTTGCTCATTACTAAACCTTGGTTAAAGCAAAATAACTGCCAAAAAGACTCCAAGGAGCAAAAGTAGTTCAACTTCATAAATCAGTAAAAGGATCCAAAAATGTGAAAATGCCGACTGGTTCTGTCCGCACTCTGAGCAAGAAGTAGAAGAATGATGGGGTCTGGTATTACCAGTTAGATAAAGCAAGAGAGATCTCACACCGCTGCCAGGAAAATGCAAGGAAAACTCTAGTGGCCCTAAGTTTGGGGCCCCTCCAGCACCTCAGAATACATGTTTTAGGTTTGTCTTGTATTACTGTCTTAACTGTGGAATGCATCAGATTTATGTGTATTAGAATTTGCAGGCATGAAAGGGTTAATGTCTTGTCATGTCTAATGTTGTCTGGAAAATGTATCAATCTGTTTAGCCGTCTATTGGTCTGTGTGCGCATCATGTAGAGAGAGAAGTCTTAAGAGGAGTTAGGCGCAATATCCACGGGCACGCACAGATTCGCAGTGCCGAATCCCGCAACGGAAGAGTTCAGTCAAGTTTGTGAGAGTTAGGGCTCCTGCACACTTACGTTTTTCTTGTGCGTTTTTTTTCACGCGATATCGCTGCGGTTTTTTTTTTTCACACAATTGTCAATGGGACTTTCTAATGTTAAAAACGCATCGCAAGTTGGTAGTTTGCAATTTTTGTGTGATGCGTTTTTATCATTAGAAAGTCCCATTGACAATCACGTGAAAAAAACGCGCAAGAAAAACGCAAGTGTGCAGGAGCCCTTAGTCGGTGAAGTTGGTTGGTGGCTATTGGAGACAAGAGAGAGATGGAGGAAGCAGAGAGATGGCCCGATGCTCATCTTAGAGCCCAGCTTTACCAAGGATTCTCCATCTAGCAGTTGCCCGTAGAGTACATGAACGCCCAGACATGGTGGAAACGTGTTGGAGTGCAGCGTAAGAAGCACATGTATCTGGAGAGATAGAAACCACCAGTGTGTGAGAAAAAAAGTGAGTGTCTGGCAAGAGAGAGAGAGAGTTTTGCCGGGAGAAAGATCCTACAGATAACCAAGACTGTGGATATACAATGCCCCGAGAATCCTCACTGCTTCAGCACTGTACAAGGTGTTTTTTGTGCAAGGACTGTTTTATTGTTACTACATCAAGCGTTTAAGTAAACGGACAGGACCGAACGTTCCCGGTTCTCATTCAGTAAATACCCTCTGTGTGTGTGGACTACTTTATTCTGTCTGGGTGATCCGCCACAGAAGATGAAACGTTGGTGTCACGGTAACAAACCAGGACTGAGGCCTCATGTCCACGGGCACGCACGGATTCTAAGTGTGGAATCCAGCAGCGGATTCCACCCATGCCTGCAGCCATGAGGCCTAAAAAGACATTTTCTTACCTCTCCGGGTCCAGAGCGGGTCTCCTCCATTGCAGCCGGATCTTCTTTCTACTGCACGGCGGATGCGCTAGGTGCGCTGGCCGACATGTCGTGTGCATACACCATGCTTTTTAAAAAAAATAAAAAATCTCCTGCTTTCCCGCGGATCCAATGGAAGCCATCCCTGTGTGATCCACAGAAAAATGCAGCATGCTGACAATGGTCAGGCCGTATAGTGGTGGAGTCGGTATGACTGCAAGTGTTGGTTGATTACGGCTAGCAGGGATTGCAGTCGGTAGGACAGGGAGCATGTTATCAGGCGGAGTACAGAGGGGTTTGGTTTAGGGAATATGGTATGCCTCCCTGAAGAGGTGCATTTTTAGAGCACGCCTGAAGTTTAGTTTATCAATGATTGCCCGGATATTTTTTGGTAGCGCGTTCCAGAGGACAGGTTCAGCTCTGGAGAAGTCTTGGAAGCGGGAATGAGAGGTTCGAATTAGAGGGGCGCTTAGTCTGATTTCATTAGCAGAGCGGAGGGTCTGGGCTGGGTGGTGGATTAGGGGAAGCAATGTAGGGCAGCGCGATGCTGTGGAGCGCTTTGTGGATGAGGGTAGTGAGTTTAAATTGTATTCTGTATTTGACGGGCAGCCGGTGCAGTGACTGGCACAGGGCAGAGGCGTCCGAGTAGCGGCTGGACAGGAAGGTGAGCCTGGCTGCCGCATTCAGGATGGATTGGAGAGGGTACAGTCTGGGGCCAATAATACTAATGAGTCAAAAATGACATAATATCTTGACAACAATAAAGGTAAACAGACAAACCAGGAGAGCGACTTACAGCTCATAATATATACAGGAGGATGTGTGCTGTGAGGTCAGTATCCCCAGGAGTAGCGCTACACCAATCCTTATTCACGAAGCCTGCAATTCCGCAGCAATGTCCGTCCATGGCATGCAATGTTAAATGATCCTTCCCTGCACACGAGCAGAAATCAATCACTTGTGTTTTCCTCTCATGGAGGAAGAATCCCAGCATGCTCTATTTGGTGCAGGAAATTGCACAAATGACTTCCATTGCAATCAATGGAGGCCGTCCGATCCGCAGCGATTCCAAAATGTTAATTTTGAAATCGACGCGAATCAATGTCATAACCGGCACATCATGCCCTGCAGTGCGCATGCGCGCCGGCTGAGACACTCGCAGCTGATCTCAACAGGCAAGTATAAGTCACTGGCCGTGGGCAGGAGGCCTTACTCAACCCTATTAGCAGAACACGCATGCACATCCGCTGGTCCCAACACCTCCTAACAGTCTGGTCAGAACTGACCGGTGGCGGTAATTCATCGATACGACCATCCAGCTTCTCCCATGCCAATAATGCGCCCCTCTCAGACTCTGACAACGGGGTGAAATCTCTTCTCTGCGTTGTAGAGGCATCTAGTGGTCAATCAGCCCTACACAAGCGGAAGAAGAGGTCACTGCCTACAAGGAGTCTCCAAGAGCCTCTTATAGGCCGAGGAACTACTTTTAGGACCTCCGGTGAGAAGACCGTTCATCTAATCACCACAACTCTAATCATTTACAGATCTGCCTGAGATGGAACTGCATCTATTATTACAGATAACTCCGTTCTGCCGGCTCAGAATCTCCTTCATGAGGTTGTCTAGATTTCCAGAGAACAGCAGCTCCAGTTGTGGCACAAGGCAGGACTGAGCATCCGGTACCGCTCCAGCTTCTAGACCTGCCCTGTCCAGTGGGCATTAGGGGGCATGGACCTGGCAGTCATTGGAACAGTCTCAAAAGCTGAGCCAGCACTACCTGCAGTAGTAGTGGGCTGTGACTGACACCCGCCTCCTGCTCCAACAGTGGGCATCGGTGAGCACACCTATTTCTGCTGTTACCTTTTACATGCCGTAATCAATGTTGATTGTGGTGTGTAAAGGGTTCACTCAGGTGATGTCATCGGCCGCTGCAGCAACTGGATACCAGACATTGGCCTATGATAACTAATGATAGCAATAATGCATAAATGATAGCAAAAATGCTATATTGTAAAACTTTTATTTTATCAATTCCGCCATAGATTTTTTTTTACAGCATAAATGACACACTACATTTTTTCTGCGGGTCGGTACGGTTACAACGATACCAAAATTCTTACATTTCTTTTTAGGTTTTTCCACTTTTCTGCAATAAAAACCCTTTTTTGGGGAAATCTTTTTTTTTTTCAAAATCCTGTAACTTTTTTATTTTTTTATGTTCGGAGCTCTATGAGGGTTTATTTTTTACGAGACGAGCTGTAGTTTTTATTGGTACCATTTTGGGGTACATAAAACTTTTTTGATCACTTTTATTGCATTTTTAGGGAGGCAAAATGCTAAAAATTAGAATTTTGCCTCAACCTTTTAGCGTTTTTTTGACGCTTTTTTCTGTGCAGTCAATAGCATGTGCAACTTATTGTACACGTCGTTATGGACGCGGCAATACCAAATATGTGGGATTTTAATTTTTTTTACCTTTTTTTATACTAATATGAGAAAAAGCATAAATAAGGGTTTTTTTAAACTTTTTTTTACATTTTTCTTTTTTGTTCATTTTTATTATTTATTTATTTATTTTTTTTACACTATTTGTGTCCCTGTCGGGGACTTAAATAAAGCACCGCATGATGATCACAGATAAGGAATGGCAGGGCTACTATATCACGAGTGCCCAGTGACGTCACAGAGGGAAAGCGCTCCCTCTGTGAACCCTTCCCATGCCGCAATCTACATAGATCGTGGCAGGGAAGGGGTTAACAGCGGGGGGCGCATTTCAGATGCACCACCGCTGTTGCAGCGGGAGGCCGGCTATAACTGACAGCCGGCTCCCGCTGCGGGATAGTGTGAGATCACTTATGATCTTGCGCTATCCCCAGGACGTAAGTTGCGCCCTGTTGCGGGAAGTACCCCACTGCCAGGACGTAAACTTACGCCCCGGAGGGGAAGAGAGTTAACAGTCAAGTTTCAAGATTGGGCTGGGATACAATAAGAGAGGACTACTTCAAAAGTTGTCTGCCAGATGTGTTTTCTCTTCTCTCTCCCCCCAATCCATATCACAACAAATTGCGCTTGCTACATATTAATGTGACTGTAATGCTTTTCAGTTGAATGTTTATTACACTGCTGTAAAATCTGAAAATCTCAAATAAAATCACAGTAATAAAAAAGTAAAAAATAAGAATACTATAGTTTAAAAAAATAAAATAAAATAAAAATCAGTAAGAGGCGGCCTGCAGACGGCCGGGTTGTATCCTGCTGCAAGAATTCTCGCAGCGGGATCTGACCCGCGTCCCTGCAGTAAACAGGGCGGCTCACCTGCTCCCATGTCCGCTCTGCTCTGTGATGTGCCGGCTGCCAGTCAGCCGACGCAGAGCAAAGCGGTCATGTAGGGAGTAACATTTCTGTGCAGGCCTCTGCGAGACCCACACAGAAATAGAACATGCCGCGATTTGTTTTACACGTGTGTTTGTGTGGAGAACTCGCAGCTGTGTGCGTAGGATTGCGTTTTGTAGTCCTATGCAGGCGGGCAAGGGCGGAAATTCTGCGGAAAATCCCGCCATGGAATTTCTGCCCGTGTGCAGGGAAGGGGTTAACACACGGCAGGTTCGGATTCCGACAGCGGACTCTGGCCCTGACCGTAGCCGGTGACCCCGCGTACCCTTAGTTTTCTTCTGTGCTGCATATGGTCCGGCCGTTGCACATGCGCAGTGCAGATTTCCCCGCACTGTCGCTAGGCGGAATAGCTGCGGGTCAGACGGAGTCGGCATGGAAACGAAGCATGCTGCAATTGTTCCTCCGTGAGCAGAAATTACAATTGATTTCCGCTTGTGTGCAGGAAGCAGCGGATCTCCATAGGCAGTAATGGGCGGTATTTGCTCTGGATTCGCGGTGCAGACGACGACCGCAGATTCCGCAGCAAATATTCACCATAAACAACCCTTTTTTTTTTGCACACTTTCACCTCTCTGCTTATAAAAATATTAATTATAAAAAAAACCACACATTTGGTATCCTTGCATCTGTAACGGCCTGTACGACGACTCACTATTTATCCTGCAAGGAAAACAAAATGACAAAAAACTGCCAAAATACCTATTTGGTTCATTTTTCCTTCTTGCTAGAAGGGCTCTTTCACTCGAGCGTATCTCTCATCAATATTTTGTGAGCCAAAACCAGAAGTGGAGAGGAAGTATAATGGAAAGATTTGCATTTCTTCCATATTTCAGACCCGCTCCTGATTTTGGCTCACAAAATACTGATGTAATATACGCCTGTGTGATAGAGCCCGTGGGCAGGATTCACACGAACGTATATCGGCTCGGTTTTCACGCCTAGCCGATATACGTCGTCTTCATCTGCAAGGGGGGGGGGGGAGGATGGAAGAGCCAGGAGCAGGAACTGAGCTCCCGCCCCCTCTCTGCCTCCTCTTCGCCCTTCTGCACTATTTGCAATGAAAGGAGGCGGGGCGGGGGCTAAGTTCTGAGAATTAGCCCCGCCCCCGTCCAGCCTCTCCCCATTGCAAATAGTGCAGAAGGGCGAAGAGGAGGCAGAGAGGGGGCGGGAGCTCAGTTTCTGCTCCTGGCTCTTCCATCCTCCCCCCCCCCCCCCCCCTGCAGATGAGGACGATGTATATCGGCTCGGCGTGAAAACCGAGCCGATATACGTTCATGTGAATGCAGCCTAAAAGTGATTAAAAAAATTGTTTGTACCCCAAAAATGTTACCAAAAGAAACTACTGCTTGTTATACAAAAAAAAAAAAAATAAAAAATAAAAAAATTGTACTTTTTCTTCTGTCCAAAAGTGGTGCAGCTCAGCGGAAACCGAACGGACCGTATTATAGTCAGTCTGTTTGGTTCTGTCCTGAGACGGATCCCCTCTGACTTATGGATTCCCTTTTCCTGCTCCCTGAAGCCATTAGAGAGCGTCACATCTACAGGATGACTTTGTATTAGAGATGAGCGAACGCGTTCGTCCGAGCTTGCTATTCGTGCGAATATTAGGGTGTTCGGGATGTTCGTTATTCGTAACGAACACCATGCGGTGTTCTGGTAAATTAAACTTTCTTCCCTGAGACGTTAGCGCTTTTTTTTGGCCAATATAAAGACAGGGAAGGCATTACAACTTCCCCCTGCAACGTTTAAGCCCTATACCACCCCCCTGCTGTGAGTGGCTGGGGAGATAAGGTGTCACCCGAGTATTGAAATCTGCCCCTCCCGCTGCTCGCTATGGATGCATTCTATATGCGCTCAATGGGGCCAGTGGCAGCAGCGCTGACCCCATTGAGAACATATAGAAGACAAATCCTTCTTCTCTGGCACAGCTGTAACAGCTGTAGCAGAGAAGAACGATGTTTGCCCATTGAATTCAATGGAACCGGCAATACAGCCGACTCCACTGAATGCAATGGGCTGCCGGCGATCGCAGGATGAATGGTCGGAAAGGGGTTAAATATATAACCCCTTTCCTGCAATTCATCCAGAAATGTGTTACACTAAAAATATATACCGGCGTATAAGGCGACGGGGCGTATAAGACGACCCCCCAACTGTCACCTTATACGCCGGTAATACAGTGGAGCAAAGAATAAAAAGCATTACTTACGTTTTTAGATGATCTGCGGCGCTCCTGCAGGCTGTCACTCCCTCCTGGTCCACGGCAGACAAGCTTTCTCCACGAAAGACTTTAAATCCCTGCCTCCAGAAGCACATGTGCCTTCAGCCAATCACAGCCAATGACAATGATGTCATTGAATGGCTGTGATTGGCTGTGTTTCTGGAGGCGGGGATTTCAAGGCTTGAAATCCCCGCCTCCAGAAACACAGCCAATCACAGCCATTCAATGACATCATTGTCATTGGCTGTGATTGGCTGAAGGCACATGTGCTTCTGGAGGCAGGGATTTAAAGTCTTTCGTGGAGAAAGCTTGTCTGCCGTGGACCAGGAGGGAGTGACAGCCTGCAGGAGCGCCGCAGATCATCTAAAAACGTAAGTAATGCTTTTTATTCTTTGCTCCACTGTATTACCGGCGTATAAGGTGACAGTTGGGGGGTCGTCTTATACGCCCCGTCGCCTTATACGCCGGTATATATTTTTAGTGTAACACATTTCTGGATGAATTGCAGGAAAGGGGTTATATATTTAACCCCTTTCCGACCATTCATCCTGCGATCGCCGGCAGCCCATTGCATTCAGTGGAGTCGGCTGTATTGCCGGTTCCATTGAATTCAATGGGCAAACATCGTTCTTCTCTGCTACAGCTGTTACAGCTGTGCCAGAGGAGGACGATCTTTATGCTGACAGTGGGGGGGGGGGGGGCACTCTTGCCGCTATTGTGGCTTAATAGTGGGACCTGTGAACTTGAGATGCAGCCCACCATGTAGCCCCTCGCCTGCCCTATCCGTCACTGTGTCATTCCCATCACTTTCCTGAATTGCCCAGATTTTCACACATGAAAACCTTAGCGAGCATCGGCGAAATACAAAAATGTTCCGGTCGCCCATTGACTTCAATGGGGTTCGTTGTTCGAAACGAACCCTCGAGCATCACGGGAAGTTCGTTACGAATAACGAACACCCGAACATTTTGGTGTTCGCTCATCTCTACTTTGTATCCCCCGGAGAGCAATCACCTTGTGTAGAGTGCAGTTACCCCCAACACCCCTCCCCGCTGCCGGCCACCTGGGGGCAGTAAGGAGCAGGAGCGCTTTATTATGAGGGACAACCAGGTACTGCAGCCGGTCTGTGACTCACATGCAGATATAACCCCGCCCCCTGGTCCCGCCCACTGACAGAAACCACACACATTACCCGGTTAGTTATGTTCTAGGAACCCGACGGCTTGTCCAGTGTACTGTATTTGAATGGCACAATCCTCCAGCCCTCCGCACGGCCATGAGCAGGACGCCCCCTCCAGTACTGACTACGCTGTGCCCCCCGTTATCAGAGCACTTGGTGAGGAGGGTCTGCAGGTATCAGCAGGTCCTGATATGTCAGCTGGAAGAGCCTGAACGAGAGAGCCGGGAGATGGGGGAGCGCCGCCAACATGCCAGGAGATGGGAGAGCGCTGCCGACATGTCGGGAGATGGGACACTTACCGAGCACCGCCGGCATCAGGGAGAAGGGACTTCAGTGTGCAGGCAAAAACTGTATTTTCACAAGACCTTAGGGGAGGCGTGGACCAGCGACACCACGTTCATGTCAGGAGGAGGATGGGATGGGGAGGCACCGGCTCGGGGATTGGTGGCTGTTCTGTTCAACCAAGTTATTAACCAATCGTGGAGCCGCGGACTGCCAAGACGGCCTGCTCCCTCGTCTTCTACACTCTGTGTATAATGTGGTTACCGCCCATCATCCCCTCGCACCTGGATTTTAACCCCTTAGTAACCAAGCCTGGTTTTGCAAATCTGACATGTGTCACTTTAACATGGAAAACCACCAGAAAGGTTTTGTATTAACAAGCGATTCTGACATTGTTTTTTCGCCACATGTTGTACTTCATTTAGGTGGAAAAAAAAGACCGATAGAATTTGTTTATTTATTAAAAGCACCAAAATTGGAAAAATTTTGAAAAAATCGTAATTTTTTCACATTTCCAACTGCAATATCTCAAATATGTGCAAACATAATATAGAAATTTTTGCTAAGATTTATATTTCCATCCGTCTACTTTGTTTTTGGTGTACATTGGAAAAACTTTCGGGATTTTTTTTAACCATTTAGGAGACGTACAAATTTAACATTATTTTTCAGCATTTTGAGGAACACTTTGTTTTCCTGCACCAAGCCAAGATTGGAAAGGCTCATAGGAGTCAAAATGATAGATACCCCCACAAGTGACCCCATTTCAAAACCACACCCCTTAACGTATTCACTGAGGGGTGTCATGAGTATTTTAACCCCACAGTTTTTTTTAGGAGTCAATGCAATTTAGAAGAGAAAAACTAAAATTTCATATTTTTGCAAATATGTCATTTTAAAGACAGGAATTTTTTCTATAGTACACATGAAAATTAGGATTTGCACCCCAGAATGGATACCCCTGTTTGTCCCGTGCTCAGAAACATACCCATTGTGGTCCTAGTATTATGTCTGGATGCACAATGTGGCCCAAAATGAAAGGAGCAACCGGTGGCTTTCGGAACAGAAATTTTGCTTGAAGGACATTTAGTCCCCATTGCCCACTTGTAGAGCCCTTGAGTGACCAAAACGATAGAGAACCCCCACAAGTGATCCCATTTTGAAAAGTAGACCCCTTAACGAATTTATCTAGGGGTACGATGACTTTTTTGACTTCACAGTTTTTGAATGAATCTAAGCCAAGCAGAAGGAAAAAATTACGATTTTCATTTTTTTGGCAATTGTGTCAATTTAAAAACAGGTTTTTTTGTACAGTGTACATAGGAATGAAGACGTTCACCCCAAAATGGATACCCCTGTTTGTCCCGTGTTCAGAAACATACCCATTGTGGCCCTAATCTACTTAAAGGAAACATAGCTAGGCCTGTAATGGAAGGAGCACCCGTTGGATTTCAGGGTACAACGGAATAAATTCCAGTCCCCATTGCCCACTTGTAGAGCCATTGAGCGGCCAAAACGATAAAGAACCCCCACAAATGACCCCATTTTGAAAACTAGACCCCTTAACAAATTCATCTAGGGGTGTACTGCGTATTTTGACCCCACAGTATTTGAATGAATCTAAGCAAAGCAAAAGGAAAAAATTACGATTTTCATTTTTTTGGCAATTTTGTCAATTTAAAAACTGTTTTTTTTGTACAGTGTACATAGAAATAAAGACTTTCACCCCAAAATGGATACCCCCGTTTGTCCCGTGTTCAGAAACATACCCATTGTGGCCCTAATCTACTTACCAGACACATGGCTAGGCCCATAATGGAGGGAATGCCCACTGGATTTCAGGGCAGAACTGAATAAATTCCAGGCCCCATTGCCCACTTATACGGAAAAAAAATGGACTTCCTAAAAATAATCCCCCCCCCAAGCCCCCACCATCCCCATTTTTTGGCATTCCCTAAATATTCGATAAAAGTAATAATATAAACTGCGTTTTATGTCCGAAGACAGGGGTAATTACAGAGGCTGCTTGTGATGGGCACATGGGGCAAGAAAACCGGGTATCCCCCCCCCCCCCTCTCATGTATTTTGGGGGGTATTTCATGACCTCAGTAGCTGGTATGGGGTGTAAAAAGTGGTGGTCTGTGAGGCTTTGTAATTTTGCTGCGGTGTCACAGAGAAGGCGCTCAACAAGCTGCTCCTGGAATTACATGAAGGCGAGCGTTACCGGGGCTTCTTGTAAATTACGGATTACAGGTAGTGGTCTGAATAACGCCGGGCTCACACGGCCATATGCAGAATCCACTTGCGGAGGCCCACAGCGGATTCCAGCTGTGAGCCCGACTGTGACCCTGCGTACGGCCGCGTAATGTACTGCGCTTAACAGCCTACTCACACAGACGGTCATGCGCAGTATTTTTTTTTTTGTTTGCACTTCCCGCGCCATCGCTTAGAGATGACCCTGGTACCCGCAGCTCGTATACAATGTAGATGCGTATGGGCTGTGAGTATATCCGCGGTCATAGAGCACAATGGGCTCTAGGTTGCGGTAAAATATAGCATGCCGTGTTCTGTTTCTGCGAGTGGATTACGTCATTCCGACCCGCTAATTGGGGGGAATTGTGTAATCCAATGCATGCGATTGATCCGTGGATTACCGCTGATCAAGCGCATGCAGAACCTGTAATTCCTCTCCGGTCACGCGTGACCGGCCTAATGTTAGATCGCTACTTTATCACGTGACCGGGGACCGCTCAGCGAGGCCTCCGGTCACTGCTCCAAGCACTCAGCGACCGTTGGTCGCTGGGAGCAAGGGGATTTAAAATTTCCTGGGCTCCCCGGCTCCTGTGAATGTGTCCAGCATTTTGCCGGCGGGCGCATGCGCAGCAGCTGGAAGGGTCCATGGAGGATAATCGCATCTGGATTCAAATGCGGAAGCCTCCGAGAAGATGTTTCATCTCCCCCCACCGATCGCATCGGTGAGGGGAGATGAAACTGCCACTTTTTTAAAGAACTTTTACGCTACCTACAGGAGCCGGGAGCCAGGAGATTTTAAGTCTCCCGCGCCGCCGGGCCTTCTGCGCATGCGGCTGACGTAATGCCGCCTGGCGCGCATGCGCAGAAGGACGGCTACGGCGCCCGGAGCATCGGGGAGTCGCGCGGCGGACCTCGGTAATTTCAGCTGCTTCGATGGATCCGATCCATCAGGGCAGCTGAATCTTTAACTTTTTTTGCAGTTTTCTTTACTTTCTTGCGATCGGCGCTATCCATCGGATAGCCCAGGGGGAGAGACAGCCCGGACACTCACCGCAGCGAAGCGCTGGCAGACCGTGAGGCTGACAGACAGGAGAGGCATGAGGGAGACCAAGAAACCCTCCAGGTACAGGCGGGAAGCAGCGGGAGCCGCGGAGGGGGGAGGAGAAGCAGCCGTACACCAGACAGAGAGCGGCCCCGCCCCCACCCCGGTCCACAGACCCAGCAGAAAGCAGCAACCCTGAGGCACAGGGCAACACAGGGGAGAAGATACCCCCAGGGACCCACACAGAAACCCCCAAAGGCTCCAGTAAAGCCAAAACAAGGGACTCACATTCCCCTCCCACTTTGCATGGGGAAGCACAGAAGAGGGGCAGATGAACCCTGTGACAGGGGCAAGGCAGAATACCAGAGCTGACCCCAAAGCCCCCCTCCCACAGAGGCAGACATGAGCCCAGCAGGAATACCCCCATATAGAAGAGGCTGTGTGTCCCAGAAGCACTACTGCCCCCAGCAAAACCAGCACTCCTATGAGAAACAAAGACAATGCGCAAGAAATGGCCCAGGGGGGAACAGCCACCTCAAAACTGCAGCCTGTTACACGCACCAGCTCCTCAGACAGTGAGGGGGGTAAGATTGTAGAGGAAGATTGGGACTGGAAGGCCCACCTAAAGGCGATTCCCACAAAATCAGAAATGAACTCGCTTCTACAGAAACTAGATGCAGCTCACAAGCAAGATATCGCAGCACTACAAGAAGATATCAAACACGTAGGACAAAGGGTGGAAGAAATTGAGGAGAATCAAGACACGATCCAGAACACTATAAAAGAACATGCGCAACTGATAGAAATGCAAGCGCACCAGATCGCGGACTTAACCAGCCATATCGACGACATTGAAAATCGCCACAGGTGGAATAACCTCCGCATAAGAGGACTCTCAGAAGAGGTTGACAATAGCCAGCTGGAAGATTGGGTCACTGAATTTTTCAACCATATCCTAGACAGACCCATAGAGAATCACCTGGAACTAGATAGAGTTCATCGCGCTCTTGGCCCGAAACCCACAGACCCATCCAAACCTAGAGATGTCATCTGCCGGGTACACTTTTTTAAGGAAAAGGATCAAATACTTCAAAGAACGCGAACAGCTGAAGACCTAACGTTCAGGGGCCATTCAGTTGAGGTGTTCCCAGATCTATCAAGACGCACATTACAGCTACGACGGGCCCTGAAACCCTTGCTTAATGCTATGCGGGAAAGAAACATCCCTTATAGATGGGGATTTCCGCTTCAATTACAAGCAAGAAGAGGAGGGAAGACGGCGACCTTCAAGAATCTGGGTGATCTACCAGGGTTCCTAGGGACTCTGGAACTACCACACATCGCGATCCCAGACTGGCCCTCCTTTAAAGGGCCCCCGGTGCCCCCACCAAGGCCAGAATGGCATAAAGCAGGAAAAGGGGGACGCAAAACAAGAAGCAGCGAGGCCAAAGAACAAGACGGCAATGGGACTTTAAATACCACCTCTGCCAGAAGGCCCAGATTCAATGGACACATGAAGCTCTGGGGTTGAAAAGAACCCCCTCCTTCCACATTCCTCACCGACCGAATACGGTCCCACTCTAGATCCCCGGTAACGGGGTGGTCCTGCGGCGGGCTGGAAATCCGTCTTCAGTAGCAAAAACTTAAAATCTTTTTTTTTTTCTCTCTCTTTCTCTTCTCTTTTCCCTTCTTTTTCTCCGTCTTTTTCTTTATTCCATTCCTCCTTTATCCTACTTCTTTTCTATTCCCCACTCATCTCTAACTCCCCCGTCCTATCCCATTTCCCCCTCCCCCCCCCCCACCCGCATGTTACCCCATCATCTTTTTCTAAACTTTCTCTTTTCTCACACCTGTTCTCTGTGGTATATCACCACTCACACAGCTCTCGCCCTCTCCCAAGGAGCGAGCCACGGCGATGGTAAAGGCGGGGGGAGACCTCTGTTTCTGGCTTCCCCGCCTCCCACATAGGATACGCAGCCTCAAGCTGCATTAAGAGACATAATGTTTTCCCCGAAATATATTTTGGTGGGCAGCAGTGCTCTGCTCACTATGGTTTGCATTTGTTTCTATTTTTATCCCCCCCTGTTGTGGGGATTCCTTGTGCTCCCCTTTTTTTGTTCCCCCCCCCCTTTTTTTTTAGTCTGTTATGTGTTTTTTTTCCCCTTTTTGTATACAGGTGGTGCTCTTTATGTTACAAAAAACAAAAGAAAAATGGCATGCGCTGGCATCCCCCCACCCTTATCCCCTCTGGCTTTCCTAACCCTTTGCCCCCTACCCCCTCGCGCTTCACTAGTCAGGATCATGCGAATACAGGACAACGTCCCCCTATAAAACATCATGGCTAGCTTAAAAATATGTACTTACAATGCCAAGGGGCTGAACATACCATCCAAAAGAGGCCACATTTTATACCACATGCAGAGGAAAGGGATCAAAGTCCTTCTGCTTCAGGAGACACACTTCAAGGCGGGTGAGATCCCAACATGCTCCACTAAAAGGTTTCCTGCATGGTACCATAGTCCCGACCCCAACCGCAAGGCAGGGGGCGTCTCTATCGCCTTCCATAACACTTTACAAGTTCAGCCCCTTGACGTACTACGCGACTCAGAGGGACGCTTCCTGTTTATTAAAGCAGAAGTGCTAGGTAAAAGAATAACATTTGCCAATGCTTATTTCCCAAACCAGGGACAGGCATCCTTCGGATTGACCGTGCTGGAGAAGCTAGCAAGGTTTGCAGAGGGCTCAACCATTATACTGGGGGGAGACTTCAACCTCGCACTCAACCCGGAACATGATACTTCATCAGGTAAGTCCTCTGTCTCGCGGGCCGCCACATGCGCCCTTCTCAAGGAATTGGGGAGGATGCGTCTGGTTGACTTATGGAGGGTCATGCATCCGGATGGAAGGGATTACACATACCACTCATCTGCACATAACAGTTACAGTAGAATAGACTATGTGTGGGTCTCTCACTCGCTATTGGACGCCCAGCCGACCAGCTCAATAGGACCCCTGATATGGTCAGACCACGCACCAGTATATGCAGAATTCGCAGACACACAGGGAGACACTAGACAAAAGAACTGGAGACTGAATGACAACCTCCTAAAGGACCCCCTGTGCTTACAAGACGTTAAAGCCACTATAGCAAATTACATAATAGACCATAAGGACGATGAAACCCGGGCCCCGCTGAAATGGAAGCGCTTAAATGCGTAATGAGAGGAATACTAATTTCGCACGGGGCAAGGCTTAAAAAAGAGAGAGCGCGTGAACTGGAGGACCTGCTGGCGAACCTCCAGGAACAGGAGTTAGCAAATAAAAGAGCGCCAAATATTGGGTTACAGGCAGAGATATCAACCCTACGGCAACGGATTAAGGCAATCCTAGACCAGAAAACCTTAGCCTACAGAGACAGGATGCGAGGAATCGACTTTGAATCTGGGGACAAATGCGGTAGAAGGTTAGCGCAATCCCTACATCCACGAATGCCCCAGACATTCGTTGCAAAACTCCACAAATCTAGGGGGGACTTAGCTTTCTCAACACGAGATATACTAGATGAATTCCACAGCTATTATGACGGACTCTATAACATAGCAAAAGATCAGGAACTTAACGGGACTGACAGTAAAGAAGAAGAGGAGTACCTAAAAGAATTCGGCCCAGGCCCAATAGAGCAGGAAATTGCAGAAAACCTAGATCAAGACTTCTCCCATGAAGAAGTCCTAGAATGTATTGGTGAATTAAAATTAGGCAAAAGTCCAGGCCCAGACGGTTACACGGCGCGTTTCTATAAGCAGTTCAAAGACGAACTATCCCCCCTCATAGCACAAACATTTAACGAGGTGTCCAGAGAAAATCCTTTCCCTTCTCAAGCCCTCCAAGCTCACATAGCAGTAGTCCCAAAACCGGGAAAAGATCCAACACATTGTTCCAATTTCAGGCCAATATCACTGATGAACATTGACGTCAAAATGTTTGCCAAGCTGATTGCTAATAGGCTCGGCAAGCATATCCCAGGCCTGATCCACAAGGAGCAAGTGGGCTTTGTCCCTGGAAGAGAAGCCAGGGACAGCACCATCAAAGCTATATCCTTGATCAACCTAGCTAGAGTCCAAAACAAGCCACTGTGTCTACTCTCAGTAGACGCGGAAAAGGCTTTTGACAAGGTCAGTTGGAGATACCTGGAGGGGACCCTACGACAAATAGGCCTTGGACAGAGGACAAGGGAACGAATCATGGCCCTATACAACGGCCCCTCAGCCAAGATTAAAATAAATGGAGCCCTTTCAGAACCCATAATGATCCGCAACGGTACCAGACAGGGCTGCCCACTGTCGCCCCTGCTATATATCCTGTCAATGGAGTCCCTAGCCAATGCCATCCGGAGTAACATATCAATCAGAGGCACTCACGACGGTATCTGTGAACATAAAATGGCATTGTTTGCGGACGACCTTCTTCTGTTCGTATCAAATCCCAGGGTAGGACTACGAATATTGATGAAAGAATTCGCAAGGTACGGGAGGGTGAGCAATTTCAAAGTAAATTTACAAAAATCTGAGATACTAAACATAACGATCCCCCAGAGAGAAGCGCTGGACCTAGAAGAAGCTTTCCCGTTTAAATGGAAGCCCACATCAATAAAATACCTTGGAGTTCAACTACCTGCAAACCCCGCCCAGACCTTCGACTTAAACTTCCAACCCTTCCTTACCAAACTTAAAGAGGACTTGGAAAAGTGGAGCCCACTTTATATATCTTGGACAGGCAGAATAAACGCTGTAAAAATGGACACTTTGACGAAATTTCTGTACCTGTGTCAGACACTACCTGTACCTCAACAGACGATTCCTGCTTATCATACGTTCGCTAATAAACAACTTTGTCTGGAGGGGCCGTAGACCCCGACTCAGACACACGATCCTTACACGCCCCAAGGAACAGGGAGGACTGGGACTCCCAGACTTCGCCCTGTATTACAGGGCGAGCCTGGGCAATTTTGTGCTAACTCTCCTAAGGGATAAGAACACGAAGCTATGCGTAGAATTGGAGCACAATATCGCATCTATAGCGGTCCAGGGGGTCCCGTGGATTCTGCGACAATATTTGAAAGAGATAAACTCCATTTCGCCGCAATTAGGGGAAGTGCTCAGAGCATGGGGCACATTTGCCCAGAAAATGGGTTTGATCTCAGTCCCGGGACCATTGACCCCACTGACAGCCAACCCTCAGTGCAAGGCCTTTGAGAGAGGGAACCAGGTCTTGTCACTACCTAACACCCCGGTCCCACGAGTGAGAGACGTAACCACACAGGCAGGAGTGAGACCCCTGAGAGACTTTTATGAAGGAACCAGACCCCCACCAGGGGCTTGGTTAAAATATTTTCAGGTGAGGGGGTATGTGGAGTCCCTGACACCCAGGGGATGTGGTAACTTACCGCTGACCCAGTTTGAAACCGCATACATGACGTCATCCCCAGTGACACACGGAATCTCGCTGACATACAGATTGCTGGCAGCCCGCGAGGTGGAGGACGACCCTCCCAGTTATGTGGCTCAGTGGGAAAGGGAAATGGGAATAACGCTCACCAGTACGGACTGGAAGAGGGCTTTCCTTATGTGCCACAAAAGTACCAAATTTGGCAGAATACAAGAACAAAATTTTAAAATCTTGTCACGATGGTACAGGACACCGTCGAGACTGCACCAAATGGACGCACAAGTCTCCAATATATGTTGGAGATGCCAGAGTAGCATAGGAACAATGCTACATATCTGGTGGGAATGTCCACTAGTAGCCGAACTATGGAAAAGTGTGGAACTCCTCTACAATAGCATGGCCAGATCAACGGTGTCCTTTACAGCAAAAATGGCCCTACTATTAATGCTGCCGGGATCCATGGCAAAGATCAAGGCTGATCTCCTGAGATTGGCCATTCTCGCAGTCAGG
This sequence comes from Eleutherodactylus coqui, assembly GCA_035609135.1. Lineage (NCBI taxonomy): Eukaryota > Metazoa > Chordata > Amphibia > Anura > Eleutherodactylidae > Eleutherodactylus > Eleutherodactylus coqui. The sequence continues at coordinate 38,070,972 of CM069408.1, forward strand.
ATGTCTGTCCCGGGTTTATGGCGCTCCACGGCTCCTCCCACAAGGGTTATATGGACAGAAAAACTCAATACTCTTATGAGGTACGAAATAGAGGGAGCAGAGGAAGAAAAAGACCGTGAAAGGTCCTATAATCTCTGGAGACCGTGGATCGCCATGAGAGCGTCTAAACCCTTTGAAAATTGGTTGAATACAGGTACTATGGACCCTTAGGGCCCCCGGAAACCCAAAAAAGTCATAAGCAAGACTTCCATCCCCTCCCTAACCCCATATCCCAACATCTCCCCCTACCTTTTACCCCCCCAGCCAGATACATGCCTTTACTTATTAATGCACCATAAAGTTGTATTTTTTTTTCTTCAACTTTTTATTTTTTGCATTTACTGTTTTAAGAAATAAATGTATTCTGCAGGAAAAGTCCATGATACACGATTTAGGAGAAATCAGCGTGGCTACATTTAAGCAGAATGGTAACTGCAGATCAACATAATGTAACACTGTTTAATGTTTACTGAAAATGTACAATAAAAAATGATTGAAACAAATTCCAGATTCAAACCCTCTGGGGCAAGTGTACTGAGTTCATGGATCCATTTTAATTCCAAAAACTTTAATTTGCCTTCACGGTCCCCTCCTCTCGGGGATTCCCTCACTTCATCTATAATGCGAAACCGAAGTTGGCTCACCGTGTGGCCCACCTCATAGAAATGCTTCGCCACTGGAACATCTTTATTTTCTGTTCGCACCGTGCTCTTATGTTTGGAAATACGATGACGTATTTCCATTGTTGTTTCTCCTACATATAACATCCCGCACGGGCAAACCACCATGTAAATTACATAGGACGAGCGACATGTAAAATACCCCTTGATCTTATACCTGCGTCCAGTCCGAGGATGAGAAAATGTATCCTCTCTCAGCAGATTACTACATGACGCACAACCCATGCATGGGAAGCATCCTCTTCTCCGGACTGTTGTAATATCATGCGAGTTGGAAGAGAGCACCCTACTGGTTCGTACTAAGTTGTCTCGGAGATTAGACCCCCTACGATAGGACATTAACGGGGGCTCTTGAAACTCCTGTATATCCGGATGACTGACTGACAGAATGTGCCAATGTTTTCTCAGGATGTTGGACATGGGTGTACTGATCGTGGAGAATGTTGTGACAAAAGGAATACGCTTACACGTTTTCTTGGATCTCCTAGTTTCAGATAATAGATCTAACCGATTTTTCTCCTTAGCACATTTTTTGTAGTTGTGAACTGCACTTGCAGGGTACCCTCGATCTATAAATCTAGTGGCCATGTCTTCCAGTCGACTGTCAATGAATTCATCATCTACGATCCTTCTCACCCGTAACAATTGACTCCAGGGAAGGGATCGCAGAGTACCAGGAGGATGGAAGCTGGAGTAGTTAAGAACATTATTCCTGTCGGTTGGTTTACGATAAATGTCAGTCACAAGTTTTCCATCTTTTTTTATGACATTTACATCCAGAAATTGTATCCTGTCGTAGGAATAGGAAATAGTAAATTTGAGAGAGGGTATGAGATCATTAATTTCTGAATGAAACAACATAAGTTCTTCCTCCGAGCCTCTCCAAATGAAAAACACGTCATCGATATACCTCCACCAAGCCTGGACATTGGTCCAGGCCGGGGAGGTATAGATGTGTGTTTCCTCAATGTGTGCAAGAAAAAGATTTGCATAATTTGGGGCCATATTTGACCCCATTGCGGTCCCGCGGCGCTGTTTGTACAAAGCGCCATTATAGGTGAACACATTCTTGCAGAGTACATCCTCAAGTAGACTTAGTATGAAGTTGATTTGATCATTGGTCAATCGTGATCTTACCAGATGCCATCTGACAGATTCCAGTCCCTGTACATGATCTATGATTGTGTACAGGGAAACAACGTCGAACGAACCCAAAATATAGGTATCGTCAACTGTCGTGTCTCGTAATTTATTTAAGAAATCTGTGGTATCTCGAATATAAGATACACTCTTTTCCACATAGGGTCTTAACTAGGGATGAGCGAGCATACTCGGTAAAGCACTACTCGTTCGAGTAATGTGCTTTATCCGAGTATCTCTCTACTCGTCCTGAAAGATTCGGGGAGCGCCGCTGCTGACAGGTGAGTCGCAGCGGGGAGCGGGGCAGAGCGGGCGGGAGAGAGGGAGAGAAAGATCTCCCCTCCGTTCCTCCCCGCTCTCCCCTGCAGCTCCCCGCTCCGCGGCGTTCCCCGAATCTTTCAGGACGAGCAGAGAGATACTCGGATAAAGCACATTACTCGAACGAGTAGTGCTTTACCGAGTATGCTCGCTCATCCTTAGTCTTAACACTTTGTCTAAAAATCTAGAGACATTGGAGAAGAGTGAGTTCCGACCCGAGATTATGGGGCGTCCTGGGGGTTTCTGTAGGCATTTGTGCACTTTAGGTAGAGTGTATAATACATATGAATGGTTATTTTAATAAAAAATATAACGCCGGACTCGTCCAGCCTAATTGTGTAGGTCTGGTGGATAAACAAGTATCTATATTGAAGGAGCTCCTATATTTATGTCCACTTACCCCTATTTTTTAAAAACACATAATTTTAATAGCAAACTAATAAACAGAATTCTGAAATCCATCCCTTAATTAACTATTTTCAGTAATCACTTCTTACATAAAAGATAAATAACCGTATTACACAGAGATCGCGCAAAACGAAGAATAAAAACAGCAAATTTACAATTAGAAATATAAGAACAAGATGCGACTTGAAACGATTGTATCAGACGAGTGGTGAGCGAAAAAACCCTGACTCTAGCCAGTGGAACAGACTGTTCCCTCATCTTCATTAACAGTTATGAGCGCCATTTAGGAGACATGATTTTTTTGGACTTTTGACCACTGTATAGGAATTCTGGCCCACAGCTGTCTGGAGGGGATCTGGGAGTCCAGAAGTTCTTTGGTCACATCAGGAGGATCTAGAAGCAAACAGTTATATCATCAGTATGAGGGTCATACAGTATATTCTGGGGTCAGTAGCTGCAGGCAGAGGGGTCACTTACTAATCACAGCAGTGGATTAGGAGCATGGCGGCTGTACAGAACAATGGAGATCAGTCCTGTTATAGTGACATTTCCATTAGATTAACCCCCGCACCTCCATCATTCCATCCACATTTCTTTGGGTCATGAATGGTAAGGTTTCTCCTTAAGGGGAGCACCTAGTGAGGAGACTTATAGGGCCACCCATGCTCCTCAGGGAAATTTATGCAAATAGAAAGATGGAACAATGCCTCTGCAGCGCCACCTATTGGAAGGCAGCAATTCTACAAGTCAGTGTTAACTATTTTAATCCTGCATGTACATTTCCTGTAGTGGTTTTACAGATGTACTTCGCCTGCTGCTCAACACTTGTAAAGTACAACACTGAATATAACGGCACCTGATTGATCACCTCTTGGAGGATGTCCATTCCCTTCTGAGTGACCATCCATCTGCTTCATCTTTCCATCCTTGGACGCTGCCATGTACTTCCTCTTACAACACTAATAACAACAGATTACAGATCTTGTAGATTATGTCTCCCTTGGAGTTTTCTATCATATAATAATCTTATATTTATATGTAGGAGATAAAATCCCCAAAACGGACTTACAAGAAAGATCCCAGCGGAGAGAAGAATCACTACAGCCAGAGCAGCAGCTACAAGGGAGAGTCGTAATGTGAGACTCCGAGGACCAGCAGGAACATAAATGACACAAATCAGAGAGGGTGCGACCTGGAGAAATACACCGGTATACCCATAGACATATGATATCTGATGATACAATATATATGTCTGTGGGTGCCAGTGTGCCAGTCTATAGTCTACGATAATACAATATACCGTATATACTCGAGTATAAGCCGAGTATTTCAGCACATTTTTTATGCTTAAAAGCCACCCTCTGCTTTGAATTCCCCCGCCGTCAGCACTGTGTAAGTAAGCGCTGTGATTGGATCAAGCGCCAGCCAATCACAGCCGGCGCTAGATCATTCACAGCCATTCAGTGAATGACATCACTGAATGGCTGTGATCGGTTTATTGAGCGCTGGCTGTGATTGGCTGGCACTCGATCCAATCACACCGCTTACTTACACAGCGCTGACGGCGAGGGAATTTAAAGCCGAGCAGGGAGATGACAGCAGGGAGAATTCTCAAGCAGCTTGCCACACCGCCGGGAAGACCATCGCACCAGGGACACAGACGCCGGCTGGGAGGTGAGTATTGCAGGGTTTTTCTTATGTAGTATATACTCGAGTATAAGTTTTACCATTTTTTATATATAGTACTTAAATGTTTGTGTGTTAAAACAGTGTATATAATATCTATTTAATAATATAAGATGTATCAGTGTATAGTCTGGGTGATTATATAATGCATATAACAGGTCTTTGCATGCTATAATATCCATATAATAATGTATGATGTACAATCTTTGCTCCGGGATACTACATTATATATAACAGGTCCTTGAAAGATCTCCTTCTCTGCTCTCCTCTAATCTGTTCATCACACCATTGTATCCAGGATTTCTCCCATGCTTCCCTTATACTCTGGGATTCGGTACCTCAACACATCAGACTCTCCACCTCCTTGGAAAGCTTCAAGAAGAATCTGAAAACCTTCCTCTTTAGAACAGTCTACAAGCTCCAGTAACTCTGCGGCCACCACAACATGAGCATCTTCTAGCCTCCCCGGCCGTCTCCTTCCCCCCCGTCTTGTAGGCAGTAAGCCCCCTGGGCAGCATCCTCACCTGCTGTATCACTTAGTTCATGTACATGGTTTCCGCTTATCATATGTAATGTATTAACTCCTTGTTCTCATATGTACAGCACCAGGAATTCATGGCACTGTATAATATATAATACTGGTGGATTACCGCGCTTGCCGTCTTGGGCCCGGAGCGAGGAGTGAGCGGGACCAGACTGTCACTAAACTGAAAACTGCAAACCAAATTTATATTCAGGTCAACAAATGCAACGAGCGCCGCGCCTGCAGCATCAACGAGGGGCAGCAAAACGAGACCCCAGTGCTGCGACAGATGTAGCAGAGTCTAAGATGACTCGGGGCCCTTTTATTATCATTCATCGTTCAGTTGTGAATGCATTTAGACTGAACTATAAACTCATTCGTCGTTCAGCTTCTGCATTTATAAAAACTGGACAGATTCAACTGTAAAAACAGCAAGTTATTAATTTATGAACAACACCCGATTACTATGAAAGAAGGCGGGCGGGAACGATCCATGACCCATTCTACCTCCATTCATTAGGAATAATCATTCTTGTATAAAAGCAGAGGAACAATAATCACTGACGACCTGTTTAGCATCTCCACCCCTCTGTAAAATCACCCTAAAGGCCCTTTTACACGGGATGATTGATCTTTCAAAACCCTGTACCGTGTAAAAGCATACAGAAACTGAACGACAATTGTGCAGTCCTTCAGTTTAAGCATGCTTAAAAACTAAACAATACATCAGACGAGGTAACATCTGCTGCATCTGGATTTCTGTAGTCTTTGGTTTCACTACAGCAGCAATGACCGGCCATATGTGTGATGTGACCGCTGGAGCCAATGATTGTCTGCAGTGATGACAGTTATGTACAGAATGGCTAGCTGAGCTACTTTATATCTGTCCCTCAGCTATATGTCCAACTTGATGGGAACAAACACAAAACTACAGCGCTGCTACAGATGGGGGCGAGAGAAGAGACAGCTTTATGGTTTATTACTGGGTAAAATACTGTAACTACACTTCTGTGCCCGGCATATAGAAAGTGTGAGGTCTCTGTAATACCCCAGTAATACCCTCTTACCTGTAATCTCCACTACATGGGGTATAGAAGGTGTGAGGTCAGTATAATACCCAGTAATACCCTCTTACCTGTAATCTCCAGTACATGGGGTATAGAAGATGTGAGGTCAGTATAATACCCAGTAATACCCCTCTTACCTTATTCTGTAGTATA